>CM060869.1:26060740-27260740 GCA_030737845.1 Acorus calamus | reverse complement strand
TCCGACCAGTTGAACGCGCCGAGCAGCTCAAACCCCTCCCTCACCATCTCCTTAAGGTGCTCCGCTGACCCGGCATCATCAGCCCGGGAGAAGTCGTAACGCCTCCCGAACACGCTCCCCATCATGTTGTTCAGTGCGGCGTCCTGGAGGTGCTTGCGGAGCTCGACCACCCCACACGCCGACTGCTCGCATGCCACGGCGCCCAACAAGGAGTCGCAGTCCGCCTGTCGGCCGGGCTCGTGTGCAGTGACGCGGCGCGGCGCGAATAGGTGGGATGAGGAGATGCGACGGAGGAGGCGCCAGTAGGAACCGGCCGGGGCGAAGCCGATGGCGCGGCCGAACATGAGCTCGCGTGCAGACTTCTTTAAGGGGCGATCAACGAAGTGGGGGAGGTGAGGATCTCTTTCGCGATGGACGGTTCGGATGAGACGACGGTCGGGGTTGAGCCGACGCTGAAGGCCATGAGGGAGGTGGCGGACATCGCCCGAGCCATCGAGTCGAGGGTTCGGTGGGCCAGCCCGCCGGTCAGGGAGAAGATGCTGCCGAAGAATGGGAGTCCCCTCGGGCCAGGGATCGGGACGGACCCCAATTTGTTCCGTCCATTCTTCCATGCGATCCCACCATTGGAAAATGCCCAGGTCAGAAAAACAGAGGAGACTACAGCGATGACAAGAGAGGCCAAGACAAAACCATCACAAATGGTTTCGGTACCCAAGAAAGCTGGGAGGGTGAAGACCCACCAGTTGTTGTCAGAGGAACCCAATCCCATGTTGGACTCCATTAAAGCCGGTGAACGAACGAGAACTGATGGTTTCAGATTTCAGACTCCCAAGGGGTTTTTATAGTGATGGGATGGGAGACCAATAAGTCATGTTTTTTATTTTCATTTATAATTTATTATCTAACCCATTTAGTTTATTTCCATTGGTGTACTATGTACTCCATTATTAGATATTCTTTAAAAAGAATACGCACAATTTATAAGATTTTCTTATGTTTTTCTTTTTTCAAATTCAAGTTTTTCCTTGCTGAAATATTAAATAACATTTACAATTCATATTTTTTATCCTTGCTTATTATTCTATGCATTAAATGTGCAACTTGATAACTATCATCACGGATAGAGTTTATGCGGAATACCTTTTTGAGCCCTTCACAGATACAGGATCTTCTTCCTTGGATTACAAGCCTCTCGATTCGTTAATAAAGATAAGACTACCAGAGACTTATATGTTATCCACCATTCATATTCAAAGGCCCAGAGATGGTGGCCTTAGAGAGATTTAATTAAGATCGAGACTTGAGAGAGGGAGAGTTAATTATTTTCATTATCTCTTGGGAGAGGCGCAAAGAGAGATTCAAAGTCTCTCTCTGCGGTAACTGTAACCGACGAGTCCCTGCGGTTACTGTAACCGACGAGATGGGGTGTAACCGCCTCATCTCACTCGTTTCTCTCCTCTCCTTTTTTTCAATGTGGATGGGATATTAATTGGGTCAACCCAAGCCAATATCCAACATCTTCCACTCGTCCACATTCGGTTTCATCTCTATAAGCATCTCGTCTACGTCTCATATTCAAACCTCTTTTTATACTGAAAAAGAAGCGTGCGACCTGAAGAGATGATACAAAATAGGAGTGCTATATTAAGTCACCATCTAACTAACATAGCACATCGCTCAAAATATCTCGTCTATGCCCCAGATTGTCATATCACACCAATTAAGCATCTTTTTAACCCCCCGTGAATTATAACTCGAAACGATGCTCAATCTCGTTCAATGTTCTTGTACTCAAGATTATGTCAAAACATACTTAACATACTCGTCCGGACTTTGAGCTACAAAACATGGGTATGATAACATACAACCATTCCCTAGATCCTCATGCTAATCCACTTATACTTGATCGCTTTCCTAGATATGTGCTCCGCTGGATCGTATTATTCATGACCCTTGGATGACATACTTAAGTAGCGTCTTCAAATCCATACTTCATAGTATGGAAAAATGTATTTTTTTTCTTCAAAGATCATATACATCAACTATTTATGTATGTATTTTTATAAAAAATAAAATATAAATTTCAATAAATTAAATGATACCATTTTTCAGTCTTGTTTTCAAATTTGTTAATTGTTAATAAATAAGATAATAGGATTCACCTTATCTGGATTGTTTAGTTTCACCCATGGACCTCTTCTAAGAAACTCAACAAATTCTCTCATTTTAATGTTGATTGTGGAACTCCAGATTATTTTATCTTTTCAATTAAAAAAATCTAAAGTTTTAATTTATTTTGAAGTTATAGAAACACTTTCTGCATGTACACCTCAAATATGCTGGCCTAATGAATCATAGACGCGGTTCTTCAAACAATCAATCACATTAAAAATTTCATTGTGTTCGTATACTAAATATACCTTTTTCACGGAATTGGGGTTGGCGGTTACCCAATTCAACAACCTTCGATGATTTGGAGGCCGGATCAATTTCAATGTATAACAGGCTGTGAATTGGGTAACCTGAAAGATTGCTCCCATCAGTCAAAAGTCCATTAAAAATTATTCGCATCACAAATACTCCTGCTGTTCAGATCGCCCTGTCTTTTTTTTTTTAATATTACAAACAGACACATATAATCCAACATTAATGTGTATATATGTGTATATGGAAAATAAGGGAGGTGGTGCTCAGTCTCACAACCTTGTGGAAAGCAAAGCTTTGTCGAGTTTGAACTGATTGGTTATCGTAATAATTTATTGTTTTCTCAGGTCAAAGCCTTTGTCGTAAACATTATATTGTACAATTCGAATAGTCGTTCAAAACATAGATTCACAATATAAAAAAAAAACGCTTCATCTTGTTGTAGTTTTTTTTCCCCCCTTTTAAACTCAGTCTCACTTGACACGAGAAAATTAGAGCCAGTTTCACATTGACTCTCTTTCTGTTGAAACATCCAGAAAACTTGGCTTAGAAATATTTCATCACTGTGTTCATTTCAGAACAATCAAATTTATTTTTCTTTCTATATACTCTTCTACAGTTGGATTTATGAGAACTTCATAAAAAGGAATTTTCTTTTAACCATTGCAACTGTTATTATTGAATCACTTATTCATAGGTTATTTTCAATTTATCCAGCCAATTCTCAATTTATGCCGCATTTGGTGAACCAAGCAACAGAATTGTTACTTTTACAACTTCCTTTGATCAAGACGACCCTACAGAGCGGCGGCAACCTCCCTGGCCTTAGCAACGGCGACCAGAGGGTTCTTCATCTCGCAAGACAGCTTGAGAACCTCAGAAAGGTCCACCGGTGCAGCCTCAGTTGGACCCCACTCGAATCGGTGAAGCAGCCTCGCAACCCACAATCCGACGGTGATCAGCCCGAGATTCTTCCCCGGGCACACCCTCCTCCCTGCCCCGAATGGTGCGAGACGTAGATCACCGCCGCGAACGTCGACGTCGGCACCCTCTCCGCCGGGCATGAACCTGTCGGGGTCGAAGGCGGTTGGGTTGGACCAGACTGCCGGGTCGTGTGTGATGGACCACATGTTGACCATGGCGGTGGTGTGGGCCGGGACCACCATGCCGTTGCTGAGTTGGACGTCTGACGTGGACAGCCTGGCCCACGAGAGGAGCGGGCCGGGTGGGTGGGCTCGGAGGGTCTCCTTGACGATGGCATTCAAATACGGCATCCTGGCCACGTCAGCGTCGGTGACCTCCCTGTTAGCGTCTCCGACGACGGAGTCGATCTCGGCCTGGAGTTTCTTCTGCACGTGCGGGTTGAGGACTAGTTCGGCCATGGCCCACTCGGTTAGGAGTGCAGTCGTGTCAGTCCCTCGGAAGATCATCTCCTGATACATAGATAGGCAATTCATTTAATTCATTATGTGAAATTGTGAAGTGAAGTGAAATGTGCCTGTGTGTGTGTGTGTATTATACATATATACATGTATGTTTTCAAAAAAGACATGTTCATACCCATAAAATGGCTATCATGTCATCATCCTGAAGTTTCTCTTCGCCTTCCAAGGACAACAAAACATCGACGAAATCCGCACTGTCAGACACAACACTATCCTCACCGGCCCTAGCCTTTGTACGATGCTCCTCGATGACCCCGCTCACGAACTCCCTCACCCGCGGCACGAGCCTCGCGCACCTCTCGTTCACCTCTGTGGGTCGAACAGGTTCCCTAGCCAAGGCAGGTGGTCCGACCAGTTGAACGCGCCGAGCAGCTCAAACCCCTCCCTCACCATCTCCTTAAGGTGCTCCGCTGACCCGGCATCATCAGCCCGGGAGAAGTCGTAACGCCTCCCGAACACGCTCCCCATCATGTTGTTCAGTGCGGCGTCCTGGAGGTGCTTGCGGAGCTCGACCACCCCACACGCCGACTGCTCGCATGCCACGGCGCCCAACAAGGAGTCGCAGTCCGCCTGTCGGCCGGGCTCGTGTGCAGTGACGCGGCGCGGCGCGAATAGGTGGGATGAGGAGATGCGACGGAGGAGGCGCCAGTAGGAACCGGCCGGGGCGAAGCCGATGGCGCGGCCGAACATGAGCTCGCGTGCAGACTTCTTTAAGGGGCGATCAACGAAGTGGGGGAGGTGAGGATCTCTTTCGCGATGGACGGTTCGGATGAGACGACGGTCGGGGTTGAGCCGACGCTGAAGGCCATGAGGGAGGTGGCGGACATCGCCCGAGCCATCGAGTCGAGGGTTCGGTGGGCCAGCCCGCCGGTCAGGGAGAAGATGCTGCCGAAGAATGGGAGTCCCCTCGGGCCAGGGATCGGGACGGACCCCAATTTGTTCCGTCCATTCTTCCATGCGATCCCACCATTGGAAAATGCCCAGGTCAGAAAAACAGAGGAGACTACAGCGATGACAAGAGAGGCCAAGACAAAACCATCACAAATGGTTTCGGTACCCAAGAAAGCTGGGAGGGTGAAGACCCACCAGTTGTTGTCAGAGGAACCCAATCCCATGTTGGACTCCATTAAAGCCGGTGAACGAACGAGAACTGATGGTTTCAGATTTCAGACTCCCAAGGGGTTTTTATAGTGATGGGATGGGAGACCAATAAGTCATGTTTTTTATTTTCATTTATAATTTATTATCTAACCCATTTAGTTTATTTCCATTGGTGTACTATGTACTCCATTATTAGATATTCTTTAAAAAGAATACGCACAATTTATAAGATTTTCTTATGTTTTTCTTTTTTCAAATTCAAGTTTTTCCTTGCTGAAATATTAAATAACATTTACAATTCATATTTTTTATCCTTGCTTATTATTCTATGCATTAAATGTGCAACTTGATAACTATCATCACGGATAGAGTTTATGCGGAATACCTTTTTGAGCCCTTCACAGATACAGGATCTTCTTCCTTGGATTACAAGCCTCTCGATTCGTTAATAAAGATAAGACTACCAGAGACTTATATGTTATCCACCATTCATATTCAAAGGCCCAGAGATGGTGGCCTTAGAGAGATTTAATTAAGATCGAGACTTGAGAGAGGGAGAGTTAATTATTTTCATTATCTCTTGGGAGAGGCGCAAAGAGAGATTCAAAGTCTCTCTCTGCGGTAACTGTAACCGACGAGTCCCTGCGGTTACTGTAACCGACGAGATGGGGTGTAACCGCCTCATCTCACTCGTTTCTCTCCTCTCCTTTTTTTCAATGTGGATGGGATATTAATTGGGTCAACCCAAGCCAATATCCAACATCTTCCACTCGTCCACATTCGGTTTCATCTCTATAAGCATCTCGTCTACGTCTCATATTCAAACCTCTTTTTATACTGAAAAAGAAGCGTGCGACCTGAAGAGATGATACAAAATAGGAGTGCTATATTAAGTCACCATCTAACTAACATAGCACATCGCTCAAAATATCTCGTCTATGCCCCAGATTGTCATATCACACCAATTAAGCATCTTTTTAACCCCCCGTGAATTATAACTCGAAACGATGCTCAATCTCGTTCAATGTTCTTGTACTCAAGATTATGTCAAAACATACTTAACATACTCGTCCGGACTTTGAGCTACAAAACATGGGTATGATAACATACAACCATTCCCTAGATCCTCATGCTAATCCACTTATACTTGATCGCTTTCCTAGATATGTGCTCCGCTGGATCGTATTATTCATGACCCTTGGATGACATACTTAAGTAGCGTCTTCAAATCCATACTTCATAGTATGGAAAAATGTATTTTTTTCTTCAAAGATCATATACATCAACTATTTATGTATGTATTTTTATAAAAAATAAAATATAATTTCAATGAATTAAATGATACCATTTTTCAGTCTTGTTTTAAATTTGTTAATGTTAATAAATAAGATAATAGGATTCACCTTATCTAGATTGTTTAGTTTCACCCATGGACCTCTTCTAAGAAACTCAACAAATTCTCTCATTTTAATGTTGATTGTGGAACTCCAGATTATTTTATCTTTTCAATTAAAAAATCTAAAGTTTTAATTGATTTTGAAGTTATAGAAACACTTTCTGCATGTACACCTCAAATATGCTGGCCTAATGAATCATAGACGCGGTTCTTCAAACAATCAATCACATTAAAAACTTCATTGTGTTCGTATACTAAATATACCTTTTTCACGGAATTGGGGTTGGCGGTTACCCAATTCAACAACCTTCGATGATTTGGAGGCCGGATCAATTTCAATGTATAACAGGCTGTGAATTGGGTAACCTGAAAGATTGCTCCCATCAGTCAAAAGTCCATTAAAAATTATTCGCATCACAAATACTCCTGCTGTTCAGATCGCCCTGTCTTTTTTTTTTAATATTACAAACAGACACATATAATCCAACATTAATGTGTATATATGTGTATATGGAAAATAAGGGAGGTGGTGCTCAGTCTCACAACCTTGTGGAAAGCAAAGCTTTGTCGAGTTTGAACTGATTGGTTATCGTAATAATTTATTGTTTTCTCAGGTCAAAGCCTTTGTCGTAAACATTATATTGTACAATTCGAATAGTCGTTCAAAACATAGATTCACAATATAAAAAAAAAACGCTTCATCTTGTTGTAGTTTTTTTTCCCCCCTTTTAAACTCAGTCTCACTTGACACGAGAAAATTAGAGCCAGTTTCACATTGACTCTCTTTCTGTTGAAACATCCAGAAAACTTGGCTTAGAAATATTTCATCACTGTGTTCATTTCAGAACAATCAAATTTATTTTTCTTTCTATATACTCTTCTACAGTTGGATTTATGAGAACTTCATAAAAAGGAATTTTCTTTTAACCATTGCAACTGTTATTATTGAATCACTTATTCATAGGTTATTTTCAATTTATCCAGCCAATTCTCAATTTATGCCGCATTTGGTGAACCAAGCAACAGAATTGTTACTTTTACAACTTCCTTTGATCAAGACGACCCTACAGAGCGGCGGCAACCTCCCTGGCCTTAGCAACGGCGACCAGAGGGTTCTTCATCTCGCAAGACAGCTTGAGAACCTCAGAAAGGTCCACCGGTGCAGCCTCAGTTGGACCCCACTCGAATCGGTGAAGCAGCCTCGCAACCCACAATCCGACGGTGATCAGCCCGAGATTCTTCCCCGGGCACACCCTCCTCCCTGCCCCGAATGGTGCGAGACGTAGATCACCGCCGCGAACGTCGACGTCGGCACCCTCTCCGCCGGGCATGAACCTGTCGGGGTCGAAGGCGGTTGGGTTGGACCAGACTGCCGGGTCGTGTGTGATGGACCACATGTTGACCATGGCGGTGGTGTGGGCCGGGACCACCATGCCGTTGCTGAGTTGGACGTCTGACGTGGACAGCCTGGCCCACGAGAGGAGCGGGCCGGGTGGGTGGGCTCGGAGGGTCTCCTTGACGATGGCATTCAAATACGGCATCCTGGCCACGTCAGCGTCGGTGACCTCCCTGTTAGCGTCTCCGACGACGGAGTCGATCTCGGCCTGGAGTTTCTTCTGCACGTGCGGGTTGAGGACTAGTTCGGCCATGGCCCACTCGGTTAGGAGTGCAGTCGTGTCAGTCCCTCGGAAGATCATCTCCTGATACATAGATAGGCAATTCATTTAATTCATTATGTGAAATTGTGAAGTGAAGTGAAATGTGCCTGTGTGTATTATACATATATACATGTATGTTTTCAAAAAAGACATGTTCATACCCATAAAATGGCTATCATGTCATCATCCTGAAGTTTCTCTTCGCCTTCCAAGGACAACAAAACATCGACGAAATCCGCACTGTCAGACACAACACTATCCTCACCGGCCCTAGCCTTTGTACGATGCTCCTCGATGACCCCGCTCACGAACTCCCTCACCCGCGGCACGAGCCTCGCGCACCTCTCGTTCACCCTCTGTGGGTCGAACAGGTTCCCTAGCCAAGGCAGGTGGTCCGACCAGTTGAACGCGCCGAGCAGCTCAAACCCCTCCCTCACCATCTCCTTAAGGTGCTCCGCTGACCCGGCATCATCAGCCCGGGAGAAGTCGTAACGCCTCCCGAACACGCTCCCCATCATGTTGTTCAGTGCGGCGTCCTGGAGGTGCTTGCGGAGCTCGACCACCCCACACGCCGACTGCTCGCATGCCACGGCGCCCAACAAGGAGTCGCAGTCCGCCTGTCGGCCGGGCTCGTGTGCAGTGACGCGGCGCGGCGCGAATAGGTGGGATGAGGAGATGCGACGGAGGAGGCGCCAGTAGGAACCGGCCGGGGCGAAGCCGATGGCGCGGCCGAACATGAGCTCGCGTGCAGACTTCTTTAAGGGGCGATCAACGAAGTGGGGGGAGGTGAGGATCTCTTTCGCGATGGACGGTTCGGATGAGACGACGGTCGGGGTTGAGCCGACGCTGAAGGCCATGAGGGAGGTGGCGGACATCGCCCGAGCCATCGAGTCGAGGGTTCGGTGGGCCAGCCCGCCGGTCAGGGAGAAGATGCTGCCGAAGAATGGGAGTCCCCTCGGGCCAGGGATCGGGACGGACCCCAATTTGTTCCGTCCATTCTTCCATGCGATCCCACCATTGGAAAATGCCCAGGTCAGAAAAACAGAGGAGACTACAGCGATGACAAGAGAGGCCAAGACAAAACCATCACAAATGGTTTCGGTACCCAAGAAAGCTGGGAGGGTGAAGACCCACCAGTTGTTGTCAGAGGAACCCAATCCCATGTTGGACTCCATTAAAGCCGGTGAACGAACGAGAACTGATGGTTTCAGATTTCAGACTCCCAAGGGGTTTTTATAGTGATGGGATGGGAGACCAATAAGTCATGTTTTTTATTTTCATTTATAATTTATTATCTAACCCATTTAGTTTATTTCCATTGGTGTACTATGTACTCCATTATTAGATATTCTTTAAAAAGAATACGCACAATTTATAAGATTTTCTTATGTTTTTCTTTTTTCAAATTCAAGTTTTTCCTTGCTGAAATATTAAATAACATTTACAATTCATATTTTTTATCCTTGCTTATTATTCTATGCATTAAATGTGCAACTTGATAACTATCATCACGGATAGAGTTTATGCGGAATACCTTTTTGAGCCCTTCACAGATACAGGATCTTCTTCCTTGGATTACAAGCCTCTCGATTCGTTAATAAAGATAAGACTACCAGAGACTTATATGTTATCCACCATTCATATTCAAAGGCCCAGAGATGGTGGCCTTAGAGAGATTTAATTAAGATCGAGACTTGAGAGAGGGAGAGTTAATTATTTTCATTATCTCTTGGGAGAGGCGCAAAGAGAGATTCAAAGTCTCTCTCTGCGGTAACTGTAACCGACGAGTCCCTGCGGTTACTGTAACCGACGAGATGGGGTGTAACCGCCTCATCTCACTCGTTTCTCTCCTCTCCTTTTTTTCAATGTGGATGGGATATTAATTGGGTCAACCCAAGCCAATATCCAACATCTTCCACTCGTCCACATTCGGTTTCATCTCTATAAGCATCTCGTCTACGTCTCATATTCAAACCTCTTTTTATACTGAAAAAGAAGCGTGCGACCTGAAGAGATGATACAAAATAGGAGTGCTATATTAAGTCACCATCTAACTAACATAGCACATCGCTCAAAATATCTCGTCTATGCCCCAGATTGTCATATCACACCAATTAAGCATCTTTTTAACCCCCCGTGAATTATAACTCGAAACGATGCTCAATCTCGTTCAATGTTCTTGTACTCAAGATTATGTCAAAACATACTTAACATACTCGTCCGGACTTTGAGCTACAAAACATGGGTATGATAACATACAACCATTCCCTAGATCCTCATGCTAATCCACTTATACTTGATCGCTTTCCTAGATATGTGCTCCGCTGGATCGTATTATTCATGACCCTTGGATGACATACTTAAGTAGCGTCTTCAAATCCATACTTCATAGTATGGAAAAATGTATTTTTTTTCTTCAAAGATCATATACATCAACTATTTATGTATGTATTTTTATAAAAAATAAAATATAAATTTCAATAAATTAAATGATACCATTTTTCAGTCTTGTTTTCAAATTTGTTAATTGTTAATAAATAAGATAATAGGATTCACCTTATCTGATTGTTTAGTTTCACCCATGGACCTCTTCTAAGAAACTCAACAAATTCTCTCATTTTAATGTTGATTGTGGAACTCCAGATTATTTTATCTTTTCAATTAAAAAATCTAAAGTTTTAATTGATTTTGAAGTTATAGAAACACTTTCTGCATGTACACCTCAAATATGCTGGCCTAATGAATCATAGACGCGGTTCTTCAAACAATCAATCACATTAAAAATTTCATTGTGTTCGTATACTAAATATACCTTTTTCACGGAATTGGGGTTGGCGGTTACCCAATTCAACAACCTTCGATGATTTGGAGGCCGGATCAATTTCAATGTATAACAGGCTGTGAATTGGGTAACCTGAAAGATTGCTCCCATCAGTCAAAAGTCCATTAAAAATTATTCGCATCACAAATACTCCTGCTGTTCAGATCGCCCTGTCTTTTTTTTTTAATATTACAAACAGACACATATAATCCAACATTAATGTGTATATATGTGTATATGGAAAATAAGGGAGGTGGTGCTCAGTCTCACAACCTTGTGGAAAGCAAAGCTTTGTCGAGTTTGAACTGATTGGTTATCGTAATAATTTATTGTTTTCTCAGGTCAAAGCCTTTGTCGTAAACATTATATTGTACAATTCGAATAGTCGTTCAAAACATAGATTCACAATATAAAAAAAAAACGCTTCATCTTGTTGTAGTTTTTTTTCCCCCCTTTTAAACTCAGTCTCACTTGACACGAGAAAATTAGAGCCAGTTTCACATTGACTCTCTTTCTGTTGAAACATCCAGAAAACTTGGCTTAGAAATATTTCATCACTGTGTTCATTTCAGAACAATCAAATTTATTTTTCTTTCTATATACTCTTCTACAGTTGGATTTATGAGAACTTCATAAAAAGGAATTTTCTTTTAACCATTGCAACTGTTATTATTGAATCACTTATTCATAGGTTATTTTCAATTTATCCAGCCAATTCTCAATTTATGCCGCATTTGGTGAACCAAGCAACAGAATTGTTACTTTTACAACTTCCTTTGATCAAGACGACCCTACAGAGCGGCGGCAACCTCCCTGGCCTTAGCAACGGCGACCAGAGGGTTCTTCATCTCGCAAGACAGCTTGAGAACCTCAGAAAGGTCCACCGGTGCAGCCTCAGTTGGACCCCACTCGAATCGGTGAAGCAGCCTCGCAACCCACAATCCGACGGTGATCAGCCCGAGATTCTTCCCCGGGCACACCCTCCTCCCTGCCCCGAATGGTGCGAGACGTAGATCACCGCCGCGAACGTCGACGTCGGCACCCTCTCCGCCGGGCATGAACCTGTCGGGGTCGAAGGCGGTTGGGTTGGACCAGACTGCCGGGTCGTGTGTGATGGACCACATGTTGACCATGGCGGTGGTGTGGGCCGGGACCACCATGCCGTTGCTGAGTTGGACGTCTGACGTGGACAGCCTGGCCCACGAGAGGAGCGGGCCGGGTGGGTGGGCTCGGAGGGTCTCCTTGACGATGGCATTCAAATACGGCATCCTGGCCACGTCAGCGTCGGTGACCTCCCTGTTAGCGTCTCCGACGACGGAGTCGATCTCGGCCTGGAGTTTCTTCTGCACGTGCGGGTTGAGGACTAGTTCGGCCATGGCCCACTCGGTTAGGAGTGCAGTCGTGTCAGTCCCTCGGAAGATCATCTCCTGATACATAGATAGGCAATTCATTTAATTCATTATGTGAAATTGTGAAGTGAAGTGAAATGTGCCTGTGTGTGTGTGTGTATTATACATATATACATGTATGTTTTCAAAAAAGACATGTTCATACCCATAAAATGGCTATCATGTCATCATCCTGAAGTTTCTCTTCGCCTTCCAAGGACAACAAAACATCGACGAAATCCGCACTGTCAGACACAACACTATCCTCACCGGCCCTAGCCTTTGTACGATGCTCCTCGATGACCCCGCTCACGAACTCCCTCACCCGCGGCACGAGCCTCGCGCACCTCTCGTTCACCCTCTGTGGGTCGAACAGGTTCCCTAGCCAAGGCAGGTGGTCCGACCAGTTGAACGCGCCGAGCAGCTCAAACCCCTCCCTCACCATCTCCTTAAGGTGCTCCGCTGACCCGGCATCATCAGCCCGGGAGAAGTCGTAACGCCTCCCGAACACGCTCCCCATCATGTTGTTCAGTGCGGCGTCCTGGAGGTGCTTGCGGAGCTCGACCACCCCACACGCCGACTGCTCGCATGCCACGGCGCCCAACAAGGAGTCGCAGTCCGCCTGTCGGCCGGGCTCGTGTGCAGTGACGCGGCGCGGCGCGAATAGGTGGGATGAGGAGATGCGACGGAGGAGGCGCCAGTAGGAACCGGCCGGGGCGAAGCCGATGGCGCGGCCGAACATGAGCTCGCGTGCAGACTTCTTTAAGGGGCGATCAACGAAGTGGGGGGAGGTGAGGATCTCTTTCGCGATGGACGGTTCGGATGAGACGACGGTCGGGGTTGAGCCGACGCTGAAGGCCATGAGGGAGGTGGCGGACATCGCCCGAGCCATCGAGTCGAGGGTTCGGTGGGCCAGCCCGCCGGTCAGGGAGAAGATGCTGCCGAAGAATGGGAGTCCCCTCGGGCCAGGGATCGGGACGGACCCCAATTTGTTCCGTCCATTCTTCCATGCGATCCCACCATTGGAAAATGCCCAGGTCAGAAAAACAGAGGAGACTACAGCGATGACAAGAGAGGCCAAGACAAAACCATCACAAATGGTTTCGGTACCCAAGAAAGCTGGGAGGGTGAAGACCCACCAGTTGTTGTCAGAGGAACCCAATCCCATGTTGGACTCCATTAAAGCCGGTGAACGAACGAGAACTGATGGTTTCAGATTTCAGACTCCCAAGGGGTTTTTATAGTGATGGGATGGGAGACCAATAAGTCATGTTTTTTATTTTCATTTATAATTTATTATCTAACCCATTTAGTTTATTTCCATTGGTGTACTATGTACTCCATTATTAGATATTCTTTAAAAAGAATACGCACAATTTATAAGATTTTCTTATGTTTTTCTTTTTTCAAATTCAAGTTTTTCCTTGCTGAAATATTAAATAACATTTACAATTCATATTTTTTATCCTTGCTTATTATTCTATGCATTAAATGTGCAACTTGATAACTATCATCACGGATAGAGTTTATGCGGAATACCTTTTTGAGCCCTTCACAGATACAGGATCTTCTTCCTTGGATTACAAGCCTCTCGATTCGTTAATAAAGATAAGACTACCAGAGACTTATATGTTATCAACTATTCAGATTCAAAGGCCCAGAGATGTTGGCCTTAGAGAGATTTAATTAAGATCGAGACTTGAGAGAGGGAGAGTTAATTATTTTCATTATCTTTTGGGAGAGTCACAAAGAGAGATTTAAAGTCTCTCTCTGCGGTTACTGTAACCGACGAGATGTGGTGCTTTCGTAAACGCCTCATCTCACTCATTTCTCTCCTCCCCTTTTTTCAATGTGGACGGAATATTAATCGGGTCAACCCAAGTCAATATCCAACATCTCCCACTCATCCACATTCGGTTTCATCTTTATAAGCTTCCACATCTCATATTCAATCCTCTCTTGATATCTGAAAATCAATTGGTGATTGGCATTTGACAACAACGTGGTGTCACGGTAGTAATACAATAGTGGTGACCTGCAATGAAGAAAAAATGGCGAAGAAGACTGCAATGGAGGCGTAGAGCCAATGATGGTTAGGAGAAGCGACATTTTTGGCATTTTAATTAATTAGGTGCTATTTTTTCAGTGTAAAGACTTATGCTAATTTTTTCTTGTTTTGACTTTTGATGGACCTATTAAAATATGGCCGAGGTGAGAGTCGCCAGGACCATCAGATCCCGGTGTGCCTACAACGGTGTGAAAGGAAGATGAAGAAAGTCTATTAGAGGGGTAAAAAGGTAATTTACTGGGGGTTATGCGTATTATTTCAGTTTGTATGGGTTAGGATAATAGAATATTCGAATTCTGTTAATGGTTAATTAACTTCGAGGGCTGATTTGGCTTTTCATTATGTTTCTAGGGGGTTATTTGGATTTAGAAACTATATAGGGGGTTATCTGAATTTTCGCATGTTTGTTGGGGGTGGGGGGGGGGGGGGGGGTTTTGTGGAGTTTTCCCTTTTTCATTCCAAATCTACTAAAAGTACTTTACCAAAGTTAGCCTTTTACAATACACCAATATTATCATGTTCGCAAATAAATTAAACCTTCAATTTGGTATGAATTTTTAACTGCAAGCAATTATAATAGTTTACTTAAAAATAATCCCAATGGGGATATATATAATGTGGAAATTTAATAAAAATATACATTAATTGGACCATATCATTATTTGATGGCAATGTATATTTATCTAAATGAATTAGTTGATTAAAAAATGATAATGTGTGCATTGAAACCATTTAGTTCTATAATTTTTTTAATTTAAGAACTTTTTGAAAATCAATAAGATAGATTAAATAACATTATCCTATATATTTACTTTGAAATTTTGAAGTGGCTAGCTGTAGATATTGATATTATCACAAGTTTAAAAATATGTATTTCTTCAATAATCATTACATTAAAATTAAATTAAAAGTAATCAAATTAAACTAAATTTCTCAACCTGTAACCTAATTGAATTCATTTTAGCAAACCGAAAAACAAATTCCATTCTGTTTTATTTATATAATAAAGTAAAATATGACTTATGTATACAAAGTAAAAACCAATAAATACAAAGGTTATAAACATCATTTCAAACAAAAGTTATTCAGTTCATTTATGTATATTTTTACTCTGTGGAGACTCTCCAATCCAACATTGATTAATTAAATATATTTTAAATTAACTTTCATCCGGAATTTATGTATATTAATTACTAACCATGCATGAGTATTTTTCAATTTTGTAATTTTTTTGCATCACTCTTTAGTTGAATTTAGATCTTGTCATGTCCACTTAGGTAGCATTTTGTTAGACATTCAATGTGCGATCACAGCTTGGAAGTGTTCAAGCATGAAAAACCCTGCTCCAAACACCACTGTGTTCCACATTGTGTTCCACATTGATAGTGTTAAATAACAGCGTTAAACACAATCTCAAAATAATGCTCTGGTAACGCAAACTCACATGAGCATTAAATGGATAAGTAAATTAATACTCATGTTCTTTAGGTGAAATTCTATCATTTGTCCCCGAGTGAAATGACTGGGTGGGGCATATATAAATGAGGGGTGTTATGGCAGTATGCACTCGATGCATATGCGAACATCCTATCCAAACAGGGAAAATAATGTGTTGGAACACATTTTCAACGCGCCACATTTAGATTAACAATATCTCAAATGCGACGTATAGCAAACACAATGTTTACTTAGCACAAAACAGACACATTCACACACAAAAGGTTGTATTAGGTTAGTGATCAATGGATTCAATGGAGGTTCTAGGACATGGGACCCTCGCTCACAGCAAGAGCTGAAAACTATCGTTGCCTTTTATTAGATTAGATTACGTACGTTACTTATCCTAAGTATTAGATGTTGACCTTCGTACGTCGAACCTCACGCTAAGGGTTAGGTGAGAGTTGTTCAGAACGGCTGTTGTTTTCGATTTCGTATTCCACGATCAACCGTTGAATTTTGTTCATGACGGCTCACCAAACTCTCTGATCTTTTTTTCTTTTTCCTTAAAAACTAGAACACAGTACTGGGAGCAAAGAATGAGTGTGCCACTTGTTTTCATTTTTACTATAAAAAAAAAAAAGGCAAGTTTTGAATCAGAGCCCTGATATACTTATAATCCATTTTGTACAGTTCAGAAGTGGTTTCTTAGATGTTTATACACTATATGATAATAGTGCAATAGTGTTATTATATACTGCACTATCAAATCGTATGAAAACATTTTTTAAAAATACATAATTAGTATATCTCGATATATACTTTACTGTGTATAATAATATGTATTTAGACGAGTGTAATTAAAAAAAAATAAAAAAGGTGAGTATTGCGAATCAAACTGTACATTGGACTATATTTATAATTTTCCTTTGAATCATCCAAGTAAAAGTTGTTTGGGAGTTGGATCCATAACTCAGTGATTAACAAAAGAATTTAATTATAACAAAAAAAAAAATTAATGGGTTCATATCCTAACATTTATTTTAAAAAATCTGGAAGCTGTTTTGTTGGCGTAGTTGATCCTTAGATTATATGACCAATACGTTGACCACACGTTTAAAACAAGAAAGAGTAATTTCAACCTTACGTTGTTTGTCAATTGTCGTTTTCTTTGCTGAACTCAGAAGATGACGATTGAGAGACCGCCCTTTATCCGTGCAGATGGAGATGTTATTTGTCTGTTTCATAAAGCAAGATATGCATGAAGTCCTTTTTAATTTGTCAATCAATATAGTTCAATTGAGTGCCACTTGATTCGCTCATTTATAGCCGTAAAAGAAATCCAAATTAGTTAACATAAGATTGCAATTTGTCCAAGGCGGCCATGACTGAACTTGTTCTTGTGTATGGTATTTGACGATCATCAACCAAGCCTTTATGAATTTGGACTCCCAAATACAATTTGAACTTGTATTGATTCGTCGATGCCAGTGAATGCGTTCGTGGATAGTTTATGACCGATCGAGAAGCTCTAAAAGTGGTCGTATTCTGATTATATTAACCACTGCATTTTCGCAAAATTTTGAAAAATGTTAAACCCAATACTATTTCGAGCATCAAATGAATTCCATACTATTTTTTTATTTTGTTTAAAATCAGACAAATCATTTAATGAGTTATGAATTTTTATAAAAATTGAAATATGTGTAACTTCATTTATGTAAATTGTGTAACCAAATTATGTATGTTTTTATAAAAAATTAGATTTATCATCTAATGAATTGTTTCATTTATGAAGTACGTAAAAAAAAATTAACGAGATATATAACTCGTTTTAGTGAGTGAAGATAACTAACGAGATATATTAGACTTTAAAATAAATTAAATGTAACAACGTTCAATTTTTTAATCAAAAGTGTTTGAGATACTCCACAACAACAAAAAAAGTATGTTAGGCATTGTCATTATTTTTCTAGAACACAATGAAAAACAAAACTGCTGGTACACTCAACTCATTTTATAGTCCCTTTTACAACATAATACACTTTATTAGTTACCTACACTCACTGTAATAAGGTATATATCTCATTATAGTTAATTTTTTCTATAAATGAATCAATATAATCTATTGCAATATATTCTATATTTTTTTACAAAAGTACATACAGTATTAGATAAAATATACAATTTAAACAAAAAAGATATTTGGATTGCATTTGAGGCTACAAATTAATGGGGTTGTCTAACCATTTTCATTAAAAAAATCAACTAACAAAGTGATTTCAGGGTCACTACATTCAGTCATAAATTTCTGATAAAATCACAGCCAATTTATAAATATTGAACAAAAGGGATTAAAAACTCCCTATGATGATGGTGTCCATCTGGACTTCACCAACATGAACCAATATAGTGTCCGTTTGAGAGCACGTCCGTAAACGCCCGCGTCGGCTGAACATTGGGGGGGGGGACCTGGATTGCTAGGAATCGCTGCTTCACGTAGTCGGGGAAACGCGAAAAAACAGGCCAAAAATAGAATACGACAATGGTTTTTAGTGTGTTCGACGCAAATCTGTAAATTGTGTTTGTTTGCGCGATAACGTCTACCGGTGGTTACATTAAATGTCAAACGTCAACCTCAAAGACAAATAGAGCCTAAAAGTAAAACGATATACTGAGACTGTCCAAAGATAGGTCTATGTAGAGATGACAATGAAATAAGTTATTATATATGAGAAAGAAATTTGCTTTGACTAGACTCTATTAAAATAGAGTTAATCCCAAAAATATTAAATCCAAACCCGACCTTTCCTACCCAATGAAATGTGGGAATAGTTTGGATTTCAAGTGAAAAATTTGTCCAGCCATGTTTCACTCAGTTTTTGAAGAAATATATGTTATGTAATTCAAAATAAAAAAAGTGGTACGCAAATAATTTATATTGTAAATATATTTAGCTCCATCAAGTTAACAATAGATTTTCTTTTTAATAATAGATGAAATTGTTAAGAATGTATTAAATAATTTAACATAATATAATTGTAAGCGTCAAAATTCAAGCCCCACAAACTATGCTTCACATGGCCCAAGACCAGATTATCGAGAACCCACGACCTGGATAGCCCAACAAACGTGGGTCTGGCCCGTCGAACCCTCTATACCCGATGACTTAATACAAATTCAAGTCGATATTTTACATTCAAATTCTGAATTAAAGGATCGTCAATGATTGATTCTCCAAATCCTAATAAATATATTATATCAATAATGATTTTATAAGTTGTGGGTCAAATATGACCTATCAAATATTTGAAAAAAAAAAAACAAAGCAACCCAATATTTTTGACTTAGTGTTTGACCCATTACATTTTTTTTTAGACAAACCAGCCCATCAAAATATTAAAAATAAACCAGTCCATAAAAAACTTGTATGCCCATTGCCCCGGGACCTTAAAACACAAACACCAATTAAAATTAAAAACACGAGTCTGGGACTCTCAACGTTGGATTGGCCGATTACCTACACTGTTACACATAGACGAAGACGGTCGATCACCAACAGACGGATAGACGCGTCAATTGTTGCTGGTCACGATCCCGATCTCTTATTCTTACTTGTTTTAGGTATTTAATCATGTATTTTTTATTTGTTTATCTTATTTTTTCACCATTTTTACATGTTAATCTGAATTTTTCCTATAATTGCATATTGTGTATAAATAATGAACAAAACCTTCAAACTACACACCTCCTTCCTTCACCTTTTTTGTATCAAAATCCTATTCACTTGTCTGTGTATTCAAATATAATTTATAATTTAAAAGGACATTCGTTAAATATAATTATTATGCAACGATTTCAAAATATAAAATATCGTCGATCACAGTTGTAAAAGTTTATATATTAGAAATCTTTAATCTCATTTTTTTTATGATTATTTTTTATTCATATAAATTATTTTATTTTCAGAAAAATTTACATTTTTGATGAATACGATAAAGATAGATCATTTGAAAATTTTGTAAATTTTCTTTTAATGACCCTATCTATAAAAATTCCTAAAGCCGTTACTAGGAGTAATAATTCAATTATTTTTTCATAATTGAATTATTTATTCATCGATAATCAATGGATCATTTTTTTCTTTAGATTATTGTTGTTTTTATTTATATGTTTTAATTTTTATTTTATTTCCGTGTTCTCGTGTTTAGTAAAGACTGCAAAAGAGTAGTTGTGTAAGATCAAATTGGGATTAGTGAAGTGCAGCGATCACACTGTTCATTGAATGGGCCATCCAACTAATAAGTATCGGACGGCGTGGATCAATCGCTCCGTGCCTAAACATCCACGAAGTCGAGCTGACGTACGAAAAGATGTTCCAATGATAGCCAATGTGATACTTATTAGGTTTTTTTTTTTCACGTATACCGTCCAAAAACACCCAATATATTATTTTAAATAACAAATTTATTTTTATATCATTATTAGAATATAAATAAATTATACATATTTATCATTCCAGTTAACTTTCATTCAAATTTTTATTAAAACCGTAATACTCTTATAGAAATGATCAAAATATTCATTTTTTTATTTTGCATTTTTACCTTATCAAATAAAATATTTATAAAAATAAAAATATTAATATTTACATGAGTAGAAATAAAATAAAATTATTTTGAGAAAAGCAATCATATATATTAAAAATGAAAGACTTAAAAAAAATTTAGATCTTGATTGGAAAAAAAAATGGTAAGATTGAATGACTCATGATTAATCTGGAAAAGAACAAGAGATTAATTAGGTTATTATGTTTAATTATTTACATTATGACAAAAATTATATTAAGATTATTTTTTATTTTTATTTATTGGTTAAAAACTAACTATAGTTAAGTTTAATTTTGGTTAAAAAAGATAACAGAGGGGCACATTTTTGCATTAAAAAAATTCTAATGGTATAAAAATAAATATGTTATTTGTGACGTTATACAAATAAATAATATATTTTTCAATGGTGTACACACCCCTTACACGCGGGTGCACCCAAGTGTGGCCCGCGGCCCGGTTACCTAGTTTCGCCAGCAAAAATCTAAGCCCACGGGCTAGGCATCGTGTGTGGGCACATAGGGGTTTGATCAAACAAATCTTGACAAAGGAATAGTTTCTCTATATATATGGTGAAAAATCCAAATGATTTAAACTGATGTGGGACTAAAGTATAATGAAGGAAAAAGGAAAGATCCAATGTTTTGGTCAACTAAGGAATAAGCCACTTAAAAAGTTAAAATGGGTCAATACTAACATATATGCATTAAATCTAATGATTTCATAGAGACTATAATTTTTTTAGGAATTTCAAGATTTCCAAGTATAGATCTCTTATATTAGAGTTTTTCATCACTATGAATATAATTAACATGATTTAGCCTTATTAGTATGTCATATGTTTAAGTTTGTTCCTCTGATTTTAATTTCTATTATTTAAATCGGATTTGCGAGTTTTTGGATGCTATAGGTCACGAACAGTAGATCAAGATCTTTATGTACACCCTAGAGAAAGTTTTTGATTTTGATTTCGGTTCCTAAAATCGTGCGTTTTTATTTATTTATTTTTTTCTAAAATCTGTCCAGCCTTGTTTCACCTAGTTTCTGAAGAAATATATGTTATGTAATTCAAAATAAAAATTGTGGTATGCAAATAAGGTATATTGTAAATAGATTTAGCTCGATCAAGTTAAATTCTTTCTTTTTTACCAACAAAATTTTTTTTAACAACAAATGAAATAGTTAAGAATGCACCAAATAATATTATCTAACATAATTATTGAAGGTTATTATTTAGTTTTTACATGGAAAATTTAAAAATATATTAAAATGCATTTGGATCTCCTGAAGTTTTTGAAACCCGCAGAAGCATCCCTGAAATTCAAAAACATGCATTTACACCCCCTATCGTTATATTTTTTATTAAGATGAGACAAAAGTACTTTACAATTGCTATTTTAGCCCTTTAATTAATTTTATAAATATTAATTATTACATATAGAATTAACTTACACAACAGTTAATTAAAATGTGAAAATATGATAATAATTTAATTAAAATGGGTTAGATCGTACTTTTGTTCTATTTTAACGAAAAATCTAACGGCAGGGGTGTAAGTGCATGTTCTAAAACTTCAGAGAGTGTTTTTACAAGTTTCAAAGACTTTAGGAGGTTCAAACACAATTTACCCTTAAAAACTGTTTGAAATATAAATACACACAATTACAAACACAATTTCTTCTCGTGATATTTCATGTTATCACCATGAACACATGCTGTTTGGATGTTTTAAACATAGATTTGTGAGATTTTATGCATATATACATTAGATTTAATGATTTCATAGAGACTGGAAAGTTATTCATGCACAATACGGATTTCAATCTCTTTGTGTGATGCGTGATGCTTGGATAAATGCTAACAGCCTCCCGGTTGCACTGTGTGATGTCTTGCGCAGTAAAGGAGGTGAGTGAAACATAAGTCTCCATGTATCACATAGAATTGTTATATTTTGTATTCGGGAAGGTTACATGCAACTCATTAGCTGCAACTCCCACCCCCTTAAAAAATCATATTTTTTTGGAGTTGGGAGAGAGTCTATATACTTTATGTTTTATAAAAGTATGTGTATCTCATTAGATATTTTATTTTAAAAAATATATATAAATGGTTTGTACTGTATTTGGGTAAAGTCGGTTGAGTCTAACATTTTACTCTACTTAGAGCAACTCCGATCGGTCGCTTAAATGAAGATATGAAGACGGCAACAGCTCTTCCAACTCCAATCGGCCTTCATTTTGAAGCTTGCAAGCCTTCATTTCCAAGAACATCTCTATATTTGGAGACCCACTATTTGGGTCTCCAAATGTCACATCAACGAAGATAATGTCACAAAAAACCTTGTTAACTTATAACAATTTTTTATAAATGGCATTTAACTCTTATAATATTATTAATTTTTTTCATTTGTATTTAACAAAAAAATGGAATTATAATATTACATACAAGTCCACTTGTAACTTTACATATATTAAATTTTTTTACATGTAAATATAGAGTTCATATACCATTGGTTATTTACATTAAAATTATGACATAAATATCAATAATAATAAAGATGAAAGAAACAAAAGGTAGAATGAGAATTTTAACAAATGAAAATAGTTATTTGAAGATCTACACAAAAAAAATGAAGATCCACCATTGGAGTTGATGAGTCTTCAAAACAGCAAAATCTTCAAAATGAAGACTCCATTGGAGTTTCAGGAGTCTTCAAATATTATAAATCTCCGATGGGAGTCTTCAAAATGAAAACCCCCATTGGAGATGCTCTTAAATCTCAATAATTGGCTCAAGGCTCATTTAGATCATTGAAAATGTTACCTTGGGCCCCGTTTTAAACTAAAAATGTTGTCAGCACCCTTGGTTATTTTTTAAAAGTAGTATACATCTATTAAGATATATAATTTTGTCGATGAAATATAAACTCTAATTAATTGTATGGACTCATTTATAGAGTAAGTAAAAAAATTTCTAACAATGTATATATACACCGTTACAATGAGTGTTGTGGTTAAAGAGGTATATGTGGCCGTAAATAAGACTCTAAAATTGATTGAGTGTAACAATGGAAAGAGCGTTGTTAAATTCAATTCATTTTACAGTCTCAAATACAATAATATATACCTTGTATACTCATCATAACGAGAAATGTACCCCGTTAAAAAGTATCACATTTTAAAAAAATGACATATTCAATTCATTATAGTATATACTTTACTTTTTAAAAATGTGCATGCTACGTTAGATTGTGTATATAATTTTAAAAAAATTGAAACCATCGTGGCAGAAGGATTGATCGTGATATTTTTCCAGTGGAAAATGTTTAGAGCGTGATTCACACAATTTTTTTGCAGCCTATTATGCAGCCACATACGCTATTATAACGTAGTATATACTGCATTATCATAGCGTATGAGTCCTATCATAGTAGTGATTTCATGCATCAAGGAATGGGGTGTGGGAATGGCAAGGGTTGCTTACGTTCGCGTGGGCGAAACTATCTTACGTATCTCAGAATAGAAGGATAGAGTGCGAGTTTGGGTAGATATATCCCATATCTACCCCACTCTGCACCTAATTTTCTTTGGGGTGTTGATGAGGGTCATCCACCCCACCCCCTTTATTTTTATTTTTTTCCTTTGTGTTTTGCTTATTTTCATCATCTAACCACATTTTCAAACATCGTCTGTTTCTTGAAGTAAATATACCTACATTCAACTAAAAAAAATAACAGTTTGTACTTCAAAGGATAAATGTATAATTGTTTTTATATAAAAAAATGAAATGAACTGCAATTGGGGCTGTGTGTATCTTTTTCCAAATGTTTATCATATAAGCCCATGTAATAAGGCCCATATAGATACTACTAGTTCCATTCTTCAGTAAGGCCCATTTAGATCACACCTGTTCCATTTTTCATTTCATTTAGATCATACTTGTTCCATTTTTCAGTAAAGCAGCGTTTGCGGGATTGCAAAACTAAATTTCAACAAGCATTGTGTTTAAAATCGATTCTATAAAAAGTTAACCCCCAAGTTTTTGGAAACCGTAATATTTATCTACAAGAAGATGTTACAATAAAACTGTTTGATTGCATGATTATAAAAGTAACATCCTATAAATGTAAAAATCGCTCAATCATACAACTAAACGCTGCCTAAGGTCCATTATATTTGGATCATATAAGCCTCTATATTCAATGGAGAATGATATATCCAGCCTTATATGCAATCCTATTCAAAACCCGCACTATTTTTCTTTTTTTTAAAAAAAATATACACTTGTTCATTAAATTACATATATTATTATTAAACGTAAAGATACACAGAGTTACACTAATATTTAAAAAAAAATACATAGAAAATCGATTTTCAAACACTACGATTATGCAGTATACGTAGTACCACATCAAAAAAGTTAACCGGATACAGTTGTTTGAAAGCATATTGCATACACACAAGTAAACTATATATATGAAAAGTCCGGTAGTGTAACAAGAATCGATGCAGCTGGTGTATACACCTTGAATCGCATTGCTTTAGCCCGGGGAGCACACTTTGCTAATGCCTCTGAGGCCAGTACTGCATGCCGTTGTGGCAGCCCCCTCATATCCTGACCTATATATTTTGTTTTGTGTTGTTTCACTTTATATAAAATTCGTGATAGTATTATCTACCTTTGTCTCAAAAAAAAAAAAATTTACTGTCTGCCGTTGAACTTTATGGCATCCTATGAGATCATCAGATGAAGAGCATTCACACATCTGCAGGATCATCTGTTGGAGATGAGATGAACCAAGGCTTGCTCCGTGGAGGGCTATCACTAATACCTGCGAATTGGTGCATAGAAGGTTTGTGAGGCCTATTAATGTGCATAATGTACAACCAAGCGTATGGTCTCCGCCTCGGCATGAATACTGGGATTGGGCCTGGGATTGAATATTTCTAATTGGCTCGTCACATACACAAGTTTTTAAAACGTTGTTATTAGGGGTGCAACTTTCATCAGATAAATCGAATTCGAACCAATTCAAATAGATCATTTTTTTCATATTAAAACATATATTATTATTATATTATCAATATTTATAAAAAAATGAATACACTAATTTAAATCATCAATCATAGCCTTTTGATATTTATGCAAAGTTGTAATTAACTCTAAAAATAATCTAACCAACCCAAATAGATAGGAAGAAAAAAAATGATTGGGTATATATATGTTTATTTTTAACAAATTCTGGTTCGGTTCGGTTTAGTTTGGTTTAATTGAATATGGTTCTGTTCGGTTTTCGGTTCAGTTCGGTTCAGTTTTCGAGTTCTATGTAATTATACTTTGGTTCAATATATGTTTATAAAAACCAAACTAAACCGACTGAATTTCACCCCTAGCTGTTATACTCTTTTTTTTTTACAGCTTAAAATGTAGTCTTATATATCTGGTTAGAAATCCAGTGAAACATATACATGGTCTAACGATGTATATGTCTAATTAAATTTTTTCTCATACTTATTAAAAATGGATTCATCAACTTGAAATAAAATGATATATATTTTTTATTTACTATTTTATTGAAGCACCGAGAGATATTCCACCGCCAATCCTTTCTGCCTCGTTTGGGAAGCGGAATAGGCGGGTATAAGGGTAGTATAAGGGTGGTATAATAATGGATAAGGAAAATGGTTGTTTGTTTGTAGAGTATAACTTGGTATTACTAAGCTAGTTTAAACGAGTATAAGAGAATATAACAATTCTAAGTAACCCCTAGGATAAGCTATACTCATTTTAGCTATTCTCATGGGCCCACATGTCAAATCAACTTTTTACATCTTATCATATCAAATCATCTATCAACACCTCTTATACATCAAAGGCCCCACATGTCAAATCAACTTTTTTACACTTTATTTATATTGTATTCTTTATCAACCAAACAACTCAACCTTTATTCTTACGTTTTCCAATGAGAATAAAAAAACACAACCAAACAGAAAATCTCTTATTCATGTAGATTTGTTATCTATACTAGCATAATTATCTATCCAGAATAACTAAATTCCACTATTCAAACGGGGACTTCAAGAATCACAAATGGTCCAACATAACGCGCATTTAATTTTACTTGTTATCCAAATTGAACGACACCCTTGGAAGGGGGATAACTTAAAGAACACATGGTCACCAACTATGAACTTCAGCTCTACTCCAATGATCATCATAGCTTTACTACTCTGCATTGTTTAAAGTGGATCACAAACCAACTTCACCATGTCAGGCGTTTCTTTTACAAGCTCCGGCCCAACGAGAATCCTTCACCAATTCCTAAGCAGTGTTTTGATTTCTCATTGAGACAAACTGAAAATATTCTAAAGATGTGAGTTGTTCACCCAACATAGGTCTATAACAACTCCTCTCACACAATGCTTCTAAAGGCAACATTTGAATGCTCGTTTGGAAGATATTGTTTTATGCTAACTCTCGCCAATGCTAAGTAGTCTTCTCAGATTCCAAAAAAATTGATCATGCGGGCCCTCGGCATATCTTCCATGATTTGGATGGTTCTTTCTGACTCCATCCGGTTGTGGATGAAAATTAGTGCTAAAGTTCAATTGTGTTCCCAATGACGCCCGAGGAGCCTCCCAAAAGTAAGATAAATCACGAGTCCTGACCTAAAATCATGCTAACCGGCATTCCACACAAAAGGATAATCCTATGAACATATTGGTCCACCATGACCCAAACCGCATCATGTCCTAGCTTAGATCTTGGCAAACCCATCTTGAAGTTTATGGTAATCTGCTCACTTTCACTCTGGTATGGCCAATGGTTGCAACTTTTCAGTAGGCCTTTAATGTTCAGCCTTAACCTTCTGGCCCACCAGGTTTTTAGCCATGAGAAGATTGTGTCAATCATTGGTTTGGAAGCCACCATCTAGTAAAACCAATGTCCTTGCCCATGCAAAGGGCTGCATTAGGTTAGAGGAAGATACTACATTCTCCTCCCCAATGGGTGCCTACTCGTACATCACAACTCAAAAGATTTCGACCACATCACCCACTCGTTCGATTGATATTTCCTGATCAAATGTGCATGCTATCTCATTAAAAATGGACGAGCTCCTCTTTTCAATGGAGCCCCCATTCAAAGAAATTCAAACGTGGATTTAAATAGAGTGTTTCTCGAATTGCTCATTGTAGAGGAAAAAATCTGCATCCTATCAAGGAAAGCCACATGTCAAAGGATTAACAAGTGTGAATTATCACACCAAATAACCGATAACCCAATTACCAAAGGCACAACCACACTGGTCTTCTTACGAGATGACTCAGGTATGATCGGACAATTTTAGAGGCACTCCTGAGCAGGAGAGGCACAACTAGACTAGTTCCTCCACTAGGTGAGGTACAACCAGACTAGTTCCTCCATGAATCCCAGAGTAGACAAAGACCGTGAGTAGATCCTTCTGAAATGGTCGAACGGCTAGTGAGTCGTTAACTGTCAAGTTAATGATTAAGGCCTATTATCCATTAAACGCGGGTAAGTCAAGGACACATTTCATTACAATAAAGTAAGACGGTTACTACAATACTCGTCCACTAGCAGCCAATAAAGAGGAAAAACTGTTACAACAACCATATGGTCAAACGAACCCTATAAAAGGAAGAAGTAACACAAAATCAAGATATAAATTTTATTACTTAACCAACCACATAAAGAGTGAGATTATTTTCGTTCAAGTTTCCTTACTGACTTAAGTATCGGAAGTCCCCTTGGCTGACATCACACTGGTGTCCCCCCCTTACTTCTTTCTGATTGCAGGAATCACATTCGGTCAGATTCAAATCAGGCAAGAAGGCTCCACCCGCTTAAGTTGATTGAAAGGGGAAATTTACCTACTCATGATAATGCCAAATCCCACTGATTTCTTGCTCATGATGGTTATTAGCAGAGGATATCCAAAAGCCTATAAATGAAAACGTAATGACTAAGAAGAGAAACGGCCATCTTCTAGGGGAGGTAAGTAATTCATTCTTGTTCTCTACAATTAAGTGATCCTCTACTGACTTGATCATAAGAGGGCTTTTGGCAAGAACACCACTCTCTCACCATGTTAAGGTTTTCTAAGAGGAAGAAGGTGTTTATGTGAAGTGACAACTGTAAAGACAAACAATCAGATTATGATCTATGAAACGATCTTCCACCCCAAAATTCTTCACAATTTACAAACAACAAATTGGACACCCTACCAAATTCAATAAAAGAACAGACAAAATACACGTTCATTCTTCTATTTTATCTTTTTGAATCCTTATCTAACATGAGTTTAATAGATATGAATTATAAGTGAGTTTATCCATATCCACTCTTCTATAATTATTATTATATAAATTAACAAAATATTCTATCAAGATAAATCACAGATATGCTAGAAAAAAGTTTTTCATATATACATATAATATAGATGAATGGGTTCCAGTCAAGAGGATTCTTCAAAATGTTATTTTATATGCTAAAAATATTTTAAAAACTAATATTTAGAATGACATGCAATTATTCTCAAATAATTATATCAAAAAATTAAGCTAATAAATAAATTAATTATTAATCAATCTTAACATATTAAAATGTTAAAATATACGAAAACAAATGGGTGAAAGAAAAGTGACTGTGGGCAGGTGGCCCCTCCGTTCCTTAGCTGGCTCCACCACTATAATTATGCTTATCTTTTTTCAGTAGGTCATATAGTTTTTTTTCAATTATCAATAATACATATTTATTGCAGTTTTATCTACATATGTTTTTGAATTAAATTTATTTATTTATAATTTATTTTTCATTGTGGAACCCTTGTCAAATATATGAAGGGAAGCTAAAATTATATAGAGCATTTATCTCTACTAACCCACCCTTCAATAAAAAAAAAATTGGTTGGTGGGGAAAATAGGGGGAGGGGAGGAGAGGGAGGGACGAAGAGTAAGGGAGTTATAGGGGGAGAGGCGAGCGGCCAACGGTGGGCAGAGGGGATGACGGCCGGAGGTAGGGCTGGTAAACGAGCCGAGCAGCTCGGGCTCGGCTCGGGCTCGGCTCGGTTAAAGCTCGTTCAGGCTCGTTCGATTAGATAAACGAGCCGAGCTTGAACAATTTTTAAAGCTCGGTTTGTAAACGAGCCGAGCCCGTGCCAAGCCCGAGCCTGGACGAGCTCGTTTACTTAATAGAAAAAAGAGAAACGAGCCGAGCCTGAACCGAGCCCGAGCCCGAGCCCGAGCCCGAGCTTATGTTATTTTCACATGTATAAGGTGTTGTGATTTGTGAAATGTGACTTTTCAAATGTTAAACAAGGTTTTTTTTAGTTAAACGAGCTCGAGCCGAGCCTTGATTCGAGCTTCGGCTTGACTTGTTTAACAAACGAGCTGAGCCGAGCTTTAACCGAGCTTTTCACGAGCCTAATGAGTCGAGCTTGAACACGAAATGAAGCTCGTTCTCGAGCCGAGCCGAGCCCGAGCCGAGCCTGCTGCTAAACGAGACGAGCCTGAGCAGGTCAAAGTTCGACTCGTTTACCACCCTTAGCCGGAGGACACCTGGGAAGGGGGGAGAGAAAGAAAGTCAGGGGGGGCAAAGGTGGGCAGCGGGAATAGGAGATTGTGAAGATGCAGGGGGAGAGTGAGGAAGAGGCCAAAGAGGAGAGTTGGGTTCCTCCATCCATTGCCCTGGCTCTATTTCTCTCCCTCCTTTCACTCTTCTCTCTCTCTCTCTCCCTCTATCTTTCTCTCCCCTTCCCCTTTCCCGGCCTCCTGTCTGGCCACCCTTCTCTCTCTCTCTCTCTCTCTCTCTTCCCTCCCTCCTATTATTTTTTTGGTTGGTGGGGATGGGAGGTTGGTTGGTGGGAGTACTAATTTCCAAATATGTAATATAATTCTTAAGGGAAAATTTGGTAAGGGGATAAATGTTTGGATAAGAAGAGAGAGAATAACTTATTCCAGTGGCAAAAAAAAGTCATAATGAATTGCGGATTGTGTGTCAATTTTGAAATAAAAATAGGGATTTTTTCTTCCACCTAAAGACTGAAATAACATTTATCATTATTTTTTGTCATGATTTTAACAAATGTGAATAATGACAAGTATAATGGATTTATCCCTTGAAATTAAGATAATTTATGTTGAAAACTTTAACCATGTGCCAAACCAACCATATAAGAACACGTCGGGTGAAGGAGCTATTCCTTTATTTATTTCAATATGGATAAGGAATCATTCATTTTTTATTTAGTTGTGTTTTCAGCTATTTTTATTGAAAAATATTAGAATAAATTTTTTGTTGGTTAGTTGTCCACTGATAAGTCGTGGATAAAATATGTATAAACTATGGATAAATTGATCATAGATACGTTGTAGATAAATTATAAATAAGATGTAGGCAGTTTTTTATAAAAAATTAAAAAATGATTTAATATGAGGATCCATTTTATAGCAGTGAAATATATTGGATTGAATAAAATAATCCTAAAAGGACCTACAAAACCAATATGGATTTATTTTCACATATGTTAGCATAGTTATTATACCAGGGGCGGATGCAGGACAATATTTTGGGGTGGGCTACATAGCCTATATTAAATATTTATATAGAAGTTTTTGTTTTTATATTTGATAGCATATATTAATATTTATATGAATGTTTTTTGTTCTTATATTTGATGTAACTATTTATATACTAAATAATGTGATATTCAAAAGACATACATCTTTAAAAAATAAAAAAAAAGAAATACAATTAAAATTGAGTACTTTGATTTTATAAGAATAAAAATGAGATATAAACTCATTATACACTGTATATCAACAAATTTTAAAATTGAAATAACCAAACAAGTATTCATAAAAATAGGAAGAGTTGTTGCTAGAAAAATAAGAAGAGTTGTTTTATGGATATAAATATTTCTTTATTGTTTCATTAATATTAAATTAATACTATTTGAATTTTAAATTTTAGAATTATTAAAATTTATAATAAGATGAGGCTGTTTTTTTTTTTTTTGCACTATTGCAAAACTGATTTTAGACAAAGCTGGGTTTAAAATTGTCTATCCATATTCTAGAAAACTCAAGTTTTGGACACTTTTTTACAAAAACCTGTTGCAACTTTTGACCCAGTTCTTTTGTTTAAAAATGAGTTTGGAAAAAGAAGTTTCCTGCAAATCCAAAACTGTCCAAACCCGTTCTCAAAGAGTTTTATTTGGTTTGTTAGATTGAGATAAAAGAAGCTTCTGCAAATTCAAAACTGTCCAAACCCGCTCTCAAAGAGTTTTTTTTGGTTTGTTAGGTTAAGATCTAGTTTATTATGATCGTATTTGATTTGCTATTAATTTGTTAGGTTAATATCTAGTTTGTTAGAGATATATTTTATTTATAAAATGTAATTTATATAATATAAAATATAAATATTATAATATATATCACCAAGTAATAAACAAAAAATACAAAATCTGTAGCCCGACCCAGTCAACTCATACGTCCGCCCCTGTATTATACTGATCTATTTATCGTAAACAAAGGAGTGTTTGAGCTTATTCTTTCCTATTCCACCCTATTCTCCACTTATCCCTCTACTCAAACACGCCGGGCGACGAAGCCATCAGAAAATTAATAAGGGTACGGATATTTTTTTCTGCTTGCTCCCTTCTGCCCAACAGCGCTTCTGTACCAAACAGAGCATCGAGAAAGGGTAAGGGCATATCTATAAACGACCCGGGTGTGGCCATATCATATGTCCAGTTCCCCATGAGAATATTTGGTTGATTGGAGCATATACATGTGCATTAGTTAAATGAACCGAAATAAAATATATATAAAAAAAAGGAAAAGAATAATAATGTGCCACACACAAGTTGCTCTGACTTCTTGATGACACAAACCATATGAATAATGTAATAAAATATAGAAATGTCATTTTACCGAAAGTGAGGGGTTGTATTTGGTGATTGGCATGGTGTACGTGGAGAGAGAACTGCAGAGGGTCCCACCACACAATCAGCAACGACGGTCCCAGAAAACGAAAGGTGATGCCATCCATTCGTCTGGGTCCAGTGAAGAGGAGTGAAACTTGATAAAACTTGGGACGAAGGGAGGTCACCCCATCCCAAAGTTACAGTTGCCAGCCCATCGAGCCGTACGGACAGTCTGCACCCATCCCATGTGAAGCAACTCCCCCTAGGTACCCCCCACCCTCTCCACCCGTACCTTACCATAATTATCTTTACGGGTTCATGATTCTGAACCGCTCAATCGGTGCCTTTTTTAGCCCCGCCTCGTTTATTTTGAATTTCTCTTAGGCCCTCGTGGGAACTGGTTTTGAAGTTATTTTTTTCAAAAACCTGGGTTTAGAACTGGATTAGTAGAACGTTGTTTTTTTTTTTTTTTTGCATATTTTATGAAAAAGTTATTTTTTGAATTTTTTTTTAATTTTTCAAAATGGGATTGGAGAACTCAGCTTCTCGCAAACCTTAACCCGTTTTTTAAACGGGAACTTAATAAAATGTTACACTCGTTATACTCTATAGTCCATTAAAATCGTATATACATCATCTAAAGCGTTATATGTATTTGTATATAGAATTGTATTTGTGACTTGAAAAAAAAATACTTACAAATTATATGAAACAGTTTTGTGATTGTAAATTTTTTTTAATAAGATCACTTTTGGAAACAGGTTTTAACAGTTTTTTTATTCACACATTTCCAAAATTAGTTTTCAAATAGAAAAATAAACAGATTTTCCACGAAAAAGTAACAAAAACATGAATTTTTTAGAAATTGTGCAAAAGCAGCTTCTTTCAAAATCAGTTTTAAAATTGGTTTTGATCTAAAATCAGTTTTACAATCGTTGCAACCAAACGCAACCTAAGAGTAACTTAGCTCTATTATTTATTGATCATCAAGTGATTGTAGCTAAAAAATAAAGTTTTGCACGATAGAGTAAAATTTGTGTGGAGAAGGGGGCCGGCCATTGCCGGCCTGTCTATTAACTGGAGGCGTGTGTATTATTAAGTGGTCAACGAGGAGGGGCGTTGTTTTCTAAAGACGCACTGTATATCATTGTTTATAAACCAGTTGTAGCATTAATTAATCCCCATTCATACTATAACAAATAGACCTGTCGAATCACGAGATTATTAAGTGATCCCTGTTTTACAATAGTTAGAACTAATTAATCAAATAAACACAGGCAGAGATGGGGGAGAGAAATCCTCCAACTGGGTGCCGCCGTGAGAGTGCGGCGAAACCCAGGTCTCGATTTCAATTCTCATATTATTTTAACATAAAAAGTTTATATTAATAAAAATAGGGTTTAATATCTTTTTTTTTAATGAAGTAGTAGGGGACCTTTCCCAACAACGGCCATAGAGAGAGAGATGGGGGGAGGAGTGGGGACCACATTACCTAAAGGGAATCTGGACACGTGGGACGATCACATGACGAGGGGGGCCGTGGATGTGTCAGATGCCCGGCGTCTCCTCTATCATGTTTCGGGAAAGAAAAAAGCAAACTGCTGCTTGCTCTGATGCTACTCATACTAGATAAAGGTGAGAGAGAGAATGAGCAATTCCAACCATGCTCTTTTTTTTTTTTTTTTTTTGTATATTAAAACTGGAGTACGGTTCATCTTTTTAACCTATCGTTAAAATGGGATCTTCGTTTTACCCAATCTTTAGATTGGAACTTGCAGAGTGACTTTTCAGGATTTTTGGTTTTTTGAAATATCATAATCAATTTTTATAACAAATAATATATGTTGGAGATACACTGTGAAAACATAAGATCTATATCCCGATGTCATGAATAAAAAGTTTTAAAAATGCAGTTCAAATTGGATGTGAGAAGATAGGATATTATTATGCAAGCCTCCGCTCTCTCCCACTCGAATTCTACATACACCAGGGATCCTTTGAAGAGCACAATGTATCGATATCGGCCTACCATGGCTCTTCGAGGGATTGTAAATGAGGGTCGAGATCAGACACGACTGAATCATCTCCAAATCTCACTAACCACACTACATTGACAATTAAGGTGAAGCACCATACAAGTGGTCCAAACAGATATTCCCAATCATCTACATGAAGTTATGCCCCATCCCCATATTTTTATTAATATTGATCTGATTCAATTAGTATTAATTCATTTTTTTACTAAAATTTATATGCAATTAAAAATTGTAAGAGATATTTTAAATAAAGATTCGGAATCAAAGTATTATTTTAAAATAAGATAAAGATGATAAAAATGTTCAATAAAGATGTCCATGGCACAAATAAAATTGATGTTCATTAATTTTTTTAAAAAATACATATTATATGTTTATTTTTTGTAACATACAATAAATAGAATAATAGACAAATAACAAAATACATATTATATGTTTTTTTTTATAACAAAATTGATATTATTGTATGTTTGGTGTGTGCATTCGTCACTCACGGATGGGTACCGCATTACGAAGTGGGGAAAACTAATTAAAGAGAAAACAAAAGAAAAAAAGAAAAAAAAAGCAGGCTGAAGGAAAAGATGCCAGGTTGGCCACCTCAGAGTGAAACGCCAACACTGCCCCCCTTTCCCGTCCCCACAAACGCCGTTAGAAAGACAACGGAGTCCGTCCACGCTCACTTTCATTTGACGTCGACAGCGGGTCCCGCGTCTGTTCCTCTTGTGGGTTAGTGGGTAACTCTCAAGTCTCTCACTCTCAGATTGCATACTTATTTTTTTACCGGACCAAAACCTTTTTTTTAAAAAATCTTTTTATCGATTCATTACATTTTCATGGTTTTGAAAATCATGGTGTATTTTAACCTTTATATTGGTGAAGAGGGCACAGGTAATGACACGTGGCAGTTTTATGGAAAAGGATGTTTTATTATTATTGTGTAAAATAGGAGCCAAAGTTGCGGTGATGGCACGGCTCTGGGTCCTTTATTTGCTCCCAGTACTTAATTTATATTTATTTAAATAAATAAAATAAAATCAAAGAAAAGAAAAATAAAAACCAAAGAGATGGTCTGTAACACCATCAATTGGTTGGGATAAAAAAAAGCTCTTTCACTTTTGCTCTCGTTTTCTTCTTCTAATTTTTATTTTTATTTTTATTTTTGGGGGAAGATGAGTTTTTGAGAAAGAGAAAATCCCCGTCTATGGATACCTCACATCGCTCGAACAAAAATTCCTTTTTGTTTTCCATAAGCTTGGTTTGGTTTTCTTACCCAGCTTAATCGACAGAGTCGGTTGTTTCCGTTTCTCCACCTTCAAGAGTCCCTCCCTCTTCAGTATTTCCAGAAGCATCAGTTGCTGATTCAGATCTGTGAGTGATATAGGAAATAATAAGAACAACCTCAGCAAAATCAAAACCTATTCGTTTATTCTTTTCCTCTACAGATCGAAAAGGCGAAAAAAAGAGAAGCATCAAAGGATATTGAGAGATGAAGAGGGAACATCCAGATAGCGGCGGAAGTGGGAGCGGCGGAGATTTTTCAGCACCGGCGGCGGCCAACGGTAAGAGCAAATGCATGGAGGAACCACCGGACGCTGGCGTGGATGAGCTCCTGGCGGCGCTGGGTTACAAGGTGAGGTCATCTGAGATGGCCGACGTGGCACAGAAACTGGAGCAGCTCGAGATGGCGATGGGCGGCATCGGCGGCGGCGGCGGAGGTGGTTTGGGCTTCTGCGGCGGAGACGAAGGCGTGGTCTCCCATCTCGCCATGGATACCGTCCACTACAACCCCTCCGATCTCTCAACCTGGCTCGAGAGCATGCTCTCGGAGCTCAACGCGCCTCCTCTCCCTCCTCCCTCCGCCTCGTCCACTGCTTCAAATCATCCTCCTCCACCACCGACGGAGATCCTCCTCGACGACCCCCTCGCCCCCGCCGAGTCCTCCACCGTCGCAACCGTCGATTTCTCCCACAACCGCCACGGCCACCAAATCTACACCTCTTGCCCCTCCGATTACGAACTTAAAGCCATCCCCGGCCGGATCGTCTACGGATCCGACGATTCCGGCCCCGACAAGAAGCGCGTCAAACCGTCCAAGCCGTCGTCGGCCACCACCGTCGATCCCCCGGCGGCCACTTCATCATCATCGACCGCCCGTCCGGTGGTCCTGGTGGACTCCCAGGAAACCGGGATCCGGCTCGTCCACACGCTGATGGCGTGCGCGGAGGCGGTCCAGCAGGAGAACCTGAAGGCGGCGGACGCCCTCGTGAAGCAGATCAGCCTCCTCGCCGCCTCACAGGGAGGTCCGATGAGGAAGGTCGCCACCTACTTCGGCGATGCCTTGGCTCGCCGGATCTACCGCCGGATCTATCCTTCCGAGGACCTCTCCCTGGACTGGGCCTTCTCAGACGCTCTCCAGATGCACTTCTACGAGACCTGCCCCTACCTTAAATTCGCTCATTTCACTGCGAATCAAGCCATACTGGAGGCCTTCGCCGGGCACAGCATGGTCCATGTCATCGACTTCGGGATGAAGCAAGGGATGCAGTGGCCCGCGCTGATGCAAGCCCTAGCCCTTCGTCCGGGAGGGCCCCCGTCTTTCCGGCTCACCGGAATCGGCCCGCCTCAGCCGGACAACTCGGACGCGCTCCAGCAGGTCGGGTGGAAGCTCGCACAGCTAGCCGAGACCATACACGTGGAGTTCGAGTACCGCGGCTTCGTCGCCTCCAGCCTCGCCGATCTCGAGCCATACATGCTCGACGTAAGGCCTTCGGAAGTCGAGGCCATCGCAGTCAATTCAGTGTTCGAGCTCCACAGACTCCTCGCCCGACCTGGGGCGATCGACAAGGTTATGAATACGGTAAAAGCGTTGAAGCCCAAGATCTTCACTGTGGTCGAGCAGGAGGCGAACCACAATAGCCCGGTGTTCGTGGAACGGTTCAATGAATCCCTCCATTACTACTCCACCATGTTCGATTCTATCGAAGGCTGTGGAGGGGTCGCTGCAAACGGCGGAGGAGGCGGCGGGGGTTCGCTCTCCCCGGGTTCGAACAATCAGGATCAGGTGATGACGGAGGTGTATCTGGGGCAGCAGATCTACAACGTGGTGGCCTGTGAGGGAGCCGACCGGGTCGAGCGGCACGAGACGCTGATGCAATGGAGGGATCGGCTTGGGTCGGCCGGGTACGCGCCAGTCCACCTCGGTTCGAACGCGTTCAAGCAGGCGAGCATGCTTTTGGCGTTGTTCGCTGGAGGGGACGGGTACAGGGTGGAAGAAAACGATGGTTGTCTCATGCTCGGCTGGCACACCCGCCCCCTCATCACCACCTCGGCCTGGCAGATTGGCCGGACTCGTACGTCTGATGACGAACCACCCATCTCCGGATTGACCCGACCCGAATCGGATTCTCCATGACCCGGCCCGAAGAGTGGGTTTGGGTTTCTTGCTTCCTTTTTTCTCCTCTTCCCTCTCTGCCCTACTCTCTTTTCTTTTTTCTTTTTTTTACCTTTAAAATTTCAACTTTTCGTACTAGTCCGATGGTAAGTCGATCTGTATTTATATATTTTCTTTAATAAGAGTGAAGGTGAAGGACGTTAGCGGTCCTTTTTTCTTTTTTCTTTTTCTTCCACCTAGTGAAAGTAGCGTTTCATTTACTGTTCGCCTGTGTTCAATCTCGATTTGTAGGCCAAACTATTCCTCGCCGGAAACGTGGTCCCATTGGGTTCTTGAAATCTGATGCTCATATAGTCGTATTAACAGAACGAGTGGATCAGAACATGTGGAAGACTGATGGTTCGGAAAAAAAAGTGAATAGTTTTACGAAATGTGTGCTGAAACATATAGAAGTTGTTGATCTTTAATCATGTCATTAATTAAGTAAATAAGCAATTACGTGTTTATCATTATGAGATGCACAGAATTTTATTAATCAATTTGTGACACGTGGCGCTCAGACAGTGTTATTTTATTTCTTGTATAGTCCGGAGGAATGATTAATTCGGAGAAAAGGAGCCATACCGGCTTTTTGTAGTGGGATGCGGGCTGTCTGATTCACATCAGGTGGCTATCATCATGGTCACAGGTTCATTGGTGGGACCCAACGCCCATGCTGTTTGGTGGGGATGGGACCCACACAAAAAGGGATGGCTTTGGAGATGTTGGAGTGGAGGAGGCCCACTGTCTGAGAATGGAGTCAAAACAACTGCTACTCATGTTCACCCACATTAAGCCCATTCATCAGTCTCGCACCCTCTTTTACTGCCTCTGTTTTCCCTGCCCTAGGTTAAAAAATAGTGCTGATACACTCATTCATTTTATTTTGTAACTCTATATTTTATTATAACGTAATATATATTTCATTATCATAGCATATATAGTTATATTATAATATATAACTATTAAAAAAAATCTTAATGTATCTCAATATTTATTTAATTTTATATAACATGCATTTCAATTTGATATTGTATAATTTTTTTAAAAAAAAAATCGTTATGGACTACAAATCTACAATGGGGGCTAGACATATCATTTTTCTATAAAAAAAAAGAAAATCAAATTATGAGAACATGTTTTTACATAATCTTTGATTGCAGCCTTATAATATAGTTGAGCGGTAGATGTGTCGACTAATGGTTTTCGCATTTCTTTTGTCAGTTAATTCACATAGATTACAGTATATATTTTTTATTTTTTCTTTTATTAGAGTGTATATATATATATTATTGAGATAGTTGTTTATAATTATAAAAAATATAAACTTTTTTGAAAAGAACATAACATATGAGTACACGTGGAATGGACAGAAGACTATTCCTGATGTTATGCTTTGAGCGCTCATATACTTAGTCTATTCCTGATGTTATGCTTTGAGCGCTCATATACTTAGTCTATTTTGTAATCTGATCATAGTAAAAATATTAAAAAGTCTTACCACGTTATTATAGATTATAGTTTCTATCATGATTTACTAAATAAATTTTTTAAAAGAAAATATATTATTGTATCTTACCATATATTTTTATTTTGTATAATAAATAATTTTAAAAAAAAAACCAATGTCAAAGCGATCAATGATACTATGGGGCTGGACATGTCATTTTCACTGTGCTGATGTAAATGTACGTATTATTTATTAAAAAAACATCAGAATGTATGTTATGCCAGGTGGGCTCTAATGGAGATTTTAAGCTATTGTTTAGTTGTCACATCAGCTAGGAGGGGTCCATGTCAATGTATCTGATTTGAGACCTTCAATCAAATTGTCAAAACACCTAGATTCCCTTTCAAAAAAAAAGTTGTAAAAATAAAGAACTCAGTCCTTTTCAGTGTGAGCGCAGAAATTCGGAGACGTTGAAATTTGGTTGGAGGGTTGAGATTCATGGATGTCGACTGAAAACAACAGCCGGAAATTCTGACAACATGGGTCCCGTGTGGTGCTAACATGACCCATCTTTATGTGCATTATTCTGGTTCTGTACACATACATAGGTGGGCTGCAATGAACAGATTAATGGGGGCATTTTTGTGTTATAATTTTCCCTTGGGAAATTAATTCAAAGAAGCCATTATAAATTCAAATTTACCAAAAATATATTTTTAGAAATTATATATGGATAAAAAGAAAAAAAATTACCTAAAGCCATTGTCGGTTTTGAGTTGACTGATTACTGTCTATGGTCGAGTGGAACATGTTGTGCGTGGCATGTAAAAATTAACCCATGTTTAGTTCAAAATTAAATTATTATGAGATTTATGATTATTCTTCTAGTATAAATAAAAATAAAATGATTTTATCTTTAATTGTGTTTTGAATTATTCTCAATGAAAAACGTAATAATAAAGTTTTTGTTGTGCGAATAAAGTGTGAATAAGAATTTATTAAAAAAAAATGATAACAGTTTATTTGACAATTGGTTTATAAGAGGTGATAACAATTGATTTAACAGTAGCTCCATGTATTCTTTTTATTTGAATAAAATGGAATAACTTAATTCTAATGGTGGATATAATCCATATACCACTTCATATTAGTTAATTCTGACATACAGATTCTCATCTATTCCAATTTTCCAAACATCCATAATAAGGTTATTCCGACTAATTCTAATTTATTCTGGGCTTATTCTCGAACCAAATATGGGCTTAAGCTATACACAAATTCTCTTCTACTAATACAATAAATGTATAATAATAAAAATCTAATTATAAAAAGAAAATTGCATTCATGTAAATTATAAAATGCGTCAATATAAGTTAGAAATGCATATCCGGAAAAGTATAAGCGAGCTTGGCTCTATCCTCAATTAATAGGGTTCTCCCACGTTGTCACACACATTATTGTATGACTTCGAACACAGAGAGATACAACCACTTAGAGTGTGTTTGGGTGCGTGATTGTGCAGCGTTTGCGATTGCAGGAAGCATCGTTTGCAATCGTGCAACCAAACAATTTTACGTATTGTAGCAGCTTCTTGGACACATATTTCAATAAATAGTGTCCAAAAGCTGTAATTTGAAAAGCTGAAAAAGTGAGCTTCCTATAGAATCAGTTTTAAAACCTAGATTCCTGCATAATCAATTTTACAATCGCGCAACCAACCACACCCTTAATCTTGTTCTTCGAAGTGCGAGCTACAAAAAAATCATAATAAACATACTATAATCCTTTGAGAGGCCCCGGATCAGAAATTGAATTGTATCCGGTGTTGAAGAATAAGAATAGTTGGGGAAGAAAGGGATGTTTTCACTCAAATGCACTATCCGATTGGGTGAGGATTAATTTGTTGAAGTCAACTATACACTGGTTGAATGGAAAATGTTTCACGGGTTACGTGTATATACAGTAGGTCATGCTTCAGATGATAGCAATTGGAGAATATCACTTCTTCAAATAGAGAGAAGCAAGTGGGAAATGAAACGCCTTAAACAATCACATTGAAATCACATGTTGATGTTTTTTTCCTTCTGAAACTGGTAGATCAAAGTTATTCCGATTGTATTAATTGTATAACTTTGGACCGAAATAGATATAAGGACATATCGACGTTGACACATGTCGACACATTAATTGTACCCGGATTGAAATCACATGTCGACGTTGACACATATTTTCAAAACATTTTCATGCTAATGATCCAATTGTAACCAAGTCTGTCAATTATCCGAAAATAAATTTGTATCCGATCCGAATTCGTATCTGAAAATTCAGAAAATACCCGATATTCTAAAAATCTGTATCCATATCCTAAAATATTATTATATTATTATATATTTAATTATATATATTTATTTTTAGAATTAGTATGAATTTTTATTTTTATTTTTACTCTAAAGCATGTAATGATTTATGTTTATACTTATAATTTCATGTTTTATACTAAGTAATTATTAGATTTTGTTATGTATTTCAAATATTATATATATGATTTTTATTTTTAAATATTGAAATTTTGAATATTTTAATCATTGCATATTCATTTTGAATTTTCAGATATTTCGGATAATTATCCGTATCTGAATCCAGATTTTCAATCGGATATGAATACTTACTTTCAATATCCGTTAGATATCAGATACTTACTTTCAACATCCGTCAGATATCAGATATTTACTTTCAATATTCGTTAGATATCGGATACGAATATTTTTTCGGATATTTAGTTTGGATACGGATCAGATAGATGGATACGGATATGGGTCTAACCGATCTATATCCATCCGATTGACATACTTAATTATAAAATTTATTATGGTGTGTTCGTGCACAATTACAAAGGGAAAATTAAGGAATCTAGGTCAAAGAAAAACTGACGGAAAAGAAATTATTTTTCCTTTGGTTAGTTTTTATAGTGTTTGTGCATGTAATGAAAAATGATAGAAAATAAAAACTGTTGTTTGTGTTTATGATGAAAAATAATAAAAAATAAAAATTGTTATTTGTGTTTATGATGGAAAGCGAAAGAAAATAAAAATGTCTAGTTTGTACTATGACACAGTGATAGAAAATGATAAAATATAAAATATATTGTTAGAGTGTTTGACAGTGAATTTAAATATAATATAAAAGTAATATAAAATCACTTCTCTAATATTTTTAAATCAATAAAACACACAGACCAAAAGAAACAAGATCATTTTATCATATATCAACCCTCGGCTTGTCGGCTTAAAATTAAAAAACAAAAAACCCACCGGGAGATGACATTATATATGTTGTAGTGTTCATATATCAACCCATCATCTTCACCGCTTTTTTTAAAATACTTTCAATAGGTTTTCATTAATTCATTGCAACCCTATACACACAGGTACAACTAACCAACAAAAAAAAAAAATCAAACCACAAATCTGTTATGGACAAAAAACCTAGATCTATTTAACAAATAAAAAAAATTACAAAAATAGATCTAAGATTTCAATCTAGATAGATTGAGCAAAAACAATATACAAAAAAAAACCTAGATCTCTATCAAACAAATAAAAAAATAGATCCATTCAATAAATCAAATATGAATTAATAGAAAAAAAATTTAAACAAGAATCACAAAAAGAGATCTTACTTTAGTGTTCCTTCTATTATTATTGTTTGTTAATATGAAGAGAAAATCATATTTTCCTTCACTTTCCCTTCTCTATTGTGAGAGAAAAAATTCATCTTCAATTTTAATAAGACAAAAGAGCAAAAGAAAAGTAGAAAAAAAATTTCCCTCTATTTGTTTGGCACAAACCGTAGTTTTTTAGGTGGTCAAAAAAAAAGTTTTTTACTTTTCATCACTTTCCATGTGGCACACACCCTTAATAATTCATACATTCATAATTCTTCAAGGCATAATAATAAAATATGCATTTTTTATCACCTAAAATACCAACAAAACAGACCCTGTCCCTAAGAGCCCAAACTGGGTTTCTATACCTGCTATATGCATATGGAGAAAATGTTGTACCACCCTCTTGGGAGAATTATAAGATTTTTCAATCTATAGTTTTTTTCTAGGTCTATGCTAGTTCAAATCGCTTTAGTACCAGTAGTGAGTTATCACTGTGTGATTAAGATTATGAGTTGTCTTTTAAGAGGCTTTTGCAGTTAAAAAACAGAGACGATTTTAGTGCATATCCAACCAAAATGAAATGAATTAGAATAGCTAGGAGTAGTCTCTATATTAGATCAAGTGGTGCAAATATATTTCCACAAATCATCAACACGGTACTCACTCTCAAAACATCCGTCTTATATTCAATAGTAGTGGGTATTGAGGTTTGGGAGATGTCGTTCTCGTAAATCTCACTTCTACCATTACGATTTCTTTCTTTTGTTCTATTTCTTTTATTTTGCATTGTATCATTGGGTTTAAACATTCACTCAATTGAAAGGCGTGACGTTTCGTTTTTATTATAAAAGAAAAATGAATGATATCAAAGAGAGAATAAATAAAATCAACTGTACAAATAATAAATCATTTTTTAGTCTTATAATAAACTTTCATTTTGGAAAATGTGTGTTACACTGGTATCATAGAAAAATCATAACTTTTCGATAACTTTTATTAGGGTGTGTATTATATTGTTTAAAATAAAAGATCTTTTTAAGACCTATATTCTTTGTTAGAATAGGTATTTTTGAAGAATGACTCCCCTAGTCTCCTAGATGATTGAAAAAGTGGTCAATTACCAATAAAAAAATTGGTCAATTAGTGAGATGTAAATTTACCCAAAATGCAAAAAAAAAAAATTAGATTCAAAACAATTGGGATTGCATATCCCTACATCAAATGAAAATTTACCCACTTATATATTTAAATCAAATAATCAATATAAGAAAGGTGTGTGACAAAAGAGGCTTCATTGTCCTTGATAGCTTGGAGGACACAGGATCGGTGAGCCATCTAGGAAAGATGGATTTGGGAATAATCAACATTACCAACAATTCATCCTATCTCCTATCCTATCTCAATTAAGGTAGTGCATAATCATGAGTGTTAGGCTATAATACTATTTTTAACTTTAGTGATTGGTTTGCAGATGGTGTGTGTTTTTTTACCCTTCATGGAAATTTCTGGTATTCTAGTTTATCTCAAGAGTTTTAAAATTTTCAATTTTCATTCATCCAGATATATAAGGAAACATGACCATAATTTACCCCATACATTAAGAGTGATAAAAACATCTAAGATTTAACAATAAGTACACACAAATAGTTTACGTGTTACAACAGAGCTTATTAGCGATTATTTGAAAGAATTTTCAGTGGAATTGAGATAAACAGGCGGATGTAGCCTTATTAGCTCAACTGTAAAGTCAGCTACGAGGGTCCATCCGATATAAAAAAGAAAAAGAAGACCAGAGAGTTTGTTTTGTTGGTAATGTTAGTGAAACCAGAATCATGTACTATCTTAGAGTCATGTACTATCCTATATATAATTATTAGTGTAAATGTCAAGTAGTTTATAGGATTGATTGAAGATGAATATGAAGAACTCAAAATCAAAGCTCTACAACAACATTCCATCACCCTCTCACCCACATAGGGCCCCAAATCTTAAAAAAAATATCTTATTGCCCATTTAGTCGTGATTTATTTTTAGTTTTATTTTTATTTGACTTCAAATTTTTAATTTAGAAATTTATCCATTTCTTTTCTTTTGTTGCTATTTATTTATATATTTTATTTTTTAAAAAATTATTTTTTATCTGAATTCCCAAGAATATATGTCACTGGATCATTTTTTTTTTCTGATTCAATTCTTCTTTTTTCATATTTAATTTTTCCCATATCTATATCTATATCTATATACAGTACTAACCAATAGTATTTTTCAACTTTTAAATTTTCTTTGTTATACTTATTTAACAAGAAAGAATTTAGTTCATGCATGTTCATATTCATATTTAGACTCAAATGTAGGATACCTATCCAAAAAAAATTGTAACTCAATAATGTATGATAGAATTATTAAAAAATTTAATCTTTTCTAACTCTGTCTGTAAATCATTAGAGGCCTGTGAAACAAGGAGAAGATATGCGCACCAATGAGATATCATCAACAAGAAGAAGGAAAAGGATTGTTATTTTGAAAAGATGAATAAATCGACCAGATCAAAAGCGTATAATTTTTCAGTTGACCGATGTTGAGATAGGCTTTGGGTGATTTGATGAAGATAACATTAATTCATACATTCTATAAGTTTAGAGTTGAAGTGAACCAACAACAGCTGTTTAGAATTTTGAATATAAATCCAATTCTATCATTAAAAATCCAATTAAATAGAGTGCTAGGTTTTTGAATGAGACTTTTTTGTGTCATAAATCCGTTGAATTGGCACTTTATTTATCTGATAGTTTAAGAAATAAGGATAAAGTGATTTTGTGTTTGGTTAATTTTGAAATCATTGGTAAACGTAAGAATAAATGTTTTGTTGTTTGGGTAAAATGTGAATAAAGTATGAATAAGGATTTATAAAAGGTAAAAAAGTAATGATAAATTAAATAGAGGTGATCAGTTGATTTGAAGTGGGCCCACATATTCTAGGTGGAATAACCTGATTCTAGGGGTTGATTGGAATTCCTATACCACTTTATCAAGGTTTATTCTGGCATAATTTATGGGGTTATCCGGGGTAAACAAACACCTCCAAATATTTATCCGAGGTTATCCGGGGTTATCCGGGGGGTTATTCTCATTCCAAACGGGGGGTTTTGTGTCAGTAGTACATCGTTGACATTGTGGCACTTTATTTGCATTGTCTGATAGTTTAAGAAATAGAGTTTAAAACGTCTACATCATATTTCTGCAAATATATGTAACCTTGGTATAAATCTCTATTAAAGTTGTGACATGTATACAAATATTTGAAAACTCACAAAAATTCAATTATCATTCTTGATTTACATTTCCATCTAAACTTGATAAAATATTCTGAAAAATCTTTCCATCACCGTGTAATTATGTAGACGATATAATCCACATATACAATCATAAAGACAAATTAGCCCATGCAAATACCAGATTATATGGCAGGACTTATGTTTCTTTATTCCCATATATGCACTATTTGGAAAAGGTAAAAAAAAGAAGGATAGTTTAGTTATTTCATGAGATAAATTAAGATTAACTAGAGTAGATTGGATTAGGTTAATCTCTGTTGATACTAGGGATATATATGAATTTTTATAAGTTTTAAAGGATTTGTATGTTTGTCCTAACTTTAACAATGACTTATATAGATTACACATATTCATAAGGATATAAATGTCTTTGACCCTAAGAAATAATATAAGGATTTAGTTTAGTAGAACTATCATAAATGCAAAAGGAACGACATTTAAAGGAAGTCATAATTTCTATATATTTATTTATGTTGACTACTATCTTCAACTTAAAACGGATAACATGGAAGAGATTAAACGGCCAACAACCCATTTTTATGAAATTTGATTTTTTAGATATTCTAAGGATGATTTTGTATGATCTGAAATGTAATTTTTATATTATGTAATTTAAAATTTTCAAAATATTTTTAATATATAATATGATTTATTTATATTGTTTTTATTTTCACGAGCGCATCGTGCGTGACTACATGAGTGGTGATTAGTTATTTTATTTGCTAATTATTTGTCTTTTTCTATGTTATTTTATTTTGGAATCAGTTGCGTAAACGATTATAATCTCAAAATATCTTTTAAAAGATATAGGACCACATTTTAGGAACACTCAGTCACATTTCAGTTTAAAATGCAATCCTCTCATGTTTTAATTTTTTTTTTTAAATTATATAACTTATCTAATAAAGTATATATTTCTTTAAAAAGGTGAGGTGTATATACTGAATGATATTCTTTTTAAAAAAAAAAAAATTGGTAGATATTGCTATCCCGATTTCATTAAAGATTTCGAAGTACAACATTGAAGGAGGTGAGAGGAAATAGAGAGGACAAAGCAAACCAGTAAATGAACATAGTAAAAGAAAAAGAAAATGGGGATAGTTCTTGGCGAGGAGTCCGGTTAGAGATATATAATCGGGCTTGACACCGAGACATAATACCCCGATTAAGCCTCGATCCTCAAGCGCCCGTTATCGACATGCACCTCCCTCGCGCCCGCCATGCACCGACCCCAATCCCGCACACATCCGCAAACCAACTCCCACATATTCTCCCAATATATTCTTGCACCCCTAAATAGAGTTGCATTTCGTGAGAGCCAAATCGCCCAAGTATCTGCCGGGACGATTGATTGTGAGATGTGGGCTGCCTCCTTGCCCGTGTTGGGGTGATGAAAGGTTCTTTCCGGCTGCCCAGAGCTCCTCCAACGATTGGAAGTTCAGGGACAGTCCGGTAGCATTCCCGATCAATGACCACAAGCGGCGAGCAATCCGACACTGACAGAATAAGTGTTGCGTCGTCTCCGGTTCCTCCAAGCAAAGAATGCATGTGGTTGAGGCCGTCGGGTTCCATGTGGCGGAATGATATTCTTTATAATAAAAATGAAAACAACAGTGAGTGGAAGGGACTAATGTAGCATTTGACAACTGCTTACAAGTATTTCTGGATGACTTCTTTTTCTGTAGAAAGAGAAGTGATAGTGTTTGAGAACTCAAAAATTACCATTCTCCTTCTACAGAGGAGAAAAATTTATCTATGCATAAAGAAAAATAACTCCTTCTATGAAAAAAGTTTTTCACTTCTTTAGAAGTTAACAAAAAAATAAATTTATGACAAAAATAACCCTTATAAAATTTTATAAATTCTCAAAAAATTATTTTTAGTTATTATTAATAACAAATTTTCTCTCATCTCTTTTATTATAAATGGTTTAAAAAGAATTTTACTATGTGAATATGATCGATCAACTATGTATATAAAAAAACTTTCAGATATTAATATTTTTAAAAATATCTCATAGAAGAAAGAGAGTTTCAGAGTTGTTGAGATACTGCTCTCTCGTTTATTATTGTATTGACCGTCGTTTAATGCATGGCCGCATGGGGAATCTCCGATCTCATAATATTATAACTAACTTTTCCTTTATATATTTATTATATGTATATAAATAATATTTCAATCCGTGAGATTCGTGAGAATATATTATATATAATACATATATAATATTATATATATATAATATTTATTTCAATCCATGAGAATGATGAATTGGTCACGTCGACGCACGTTATTCATCAAAAATCTATGCGAATGATGAATTGAAATAAATATTACAGACAGCATTGGAATTGATCCGACGAGGTTTAGGGGATTTTAAGAGATATATAGAACAACATATAAACACTGAACACTGTGTAATTTTTATCTCGGTATTTTTATAAGATTTTTATTATAGATTTTTATTTTAAAATTAAAAATTGATAATGGTATATTGTATCCCCTTTTAAATTGATCATGCTATATTGATCTTGATCCATATTTCTTTAAAATTGAGTATATGAAAATAATGTTATCTTTGGTATTTTTGTTAACGTGGAGAATGGATATTTGTAAAGTTTTAATTATTTAAAATAATACATTTATGTTTGTGTGGGTAGTAGGTGAAGTGGAAAAAAGCTTATGCTTGAATTTGATATATTGAAGTTGTTTTTTATTATTATGATGCATATTTGAATATTTTGATTCTTATGTCATAAATAAATAAAAAAATTAAGATCCTCATATTTTTACGAATTTTTTTCTTATCTTTTTCTGAATTTTTTAGAATTTTTTTCGTATTATATGTAGATCTTTTAACATGGATAAAGAAAAAGAAAAAATTTATTTATATTGATCTCTATTACAATAATAGTATAAAATAGGGTCAAGGGTATTTTAGACAATTCATATGATTTCTATTACAAAAATACTTTCTGAAAACATTCATCAATATTTGTTCCCAAACAGCTTCTACTCCAAATACAAGAACTTTAGAAATAACTTCTTCAAGAAAGAACTTCTTGTAGAAGTACTTTTAGACAAGCTGTCAAACTATATCAAAAAAACATATAAAACTGCATTTAAAAATGTAAAAAAACTTTTCTAGGATTCGCGCAGTCCACAAATTTATCAGTTTTTTGGCGTTGCTTGAAACCAGTGAAAGGATATTTCAAGACGACAAGACATAAGATTGGCTGACCAAGGTCTGTTTTCATGAAGACATAGCTTTGAACCATCCTGTAATGTGGCTCTAATGGAAAGGGAATTTTGGACTCGGCCCTCTCTACTGGGGAGAGTACACTATCACCAGAACGAGAGAGCATCAATTTGCAGTCGAGTTAACTGTGACTGGGTATTTATTTCATCCTTTTATTTGATTACTATTGATGTTTGAAATTATTCTAAGTGGTAATGCAATCAAAGTGTGGCAACTATACTGGAGATTCTATCGTATGTTTGGGATGGTTGGATTTGTAATTTTCATTTAAAGTCAGTTTGATAACTCTGATTAAAAAAGATAATTCTTCTTTATGAGGATTTAGTTCTGATGGATTATGTAAAAGGAGAAAGATAATTTGGAATGTCTAGAAATGAATATAAAAATGAAGGATTCTAAAGATAATTTTTCAGAATGTTCTACTAAAATAAAAATGAAAATGAATTACAAACTAGTATTTTAACTAGATGTAAGGTTATGAATGAACTTCTCAATCCAGACATGTATATATATACACACGAGCGCGATGAGGTGCGGCGGCCGCACGGTGCGGCAGCCGTGCGATCGTGGGTCCATCGCATCCAACGGTCAACGTGAATCGCACCCGACCGTCCGATGTGATGGACCCGTGATCGACGGCCCGTGGTCGACGCCGCACCGTGCGACCGTGCACCCCGTCGTGCGCCCCTTACGTGGACCATGTGATCGATGTTCTCGTCGATCGCACGGTCGACGTGTTTTAAAAACGGACCGTGCGATCGCGAGAACATCGATCGTACGATCCACGACTTGGGCGCATGACGGGGTACATGGTCGCACGACCGCACCCCATCGGTTCCCTATATATATATATATATATATATATATATATATATAGGGAAGTGATTCAGTGCGGAAATGCGGGAAGCGATCACGGGCTGTCGATCACGGGTCCATCGCATCGGACGGTCGGGTGCGATTCACATCGATCGTTGGATGCGATGGACCCGCGATCGAACGACCGACGTCGTTTCCTGCATTCCCGCACTGAATCACTCGACTATATATATATATATATATAGTTCTATTTTATAAATCACTTTACTTCCGGATGGATTAAATAATGACCTTATAAAAGTATATATATAATACATGTACGGATGTACCCTCACAATAATTTATGAACTGTCCGGTACAGTCATAATAATTGCATATGTATATCAGTATATGTAAATATATAAATGACTGTACATTGATGAAACTAAAAAACAGCGCAAAAGGTGGGATTGGAAGCTCAATAAGCAATCGTCGTGACTTTTTATTCATTTCATCTTCGATACAGGATGATATGAAATTATGACATTAAATCATCCTGTTGAGGCACAGGTTTCATTGAATTCTGCATATTTTGGTTTGAGATTACATAAATGTGGACCACTTAAAGGGGCCTACGCACAGTTTTCATGCCATCCATCCCTCTTGGACTCGGAGGAAACTCAACTAGGAAGCAGAGACCTCTCTAAATGCACCCTGCCCAGTCCTGTTCATAACTCCTGCTTGACACCCTTCCGGCTTATAAACAAATGAGATAACCTATATTATTCCTCCACAAGGGGGAATGCTAATACTTCAATGTAAATAAGTAGCAGAGAAAACAAGTCTCATGGGTGATAGAGAATGCTATAGAACATTCAAATGTTACAGACAACATCCAAATATAATATATGGCAAAAGAAAGTATGGTAGTTGCCCATGAAGGACAACCCCCTAGTCAACACAACTACCCCATTACAGATACATCAACGAGGTATTTTTGGAAATTCTCAAACAGCATATCATAACAAGATAAGATAAACAGAACAAAGTTCAAGAAGTGCACCCAAACTCAGATTTGATCGAAAACCTTCACTTCTCACTCCCTCCTGTGCCGGTCTCCATCCTTATAGTCACGGTTGTTCCTTTCAGCCCTTGTACGCAACTCATCATATCTGCTCCTCCTTGACACCATCATTCCTATCAGCCTCCTTAAGCTCGCCTCTGATATCACGCTCTTCAGTGTTATAGCGGTCTTTATTTCTGATTTCTTCTCCCCCATCATATTCCTCCCTCCTCCACTCTGACCTCCTCCTGTAATCCCCAGTGACAATATGCCTTTTGCTTCCATCATGATCTTCCTCATTGAACTCCTTGAAATTACGTTTATCACCCACCTTGCTGGAACTCTCGTAATACTCCTTCCGATCCTCCCTGCTTCTGAAATCACCACGAGCAGGGTTGCGTCCACTTGGATAGTCTCCTGTCCTCCCCCTTTCTATTTCTGCTTGACCCTCTTCTCTCTTCCGTTCTCCTCTGCTTAGATAATCCCTACGATCAGAACCACGTTCAACCCGGTCCTCTCCTATCCTTCCCTTCTCTCCCTCAGTTATATCCAATTTCCTTGACCTCTTCTCCTGAATATCATGGCTGTCATCATCATCAAGCTTTCGCTTTGACCTCTTGCCTTCCCCATAATCTGTGTCCTTCATGTCCTTTGATTCAAATGCACGTGATCTTCTCATTCCATCTGATGTCTCGATGCCTCTACTGTCATCACGGAATTGATCATCTGTTCTCTCTTTCCTAGCATCAGCTCTTTCACCTGTTTTTTTACCATGACCTGGCTCCAAAGCAGATCGATGTGCATTCTTTCCAGCCTCCATGTAGTTTTCTTTCTCCCTCCTGCCCTCACCCACCTTTCTCCTAGATAATGGCTCATGCCTATGGTCAATGCTGCCGCCAGATTGGGCTTCGCTGCTGCTATCATCTGAACTATCACTGCTGCTTCTGATGCCATCACTTGAATCTGTCAGCATTTTGGATTTAGCATGCCTCCCACTTCTCCTTTTCGAGCTATTTTTCATACCATGGGCTTCACTGTCTTCCTCATCAGAATCATGCCGCACCATATGTTTCTTGCTTCTACCATCCTTCTCCACATTTTTTCCTGATCTATCAAAATCATGAACTTTCTGTTCACTTTTTTTGTAGCTTCTGCCATGTTTTCTGTTACTATCAGAGTCATCCGACTCATGCCTTCTTTGTTTTTTAATTCCAGGTTTCTCCCTTTCCTTCCTTCTAGATTTACTCCCCACATGTGCATCATATTCATTCTCAGAACTGTCAGAATTCTGCTCTCTTCTGCTTCTCTGCTTCACATTGGACCTTTTGTTTTGCAGTTGCATATCTGAATCAGAACTATCATCAGAACTATGCTTCTGGTGCTTCTTAGTTTTCCCCGCAGAACCACTACTGTCAGTATCTGAATCTTCACTATTGTAATGTTTTCTGCCACCTTTCATCATCTTTTCTGGGGGTTTTGAACGGCTTTTCTTGCTGCCACTGAAATCAGAATCATCAGATTCAGATTTGCGCCCACTTCTCTTTTCTTGACCCTTCCTTCTGCTGTCTTGCTTATCAAGGAATTCAGCCCTCTTCCCTTCATCCTTTACACTTGTATGCTTGCTTAGGTCCTTTGGTGGATGTTTCTTGTCTTTAGATCCACCTTCTCTTTCACTGTTCCTTACACCCTGACCAATGCGATCTTTCTCTTGTTCCCTTTGAATTTTTTTAATACCACTTTTCTGTTCTGTGCTCAGTTTCTGAACATCAATTTCTTCTGAATCTGAATCAATCACCTTCACCCGGTTCCTTTTCCTCTCTAATCCCCAGCCCTGATGGCTCATCAGCTCTCGAAATCCGAAGTGCATCTCTTAAAGTTTCCAGCTGCTTTTCTTTCCTTGCAGCAATTTGATGCGTCTGTGTGTCAGATACTCTGAAAGAAAAACAAGTCCCATTAAACAACAGAAAACAATGATTAACTTTTCTCCATGTTTTAAGCAGTATGAATTAAAAAACATGGGTACAAATTCCAAACATTGACACTCATCTATTACCAAAATTAGGCATCTGGACATTGGAAACATGAAGCACAAGTAAATGCAATTTCTTCAACACTACTAAGATCACCTTCAATTTAAAACATCAAACATCACAGATTTATATATTAAAAATTAAATTATAAGAGGCATGCTAGCAGCAGTCTCAGTGATAAGAGGATAGCAATCCATGACATTATCCATAACAAAATGAAAAGGATTTATTGATATTCTTTCTTTCTTTTTCAAACCTAGAAAAAAATATTTTGTTCATCAGAAGTACCATATAGTTAATTATGCAAGGAGTGGCCTGAATCCCACCAAGATCGGATAAAGTATCCAATATAGAGCTGAACAAAGAAACATTACCACCCTCAAGATCCCAAGAATGAAACCTTTTATTAAAAAAAAAGAAATATATAAGAGCAATCTTATTAATATAGAAAGTCCACTAACATAAGGAAACAAGGGATCTCAATATAAAATTGAACTACAAGAAGTTTTAACTTACAACAAGAGGGCAAAGGAGGAGCCCTCAACACCCACAAAGGATCCGCAATAGTCACCTCCCAAACCAAAGATTACCCATAATCAAGGAAGGAGGATCAACTTCTAGAATCATTTTCCACCCAATCTCTAATCCCCCGTTTGTTTTGAGAATAAGCCCCCGGATAATCTCGGATAAGGGATAAATGGTGTTTAAAAACCCCGGATAACCTCCTGATAAGCCTGAATAAACTGGTATAAAGTAATATAAGGATTACAATCAACCCCTGGAATTAAAGTTATCAAATCAACGGTCAATCATCTCTTATAAATCACCTGTCAAATCAACTATCATTATTTTTTCACATTTTATAAATCTTTATCCATACTTTATTCACATTTTACCCAAACAATAACATTTATTCTTACATTTACCAACGAGAATGATTTAAAACACAACCAAACACAAAATCACTTTATCCTTATTTATACTCACTTATGCTTGGATAAATGTATACCCAAGAATAAATCATATTCCCGTTTCCAAATGGGGGCTAAGCGTATACAAAATTGTCACCACGTGTTCTCCAAATGAAATCTCTTTTTTTGGAAGACACATTCATTGCGGGTTAGCCAAATGCACCAACATGCCGCATGGGGAACCAACCATTGGAATTTCACTAGAGAACTTTGGACTCCCGCATAGGGAAACATGTTTTTTTCCTTGAGGAACAAAAGAACATAGTTTTTGGTGCAATGTGGTGTCAGCCAAGAGGTGTGGGGAAAATTGGGTCTTTTCTTGGGGTAGGAGGACCACTTTCACTCCTCTCCAGGATAATGTATGGAATTTCTTCCACAAATTCAGCGAGAAACATGACAAGATCACAAAGGAAAGATTTACATGATTGATCCCTCATGTTGGAGCACGAATTAAATCACTTGTTGGTAGTATTTGGCTTTCAAGGAACAACAAAAAATTATTAAAGTTTGATTAGAACTACTTGGGGTGGCATCTAGAGTTTATTAAGGGCTCTTGTTTATTTGGATTTGTAACCCACAAAACACTGAAAAGTAACTAAAATAACAAATAGAACACATGTGGCATAAAAGTCAAAACCTAGATGCATGAGTGATCCTTCCGGTGTTCTGTAAGAAACCAGAGAGCTCGTGTATGCAAAATGAAAGTAGCCCATGCCATACTCCAGTTGCGAAAAAACCCAAGTCAACCAAAAAGATGTGGTTCATTTTTTTTCTTCTGCTAGCTAAATTTTTTTTAGCATCTGCAAAACTACTTCTATATAGTCAAACTCAAAATTCTGGATAACCCTCATGTTCATCTTTTCGATGTTGACAACTTGACATTACTGAAGCATTTGGTTTAACATCTACAGCCTCTACAGTCAGGGGGAGACCAGAACACGACAACAGATTAACATCGACCAAGAGGCGAGTTTGCCTCAGATATAAGCAACAAATTTAAGCTTAGGCCTCAGGTATAATATAATAAGATATTGGTAGAGAAGTTGAGATGTATCTTAGGCTGAATTTTGGCCATTACCGTGGGAAACCCCAATCTGAATAATTTTTTGGTTATCCTTGAGATGGGATAGGTACTTTCGCTGTGGTTTAACTTCGATTCCTTTTTGCATTTTTCTGTATGTATTATTCTTGTGAAGGTGCCTCACCTTCATGACCCCTGGATGTTTAATAGTAAATACCCCCCTTTCCTATAAAAAAATGACAAAAGAAGCTCCATGCAGGAAGTGATAAGACATGTACCAAACTACCAATAAAAACATGCAAAACTATAAAAGTTCATCAAGGTTCTTATGGCGTGAAAGAAGTGCTAAAATCTATAAATATGTGTGATGTGTCCTATAGTGAATTGCAAGAAAAAAAATCATGCTGCATTCTGGATAGATCAGCATGTGCCTGACACATGTCTAAACACAGAACTTATAGAAATTGAGTGACTCTATGTGCTATTATTATTCAGTTATGATGATGACCGAGTTCTTAAATCCCTAACAAATAGGCAGTTGATCGGATTATTATAAGTTGTATGTTCCCCTAAATCCCTAACAAATAGGCAGTTGATCGGATTCTTATATGTTGCATGCTTATCATCCCCAAGTATTTGCTGAACTTCACAGAGATTCAGAGGATGATCAAATTATCAGAAAGTCACATCACATAGGATAAAAAAATAAAAAGAGGAAGAAGAAAAGAAAAAGAGAATGCAGAGTAAATGAATAGAATGATGTACACACAACATTCCAACCAGTTCACTCATCCCATAGAAGGTGGCAGAGACCATCAGAGACCCGGAGGGAATTCCAGACTAAAAGGGTCAGAAGAGACAAACCTATATGCAGAAAACCAGCTAGGGAATATGAGAAATTTCTCAATGAGGAAATTAAAGAAGAAACAAAGCAACCAACGAAACAATCCAATAACCCCCCCCCCCCCCCCACACACACACAAAAAAAAAAAATTGCATTCTCTTGAAATTAAAAAATGTATTTAAAACTGACTACCTATAGACCCAAGACTACGCTATTGTACAGCCTAAACAGCAATTCTTGCGGCTTCACCAACTATCAAATTTTTTATTGAAGGAAAACTTCACCAACTAGCATTGAGGCCTAGGTTTAGCTCAAGCTTAGGCATCGACAGAGAGAAATAAATCTTCAGTTATAAATATTCGTTAAGATGTTCAACTTGATTAATTCTAATAAAGTTTTAAGGGAAAAAAAACAGCATTGTGTGTAATGGGAGTTTTAGTAGATACCTCTTCTACTCACTCCCTGCCTGTGGTGTTTTTTCGTTTCTGTTTTGTACGCTTTGGGTCCATTTCTAATGAAATTGCAGTAGATTGCCTACCATTTCTATAATTAAAAAAAAAAGAACACTAATATAATATTCTCATAAAGTAAGTGGAATTACCAGATATTTTTTCCAATAAGTGAAATAACCACAAATTTGTGAACACTTGCAAATCTAATAACTACAATGATCCTTTGTCTCCACTACTCCCCAAACAGTTGAGCTACATAGTATTCTTTAACATTTCTTAGAGAAATCGGAAGGAATCTTAATGTCACTGAAAGGTACAATTCTGTCACAAGGCAAAGCTAAGTAGTCGATATCTTTAAAAGATTACAATGGATCCCAAATTTTTTTTTGAAAAGAAGCAAGTGCCATGTCTGATAATTTTCCAAGCATCTCCTTTTTTTTGTGGGGGGGTGGGGAGGAATAGGAGATTGGAGATTGGAAGAGAGTGAGAGAGGATTGATTGCAATATATTAAGAGAAAAAGGAATGAAGGTCAAAAGATAATGAGAAAAACTCTATTTCATTTCTCCTCTTTCACAAATTAAGGTACCGATTCATTTATAAATATAAAAACATGACTTCAGCACATTAAAAGTTAACCATTACTCCCTAACTCTCCTGCATTAATTCATTAATTCTAATCATGACAATTTTTTTGACAGAAGGTGGTGTCCTAATTTTACTAAACCGGAAACTAACTGAGACAAATAAGATAAAAAGGTCAGGGGACATTAGGAATGTCCGTAACCATGTCCAAACACACACAAAAGTCACACTCCACTACAATGTTGCCCTCCCAAATTAGGACTATCTCCGCCCCCTTAAAGTGAGAAAGACAACAGGGCTTAAACAAACAAAGCATAGAGGACCATGCGTTCTCCAAATGTCCTGTTAAACACCTAATCGTTCCTGGTTAGCCAAAAGGACAACAGACTGAGTGCACTGTAAACTTGTTGCTTTTCCTTCTATCTTCTTTTTCTCTACCTTCAGAAAATCCACAGCATTTTCTTAACAGTGGAAAGATTAATGGGATTTTCCAGGAATTTTTTTTCGGTCTTTTTTTTATATTGAAGGTAGGCACCCTAACACAATTCCATTAGAAACTGACACATGCACCCAAAGTATACATATCAAATAGAGGAAGATAAAAAAAATAAATAAAATAAAACAAAGTACACCCGAAAATGGGCAGGAAGCAAATAAAAGAGATTTCTGCTTTTCCTCCCCTAACACCACTCCACCCCTACTCCTGAACAATTAACTTATCCCTCACATATAGACATTTCCTGACTGGAATCTCGGTTCTTAACCTCCTCTATATTACAACAAAACCTAGATTCCAAAACTACCAACATTATAGACTAACGATGACTTTAGATTACTTTCATACCAAGGACATGGCCATGACTTTTAGATAAATCCCAAAGGGGAGACAACGGAAAAGAAATATTGTATGAAAATGTCCATCAATTCTAAATATGATTTGCATCACAGTTATGTAGATGACTTTTGGTTGCAAAATTGCAGCCTAAGTTGCTGGATAAGGAATAAAACAGGGTTTCAATCTTGAAATATTATTCTCTTGGCATGGATTAGCTGGAATAGTTGTATCAATTTACATCTGAATAACATGAGATTGAATCAAAGTAGGGATCCTGATAAAGTTATCCGGCTTAGCTATGTTGGTTTCACCATCAATATATTGTACCAAATCCAACCAGAAAACGCCTAAAATATAATTAAAAAATGCCAAGAACATGAAATGTGTATTGTGTAGAATAGTTACCTGACCTGGATAACCATTCCATTGCATTCTATTATATTTCCCATTCAAATGGGGGATCAAGGAATAGAATTTCTTTTATAACAAGTAATTGGATACTTGGGTGTAAACCATATTGCATAATTTTCATTTAGTCAGTAAACATCCAGAGCCAATGAAAAATGGGAAAACGAGAAAATAAAATTACAATTCCAATACTTAATAGCAAACTTCTTTATCAAGATCAACACTTGGACCTTCATAATATTTTAGTCATGCACGGGCTTTCACTGATTTAAGCCTGCCATTTCATCAAAAGATATTTTTTCATGCACTCCCAAATATTCTCCAAATCACATATTCAATCCTTCAGTCTATTGCACCAAATACACCAAGGACCACATGAGTGATCATTTCAGATTAATTCATACAACTACATCAATGGTAGAAAGTTTGTTCTAAATATGTAGTGAATAATGTGTTTTGATAAACTACTTCATTCCTCTGCAGTGATTAAGACTTTTTAAATACACAGTAGGTTTTATAAGATATATAAATGATATAAAGTTATCTCAATATATGTTTTGACAAATTACTTCATTCCTCCGCAGAGATTGTGATTCTGTTACTTGAAGTTTGACAACAGTATTTAGAGTAACAAAGTGAACTCGTATTATTACCAACATATTCAATTCTACTGATAATCAGGTTATGATGAACCCTATACCCAATAATCCAGTTCATCCACTCAAACAGATAACATCCTTTTTAACATACAGTCGGTGAATTCATCAAAAAGAAAATCAAATATTATCATATGACCACAAATTCACCAGATCCAGGCATCAATAATCCCAATTACAAAAAAAAAGTACTTTCAGAACAACAGATCTACTATAGGGCATCATTAATACCTTTTGTCAGATTTGTCAGCAACAGCGGAGACATCATCGGCGTTCACCTCAGCCTCAAGGGATCTCTTCGCCTCCGAAAGCCTCTCAGCAACTTCAGAATCGGTGAAACCCTGATCAAGAAGGGTCTCCTCGAGGAGGAGGAGTTTGAGCTGGATCTTGCGTTTCCTGTCGTGCTCAAGGATCTCCTTGTTGGGCTTACTGGAGACACCGCCGGTTCCCTGACCGGCCTCCAACTCCCTCGTCTCCACACGACCCGACTTGGGCCTCACGAAGAACTTGTTCGCCTGGATGTATCCATTGGTACCCGAACCCCTCGGGGTCTGCAAACCGATTCCGTTGTACATCCTCTCTCGCTCTCGCTCCTTTCTCTTCTCGTTCGCTGGCGGAAAAAGAAATCGCAGAGCAAACCCTAGAAAGAAATAAAAAGAAGATAGGATAAAAAGGAATCGTAACCCGAGTCGGCAGGCCTACCTAGATTGAACAAAGAAATTAAACATTCACTGAACCGGATACTTACCGGCGCCGGGAGACTAGGTAGAAGGTGCGGCGGCGCGAGGAGATCAAAGGGAGTCGGGGAGAGAGAGAGAGAAATTGGAGAGTGGAAGGGCCCAAGGCTTTTCAATTTTATTCTACTCGTAGGCTGTTTTTAATTTAGATTAAAGACATCTACATCCCCAAACATAAATAATTTCATATAACTCTCTCCTAAAATTAAGACGGACATATGAGTAGGGCTGGTAAACGAGCCGATCAGGTCGGGCTCTGCTCGAACTCGGTTCGGTTAAAGCTCGTTCAGACTCGTTCGATTAGATAAATGAGTCGAGCTTAAATAATTTTTAAAGCTCGGTTTATAAACGAGTCGAGTCGAGCCGAGCCCGAGCCTGAACGAACTCATTTACTTAATAGAAAAAAGGGAAACGAATCGAGCCTGAACAGAGCCCGAGCTTATGTTATTTTCACATGTACAAGGTGTTGTGATTTATAAAATGTGACTTTTCAAATGTTAAACAAGATTTTTTTTAACTAAACGAGCTTGAGCGGAGCTTTGATTCAAGCTTCGGCTTGGCTTGTTTAACAAACGAGCCAAGTCGAGCTTTTAACGAGCCCAATGGGTTGAGCTTGAACACGAAATGAAGCTCAGTCCCGAGCTGAGTCGAGTCTGCTGCTAAACGAGTCGAGCCTGAGCAAGTCAAAGCTCGGCTCGTTTACCACCCCTACATATGAGTCTTTAAAAACTCATAAAAACTCATGTGCATCCCTACAATTAATAGAAGTTAATCATAATATGACCTATCTTGGTTAACCCTAACCTATACAATGAAATGACCGATGTATCCCTTCTCTTCCATCGATCTGTCTCATCCGTCCCCCTGCCTCCTTCAACCCTCCACGAGATAAAGAAAAATAAAAACAGAATGAATATAAGGGTCATTTCTCTCTATCGAAACCGATTCGACCTTTCTCTTTATCAAAACAATTCCAAGCGATCGAAATCGCACTGTTTTTTAGCCTGTCCATCACCAACCTCCACAACAACAACCCCGTCTACTGCCGATCCCCTCCCCTAATCGTCCCCATCCACCGCCGATCCCTCAACAATAATATTATTTGATTCATCGATTGGGTTAGTGGACATGAAAGGGAATGTATGGGTTGCAGGTTGATGAGGAAGGAGAGATCAATGGCAATGGGAGGCAAATTTAGTTAGTAAAGGTTAGGGGCTGTGAAGGATATTAAATAGGCATGATTGAGTTGGTTTTTTATGTGTATTTTAATAAAGGTTGGCTTTGAAAGAAAATTTCATATATGTTGTTTTTTATGATTGTTTATAAGGATTATAATGACTACAAATGTCTACACAATTAAATGTAAAAATTTATCAGGGTAATTTTATCTTTTACATAACTAATTTGTCTTTATGATTGTTTATAGGGACTCTAATGTCTACATAATTATATGTGATGGAACATTAATTGAATATTCCATTAAGTTTGGATGAAAAATTAATTTAGAGATGATATTTGGGTTTTTGCAAGTTTTAAGAGACTCATATGTCTGCCCTAACTTTGACAGTAATTTATATGGGATTATCCATGTTTGTAGGACTTAGATGTTTTTAACCCTTTTAATTTAAGGAAAATGTTAATTCACATTTACCGATTAAAACTCACATCTCACCTCACGTGTTTTTTTAATAAGTGTAAAAAACTTTAATGGAATAGGAAAATATTAATAGATTTTTTTTTTAATATTAAAAAATTTTAATAAAAAATCGTATATCGCTCTATTTCAAGTTAAATGATCTTATTTTTAATAAGCGTAAAAAAATATTTAATAGAGTATATACAATATCTAACGGTGTATACGTTTTATTGAATTTCTAACGTGGTATATATGACTATGTTTTAGATTAAGAAAAAAAAAATAGTGTAACATCACTTTAGTTTTTAAACATGAAACATGGGCTTGGGCCTGGGTAGCGTAGGTTGGATGGTTTAAGAAAGGTTGAGTACTTGGGTTGGGTTATAAAAAAAAATCAATGAGAATGTTGTTATACTCAGTTTTTTTTATAATTCAAAATACAATTTTATATAACTTGTTAAAAATTTAATAAAGCATATACATTTTTATATTATACATATACTTTATTATATGTTTATTATTATTTTTTAAATGAAAACCTGTGTGGTGCATCTAATCTGGATTCTGCTTTAGAGAAAGTGAGAAATCTAGCCACACTTCATTTTCCTCTCTCTCCCTCTCTCTCTTTGACTCTTTGTTCAGCTTCGGTTGTTGCTCTTCACATGGTTGCTTTGGTTATTAGTAATTCAAGAGAAATTATAATCAATTCTTTGTGATTATCTACAACGAGTCAACAACATAATTTCACTTGTCGAAAAATATTTTGGTTTATTACTGTGCACGAAGACTGCAATGGTGGAGCAGAGTCGATTCTTCTTCTTCCATGATGCAATTCGATAAATATGCTTTGTGATTGTTTCATTTATTTTATATTTCTTATATGTTTACTTTTTAGGGATCCAACATTTTGTGTGAGATTATCATTGTTTATGCTATTGGCTAAGAAGAAGATTTATGACCCTTATTTGCTGCCCATTTGTGTTAGAAGACTTTGATTTTGGTTATGGGATTTTAGTGTTTACTACGGTTTATTGGGTATTTTGAAATAAATGAGTGTGTGAATTCTTTGTTAAAGGCATGAATTTATATAACCAAATTCAGATTCTTCGAGTAGGTTCGGGTTAGTTGTGTTTACCATGGGTTGGGTTTGGGTGAGGATTACTGGTTGAAAATTAGATTGGGTCGGGTTAAAATTGTGTTTTAAACTTCGGATTGGGTTCCAATTGGGAGTTAGGGTTAATTCTAAACCTTACCCGCAACCCGCTCGAGTTGCAACTCTACTAGGGATTAATCGGACAGGTAAATATTAATCTGGTATTAATCAATCACTTTTTATAATACTAAATATAGTGTACACACACACATAATTTAAAACTAAATAATAATAATAAAACAACATCAAAACAAAATTAATAATATAAACATAACAAGGGTAACATAAAAAATTAATTAGTAAATTTATAGTATATAAGGTAACCTAATAGCATATTAGTCAATTAGGGATTAATCTAGAAAAGTGACTAGGCGCTAAGCGTTGCGAGTTGGGCCCACTTAAGCCTAGGCGGGGGATTAATTGGGACCTAGAAAAGATTTTTAGAACATTGATTTTAGGTCCCAAATTGCTTGTATATTCTCTACTAATAAAGTGTATAAAGATTTGATTTTATTTATTTATTTTTGTTAGTATATATGTATTGGTTTATCTAGGTGTATATTTATTTTTATAATAATGGGTACTTCATTAATCGGTATATAATTTGTGGAAAAAAAAAACAACACAGTGCGGGCTGTAACTGGGATTGCATGTGGGGATGTCTACATCAGTCGATATGTTGGCATATAATGAGCTTAAGTACAATCCGAATTTTACTCAATTCATGGAAGTCAATTTATAGTTTTATATATCTCATTAAGTATTTGCAATTGCTATAACTAAGTACATATTTTATAACTGTGTTCATACAATTAACTGGTATATATGTTTCTAGTCGAAGAATACAAAGGAAAAAGAAGATGCACACTGCATTTCAGCTGGACACGGGATAAAGCCTAATATTTTTCCTACCCATTATTTTTGGGAATAGACCCACTGAAACAAAAATGAAAACATGATAGACTCATACCCTCCTTTTTCAGCCCTAATGCAATCATCACTTTTTTCTATAGACAAATGGATCTTATAGATTTCATTGGAGTATATATTTTTTTTTATAAAAACTTGTAGCAGGCCTGGCCTTGGGCAGAGGCCACCAAGGCCACTACATAGGGCCCTCACCTAGGGCCCCTACCCAGGGAGGGCCCCCAATCCATCTAGTTGAAGTTCATCGGTCTATGAAATTTTTTTTTTACTCGATCAATCCATGAAAAAAAAAATAGTTAATATGGGTGCTGGAAGAATAGACTCTTGCATACCATTACACACTTTAAGGTTCACTGCCCAGTCCCAATAGAATACACCCTAAGTATCCAAAATTGAAAACTCAACTTATCGATTCCATTCCAAGCCATATTTTTTCCAGCCATCCCTATTAAAATCCCTAAAATCCTCCCCTATCAAATCCCTAAAAATTGAAAACCCAACCTATGCGAGAAAAATAATTTTCAAATGATATTTATTTGATTAATTGTTTTTTTGGGCTATTGTACCTTTTTATTTGATTGATCTTAGTACTAATACAATTTTGTATGGTTATTTATAAGTGTTTTTTGATGTAGTTGTTTTTTTTTTTTTTGATGAAATGGTAGGCATGTATGCCTTAAATAAATTAAGGGGTCATGCCCAATTCAAAAGGTACATAAGTGGTAGAAGAGAATTCTACCACCCAAAAAAGTAGAACTATTCTTCTATTACAATTTGCCCATCGGCAAAACCCACTCTTGAAACACCCACACAGATGATCCCCCACTCTTTAATGAACCTCTTTACCATTTCCCATGCATTTTCAACATAAACTCGAACGTTCCTGAAAATACATTGGTTTCTGGTCAGCCACAACGCCCACACAACTGCCGGAACGAACAGTTGGGTGATCTTTGCCTTTGCGCTGCGATCGTCCCTTCTCTTAAGAGCTCTACCCGCCTCCCATAGGCCCTGTAGGGAAGAAAATTGAGACGCCATTCCAGAGGCCCTGCAGATCAGCGCCCACAACTGCCTAGCAATAACACACTCAACCAAGAGATGAGTCACTGATTCCTCAACCAACCCGCACAGCCCGCACGACCGGTCCGCTGAGGGTGCCCATTTCATGCGATACATCCTCGTCATGATCTTCTCCTGATACATTAACCAGAGAAAGAAACGAACCTTGAGCGGGGCCTTCGTACACCAAATTTCCTTCATTTTATCTGTTGTTTCGCCAAAACGAGGAAGATGACGTCTCCACCAATCATAACAGCTGCGAACTGAGAAAGAGATTTGTGGTTGCGGCCTCCATACCACTGAGTCACGGACACCTGCTGCCAACTTGACTTCGCTTAACTCCCTAAGCATGTCTGAGAGTAAAATGGCAGTCTCCTCGTCTAGTCTCCCTCGAGTCCGCACGTTCCAGTGACCCTCCCCCGGTTGGGCACACCAAAAGCTCTGCACGATTCCCTGTTTGGAGCAAGATTGTTGATAAATATCGCAAAACCTGTCCTTCAATGGATTGTCTCCGAGCCAAGTGTCGTGCCAGAAATTGGTTTCACGACCATCCCCAACAGACCAGTGCACCGCATTCATGAATCCTTCTGTGGCCTCCAGGATCCCACGCCACACACTCGATAGCCGAATAGAACTGATTGGGAAGCGACGACTGGGTATGCCACATCTGAACCTGGCTTCCAACAGATGGCACCAAGGACGATCTCTTTTTTGATGTAGTTGTTACAAGAAATTTTTATGTAATAGGTCTTAATTTTAATGACTATATATATTATATTTGTAATTCTATAACATTTGTGACTTAAAATAAATAACAGCCAAGAACATTTTTTTTAATGTAAATGGGGCCCCGCTTTAAAAGTTCACCTAAGGCCCTGTAAAAAAACAATTCTCAGAGTTGTGCCTGGCTTGTAGCTTATTAAACGAAATATACTATTTTTAGAAATGTCAAAACATGTGTTGACTGAAAGTGAGGTTAAAAGAAAGACTGTACGTAACATTTTCTATAAACATATATACACCAAAATAAATAAATAAATAAATAAAAACATTTATTTTTTCTCGAAAAAAGTGAAAATTTATTAAATTTTTAGAATTTTTATTTATAAGTCCTTGTGACTATGTTATTTAGCGATTAATCCCTCCCTTCTTTATCATTTTTTTTTAAGTCCTTAACTTTAAATGCATATTTCTTTATTAGTCCATGTGCCAAATGTGCTTCCATATACCATAAGTTTGTGAAATGAGATTTATATTTTTTAAGTCTATTAAACTATGTTATTTAGTGATCAGTCCCTTCCATCTTCATGTTTCATTTTACGTTCCCAACATCAAACATGTTTTTTTATTAGTCACTGGATATAATATATGTATGATTTTATAGTATTTTGGTATTTAGAACTTGCATACAAAATGTTTGGAGAAATATTTATTACAAAATTGCATTTACATTGTTAAGTGTTCAATAATAATTTCATTGTTATTCAACACTGCATATGTACACTTAAGGGTGGCGTCAACTTTTAAGTTGTAGGGTCAATTGACCACATCACGTTTTTTTCTTTTTTAAATCATCATGGCCCAGAGTTTATACAACCATATCAAAGTCGTGAGATCCATTAAAAATCATATCAGAGTTTAGTCCGGCCTAGAGTTTGACCCATTAAAAACTCTACCCCTACATTGAAAAAAAAAATAATGGCACAGTAAAACACTACCCCATTTAAAAAACAATTGTAGGACTAGGACCCTTTATCTTCCATCAAAGTCGATAGATTCGTCGATCACCGACACACATATAGACGCGCCAATCACTGATGGAGACGGACGTGCTAATCGCTGCTAGTCACGTTGTCGATCTCCTCTTTCTACTCTGCATCATGTATCTAATCAAGGATTTGGTTTGTTTTTTTTTTTTTCCTTCACCATTTTTGTATGTTAATTTAAATCTCTCTCCATCGCTGTATAATCGTGTATGAATAATGCTCAAAACCCTTAGCCCCCGTTTGGATGCCAGATAACTCCGGATAACCCCGGATAAAATTTGAGCCTCATTTGGAAAGCCCAGATAACCCCGGATAAAGTGTGCTAAAATAAACTGGTATAAAGTGGTATATGGATTCCAATCAACCCCTAAAATAAAAGTTATCCTAGGTTATTCCACCCAAAGAATAAGTGGGTCCACTGTCAAATCAACTGTCACCACCTCTTATAAATCACATGTCAAATCAACTATCATTACTTTTTTACCTTTTAAAAATTCTTATTCATACTTTATTCACATTTTACCCAAACAACAAAATATTTATTCTTACGATTCCCAACGAGAATAATTCAAAACACAACCAAATACAAAATCATTTTATCCTTATTTATACTCATTAATACTCAGATAAATAAATACCCAATAATAAATCTTATTCTGTATCCAAACGGGGGCTTAATATTACACCTCTCTCTTTTTCATCTGTTTGTGTATCAAAAGCCCCTTTGCCCATCTATGTATCCAAAACCCCTGAGCATTTGCTATTCGAGGGAATCCTTGTGTATAGAGCCCATAAGAACCTGATCATCAGTAGAATTGAATATGCTGGTAATAATACTAGTTCTCTGTGTTACTCTAGATTCTCTGTTTGACACACTCCAAGCACGTGATGATCGATGTGGGGCTCATGGTTTCTAAGCAGTTATCCCTGCTATTTACATTAATTGAGTTCAGCAGTTGCTTTTGGACTAAGCCTGTGTAAGTTTTTATTTTTTTTATCTTTTAAATAAACTGTGATCATTTTTTATTTTTAAAAAAGTCAAAAATAGAATATGGCCGAACAGAGGATGAGAGTGTAATAGAAGCAGCAAAAACTAATGCAAAATAAGAAAACCAAACGTCGTGAGGAGCGGATAGAAAAAAACTCCTACCCAAACCCTCAATGTCCATCCGCTACTCTGTTATTTGAAACAAGTTTTCACTGATTTGGATGCTTGAAGCCCCGCAAATATACGTGTCCCAATCCTTGATACTCGACCGTGTCAACTCCCACAGGTTCTTGAAATAGAAAGTCGGCCACTTGATCACCTCATTTCTCAATTTTCAAATTGCTCAACCACGCGCCGGAAATTAGAAAGCCCAATCAAGCCCAATTTGTTCCTATCGTTCTTCTGTTTCATTCGATGTGCCACCTCCCATAGCTCCTCTATCGACCTAATACGCAATCGGGCTCTTGCTTTTGGACTGAGCCAGTGTAAGGTTGTACATGTGCTTCTTGGTGCATCTACATATGTTTGACACTTTCTGCATAAAACTTTTTTCTCATGTTTGATAATACTTCTCTTAGCTACCTATTTTCTCAAACCTTGTGAGACAAGGTGAGTAAACACCGAGGTGGTCCCCGACATGAGATTCAATTTTATGTCATTCATGAAACCAACAAAACGTTATAACCTCTACAAAGGAAAGAAGTAATTTATCAAAACATATTATTTATTGAGATAACTTTATATCATTTATGTATCATATAAACCTATAGTTATAAAAAAAATTATCTGATAATTCCACTTACTTTATTACAAGATTTTATATGAGAATAATTTATTAGTGTTTTTTTTTTTTTTTGATAGGCAGAACAGAGTCCGGCACCCAAAGCATGCAAGAAGGAAACGGAAAAAAACCACAGGGAGTGAGTAAAAGAGGTATCTACTAATACTCCCAACCCACACAAAAAACTAACTGAACTCTTCAATGATGATTTTCCCTTAAGAATTTTATTATAATTAATGAAGTTGAATTTCTTGAAGAATACTTACAACTGAAGATTTATTCTCTTTGTGGATGCCTAAGCTTGAGCTAAAACTAGGCCTCAATGCTAGTTGAAGTTTTCCTACAAAACAAAAAATGCTAGTCGGTGAACCCACGAGAACTGCTGTTTAGGCTGTACCATGCCTAACCTTGGGTCTTTTATCTTTTTAGGCTGTACGATAGCCTAACCTTGGGTCTTTTGCTTTTTTAGGCTGTACAATGGCTTAACCTTGGGTCTTTAGGCATTAAGCAGTCAAGTTTTTTATACATTTTTTAATGTCAACATATAAGAACGAGTTTTAAGCCCTCATTTAGATTAATAATAAGTTACAGAGTAACCTGAAATAAAATAGAATAAATAATTTTTTATATTTGGATACAGTGAATACAATGAGATAACCTATGTTATAATAAACTGGCATAAAATGACATATGCATTGCAGTCAACCCTTGAAATTAAAGTCATTATAAATTATTCTATTAAAAAAATACATGTGTACATCATTCCAATCTAGGTTTATATCAGTTCCCATTTAGTTTGGAATTCCCTTTGGGTTACTGATTAATAGACTTCAGTTGTCTGCTGCCACCTTCATTGGGGTGACCGGATGAGTGAGCTGGTGGAAAGTTGTGTGTACATCATTCCAATCACTCTCTCTGCATTCTCTTATTTTTTAATCCTATGTGACAATGAGACTTTCCCATCTCAAGGATAACAAAGATACTTCCCAATTTCTCTACAGTATCTTGTTATTTTATATCTGAGGCCTAAACTTTTATTTGTTCCTTATATCTGAGGCTTAAGCTTGAACCACCTTGGGGCTCTTGGTCGATGTTAATCTCTTATCATGTTGTGGTCTCCCCTTGACACTAGAGGCTGTAGATGTCAAACCACATGATTCATTAATGTCAACATCCAAAAAGATAAGCATGAAGTAAGGTTTGAGCTCTGAATTTGACTATTTATAAGTGGTTTTGCAGATGTTTAAAAAAAATTAGCTAGCAGAAAAAAAAATGAACCACATCTTTTTGTTGACTTGGGATTTTTTGCAACTGTAGTTGGCATGGGCTACTTTGATTTTGCATACTCGATCTCTGGTTTCTCACATAACACTGGAAGGGTCACTCAAGATCTAGTTTTTTACCTTTTATGCCCCATGTGTGATATGTGTTATTCTAGTTACTGTGGGGTATATTGGATGATACTTTTTGTGTTTTGTGGGTTACAAATCATAATTAACCAGAGCCTTTTTTGTCAACCTAGAGCAAAACAATTTCTATTGTAGTTAAAAGGATCTTAGCAGGCCGGTTTAGTTTTTGTTTGGCTGGGCCCTACACTGGGTGCAAACAATTTGTTTTTAGAGTGCTGATACACACAACCCGTTTTGCATCTCGTACGTTATGATAATGTAGTATATACTGCACTGTCATAGTATATAATGCAGTCCGTTTTTTTTCATTTTTTCACAATGAAAAAAAATACACTAATATATTTTAATATATACTTCATTTCATATAATAACATGCAACTCAAATGGTGAGTGTAGAATTTTATAAAAAAATAAACGAGATGTACTGCAATTGGACTGCAATGGAGGCTACATGTATCTTTTTCCTTTTTTTATCTCCTTTTCAGGGGGGGTGCGAACAAATTTTTTTTCATCATCTCTTTTTCCAGGGGGTGCTAACCGATTCATCAAAGCTCGATTTGCTTGGGTGTACTCAAAATCTTTTTTCTTGGCTTGCATCATTTATGTCAAATCTCATGAGACAAGATGAGGTATAACTCTTGAGTCTGTTTGGATATAAACATAAGTTATTCTAGAGTTTATACTTATTTCCGGAATTGTTAACTTTATCGATGGAATAAGTGATTTTCTGTTTGGTTATGTTTGTAGTTATTCTCGTTGGGAAACGTAATAATAAATGTTAAAATGTTTTATTGATAAAAAATAAAAAGCGAATAAGATATAAAAAAATTGATGATGACAGATGATTTGATGTGATAACATATGATTTGATAAGTGAATCCCCTTATACCGTGGAGAAATAACACAATTCTATGAAGTGACTTGGAATCTAAATACAATTTATTCTCACATAATTTTGCATAACTATACCCATTAATACCACCCATTCAAACAACTTTTTTACCTCTATTCCCCTTCATCCCTCCTATTTCACCCTTTATTGGCTGAATGTACATTGTCATTCAAGTATGATAAACATCAAATCATGATTAAAATATCATGATCTACGGTCTACATATTCTTATAAGGGGATCATTATCAAAACAAAATGATGGATTTATCGATCAAAGTAACTTATCAAGACAAAAATTTCTACTAGGGTGAAGATTCTCCTTCCTTCCTTTTTTTTCTTCTGAAAAAGACCTTTTGAGATATCCAGCACATTGAACTTTAAAAAATCTTTGTTTTTATATAGGATTCATAGCAATTTATCAAAATATTTGAAAAACAAACAAACAAACAAACAAACAAGATTATTAACAAAGGCGGATGACACAAGAATATTTTTTCTATTGACATCTGAATTAGATTTCCTTTCCAATTTAGGTGATGGAAATGCAAAAAATCGTGTATGATTCTTTACGTATCATAATGCAACTATTCTAACAATCTAACCAGTTATATTTGGAATTGTCCTCTACACCTAAAGTTTTAATAGAGAGAATTTAGGCCAACATGACCATGTTTGTATAGTCAAGGACAGGGTTCAATTATAAAATATTTTGGATTCGGATCAATTCTTTACTTTTTTTTTAGTATTATCATCTCTTTTGTGAATATTTTTAGGGTTTTCTTTCATCTTCATGCATTCTCTTTCATGGGGTGTTTTTCATGTACTCTGAAATTCCTAATACAATGCAGTTTATGATTTGCAGGTGAAACAGAAAATGCTCGTGAGGTAAAAATACACACTGGTTTGCCACCCAACTAACATTTAATCATTCATGGCAAGACATACACAGACTTGCTGTAAAACTGTGGTTGATGGATGGCATGATGTTATGAGATATTATGACATCTATAGTCACTGTCTCACTGATTTTTGCAACGAAACAACCCACTATTTCTTGAATGAACTATTAGCTATTTGGTATCACTATCTTATATATTTTACCTGATAATTGACAAATAAAAACAAATAAGGTTATTTGATCATATTTTATTTACTTATTTATAAAAAATAAATATAATACAAAAAATTCCATTGAATCCAATATATTAGGATTTGATAGGATGTTGAATGGGTTCGTTGAACTTGGTATTTTGTTGAATATCTTTCTATTTTGCATGAATATCACACCACACAAAAATAAGATACGGACGTGGACAAATCATGGAATGAATCTCATCAATTTTTATTAGTATCCAATTAGCTAGATACTAACATGTGTCACATTATATGTAAAATGTGATATTTTAGTTTTTTTACATATAAATCCCTCAAAAAATCTTTTATTGACAAAATACAACATTACAACTCTATTAGCACCAATATCAAAATGGTTAAATTGTGCCTAAATGCCCTTTTGCGGGGTTTTTGTACACTAAAAATATTTTAAGTTTTCAAGGAATACCCCTTAGAAAGTAAATGACATTCATGTACAAATTTAAATCATTTTGAGTGGTATTTTTAAAAATAGTAATTCATTGAGAATATTTTGAAAAAATGAGACATTTTCACTGGTATATATACAAAAAATAATATAAAAATATAAAAAAGATTTTTATATCAATATTAGACATGTTGGCCAATTATTGAATACTGAGAAAAACTAAGTTTTCGTTTGGATGAAAGAATTAAGTTATTTAGATTGATTACTATACGGTATAAATAGCAATTCCACATGAATAAGATATTTTTGTTTATTTGTATTTTCAGTGATTCTCGTTGGATAATGTGATAAAGTGATCTTTGGTGTTTAGTTGACCTAAGATGAATCAAGAATAAACACATCATAAGTGACGGATAAGCATTTAAAATTTTTTAAATGCCAGTTTTCCCTCACAAAATTCGGTTTTCACATATTTTGTACTGTGTATATTTGATGAAATTGTGTTTTTCAACTTGCTAAATAATAATCGACCTTCTAATCGGTTACAACTAACAGAGTTGTCTACATGAATGAAAATTTAAAAATAAACTTGTCCAATGTGAATGTACGAGGTCTTACTACGCCCTAAAATTTAAGCTTCATTGATAAGTCCTAATAAGTATCATTAGCTAATTGGTTTTCTATTTAATTTTTAAAAAAGTAAAAAGAGCAAAGACAATATTATAGTTCCTTAATATTTGAGTTTTTCACTTAAAAAAAACAATCTCTCATTAATCGGGACCGGCCGCTTCCTAGCACTCCCTTTTTGAAAAATTTCTTTTTTACACCACTTCAAAAATTCATTCCAGCCAACCTACTCATCTTCGACAACCGGCATCACCACTCTTGGATTCCTCTCGTCACCCTCTATCATATGAGAGATGGATCGGCCACCTTTAGAGCCCTCCTCCGACCTCCACCTTCTCCAACAAATACAGATGAATATATTAGAATTTTAGATACAGATGAGTATATTAGTTTTTTCATATACATAAATAGATTTGCATGCAGTCCTATATTAGTTTTTTTAAATACACATGTATCCAAAAAATTTCAGATACAGATTTTAAAATTAAGATACAATAATGTATTTGAAATTCAAATGAAACAATTATGGTTTACGTGCTAATGAGGCGTTGCATCGATAATTAATAAGAGTCTTTAAATATACACAACAAAAAATAATTAAATATTAATCAGATACACATTACTCAAATTCATCAAAACAAAAATAACAAACATTAAATTGGGCTGGATAAATAATTCAGATACACTTATATCTGGAATCTGGATAAACAACTTTATATTAGATAAAAGTGTATCTTGAATCTAAATGAGTTGAATAGTGATCATACAAGGCTAAAAATATGCTGAATGACTCAATATGCATAATTATACACATATACAACAATAAAAACGATTATACAAATCGCACATAAACACAAAATGCATACAAAATCCAGATATTGTGGCCTTGTATCTGAATTTAAATTAAAAAATATATATGAGGATTCAAAAATGAATGTAAAATCATATCAATATGTTTTATTCAGATCGAAAATACCTAACCTGAATGGATCGACATTGTTTGCACCACAGTCAGGTCGTAAATAAAATAAAATTAATCGAGTAATTCTTCTCTTCTCCTCCAATCCCCACCAAAACTAAATTTGATAAAAAAAAATCCGTTTCCACCGATCAATCTAAATAAAAAAATTGTAAATCGTGTATTTTTGTAGCATCCAATTGAATTGATTGCTTCAAAAAGATAAAAATATCACAAATCATAACCATCTCGAGATTAAAGGGAGTGGTTATGGACAAAGCTCTCAAATTAGATAGGAATGGTAAAGTGAAAAATTCAATCTTACCACCTCATGTGGCATGGGATGGGGTCTATCAATTGGTGCCCAAAAATCATTATTGTTTTCATGAAGCCAGTGAGAGGGGTTGTCGAGGAGTTTTGAAAAAATGGGTTTGAATGATTGATATTTCTACGGAAATTAAATCGTTTGTGTTTTGACAAGACAAGCAGGGGCAAATTTTTCTTCTGATGTGACAATGAGCTCCACATATTCCACTGTAATACATAAGTAGATATAAGTTTAAAATTAGGACCATGAAATTGTCATACCCGTTTATACTTGCACAATTATACCAGGTTATATATACCCCATAAACAAACACCTTATTTTTACTTATCCATGATTATCCCAATTTATACCTCCATCCAAACAGGGGGTTAAGGAACCTACGTTAACCGGATCTCATCTCTAAAACCATCCAATTAATAATAGCCTCAAATAAAACAGATAAAGGACTTGAAGAGTGAGAAAGAAAACATGTACACCAGCAATGACAAATGTAGTAGACCAAAGAAAGCACTGAAAAAATGATGCGTGAGGAGGAGGTAATAGAAAATGAGTGTGATAAAGTGATGGGGGAGTAGATGAAAAGGACCCTGTCCCCTTGTATGCTAAAGCAATCGACATCAACACCCAGCGCACATTGAAGTGGGAGGAACCAAGACCCACCCCCACCTATCTTAAAAGCCCACAACATCAATCTTTTGTTAGAAGAAAATGATGTCCACATCCGGTTCAGTCCCATACACGGCCGAATATTATTTTTCATTTTTAAAAAATCATATATTTTTTTATTAAAATAAATACTGTTATATGAAATGAATTATATATTAAAATATTTTTCTCTTTTTTTGTAACAATGCCCTATTTCAGGGGAAGTATTCATTACTACAAAAAATTAATTTACATAGAGCTTTCAGGCACCTGGAGTAGTGCCTCTACATAAGCTATACATTCAGTAAAACTAGATAAACAAGGACCTATCAAAGTCTGAATCCTTTCATCTTGTAAATACATACAAAAGCCTAAACTTCGTTGATTCCTTGCACACCTGGCCATTGGCCCCTTAACAAAATATTTTTCTCTTTTAGAAAATGAAAATATTTCATACACTATGATAAAATCTGTATATTATGATAATACAGTATATATTATATTATTATAATATAGAAGACTGTAAAACAGACTACAAAACAAACTTAATATATCAGCGCTCTTTGTTACCCGTGTAAACTTTACAATATTTTTTTGACAAATTTCACCCATGACAGTGGTACATTTGAACAAGAATTGCTTACCCCGGAAGCCACATGACGACTCTTCTTTACACCCTTACTCGTTTTTATTTCAATTGTTTCTTTGATTCTTTGTTTCCTTCTCTTTTAATCTGGTAAGGAAAAATTTTAATAGTTCTTTTACTACCTTCAAACATTTTGGTTTTTTTTTTAAGTTTTCTTGACTATAAAGTATATTCTTCAATAAAAATGAAATAAATACTCATATAAATTGTAATATAGTTTACAATGACACAATGGAGTCTAGTGTCTGTATCACGTTAGGCAAATTTATATTTTGTGTTAATAATGTAATGATTGCAAACTTGTTGAGAGTATCAATGCCCTTTGATAATATATAGGATAGTTAGTTATCATGTTTCCATACTCCAAGTTTTATCCTCCATTTGGATACCGGATAAGTTCCGGATAATCCCAGATAAATTTTTTTTGGTGTTTGAAATGCTCGGATAAACCCAGATAAAGTGTGTCAGAATAAACTGGTATATAGATTCTAATCAACCCATAGAATAAAATTTATCCTAGATTATTCAATCTAAAGAATAAGTGGATCCACTGTCGAATCAATGGTCATCACCTCTTATAAAATCACCTGTGAAATCAACTATCATTATTTTTTTACCTTTTATAAATCATTATCAATACTTTATTCACATTTTACCCAAACAACAAAACATTTAGGTGTTGTTTGGTTGCACTTAAATTAGGTCCTTATTTATATTAAAGCTGAATTTCATCATTAATTGTGTTTGGTTGGGTCACATATAAGCGTTGTTTCCATGCCTGATTCAGTGATTTTGAGTAGTTAATTTTCAGTGATGGTTACCTCACTTAAATACCCATGAAACGCCTTCTTCGATTCTCTCCGTCTGTGAAAGGACGAAATTGCCCTTGCAAACATCAAATAATTACGGGCGGTATTTAAACCCACACCCACCATCACTTCCTTCTCTCTCCTTCTTTTCGCTGCGTCGATTTCATCCTCTTCAAAGCCAAGATGATGCGAAAACCCTAAAGGACACCGTGCAACCTCGATGTATGGATTCTTTTGCGCCGATAACCAAAATCACACACCACTTATCCCTGTATGACCGATCCCCTTCGAGAAACCCTTGATGTTCGTCGACCGATCCCTCACCCCGATCTGCTACCTCCTCACCTGACGTGAAGATACAGGGGCCGATCTCCCTCTCGCTATCTCCAACAAACAGATCCGACACTCTTTCTGCTCCAAAGCCTCTTCGGATCTCCTGCTCAGCCAACATCAAGGGTAAAATTTGTGATGTTTCTCCTCCGTTCATGCCTATGTTATTATAATCTGTTGATCTAATGTATATGAGAGTTAAGTATGAATTATATTCATGTTTCTCAAATTTATGTTGTGATATTTATCCATAGGTTTCTTGAAGTCTCATCCTGTTAATTTTTAAATAATATATTATCATAGGTTAAAGGGAAAAAATTTTCACTAAATTGTTTAGGGTTTACTGCATATGAATCTATAGGGTTTGATCGATGAAAACATTTATTTTTGTATGCAGTTGGTAGATATAATTCAAAGGTTGAGAAGGACAATGCGGGACCACGGCCAACGGGTTTAATGATTTTTGGATGTTGTGCATGCTTTTGTATAATGTTGTTGGTGTTTGTTATCTTTGTTTTGCTTTTGATCCTAGCTATCAAGTAAATGTAGAATGTCTATTAGCCCATGCATATTTATAACATTATAAATATCTTTATGTAGCAGTCAATTTTGTAACAGGTTTGAGAAAACCCTCATATGTGGGAGTGTTCACTACCGAACATGACAGATCAATAAAATTAGATTGACTATCTTTGTCTATGTAGATTTTATATGTTAAAATAAAGGGAAAAATCCATATAACCCCCTGAAATCTTACCTAAATCCATATAACCCCCTGCAATCTTCATATATCCATATAACCCCCTGCAATCTTCATATATCCATATAACCCCATGTAAACATACCCGAAATCCATATAACCCCATCCGTCCGCCTTCCGTCAGCCGAGTTAACGGCGAAATTGAAAAAAATCCATATAACCCCCTGTAATCTGACCTAAATCCATATAGCCCCCTGCAATATTCATATATCCATATAACCCCCTGCAATCTTCATATATCCATATAACCCCCTGTAATCTTGGAAAAATCCATATAACCCCCTGTAATTTTGGAAAAAATCCATATAATTCCATGTAATCTGGAAAAAATATTTTTAAAAATTAAAAAAATAAAAAATAAATTTTTTATTAATAATAGAGTAAATTTTTTTATTTATTCCTTTTTTTATTCCTAATTTTTTAATTATAAATGACATGTGATTTCATAACCAGTACCCCGACACATTAATAGTAGAGTAAATTTACATTTACATGCATTAACATTTAATGGATTGTAAATCTTTATTTTGTTGTATTTTCTATTATTCTCATTAAAAAACGTAAAATTGATATTTTGATTGTTTGATTCACCTTGAATAAAATAAGGATAAATGGTAAATAAGAGATGAATAAAAGTTTATGTCTTTTTAAATGACAATTATACCCCTGCATAAATTATTTGTGTTTGGGAATAAATATGAGAGATGTGTGTGTAATATGATAGATGTGACAATTTTTGAAAAAATTTTTTTTTAATTTTAAAAATGGCAAGAGGAATTTTTTTTATATTTATATTTTTGAATTTTTAAAAATATTTTTTTTAGATTACGTGGGGTTATATGGATTTTTCCAAGATTACAGGGGGTTATATGGATATATGAAGATTACAGGGGGTTATATGGATATATGAAGATTACAGGGGGTTATATGGATTTAGGTCAGATTACAGGGGGTTATATGGATTTTTTTCAATTTTGCCGTTAACTCGGCTGACGGATTATATGGATTTTTTTCAATTTTGCCGTTAACTCGGCTGACGGAAGGCGGACGGAGGGGGTTATATGGATTTCGGGTATGTTTACAGGGGATTATATGGATATATGAAGATTGCATGGGGTTATATGGATTTAGGCAAGATTTCGGGGGGTTATATGGATTTTTCCCTAAAATAAAATATTTCTATTCAGGCATTTTGATACAATTTATGTAATTGTCAAACTCTCACAACAGGGGCCCACTGAAATTTTTTGTTATTATGTATTTGAATTTTAATCAAGGCATTACGATGTTTTTGTAATTTAATGGAATAGGTGGAAATATGTAAATATCAGAGTTTTCAAAGAAATGAACATGTGGGTATCCAGACATTATATTGTTTTGGCTCTTCAAATGAAATTGTGGGACTGATATTTTTAACATGTTAAAGTCAGAATAATCTTTCATATTTTCAAAAAAACATGTTTTTTCATTTCAACCAAACATCAAAATAACATTCAGCACTTATAAAATGGACCAAAATACCCTTCCAATAATCACATAAGTCAAGTGGTTAATCAAACACACTTATTTAAAATATTGCTTAATATTTTTCATTGAACCAAACGCTTTTTTTTTCCTAAACTCTTAAAGATTATCATCCTTCTCTTTCTGCACTTAACAATCAGCACTTAAAATCAGCTTTCCGCCGTTGCCAAACACCCCCTTATTCTTACGATTCCCGACGAGAATAATTTAAAATACAACCAAGCACAAAATAACTTTATCCTTATTTATACTCACTTATGTTTGGATAAATAATACTCAAAAATAAATTCTATTCTATATCCAAATATGCCTAGGGATTTGATGTTGTGAATTACATCTTTATTTTCCTTCACAGAGATGTTGAGCAAAAGATCGTTATTATTTTAAGAAGCCAATAGATTCATGATAATTCAATTTAAATAATGACATTATATGTGCGAATGGATGCAAGTCTGTTTGCTACTCTTCCCCCACCTCTAGAGAAGATGGGATAGTCCAATCCCTCCAAACATGGGATACAGTCCCCGTTGTCAACTGATAAAGGCAAAGCTCATGTCGAGGAGGGTAATCCCCACCACCGCCTTCCTTTGCACCCCTCCCTTCTTTGCCCCGTCGAATTCCATCACCTCTACTTGATCAATGGGTCAGATTTGACCTAGAAGTGTAGAACTAACCCGGAACCAGCCTGATAAAAGACATTAGGACCCACAACTACGGACTCAAGATCCTGTATAGACGAGAATCCTGCTAACCCATTTCAAAAATCAAATGGTCCGAGACCACCTTAACCCACTCCCATGGGCCCAATTAACTCTGAAACACTCATATTTTAGTAATCCATTTATAAGCCCCATCATATGAAAGAGTGACACCCACCATTTGGGCATAGAAACACTCATCATAAAGACCAAAAATTCTCACACACTGATAAGATTATAAGAACCCCGCTTGCTTCATCTCCATTCCTGGATCTCCCTCATCACCCATTACGAAAGCCTCTACATCGCCTGATATCCCTCCCCCATCTATGTCTCTCTATTGAAGTTGAAAGTCTTGGTTCTTCTGATTTTCTTCAATATATTGTTCTTCAATTGCTAGTGATATTCATAACACCATCTCTATCCCCTGTCGCCGTGTCTATGTATTGTGCAGACCCGGGTTTGTCAAGTCTAGTTTTGTCCAGGGTCCATTGGGTCCTGAACAAGCCCCAAACACAATGAATCATGTTTTGAGTGGGTTCTAGGTCACCCTGATCCTACTAGAATCCGACTCATTGACAGGCCTAGGCTCCACTATTTGTGCAAATGTCATTAAAAGGTTGCTAGTCAAGGCCTGCAATTTATGCAATTTAATATATGTTGGAGATTCTCTAAAAGTTTAACTGCTCCCCAAATTGTGGCTATCTTCCCAATCAAGCTCAGATGTAGGCGAGTTGACTTCAATGTTTAAGATAATACTTTTGGGTTGTCAATTAACACACTTGATGAGTCTTATCTTCCAATATATTGGCCTTGACTTCTCCAAATTTGGTTTAATGTTCCAACACTGCTTGTAAACCAATTTTGCTTTTGACTCCCAAACTCGCTACATACTCTTTGAAGACTTGTCTTGTTGAGTGGTTTTGTAAATTTGTTCGCCAATTGTTCTATTTTGGAATATGGATGATTCCTTCTTTCACAAGCTCCCTTAGGAAATGATGTCAAATGTGGATATGTTTTCTTCTCCCATAAAGAATAGGATCCTTGGCCACCAAAATTATAGAACTAGTCACAAAATGGAATATGTTGGACAATTTTACTTGTGTTTAAGACTTTTCAAGAATTCATTGCACCCATAGGATGACATTCTGCAAAAGAAGTAGCGATGTACTTAGCCTACGAGGTAGAGATTGCAATAACTTGTTTATTAGAGATCCATGATATAATTTTGCTTCCTAAACTTAAGACATATATAACCAAAAGTGCTTTCGCTGTCATCGACACTTCCCACCAAGTGTATCCAACAAGATTGTTTGAAAGATTTGCTTGATAGAAAAATGTCATGATCAATGGTTACAGTAGAATTCTTCTTGTGACTTCCCAATCAATGAATTGAGTATGGTTTCTTTCCATGAATCTACTCACCAAACTCACTACATACATAATATTTGGCATTGTAGATGTTAAATACATCAAGTTGTCAATCAAGCTTCAGAACATGGTAGAGTTAACAAGCTTTCATTCATCATCTTTGCTTAATTTTAAGCTTCTCATGAATGGAATTGACAACGAATTTACATTCTCCATCTTGAACCTCTTCAATGCCAAGAAAATGATGTAGCTCCCCATCTCCTTTTTTCATAGAGAGCTTACCGCATTTATCATTTTTAAATTATTTATGATAAAAAAGAGATCATCAAAAGACTTATAACCAAGAAACTTCCTTGCAAATCACCTATGGTGCAGAGAGTGCTCATAAGGACATTTTAAAAAAAGAATATTCTTCTCAAAATATGAATTGATGTGGATATACCCACTTCTAGGAGGGGTGGTAAACGACAAAGGAAGCTTTGAAGCTCAAGGGTGTTAGCAGCAGAGCTCGGCTCAAGGCTCGGCTCGAGTGAGTTCAAAGGCTCGTGAAAAGCTCGGTTAAAGCTCGGCTCAGCTCGTTTGAGTCAAGCCGAAGCTCGAATCAATGCTCAACTCGGGCTCTAGCTAAAAAAACCTTGTTTAACATTTGAAAAGTCACTTCATTAATTCTACAACATCATTATCATGATGACATATTATATAGCATGTGATGTAAACTTTAGATACATAAGGACCACAAACTTCGAGCTTTAACTAAGGCTCGGTTCGGTTGCACGATTCGGCTCGTTTAATTCCGCTTTTTTCTATTAAGCTAAACGAGCTCAAAATTGTCCAGGCTCGGGCTCGGAATTCTCGGCTCGGCTCGTTTATCAAAAGCTGAGATTCCTTTTAAAAATTGTCTCAAAATCTCGGCTCGTTTTTAAAATCTAAAAAACGAACGATTTTTTGTCGGAATCGATTTTTTGAATTGAAAGCCCGAGCAACTTTCGTTCTACCAAACATTAAACTCTTTCCAAATATTGAATTCCTGAATTTAAAAAAAGCATCCTAAAAAAGTCAAGGTCTAAAATCATCTTAAAAAATCTCTCTCAACTCACTTCATTGCAAAATTCTACACTCATTATCAATCTGTAAGCTTTAGATACATAAGGACCAGAAACATAACCTTAACTAAAATGGACAAGGTTTTACATTCTCAATATATTAAATATTATATTTGCTTCACTTATCAAGATAATGCTTCGGATTCTCAGTGACCTACTTGATGAGTCTTCATCTTTTAAGACAATGGCTTTGACTTCTCAACGCTCCAACAAAATTATCTTGGATATCCTTTTTGAGGTTCAGCTGTGCCAAAGACACATGTTTTCTGTGTATTAGCAAATCAGGGCATGTAGACAGTGCAAAAACAATAAAGCTGTTGAATATTAACAAAAAATGAGGGGCAAATTTGAAAGAAATTTCTTTTGCCACAGGTGAGACCCTTATTGGTTGTTACAAGGAAGCCAGTGTCTTCGACAGTTTGACAGAGAGAATCCGAACTCTCCATTTTTAGGTAAGGTTCCACTATGCTCGAATCAATACATCACTAGTCTTTCTTATCCGTATGAAACTACTATTCAGAGCAGGAACAATCACAATCAGAAACAGTGAAAACAGGGACAACTGATGACTATGATAATAATAATGAAGAAAGAGAAACAAACTTGTTTTTTTCTTTTTCTTTTTTAATGCCATTCTGAATATGCTTTTCCTTTCTCCCCGTCCAAACATTACATTACATATAGAAGCATTTCTGTTCACCACTGTTCATCATCCTCACAAAATTTCCCAAACAACAAGACTTTTCAAATAGAATCAATAGGAAAAACAAATTCTGGATGCACTAAAATCCCCCCCCCCCCTCCCCCACCCAACAACAAAAACAAGTTCATTGTCTCAAGTCAGTTCATTGAAAACTGTCAAAGTTTCAGCCCAGCTCGAGTCATGTTGAAGTTCCCATTACACAATTCATTCTCCACCCAGCTTCACAGACCCAACAAAATATAGTAAACTAGAGTGATGGGCAGTGCAATTAGCATCCCAAATATGACCCTGCAAAATAAATAAAAAAGTAACATCAAATACTGGCTCAAACAGAGGTGCGCATAAAGAAAAGAAAAAAAATGAAACACTCACGCTGTGCTCAGAATGTCCGGATGAAGGTTGTACTCCTTTGCAAACACGAAGGGAACAATTCCTTGGGGAAGAGCTGCCTGTTTTTATCAATTCAAGCAATGACAATGTCAGATCACATCAACTTTTTTTGCATAATCTGAGAGAGAATGAAAGAGAGAAGAAGGAAAGACCTGTACTATAGCGACATGTAAGAGGACACCACGCAAACCTATGGCGATGGAAGCGGCGGCCATCACAGCAGGACCTACCAAGAATCTGACGGCCATGGCGTAGGTGGCTATCGAATTCCCACATGCTATGATTCTAGGCTGCAATGCCATGAACAACCCTGTCCCCATAGCCCCAACAAAAAAAAACACCCCATTTTGTTATACATATATATAGATATTTAAACAAACATTCATCAATCAAGAAAGAGGACTACTTCACTGACCCAAGCTGAACATGGCCATTCCCAACCCTGCATCCGACAGTATTGAAATAGACTTCGCCACAATCGCCGGCATCTGGACATGCCATCTGCAATACATTCATTTAAATTTTTTCATGTTGAAATGAGACTCTATGTATGTATGCCAAAGTGTGGATGATGTTTTACCTGAAAGAGATCAATGACCAGATGAGACCAATCAAGCTAGAGTATGTGTTTGGGTTACGGATGAGCTTCCTCCACACCATGATAAGGATCAACCTCGTCATCACACTCGTTGGTGGCGTCACCTTCCCTCCTCCTCCTCCACCACCACCATCCACCTTCCCTTCATTCACACCACCATCCTCGTTCTCTCTATTCCCAAAACTGAACTCATCCCGATCCACCGCGAACTCTTCATGCCCTTCCCCCTCATCTCCAACTGATTTGTAAATCAATCAATCAATCAGTCAATCAGTCAATAATCACCATAACAAACCAAAAAAAACCCAAAAAGGAGAAGAACTGTTACTACTACTTTTAGTAGCGGCGGCGGCGACTCTGACATCCTGATTCGCTCCCCCAAAGACGTCGGAGACTGGGGAAGCGCTGGAGCTCCAGACGAACATGTGGAGGTCCTTCGTCCCCTCCTCCATCGCCTTCATCTTGTGCCCGGCCTGACCGTTTATCTTCCTCGAACCCGCGGTTGGGGAGAAGATACCCGGGTTCGGAGCCGGGTAATTCCTCTTCTGCTGCTTCGATTCCTCCTCGAAATTGGACGGCCTCGGCGTCGGTCCCCTCGACGACACAACCGGACCGAACACATCCGCCGACCCGAAGTTGGACCCCCTCCCCCCGACCATGGAGTAGAAGTCGGAGTGGTTGAAGCTCGACCCCCTCGGCGTCGGGTTCCGCGACGACTGGAGCGAGTAGATCTCGGCGTTTGTGAGGTTGGACGGCCTCGGCGTGGCCCCGGACACCCCAATCGACCTCCTGGAGAACAAATCGGACCGGGAGGCGTTCGACCTCCGGACGGTGACGTGGAGCTTCCCGTCCTCCTTGACCTCCGCCTCGGCCTGGAGGGCCTCGCGGCCGTCGAGGGAGACGACGTCGGAGTCGACGGCGATGGAGGCGATGGAGGCGGCGTTGATGCCGGGGAACTGTTCGGTGATGAGGATCCTCGCGCCGCGGTACTCGAAGAGGAAGAGCATGAGGGTGTACCAGATGATGCACTGGAGGACCACGATCTGCACCATGAGGCTGCCGGAGAAGTCGCCGTACATGCCCTTTAAGAGGGGGATGCCCATGACGAGAGTGTTGGGGAGGGTCGAGAGGGAGAAGAGCGTGATTGTCCATTCCAGACAGCCTTTTTTGCTGGTCCAGGTCCAGACGGCGAGGAGGGCCAGGATTATGAGCTTCTGAAGGGTGTCTGCGGCGATGAAGCGGAAGTTCATCGAATACGGGTCGTTGGAGGAGATGAAGTGGAAGGAGAGGAGGGGGACGGCGAAGAGGGCGACGAAGCGGTTGATGCCGGAGCATTGGTTGGGTGTGAAGATTCCCCACCACTTCACCGAACCGTAGGCGAGGATCATCGCCACGTATAACGGCACCATCGCCGTCATCACGTGGTAGAAGTCCTCCCAGCTTATCATCTTCTTCTTCTTCTCCTTCTTCTTCTTGTTTCGCTCAGTGTTTTGTGGTTGTGAATTGGTTTGAGATGGAAGAAATGAAGGTGGACATGAAAGGACTATTAGTTTGGTGAGGTAGTAGTGGTGGTGATGATGGTGGTGGTGGGTTTTGAAAGTTGCGCGCTACCCTCCCTGTCTCCAATGCATGGATTCTCTCTCTTCCTTATCTTTTTTTTTTTTCTCTCTTGTATGTGTGTGTGTGTCGAGAGGATAATTTTAATAGTGGGAGCTCTAACTTTCTCGAGGGATTTGAGAATAAACAAATTTTGTTTTGGGTGGTGGGGTTAAGGACTTCAGCTGATGATGTTGAGAGTGGGATAGAGGGGTGTGTGTTCCTTTCTGCTTTAAAATAACAGCACAGGAATCTCGGTCTTCGCTGTACCGTGGAATTCAAATTTTTATCATTGTCGTTTTTTTTTATATATAATTTGTTTAAGCAAGAGGACGAGTGATGCAAATGGAAGTCCACAGGAGGAGACATGATTAAAGATAGGGGGAGAATGGTGGTGGATGTCGGCCTGGATTTTATTGTTTGTGTGTGTTTGGCTTTTTAAAATTTTATTTATTAATTTAGGAGAAAATGTTACTCTTGATTTATTTTTCAATCTCAAACATTGTTTATTTATGTTTTTATTTTTTTTTAAATAATTTATTTAATAGGGTATATATAAAACTGTGAAGTATATGTTTCATTGAATTGAATTGAATCATTTATTAAAAATATAAAAAAATTTAATATAAGTAGTAGGGATAACGAAGTATATAAAATGGTATTTAGATTAATAAAAAAATTAAGTATAACAGCGCTTTTCAATGAAAAGGTAGAAAATGACATGGGATGATGAAAGAGACTCCACTGGGATAGATACAATAAGAAAAGTTAGTCAGGACCATGTATGTTTGTGTACCTTTGCTATTACTCATATGGTAGCGTTAATGCAACATAGTAGTAACGATAATAATAAATTTCTTACCCTATCATTTGATGTAAAAGTTTTCTTCCATGTGTAACCGATTTAAATAAATTTGCAAACAGAGTAGAGGATTCCGCTGTGACCATGAAAATAATAATCAAGAAAACCAGAAAGCCATATAATCTCTTATAAATTGATAACTGTCAGTAGTCTGATTGATCATCTATCAACAATAATTGAGATTTTCAAAATAATAACAATGAAAGCCTAAGAAATACCAAAACTCTCAATGATCAAATATTTTGAATGTCCATATATTAAGCATCATATCATAATGTTTTTGTCCTATAAATAAATTTGGTTATTAAAAAAAATCATGCATGCCTCAAAATATTGCATCAACATATATATATAGTCACACTCTCTCATACATAGTTGTTGATGATGCAAGTTACTGAAATTGGAATTGACTGAAGTGCTCTTTGAGTTATTAATAATAAATCTATTGGAAGAAATGTATAGAAGTTATCTCCATAATTAATTTGGAAAACAATAATGAAGAATAAAAAAAATGGAATAAAAATACAAAACCCATAATTCTGAGGTGCATTTACTTTGGTTTTACAATGTTTACATTTAGAAACTCAAATTGTAAACAACATAATTGATTGCCTTGTATGGAGGGTGCCTTGCATGGCTTGAAAAAATTGACAATTTATTGAGAATAAAATCAGAATAGGAGTTATTCCACACATATAATAAGTATATATATAAGTAACACAGATAGAAACAATTAATAAAGGACACATTCATTTGTATTTGAAATTGGCAAAACAGAAAAATAATCACACTATTATTCAAATAATAATGGTCAAGATATTATTATTCAAATTTCAAAACAACAAAAAACAGATACGCATTAAAGCACATTGAATTTGGATCATATTTTGAACGTATATTTGGTTTTTTTTATTTTCTAAAATGATAGTTGCAAGGGAACTCTTAAAATGCAAAATATCTTATAACATGATGGGACGGAAGAGACACCAGTGGACTCGATACACGATAAAAAAAAGTTCATTAAAACTGTGAACCTTAATAGACAAATATATACTAGATTATGTATTTTGCTATTATTGTAGAATTATAAATGAAAAAAAAACGCATTCAATTTAATAGATTATGCATTTTGTTATTATTGTATAATTATGAATTTTATTAGACAAATATATATTATAAAAACTTAAAATATCTCGGGCACTACAAAGTGACCACAAGAACGATTGATCCCAACATCTTTTTTTATTGATTGATGATACAAGCTTTATCGTATCTCATTCGACAAAAAAAATACATCTAGTCATGTGTTTTTGTTTATTTTAACCTTCAGACTATATATATTTTGAAAATGTTTTATCTAGTTCATTTTATCATCCAAATGCACACCGCATATGTTTTCATTTTCTTAAAATCATATATCTTATCTAATGAAATATATATATTTTTATAAAATATAAAATACATAATTAAATCAATTAAATGATGTCATTATTGAAATATGAAAAAATTTCAATGTGATATATCTCAATAAATACTTACAAGATGTACAGGACTACTATAAAATAAATATTTAGTGTAACATGTGTCTATATATTTATATGAAAAATGATTGACAGGCCCCATTTTTGTAGGCTCCAAATAAGCCCCATATGTATAATTCATGTTTTACTCTCTTTGTGATTTTTTCTTTATTTTTTGGGTAACTGTTCCCATAATTAAGGAGACAGTAATAATTACTCTCTTCCACCAATGAGACAATAAATTATTTCTATTTTGTAATTCACGTTTCTTATTTTGTTTTTGGATTTATTCTAATTGAATTATTTATACACCCATAATCAATAGTTCATTTCATTTTTAAAACACCATTATTGTTTTTAAAAACACCTAGCACCATATCGGAAATGATTTATGTTTATGCAGTTGTGTGTAATTACTTGATTTTACAAATTTATATTTGTTCAATCTGGTATTTGATAGTAAATTAATTTTTATTAGCATGTTCTTTCATTTTAGATGATCTAACACAAATCTTCTAAATTCATTTAAAATTTTCTTTTTGTTTGATTTAAATTTTTTATTTAAATGTGTAATAACACTCGTATATTTTTTTTTAATTTTATTTAAAACTGAGTTACATTTCAAAAGAAGACAGTTATATTTGTAAAGAGTCAGCTACATTGTATAGTCAGTTACATTTATGAATGTAACTGACTTTTTTTAATATAAGCTAGTATTTGAAACTGATGGTATAGTCAGTTACATTCACAAATGTAACTGATCTATTTTGTGAACAATTGGTCGACTTGGCTATCGTTTTCAATGTCTGTCAATTTAGGTGTGACATTTGTTATTGTTATTCTTGCATTTGTTATAATTTTTTTCTTCAATTTGGTGTTTGATATTAAATCTGACAGTCTTTGATATAGCTTTTGTTTATAATTTTTTCTTTGAATCCGATGTTTGATGTTAAATTTTTTTTTATAGGATTTATAGAGTTTTGATGTTGTATTCGTGTGTGGTTGTGTAATATTTCAAACTAATTTGAACATTTATGCATTATATTTTGTAAGTCAATTACATTTTTGAAATATAATTGATGTTTATATGTCTTATATAATAAAAGTCAGTTACATTCATAAATGTAACTAAATTTATTGTACAATAAATTACAATCACAAAATGTAACTGATTCGGAAAATGTGGAGTTCATAGGAGGACTGAAAGATAGTCAAATCACCTCTCATATGATAGATGGCGACGAGAGAAATCCAGAAGTGGTAACGCCGGTCGTCGGAGATGAATAGATCGGCCAAAATGATTTTTTTAAGTAGAGAATGTCAATAAAAATGTTGGTTAGATTTGGGATGCATTTTACGAGGTGGAAACAATAACGAAAAAAATGATTCCGGTGTGATTCAAATAAGGGTAGTTTTGTACTTTGTTTTTTTGCACTTTTATAAAAGTCAATTTGGAAACCAATCTATCTATATTACTAACCAAAAGTGTTTTCAACTTCGTAATACTTTCATTTCCAAATTTATCCTTAAATTTTTTATGATCATTATTTTTTGAATTAAAGGTAAGAATGAAAAAAAAAATGATATTTTAATCAAATCTAATGAATAGTGGTGATCATACCACATCATCATTTATCATTATTTTAGATTTGATTGAGATAACTATAGAATATACATAAATTTTAAATAGCATAACATCATATCCATTAAATCTCATTCAATTATGATATTATAATGGATTATTTTTAAATTGTAACTTACTTATTATAGATCTTCATCTATCTATTTATATTATTAACCAAAAGTGTTTTGAATTGTATAACATAATTTTACATACCCCCAATAAAAATTTTAATTTTTACGGATGATTTATTAACCATTATTAAAAATTTTATTATATCATTTATTATACATAACATGATATATTATATCATTTATAAATGGATTAAAAAAATTGAAAGTGTTGGTTGTGGACATGTTTTTTAAAATATTTTTTTATTTACACGCACATCGTGCGTGAAAAAAATTAGTTAATACCTAATGGGATCTGTGATTGGGACCTATATAATGGGACCTGTGTAGCAAGACTCATATTTATATGAAAATCATACAACGATGAAACGAAATTTGGTATGAATACATACATCTAACATAGACAGATATTTATTGTTGAGGCTAGCCGCATGGATGGAATTTGTTGGCTCCAGCACTGCCAAGCAAAAATTAAGTAATAATCTAGAGCAAATGTGGACCCTACTACAAACATCCCTCATAAAGTAAGAGCCCATCCATTGAATGGATTGATGGGTCCTAGTCCTCTCTCCCAAACTGGACATACTCATTGGTTTATACGAAAAATCCAAATGTTTCTATCTATATAAAAATTTGTTTTGATTATTCATAAAAATACTTTGGGTTGAGATGGTTATTTAATAATTATCTGATGTTGTGATAAAATATTATTCACTATTTAAAGGAGAATCATGCACAAATGTTTCTATCTATATAAAAATTTGTTTTGATAATTCATGGAAATACTTTGAGATGGTTATTTAATGATTATCTAATATTGTGATAAAATATTATTCATTATTTAAAGGACAATCATGCACAAGTATGTTCAATCATTTTTACATCCTCAATTTGGTTAGTTTATCATAGAATATACGAAACAATATAAAATGATGTTCATTTAATTCATTTAGAATTTATTTTTATTTTATGCATTTCATTGGATACATAAAATTAAAGCATATTGTGGACAGTAAATGAATTGCATAAATAATTGTTATGTTGTTACATAAATGCATAACAAATCCTTTGGTGTTAGTTTTTCTTAAAAAAAAAATTGGGTTTAAAAATAATTTTGTAAGAAAATAACTGATGCAGAACGGGTGGTCGACGCGTTCTAGGAGCGAGAACCCGAAAGGGTCCATTTGAAGATTTTTAAATATTTATAGAAAAAATTGACTAGTAGAAATAAATAGCGTCTCGAACTCGGAATCACCTAAATTTTTACTGGAGGTAGATGTCTAGGAGATCTTGAAGAGTTGTCATCATTTTTCTCATTTTTCGGCCCTCAAAATGGCATTTTTGTTATTTTTAGTAACTTTTTAGATTTAACATATCTTCTTAATAAGTCGAATTTGATTGAAATCAAATCCCAAGATCTTCTAAGATCCCCCAGAGTTAGTTATAACAAATTTTTATTTTTGTTATTTTGAGTAAGTTTTTTCCTATTATAAAAGGGAGGCTTGTAGGATTTTCAACTTTTATCAATAATATTTCAAAGTTTTAGTATTCTCTTTATTAATTGTAGTTTGTTGAAGAATCTCAACGCTTGCTGGATTTTTATTTTAATTATTCGCTGCGTTAGTACCTCTCCATTGATCTTTAAAAAAAACTAGTTATTATTATGTTTTGTATAAAATAATATCTATAGCTTCTGATTAAGCAATAATTTTTCTATTTGAAAATGGATATAGCAGACCATGTTCTTCTCTAAACACCTTAATACACTTCTTCCAATCTCTTCAAATGAAATTTATCTTTAAACAAAAGTCTTGACCAACGGTCTAATTCAAAATTTGAATAAATAAAAACTCAGACAGTAGTGGTTCAGAAATGGATGGTTGAGATGCAGCATTGTTTTGGGTGACATGGGGAAAAAAATCAGAGATTAAAAAAATGCTTGACACAAAGGCCCGTGTGGTTTTATTAAAATGGGGGGCACGTGCACCGATTATAAAAAAGCATGCATATATGCAAGTGATATTCCTCGGTTTTGTGAAACGTGATTACTTGAAGATGGATTAAAATATTCGAAATAAGTGACATCGGGACAAACAGTTGCCCCCGCTGCGAGACGCAGTTTTGAAGTTTGAAAGGGCTCTTCAGTTTTGGCCGCTAAAGGGTTCTAGGGCTGTCGTGGACTTTTCGTCGCTCATGGTAAGCCCATGGTTCACGTCTCCAGACAGCCCAACTTGTGAAGCTAAAAATAAGAACACGGCCACACTCATTTGATAAGGGGAGGGGATGAATGATGGGATGGGATGGGAAATAAATAAATAAAAGGAGGATAATCTATTTTATTTGATATAAAAAATAATCGAGATAAAGTATGGTGAGCTGTTATACGATTTTATAATCAGGAATAACATTTATCTTTCCATTTTTGTCTCAATTTTAAAAATATGAATAAAGAGAAAATTGATGAACTTTCTCTCTCTTTAAATTGGGGTAATTTATCCCAAAAAAACTTTAGGACTAGTTTGGCAAGGGAAGAAATGATGGGATAATGGGTAATTATAGGGATAAGTGAGTGGGATGATAACTTATTCATGTTTGGTATAAAATAACAGGATAAACTGTGGATATAATTTTCTAATTTAAAAAAAATGATGATATTTTATTCCTCCTAAAGGCTGGGATAACATTTATCATATCTTCTGTCTCAATTTTAACAAATGTTAATATGAACAAAATTGATGAATTTTTTATCCTTTAAAATTAAAACAACTTATCCTTAAAACCTTAACCCCTTGCTAAACTAGCCCTTAATCTTTTGTCAAAATAGCTCTAATTTGACAAGATAACAAGTGGTGGGATAAGTGATAATTGTAGGGATAAATGAATGGAATGTCAACTTATCCTATTTAGCATAACACTAATCGAGATAAAATGCGGACAATTGTCCCGATATTGAAATGAAAATGAAGATTTTTTTATTCCACTATCACTTTTTGTCTCAGTTTTGACAAATTTGAAGATGAATAAAATTAGTGCATTTTTTATCCCCTAACTCTCATGCCGTGTTCTTATTTGAAATTTAGATTATTTGAGTATATATTTCATCTTTTATAAATGTATATCTCATTAGATGAGATATATGATTTTTTTCTAAAAAAATAGAATTATATAACATTTTTTAAGAGTAAAAATAGGAGAAATATTACATTCAACAATTTTAAAGTTTTATATACCTCGTTAATCACATGCACTCACTGTGATGAAGTACATGTCTCTTTAGAAAAAAAATTTCACATCTTAAAAATGTAACAAGTGTTGTAAGTTCTTTTTGCTTTTTAGTAAATTGTTTTTTGGACTAGGTCCATGGCTTTTTAGCTTTCTTTGTCCATGTGGTATGGTGCTATTATTTGTTTGATTGACTCATTGAATACTTATCTTTAAGTAGTTACATAATCATCAAACAACAATCCAAAGTGATTAATCATTCATCTAAATCATGAAAAGGAATACATAACTATGCTAAATCTATTCATCCCCTCTGGGTTTAGCATCTCTTCATATTGGTTCCAACTTTACATGTTATATCCCATGTTTTTACCAAGTTGTAAAAAAGCAAAGTGAAGGAGAAATTGACACAATGATTTTGAACAATGCTGCTAATAATTTTTACTAAATGATCTTGTGAATCTATAAAACTTTATTATGCAAAAAAATAAATTTTGAGCATGATCCTATATATGTATTTGATTGTTCTATATAATTCTAATTAAGAATTTTTTTAATAAATCTAATAAATTTAAAATTATTAAATTCATGAAAAAGAAGAAAAAGAAAAATGTTATCAAAACATAAGATGACACCAGCTCCAAGAAAGAAGATGATGATCAACAAATATATTTAAAAACGAGTTGCAAACACAAAACACCCCCTCCCTCTCATTCATAAAATAAATAAAATTGGAGAGGGATGAATGACGGGGAAAAGATAGTATGAGAAAAAAATGATGGGAAGAAAGAAAGAAAAAGGGAAATTTGTAAAATAACCCTAATGTTTTGAATATTTACAAATATAGCTCCCTCTTTTGATTTTTTTGTTTTTCTATAAGGAAGACATGATATATATACCATGCCTCCACTACACTTGAACATAAAATTGAGTGTGCCCAACTATAGTGTTTTTTAAAAAATTAAATTTGTAAGCATTATTTATAAATCACTCCTCCTTTAAAACTGGAGGGGTATTTATATATTAGCCCTCCTTATATAAAGGAGGCATGATATATAAATCACCCCTCTAGGTTTAAATTTGTTTCTAAAACATCACGCTTGGATACTAAATTTTCGTCCTAGTTATAGTGGATGCTTGATTTATGTATTACGTTATCATAAAACCAGATGAAATAAAAGGACATAATAGGAACTTCATTCGGCAAATCTTAATTTAGTGTTGGCGACTGAAAAAAAGAAAATTTTGTGTTGATGCTCTTATTGACAGATTTTATCTCATTACCTTCTCTTTCTCTATGTCTCTTATTCTCTTCGAGTAATTAAAAAATATCAAAGAAAAATCGATTGGCGTTCTTAAATTTCATATAATTCTATGCTTTGAACAACAACAAAATCCAATATATCAAAACAATACTAGTACAATGTATGCGCAAATGCACGTATATAAAAAAAATTATTTCATATTTGTAAAAACATGAACAATTGGTTTAAAATATTTTCAAAGCCATTTCAAGAAATGATTTTTATTTGTATATATGTAAACCTTTTTCAAAAATTTCATTAAAATTAATTTTAAAATAAACTCCTTTATGTAATTTTTTTTTTCAAATCATATTTTTCAATAAAGTCCTTCATAAACTCATAATTAATTTTTTTTAATAAAATCCATCATAAAATTAAAATATTTTTCAATAAATCATGCATAAACTCAGACTTGATTATTTTCAAAATATGCATTTTAAGATAATTGCATATGGATTATCTATGAGAGATGATTAACCCAGTAAAGATCATTTGAGTTCTTCTTTGGTTCTTTAGTTTTTTGGAAAAAGATACACACAACCCCCATTGTAGTCCCAATTACAGTCCATCATGTTTTGTTTTTAAATCATACACTCACTATTTGAAGTTATGTTGTTATATAAAATGAAGTATATACTAAGATACATTAACATTTTTTTTATAGTGAAAAAATGAAAAAAAAAATTGGGTCATATACTATGATAGGACTTATACACTATGATAGTATAGTATATACTACGTTATCATAGCGTATGAGACTGTAAAACGGATTGTAAAAAAGACTGTGTATATCAACGCTCTAGTTTTTTCTTCTTCTTGTTATTCAATGACCCGTATAGTCAAATTATTACATTGTCATAGAAATATTGTTTTGCCATAGAATTATGCTAACAAACATAATTTTGAAACTAATATAAAGAACTACACAACAAAGCTCCACAACAACATTTGGTCACTCTTTCATTCACATTCAAGGTAAATCATGCTCTTGGTTTTAAGTTTTCAAAATACCTTGACTTAATAGTGTTTCCGTAGAGAGTGAATTGACTAAAAAATGATTTTATAAAGGTTTTTGAGTTGTCCAAAACATGTTATGAAAACTTTTGAATTTTTTTAAAATATATAAAACGATATTCAAAAAAGTTTATCACTACGGGAAGTGCTTTCATGGCCACTTTTGCCCAAGATGATTGTTGGGGCTGGGGTATTGGCATTGATCTCATCCCATTAAATGATATGAGACTAAACTACCTTTATCTAATCTATGGGTCTCTTAAAACTCTTAGGTCAATCATTCTCTCAGCGGGCTAAACATCACATACTCTGTGAACATCACTACCTCCAAGCATGAAACAGGGGTAGAGAGAGCCAGAGAGGACGAAAATGGAGTCATCCAGACAGAGGACGCAAGAAGGAATCCTGATGGTGGATGATGATGACTAAAGGCGGCATATAGAACATCGTGATCTCATTCCATGTTCATTGTTGGCTTGTCCGGTTGTGGATGTCTTTTCCTTTTGGCCGTGTAAACCATATTGGATGCTTTATCATTTATGTTTTATCACTTGGTGTAGTCCAATCGAGTAGTGTCAAATGGTATTATGAATTTGACTAGTTCGTTTGTGTGAAACACATATGACTTTATTATCCATGTTAGTGAAACAAAAGATTTTTTCATTACCCTAATGTTCACCATTGCCAACGCTCAAGCGACGGGCCAAGTGAGAGAGAATCAAAATGAGTATGTAAGAAAAAGATGTGGGAGAGACCTAATGGAATCTCACTGATGATGTCAATTTTGGAACTTGAAAATCTCTACAATGAGAATTATGATTTGTTCGCTCTAAGACGCTCTATATGAAATCAGAATAAACAAAGAAGACACCATAATATGTTTTTAAAAATTGGGACACATGTGTGTTGCTTGTCATAGAGTTTCTAACGTATAAGTCTAAAAAGTCTCTCTAACCATAATATTTGATAATGAAGAATAACGAATGATGATGTCAACAGTGATCCATTTCCCCTATGAGAGGCTATCTTTCATGACGTCGGCTAGGTTTTTTATGTTTGTAGTATCCACAATTATCTCAATAGATGGCCAAGCCCGGATCAAGCAATAAGGCTCGGGTTTATGCCTCGAACAAGATCTAGGATCTATATAAAGCAATCCCCAAATGATAGATTGTGTGAAGATGATTATGATGTCTATTCAATTCCAAAAGAGTTGTCTTAGGACGAGGATCCATACTTCTTTCTTAGGTCCGAATACGCCTCATGGCTAGTGCTGTGATAGCACTTTGCAAACCCAGTGATATACCTGAATGAGTTAATTCGATGCATATACACATAAGACGAGTATGTTGACGTGGCATTTGCAGGGCATCGCTACCCTAATGCATAACTTATGCATTACCTCCACTCATGTATTAGGTTAGACATATGAGGTGATAATTATATAAACAAATGTCAGCATGCAAGCTCTGGAATGAGTTAGACATATAGCATAATTATATTTTTTAAATGAGGCCAAGTTAGAGCCCATGGAAACCCGTTAGACACCTACAAGACAACCCCATAGATGTCGGTGCTCGTTGACGTCTTCCACCGAGATAACACCTAAAATGCATTGGGCCTAGGGCTCTAGATGTCCTGTATGCAAGCCTCAACTTACGTTTGATTTCTAGATGAAGTAAAGCTCACTACAACTATTCTTTTATGATCATATTACTGGAAACTAAGCTAGATATTGCATGTTTTAGAGGAATCCCTATGTAATAGTGTCGTCTTACACTTATTAAAGACAATATATAATTACATACGTTGAAATGGGTTACAATCTTGAGACATCAATATACCTGTTCTTTTTTGATCTATATAAATATATCCATATTTATCTATATAGAATGATATTCTAATGACTACTAATGTAGTGTGATAATGACTGATTTTAAAATTGAAAAAACATGGACCAAAACAAGAGTGACAAATTTTCACGATGAACGTCGACATTTTTTTACCATGATATCCCGTTTGCGTTAAAACTCGATCCTGCAAGTGCACATAATGACGAGAAGACCCTCATAAAAAGGGGCAGTAATCAAATAAAAACCCTATTTGTAGCCGGAGAGAGAGAAAGGAAGCCTTTCTTTGATCGTTGGCAGACGGTGAGAGCGATGGAAGAGGAGGAGCACGAGGTGTACGGAGGGGACATCCCCGACGAGGGCGAGATGGAAGGCGACATGGACGCCCACAACCATGACGTTGAGATGTCCCGAGCCGACGAAGATGCCTTCAAGGTTAACCTCCCCCACCTCTCCCTCTCTATCTCTTCATTCGCTGAATAGAAACCCTAATAAAGCGTCTGTATCCCCTCCTGGGACAGTTGCAGGAGCTGGACGAGATGAAGAAGAGGCTTAAAGAGATGGAGGACGAGGCCGCCGCCCTCCGCGAGATGCAGGCGAAGGTCGAGAAGGAGATGGGCGCCGTCCAAGGTCCTCTTCCTTTCCCAACTCTTATGTTCGATCCGAGCGTTTTGTTTGACTAATTGTTTTTGGTTCTGGAAATGTATCGATGTTTGGAATGATCTATCATGCAATATTTATTTGATGTGTTTTTTTATTGGGATAATGCTTATAAAATTATGTGGTCTAATGAATTAAGTGTTTATATCACTATCTATCTCTACTAGAGATGGGATATGTGCGGATTGGCAAAAAAAGAAGAAAATATCTTGATTGGGTCCTAAATTTAAAGGTCATTGAAGATGATATTCTGTTGAAGTTTTTCCTTGGAGTATTCTCTCTTGAAAGTTGTTAGTCTCTGTTTTTTATTTTATTAATTCTTTTTTAAGTTTTAGTTTATGATTTGGATGGTCCTCTGTACATTATGGTTGGGTATGTATTTTGGAGTTGTGGATATATTTACAAGATGATCTTTCTTGATATGCTTTGCCTATTTTTTCTGTTGAATGGCTTTCTTATTGTCTTGATTAAATCTAGAAATGGAAAACAAATAACTTCTGCCTTCTGTTATCCACTGATCTTATATATCACATAATGCAAGTTTAGAAAGTGTTTTATGGTTGCGATGACGGAACATCTTACAGAGATCTTTGTTTATACAGACATATTGTGTCATCTGATGTAGGCCTTTTTATCATCTTAGATTTCTGCTTTGTTTCACTTGTTAATCAAATGGTTTTAGTTCCGTTCTACTCATTCCCCGATTTAATGAATCATGGTGTATTTTTTTTCAATTTATTTGATATGATTCTCTATTCTCTTCTTTGCATATACACAGACGCACAGGCTTGACATTTTTTCTATTCTTATGTCCTTGGTGCTTTTGAATTTCATTTCACATTGTGCATTATGTATGTAGATCCTGCTAGTGCTGCTGCATCACAAGCAAACAAGGAGGAAGCTGATTCAAGATCCGTCTTTGTTGGCAATGTGAGGTTCATTAAAGCTGCATGTTTTTTTTATGTGTAGTAATACAGACATTTCATGTTAGTCATTTTGAATAAACTGAGCAAATGATAGTGCACATTTTTTAGCTTTTGTTCTCGACAATTGCATATATTTACATCTATCAAGTAAATTTGCGTAGTAGCTATTGAATCTTATATAATGTTTGCGTCATATGAGAAATGAATGATTATTATCTGTGCATGTGTTCCTTTGCAATTAGTGATTTGAATGTGATGCTGGGGGTTTTGATTCTGTAGCGTTTGGAGGACAAATTAATACCATTTTAAATATCTACCTTGTAATTTTAAATTGACTGCAATATCTTCTTTTTTTTTACTGTATAGATAATTTCCATATCACCGCATCATGTCCAAAGAAGCTCCATGAGCCCGTGTTTGTGGATAGTTCGAAACTGTAACATTAGTGCATGGAATGCCTCTTGAAACTATATTATGCATGTCAACGTCTTTCTATCCTTTTGGCTGCTCTTTTAAAATCCAGTTCGTGCTTTTTTCCTTTTAAAAAGCCACATTCTTTTTTCATTAAAGGACCATACTAGTAATTGAAATGCCCATTTTTTCTTGATTTCTATGTTTTATCTGAGTGATTGTGTAATGATCAATTGTCAAACTGCAATCTTGATTTCAGAAAATTATATGACGATGAATTAATGCAAACTTCTTGGATTCACGATTTTATCTCCTTGGTGAATCAGCTCGGTTAAGGGCTGTGTCTCCATAGCTAAATTCTCATTTCTTGTGAAATAGATATCAGATATTTCAATGCAAAGGATTGATAAATTAAGTAACATGCAATTAATGGGATGTGCCCAATGATGACTTTATAACGTAGCGTGAAACAGTAGAAAAGGTCCAACTAATGTTGAGATCGTATAAACTCATTGAATCCACAAGAAAACCCCAAAAGGGAGGAAAATGGGAATATTATTAACAACAAACTATTTCCCTTAGTTTACAAGTCTCTTATCTATAATAATAACATAACATTAAAAATTACTAAAATAGTAAAATTCGAAAACTAACTTTTCTGATTCTATGAGATCCTAAATGATCATAGGAATTGTTAGATATCAATTTCGATATGTTATGATAGAGATACTCAAATATAAAAATATTGTAAATAGTAAATTCGCTAATTTGAATGCCTAAATGAAGAAATTTTTAAAAATTAAGCATTGTTAGTTGTATAACAACTAATCTATAAGATCTCTTTGTTATCTTTCTCCGTGTAAAATTTAGTGCGATTATAAGATCGGGACTCTTGATTTCTATAGCTGATATTTTTGTAATTTATTTGGTGGACATTTTCTCGTGGTTCCATTTGCATCAAAATCTGTCCTACATCACTTTATTCTCAGGGGTCCAGGGAAGGAGCTTTACACTTGCTGAGATTCTTCCTCCAACATTGCAAACCCAAAGCTTATTGACACCCCCAAACCCTACTTCTTCCTTCATCTGACAAAACTATTTCCATGCTCTCAAGATAATTTTAAATATGAAATTAAGCATGTCAATTGGATGGATATAGATCGGATATGTCGATATCTATATCTTAACTTTCGGATTCGGATTCGGATATTAATTTTCGGATTCGGATTTCTTTGGATATGGATCAGATACATATATTTTTCTGATAATTAACATGTTTAAGTGTTAATATTAAATTTAATCAAATGATATATAAAATTTAGATTTTAAAGTTTATTGTCTCTTTTAGATATCATAAATTGAAAATTTAATAGTAATATAATATATCATGATTGTGATTAATCATACAAGATAACAAATATGAACAATATATAATACAAATATATATATTTATAATATATGTCAAAACGTATATCTTTCGGATTGGATACACTAATATCCATATCTGCACTCCAGATCTTCGAATATCAGATATTTCTAATTTTTAGAAACGGATTCGGAATTTTTTCGGATAATTGATAGGCTTATATGAAATATTGATATTTACAAAGTGATTGTTTATTATATTATCTGGGATTTATTCTTATATTTTCTTGATATCATAACAGAGGAGACATGTTTAGAACTGTCTTTTGCTTCTCACATGGAAACTCCTCATGTAGGGCTGGGTAGAAGACCGATGCTAATATTGCTACTTGTTTAGACAAGAAAATCTTCTACTTCCCTGGTTCATCATTGCATCTTCTTTTCTTATATATAGTTTGCCTTTTCAAGTTACACTTGCTGTCTAGTCCTGTGTTAATTCTTGAATTGCAATATCTACATATGAAATCCAGCATTCAGGATCTCACTTCTTGTTTGTTTCCTTTGAATGACGCTTGCCATTTCTGGCCCCTATATTTGGTAATTTTTGCTATGTATATACACAGTTCATCTTGAAACAAGTCATTGATTGCATGTCTGATGCTATTCGCAGGGTTGTTCTTCAACTTCAAGTTTTTATTTTTGTAAACCATAGTTAAGATGCCAGATTATGACGAGAAAAAACAATGTGATATTTTATGAACTTGAAAAAAAAAGAGAAAAAAAACTAAAAAAAGGCCAAAGGAGAGAAAAAAAAGATGAAGGCCAAAAAAAGAAAAGAAAAAAAATGTAAAATTGTAAAAAAAAAATACAAAAGGAGATGAGATATCAGCAAAATAGAGTTGAGTAAAATGGAGATGAAAACATCTAGTGGTGATCTGGCTGGAGGATATGGTGATTCTTGAAGGATAGCAGATTTCAATGCAAACTGTGAATCAACTACTAAGAACCTGTAATGGTGTTCATGATGTGATGGCGTGTTTGCAGTATCGCAAGCCACCGGTGTCTGCAACCTTTATATACAGAAGCAAAATTGATCCTTTCAGTGATTAGGATGCATGAGGAATATCTAGTTACTTGCAACATGTGGTGAGAGATTCTTCATCTTTTTCTCGTGACATTTATCTCTGTTCATTTTATTTTGCTTTCACGGGTCATTATATGTTCTAGGAAACATACTCTGTTACATATAGAAATTATCATATGATGGAGAGCCTGGCTATCAAGTGCCTCAACCTATAGTATTATAATAATTGATTATTTTAATAATTCTAAACAACAGTAAAATCAGTATCCATTTTTCTAATAAAAAGTAAGTAGACAAGTTGTGTACGTTGTGCATGTATGTAGCCTGACTTTAAAAAATATTTTTGTACATAGGCTTGCACAAGGAATTAATGGATCATTCATTGAACGCTTCAAATGAGTTAACTATCCACTTAATGGGTTGCAAAATGCACCATCAGTGGTATGAAGGTGGAGTAAGTTGATCCAATATTTGAAGTTCATATTGGATTCTTTGTGTCCTTGTTGGTACAGTCCTATGGAGGGATGAATTACATGGTTATATTGAGAGCTATTTGGTTCATAATTGATAAGCTTAAAATATGAGAACTGCAGATCACTCATGAGTGCCCTTGAAACCTGTTTCTTTTCTTTGACGAAGTCTATATGGTATTTCATGAACAGATGTAAAAGCAGAGAAATTCAGTGTAATAGTTGTTTATTTACCCCTTAATGATTGCTTACATTGAAGTAGTTGGACTCATATATTGCTGCAAGCATTTTGGGCCTTTTCCTGTTACAAACTGTATGTTGGGACTTCTTTGCTGTCAGTATGGTTGGTAGATGATGTGTGGAAATCTAGTTCTAATATTCATAATGAACGTTGGTATCAGTGGTCTTGGTATATGGAGATATGAAGTCTTGTGATTATAGATATGAACTCAAAAGATGAAATCAGTTTTAAAAAACTCGAATTAAAATGAATCATCTGCTCGGAAAGAAGACTTGAATAGTTTTCTTCCAGATACAGGATTATTCTGAATTAAATGATAAGATCAAATTAAATGTGTTGTTTTTTTTTTGTCCAATAATTTGTTTTAATTATTTTGTCGTGTCGATATGTTTCCTATTCCTGTATCTTTGAATATGTTTGATGGGTTTTTGGTATCATAGTGTTTGCATGGAGGGTGAATCAGAAAAATAGTGACAGTGAGACATAGAGAGAGAATGAAATCCCGCTGTCTGAAATCTGCTGGATTTGTATATGACAGTCACACATAAATCTAAGATCTTCAAATCTGTTTCTTCTCCAACCAGTCAAGTACCACCATCTTCATGCCCCATCATTGTCTAATTCAGCAGTCATATATCCAACACTAACTGATTCGATTTTTAACTATCTTCTCTTGAACTCCTCTTTCTCCTCCCACTACCCACCTGCAAAAGCGAAAAAAACACATTCTGTGTCATAGGTCATACATTCAACTCTTGATTCAAATTTCACTAGCACTACTTTCTCAAGGCCCCTGCACACCATTCTATCATCAATCATACAACAACAAATATCTTGTTGCCATTTATTCAAAAACAATGGAAGGGTTCTTCTTTGAATCATGTTGGAAACAAAGGATCTCAATCATTGCAATGTTGAAGAGGTACCATGATCTTCATCATCGAGGTCTGTAGCTATCTTCTACAACAAAGCATCAAAGATAAAGCATCATTAGAGTGAATCACACTTGGTCTTCATGCACATACATAACTTGCGTTTGACTTGGTTCCGCTACTCGAGATTCAACCCATGCATCCCACTTCAAAAAAGAGTCCAAAAATATAATTCTCTTGTGATTGGAGGAGCATCATTAGACTTGGAAATCATTTGAGGACTAGTCGATGGTTTTCTAAGAGCCTTGTATGTATGTTTGAGCTTCTCACTTTGACACTACTTGGTTTACTTTGTGCATTGGATTAGGTTCTTTGTGTTTTTCTTTTACATCATCCTTTTGGTTTCCACCCAAATGTTCCATTATTTTTTATCACATCATCTTGTTTTTGCTTTCACCCCACTTCTTTGTACCACACATTTTACCGGTTGTCTTTTTTTGTTTAGTATTGCCTAAACCCACGTAGTGTTTACTTTTTTGGGCCCTTGATGATGTGTTTGTTGTCAGTCTCTTTAATTCTCTTTAATTCTATTGTTCAATATATATTTTTTGTTTTATTTCTATAGGGTGGCCATTGTTTTTTTTATTGTCTATATATCCCCATCATCATGACGTCCATCATTGAATTGGAAGCTACATGCAATATCCCAGAGCAAAGCATCCGGGTCAATAATGGTACCATTGTCTAGTTCAATATGATTCTAGGAGAATTGAACATTCCTTTAAGCTCTCCTTAGTGTTCCCATCAACAATTACTGTTCCTAGCTGTCGGATTGAGTCTTCCCTTGATCCCCTTGGTGCAAATATTTCCCTAAATCTTTGGTGGGATTCAAATTTGAATCTGAGACACACAAATTGATGGTTCATCTTTTCATTGGTCGCTGGACAAACGATGGATAGGGACCCTAGCTGACCCTACTGATGGATGGTTATGCCATCTGTCCCTTCTGATGAACCACCTCGTCATTTGTCCATTGCTGGTTCTGGTCATCATGCTCTCGGGTCTTTATTCATGTTTCTTTTATTTCTTTATTGTTGGTTCTTGCATCATTCTTTCTCCTGTTCGTCAAAGAGGTAGTATATTCATTTTTTTATTTATCAAAGACACTACATTGGTGCTGAAGATGATTGAGGCTGATTTGCCACCACCTAGGTTCCTGGGCAGCCTGATATATCCTGTATATCATGTCCTGATAGACAAATGGAAGGATTCAATGAGCCCATCAAGGTGCCTATCATTTCTATAGAGTAGTATTCAAATTAATTAAAGTCTAGGTTGATACCCCTAGTTTAATGAAAAATTAGTTTTATGAATGCCTTTTTGAAATGGCTAGCTGAGATTAAAAATAGACACTGCATTGGTGCTCAGGATGATGTTGAGGCTGATTTGCCACCACTTAGGTTCTTAGACAGCTGATAGTTATCCTAGATGTCATGATATGCATAATTCGCTGGGATTCAATGAGCCCCTTCACCGTGCCTATCATTTCTATAGTGGGAATTACTTTGAAAGTCAAGGATGGCACTCCTAGATGGAAAATTAGATCTGAATGTTTTTCTAGATTGACTAGCTGACATGGAAGATTACTTTGAATTATACAATATGTTGTATTTGCTTTGCCAAAATGAGGTTACCTGGGTTTACGAAGAGATGCTACTAGAGTGTCCAGCTCAATTATGAGCATTTAGGTATTGTAGGCTGAAATAAAGAAGTACTTGCTCTTCCATTATCATAAGCAATTGTTGGATCAATTGATGAACTTGTGGCGAGGTTCATTGAATGTGACTGAATGTGTGAGCAGTTTTTAGAAGGCCATGATAAGAGGTGACCTCAATATCATGCTACAAAGTTTGATATTGGGTTGAGGCTGAACATAAAATGGGAGATCATCTGCTGGAGGTTACTTTTCATAAAACCTTGGATTTGAAAGATACCTCATATCCACCTTCAACGTTGTTGGATTTCTTACATGCATGTTCTTGGATTTTAAGGTGTCTGTCAAGTTCTTCTCCCATTGATGACATTTACATGTTGATACCCATTCCTCGAGGTCCTCCAAATCTTCACCCATGGATGACATTTCTTCACCTTCTGACACTTTAATTTGTTGAGCCTATTAAGTCATTGGCTGGCTTAATTGGGAACTCCTCGTTATGCAACATGACAATTGCACTGAGTAATGAGAATTGTAAATTTTTTGCAAATATTCACTATGCCCCTGTTTGGGTAGCAGTATAAACCATTATGGGATAGATAAATTTTTCAATATAGATGGATAAATAATACATTATTTTCTGTTTGATTTTGTTTTTAGTTCTTGTCATGGGGAAATGTAATAATAAAGTTTTTGTTGTCTAGTTGAACATGATAAGTTATGGATAAAAAGTGAATAAGTTGTGGATAATAATTTATGAAAAGTGCAAAATAATTTAATGTGGGCCCCCTTATAAGAGGTGAAGACAAGTGATATGATTTATGAATTCCCTTGGTATAAGGAGAATGACACAATTCCAAGGGGATCTGAAATAGAAATACCAGTTTATTTTTATCTATTTTGATATAGTTTTACCCACTTATTCTTTGCAAACAAGTAGGTTTTTGAGCTTATTCACCCCTATTCCAATTTATTCCCTCTGATTCCGCTACCCAAATATGTTTTTTTTTTTTTGCTGGAAAATGGAAATTGAAAACAAATAAAAAAAATAAGAAAAATGTGAAAAAAGAAGTAAATAGAGAAAATTAATATACATTTTCATTGATGAAATGTTGGATGATTTGTTGAGGTGAAAATGAGATCGTGGGGGACCGGGGGTATTTATGGGTTTAGGAAAATCAGAGGCCAAATAATAAAAAGCCTGGGTAGCATAATTTATAATGAAAATCTCATTTCTAAGGCAAATCAGTTTAAAACAATGACTTCATACAGAGTATTAGAGAATATTTTAATTTGCAATTATAAAGTAACTTATATATAATATATTTCAAATTTCAATATAAGAAAAATCTAATGCCAATACTTTAATCAAATTTAGTTAAGTTACATTGCAAACAACCAAAGAAACCCATATCTTTTCATGATAATATAGGTTGTTTCATTATTATGCTATTTAATTATTATTATTATAAACTAGGTATGAAATTATAAATAATTTCATAAAGCATTAGAAACATTTTAATAAATTTAATTGAAATTTCATTATTATTGCTTTGAGATTCCTTTATTAAAGTATTGGCATTGAGGGGAATGTTTCTGTTTTTATGTATATTTATAAAAAACTGAATCTCTAGGCAATTTCTTGTGAGTCTCAAGTACACAAAACCTTTTCATATTCTTCACAAGCAAGGACCTAATGCTTGTATATTTGATTTGCGTCTAGATATGAATATTAAATCAGTGTTCAGTGTGATACATTTATTGCACCTTTGAGTCCCTTACACAACCTGCAAATAACTCTGCTGATCGTGCATGTGGACTTAGTGCTTGTATATTTACTTCTAGATATGAATATTGAATCAGTGTCCAGGGTGATAGATTTATTTCCTTACCACTGCACCTTTGAGCCCCCTACACAACCTACAAATAACACTTCTGGTCATGCATGTTATACCCAACACAGAGATCAATTTTTTCTGCCTCACTGCAATCTGTCAATGAGTGTGTGGATGTGATTAAGACCAAACTATCCTTAATCAGGATGGTGTTTTCCTGTCATATCTGATCAAGTTGAGTGATGAACAAGTTATGGATGTCACATGGATCGTCAAGGATGAGCTTTGTCGCCTTGATGCAGATCTTCCAGAGCAGTTCTTGCTTTCGCTTTTAGAGGCGAGTTGTCAACCAGAAGAATTGATATGGCTGGATCGTCTGCTTTGTACATATGTCAGATGTAACCCAGTCTGATAGAATTAGGAATTGGCATTAGCATTGTTTGTAGTTCAATTAATTGTCGTTTTACTTTTACAGTTAAGTAGGTTCTTTTAATATCACTCAATTTTTTTTGGTCGGTGTTTAATTCAATATTCAACATTTTGAGATGTTATAGTTTTATTTTGATGATTAATTGAAGACCTTTGACTTTCCTATCTTGTTCTACTCTTCTGCTATTTCATCTCTTCTTATGTTTTTCATCCTTATCTCACCAATGAACTTCATTATAAGTGCAGGTATTTTGAACATGGACAATGTTTCATTTTTATGATCATAGATCTCACACATTTCATCAAGTAGTTTATCTATTGGAAATTTCATTACATAGATACTTGGTGTTACTGAATTTCCTTCAATGACCCTAAATTATATTTATAGGAAATAGTGCTATAAATATCTTAGAATAGCTCGTTTTTGCACATTGTAATTTTGGTTCAACTGTCTTAAAAGTGATCAGTTAAGCCACCTTTTATTTGATAATAGAAAAAGAATTTTTGTTTTGAATGTCTTGTTAATGGTAATTAAATGAGTTTTTGGCACCATATTTGTACATCAGTGGAGACTGGAGAGCATAATAAAGCATTGAACAAAGGAGCTGGAAACATATTCTTGCAAATATATAGATTTAATTAGGTTTTCTGATGCTCCTCTTCTCTGTGTGGTTCAAGTACTGTCAGTTGACATCATGTCATTTAGGAGTTTGGGAGTGTATATGCTTGATATGCCAACGTATGCACTTTGAAATCTTATTTAAAATTTGTTATTCTATTTGCACAAAGATAGTTTGTTTTATCAATGCTGTTTTACATCACATAATCGTTTACAAGATCTTTTACCATTTTCCATTATCAGCATTTCCAATTTCTTTCTTCTACGATGTGGTAATATGCTTTTTCACACATGTAGTGCGATCAAATTTTTTTTAGTTTCATTTCGAAGGCTTGCAATACCTTTTCTTATCTGGAGATATACTTCCAAATGGTTGACTACAAAATTTGCGACCATGAAATGTTTTAGGGGTTTTTTGAATGATGATTTTCTTCAATTCCATTTAGAGGCCTCCATCCAAACATGCACATTGCAGATACATTAAAATTTTCTGTTGCCTTGATTGTTTTCCACTTTGATGCTTAGGTTGTTGATTAGGTCCTGTAGTTCACATTACTGTGTTTAGGATTGGCGACCCGTTTTTTAATTTATACAGTACAATCATGAGTCAGTTTATATGCCATGAAGGTGTCCATATTGCATATCGCGGATGTTCTCTCTGCTGCAAACTTTTGCAACCATGAATTTGCTTAGTGGTATTGCTATTGTGTCCATAACCAAGTCTCACATACTTTCGTGTGTTGTGTATTATAGGTTGATTACTCATGCACCCCTGAGGAAGTGCAGCAGCATTTCCAGTCCTGTGGAACTGTGAACAGGGTGACAATTCTGACAGACAAATTTGGCCAGCCAAAAGGCTTTGCCTATGTTGAGTTTCTTGAAGTCGAGGCTGTCCAAGAGGCCCTACTGCTGAATGAATCTGAATTGCATGGCCGGCAATTGAAGGTGCATAAAGAGCATAGGTCACTGGGAGTTGTATCCATGCATCATTCCATTCTATATGCTGCTTTCCTCACGGCATGATTTTTTTATTTTGCAGGTATTGGCCAAGAGAACCAATGTTCCAGGGCTGAAGATTTCCCGTGGACGCCGTTTTAATCCATATATGGGTTATCGATTCAGAAGGCCATACGTACCTCCGTTTTTCTACTCCCCTTATGGATATGGGTGTGTTATATATTGCACTATTACTGATGATTTTATCTTCCTTGTCATTAAGAATTCAGATAGGTGACAATCTTGTTTGTTGTGTTTTTGCAGGAAGGTTCCCAGATTCCGACGTCCTATGCGGTACAGACCCTACTTTTAAAAGCTTTTGTGCTTACCAGATTGCTGTGATCATTAAATCATTATCATCTATATGTTGATGGAGGGCTTACCCCCCCCCCCCTTCCTTTTTAGCTATCCTATGAAAGGCATATCATGCAGTGTTGGTGAGCATTGCCATGATATAGTCTAGAAGTTGAATTGTTGAAGGATATGTTAAAATCTTTTATCCCATATATGAGCTCTTGTGATATTCTACTTATATGGTTATTAACAGAGATGGATGGATTATGTTGCTTTGTTTCATATGTTCATGCTGATCATCGAAGCATGAGTTGATTGTTGTCTCGTAATATTTGGTTTTTATTGTTCATTTACTATTTGGAAATCATTCTTTCAGATGGCCATCAATTGGGAGTTGTTGGCCACATTTTTTATGCCTCAAATTGCTGCAGCTCACCAAGTAGTTCACTGAGCACAGTTGTTGCTGGTCTAATTGTTTTTCTTCTTTGCAAAATGTTTGCAAGTTAATAGTATTACTCATTAACGGTATGTATTTGGTATTGTAACCAAATCACAAAGCGAAGGGCATAATATTTTCATAATATGCAACCTTAGTGTATTCTCATTATCCCATATTCTCGTCATGCCACAGAATAAAATGGTATATTGTAAATCATATTGAAAGGAGATTAATCTGTCAATAAGAATTAACTCGGGGGTTTATTTGGATTTACATATGTGTTTTTAAAGGGTTATATGGGCTTTTAGAAATGTTAGGGGGTTATATGAATTTCAGACAGTTTACAGTTGTATTTTTGCCATTGTGTGTGTGTGTGTGTGTGTGTGTGTTAAGTAGAAGAATTATCCTTTTGTTGGAACTGACATTCTGTATCTGGTGAGAAAAAAAAAACAAAAGTACGTTGTTACGTCTTTGGTTTGTGAGCCATCTTCGACAAAAAAAATATCGTTTTTCACCTAGAAAGGGAGTTGACAATAACAGGGTCGTAGTTTGGGGCTGCTTTAAGTACCTTTTTAAAAAGTGTGATTTTGTATCAAGTAATTTAATGAAACTTGATTTCTACTATGCTTACCTGCTTTGATAAACTTGCACTCTCTTGTTTCAAATTGTGGTTAGGGGAGATGATGTAGTCCGTGGGAGAATCTAAGACCTCTACGTTCCAACAAAGATCAAGTTACTACTAAGTAGTGTGAGCTCAAAGCTTCTTCACAACTCTTAAGACACAAAAGTGGCTTATTTATGTCTCTAGGTCGAGATTCAATCTACATCGGTAGGGAGGCTCAAGATGACCTAGTTGTAACATGATTGGATGGTTCATGGTATACTTGTTTTCTCATCTTTCAAAATTGGTGATTCAATGTAGAATTTACTTCAATATAGATTGATAGAGGGAAGAAAAGAAGAGAGAAACGGATAGAAGGGAGAGAGGAGAGGTTGAGAACTGAGAAGGGGGCATGTCAGAATGTCAGATCGGACAGAAACGCATGGTGTTAAAAAGTGATTTATTATTATAGCTTTACAATTTATGTGTCACTCTCATAATGCCCCTGTACAAAGAATTGGGTTGATGATTTCAACGTTTTATACTTAATGTCATGAAAGCAAAATAATAATAATATTTACAGCCTGTTTTTCAACTAGAATTCCGGTGCACCGTTTTTAAATAATAATAATATAAGCAGGGATTCCAGAACAATGTTTTTGGGTGGTAGGGCTGCCTGTTTGAACCCGACGGGTTCAATCGGGTTCGGGTTCTGACCAATTCGGGTTGACTCACAAATCGGGTTGGGTTCGGGTTGGCCTCCGACCCAACCCGACCCAACCTCCGTAAATTAATAGTTAAAAAAAAAATCATGTCATTTTGTACTTATAATATGGGAACCAAATTTTAGGTAGCTTTTATGGGTTGGGTGGGGTTGAATTAAAAAAAAATTCGGGTTGGGTAGTATTCGGGTTGAAAACATCAGGTTGGGTCGGGTTGGTTTTTTAAGGTTGGGTTCGGGTTGGCAGGGACAAATCGGGTTGGGTCAGAATAATTCGGGTTGGGTTCGGGTTGGGGTCAACCCGAACCCAACCCGCCCGAGTTTTTGGGTGGGCTATATTAATTATTAATATAATTTTTTTTATTCTATCTTAATATATAAATTATTTCATATAATGTGTATTTTAATAGGAGGGCATATAATTTTTAAAAAAAGAAAAACGATGTGGGTTGTGAAGGGGTTGAACATATCATTTTTTTTCAGTGTCTCAATTCTAATCTCATATGTGTCGATAAAAAATACTTGTACCATATACTCACATTAATAAGATATATGTTTTAATAGAAATTTTTTACATTTTTATAAATGTATTCATGCAATTTATTAGAAAATATGTTTTATTTTTCATAAGAGAATGTATATAATTAGATGATGTATGTACCATTTTTTAAAAATTCAAAACGCGTGTAAATTGGAATTGATACTAGAAAAGAAAATGTACGTAACATTATCTTGATATATATTACAATTTACAAATAACAAAAATATAAAATATAAAATTTGAGTCGAGCTATAGCCAACCTTTAGGTCCGCCGCTACTAATGAGGTACATATTTTTACAAAAATTTAAACATATGTTCCAATGAATTGCATAAATGCATTTATAGACAATGAAAAAATATTTCTTATGAAACATGTACATTGTTAATATGAGTATATGCTCTAATGATTTTCTATCGACGCATATACTCACAATTTTTATTCCAACCCAATTCTAGTCTCATATGCGTCGATACAAAATTATCAAAGCATATATTCATCTTAACAAGGTATATGCTTCAATAATTTTTTTTCACATTTTTATAAATGCATCTATGCAATTAATTAGAATATATGTTTTTTTTATATAAAAACATGTATCTCATTAGATAAGTTTTAATATTTTTAAAAAATTCAAAACACTTGATGACTAGATTTAAAGTTGAAAAATAGACTGGATGTAATATTATCCAGAGTCATGATACCTAGGCCCCAAAGGTATTGAATTTTTTTAAAAATTCAAAACACCTTGAGAAGCCTCATTATCTCTCATTAGTTGTCTATTTGACTTTTTTTAAATAGTTAAAAAGGCAAAATACAAGATTATCATTCACTTATATCCTACGTTTACCTACTCGTGAGACCCATCCTTCAACCGTTTCTTTTATACCCATATCGTTACTTCAAAAATTCATTTTGGCCGACCTGCTCATCTCCGACAACTGGTGTCACTATCTTTGGATTCCTCTCCCCGCTCTCTATAATATGAGAGGTGGTTCGATTACCTTTCTAATCCCTCTCCGGACTCCACCTCCTCCGACCTCCACCTCCTCGTAATCTAGTAAAATTTTCTGGAAAATCAAGTTTCTTGTTTGGTTCGTGCCATTTTTTTTATGGAATTATTTTACCAGGAATTATTTTGCAAGGAATTATTTTACCAAGAATCTAAATTTTATCATACTGTTTGAGTCACTAGTGGATTTATATGAAAAATCATTTTTCAGTGTTTGGTCCACACATGAAAATGATAAAGAATTTGATTTAAACGTTTAAAATACTATTACAATTACATATACTTGCAAAATTTATTTATTTACCTATATCACAATTATAAAAAATAATAATTTTTATATTTTTATAAATATTTAACGAATGCAAATAATAAAAACTATTTTATCAATTATAATAATATCTAAACTCATTTATAAAAATAAAAAGTAAATTCAGAAACATAAATCAATATCTAATACATAATCAATATTTTCACTACACATACCAATTCAGAGTTTTTTAGTTATAAAATCAAAATGATAATATTAACGGTGGGTAAAAAAAAAGATGAGACTATTTATTTTAGATAGGATATAGATAATAATTTATTTAATTTGTAAGGGTAGAATAGTCGGACCCGACCTGAGGGTACTTAATAAAATAAAAAAAATTCAAAACTCATGAATTTGTTTTGTTCAGCTGGCCTTATCATTTTATTAAATTTTTTTTGTAATAGAGCATTAATTATTATTGAGCTTTCTAAACTAGTGTCATGACACTATATTTGAAAATATATTTGTACGGTTCAAAAGAAGTGAATAAATTTAGTGCCTTAGTGCTGAATTTTATCACTATGTCAATCATTCTTTGCATACGGAGGGAGAGTTGATGGTTATTTGTGTGTCACAAAGTAAACATGTAAAAAAATAAATATATAACATTCAAAACAATAAACACTACATATTAACCTAAACAACATTCAAAACAATAAACACTAACATATTAACCTAAACAATAAACATAAATTATGTAACAAACTAATTAAATTATAAAAACAATAAACATATGACATTTAAAATAATAAACACTACATATTAACCTAAACAACATTCAAAACAATAAACACTAACATATTAACCTAAACAATAAACATAAATTATGTAACAAACTAATTAAATTATATAAATTCAAAAGCTAATAAGTCAATTGTCCAAAACAAACCAACCACAATTTATTACTAAGTTTATTACATATTAAATAGTCAAGTTCTTGTAGGTTGCAATGTCAACACAACGAAAATGAGTTAAGATTATAAAGTATGAGCTTTATAACTTGATAAATATGAAACAAAATTATGAGTCAACTAATATTAATAGCCTAATAACGTATAAACATATATATAAAACAGTCGGGTCTCGAGTCCAACTGATCAGGTCGGGATAGATCCAGACTCTACCCGTTTGTATGTTCTGGTCCAATGGGTCAGATCAAAATCGGATCGGGTATATTATATGTGTAATCGGGTCTTGGTCAGGACCTGTTGACAGACCTACACATATACCTCCATAACCATCTTATACTTTGTTAAATTTTTTTATATTTGTTAAAATGAATTAATTTAATTCATTAAATAAGATTTATTATTTTTTAAAAATCAAAACAAGTGTGTGTACTGTGCATACAAGTTGTGCCTAGTATGATTCATAATCCAATATTATTCAACATTCTGTGTAATTACCCGATATAAGAATCGGTAAGGACCAGTCACGCTGACGTTTGCATCAATTATTCTCTTTTAATAAGAAGAACCTTTGCATCAATTATAATTCAAATACTCCACTCACAAGTTGCTGATTCATCAGATAACACTTACTCACCTACCCATATTTTTTTATTATAATTAAAATAAAATGCTTTTGTTGGATGACCGGATCATCAACCAACCCACCTAATTCACAATTGTCAAAGTCACACCAATAAACAAAAAAAGTGTGATGTAATGGGTGGACCTAAGATAGGTTCTCAACCACATTAAGCCTTGCAATAAGTGGACGCGAAGTGATTTATACAAGAATGCTTAATGATGGAGTACCTACCTTTTCTAAAACAGTCATATATATAGAAGTGCTTGTATTGTAACAAAATTGTTATTCTTGAATTCACTCAATATAGGATATGAATATTGCTAGAATGAGTCTTCACCAACTTCACATGCCCATTTATTGTCATTGACAGATATACAATATATAATAAGACCACGATTGTTTGGTTTGCTGATCACTTGGAATAGGTACTCGAATACGATAGAAAACTTGCACATGGGGGTTGTTGCATCTTGCATGTTGTCCTTGTAAATAAACTTAAATTTAGTTTATATATTTTATTAGATAAAACAATTGATCATCTATTTATTTATTTTGTATAAATGAGTATATTAAATTCATTTGAACATGTATTTTTTTTAATTACATAAAATAATAAATCAAAGCAATGCGAGATTTAGAAAAAAAATCTACGTGTAATGTATTTTTTTAAAAATTACATATAGTTCCCTCAAAAGTTGTGAATATTTACGTCAGACTCCTAATTTTTCTAAAATTCTATATACCCTTTGATTTTGATCATGGTTACGTATATAGCCGCCAGTTAAATAAAAGTCTATTTTTGAAGAATATTCTGGAATATTTTGTGATTTAGTAGTTGCCTGAAAATACATATTCATATAACCCCTCACATTTACAAAAAAATTAAAAAAGAATCCTACAATTTTTCCAAAATATCAGTATTAAAGTCTACCTTCTCCCATGGTCCCACCGGTCCGTAAAAGAGATAATTCAACTTGTTTTAATGAAAAAAAGACTGATTTGAGTGAAAGATACAGGTGGTTTAAGATGATAGAGACGGATAATATGATAATTTAATAATATGCGGTTACTGGTTAACTTAACTACACCCCAGTTTGAGACTGTTAAAGGAAACTTTGAGGGGGCTATATGCAATTTTTTTTTCCCTGAGAAAAAGGTAGACAATTGTCCCATCGCATTTTTGATCGGCAAGTGCTAACATTAAAACATGAGAAACCTTGAAAAAAAAACTATCTGGATATAGCAGTATCTTTTGCTTTATTCCTCTCCCAAAAGGTTCAAACACATTTGTTCAGGTATGCTTGCCCAAGCTGATACAATGATAAGAAGAAAATCTCCCGCAAAGACAATAAGTATAATAAGGTAACACTAACACACAAATTTCCTTCTTCTAGAGCCCCATTGGATCTGGGGATATGGAGCCATTGATCCTCCTCTTCCGGAGACGCTCTGCGATGATGAAGGCCAGCTCAAGAGATTGAGATGCGTTGAGCCTTGGGTCACAATGGGTGTGGTAGCGTGAGCTCAGGTCATCAAAGGTAACCGTCCTAGACCCTCCAATGCATTCAGTCACATTCTGGCCCGTCATCTCGAGATGCACCCCACCGGGATGGCTCCCTTCTTGTTCATGCACATCAAAGAATGCCCGCACCTCCGCCTATCAACAATTTAAGCGTAACTGATTAGCAAACTATTTTATGGTATTGAATAGATAATAAGCTGGGAATATTTGGTACTTGATGGACAAACTAATATGGAGAAATTGATCAGTTTGGTATGACATAATTAAGAGGACCCCTAACAAACACCAACAACCATATACGTTACAAATAACATAACCCTCTCTCCACCAGTCAAGTCAAAACTGGGAATTTCTCCATCAGGCATTCAATGTTTGTTCAAGAAAACAAATATCCTCAAATACCAGCAATTTGAAATGAACCAGATCGGCTTCTAATTTACCATAACTACTATGCAAAAAAATGGAAATGTGGTGGTTTATATACCACTCCCCTATTGACCTCTTGTGACATAACCATTCCATCTAAGCAGTTCATTGTCTATAATTATGCTAGGTGACAGGCCACTGAAAAATCAATGCATTCTACACATTGAACTATGCTTAAAAAAGAGCAGAAAGTTAACCAGTAGACATTTAATAATTAAAAATGCTGATGATGAGTGAGAATATACCCGAATGGAATCGAAAGGTCGAGTTTTGAGACCACAAGGAGCCTTGATGGTGTTTCCATGCATGGGGTCACTGACCCAGGTGACAATCTGACCAGCCCGGCGAACTGCCCTGATGAGATGAGGCAGCTTGACCCTCATGTTCTCAGCTCCCATTCTTGTGATCACCGTGATCCTTCCAGGCTTGTTCTGGGGGTTGAGGATCTCAATGAGCTTGACCAGCTCATTGGGGTCCATCTTGTCACTCACCTGAAATCACCGAATTCATTAGAGACATTGTCCTCAACTTGGACTACTCACTACATATATTTTCTCAAAATAAAATCTCGGATGGCATAAAGCAAATATCATAACTCTAAGCATTTTTGTAGTATGTATACCTTGATGCCGAGGGGGTTGGCCACACCTCTGAGGAACTCAACATGGGCGCCATCCAATTGGCGAGTGCGTTCACCTGCCCAGAGGAAGTGGGCAGAACAGTCGTAGAAAAGACCAGAGGTGGAATCCTGCCTTGTGAGAGCTTGCTCATATGGCAGGAGAAGACACTCATGTGATGTCCAGAACTCGGTGCTCTGCATGATCGGGTGATCAAGTGTAAGTCCTGCAGCAGCCATGAATCCAAGGGCTTCATCCACTCTGCTAGCCAACTCCTTGTACCTGTTGAATAATTATAAAAGTTGGCATTTCAGCTTAAAGAGAACAAAAGGCTGATGTCATGATTCGACCTGTTCACGCGTACTTTAAACTGACGAATGAAACTTCTCAATAGGGGTCGTTTTCAAGACCATTTACCAAAATAACAAATGGATTCGAGAGAACTCAGTGAAATTGTGAGTGTCAATCGAAAGCCAGACCACTTCATTATGTAGAAAACATAACCTTGACAATGACGTGAAAACTATGTCGTGCAGAAAAATACAAAATTAATATATATATTTTGTATAGATGTTGAGCTTATCTGTCATGGACCTCATGGTATCTTGTAAAGTTGTCTCAGTATATAATTCAAATTTGTAGAAATTCACTAATATGAAATCTTGTGTGGTTACATTTGATGGCCATTTCCAAACAAATAATTGTGTATCCTGCTAATAAATCAAATTTAAAGGATCATAGATAAGAACATAATAAATACAATTTATTTGGATAAGAAATCCATGAAAGACCAATTTCTATTTTAAGATAGCAAAATCAACGAAAAGATGTACTTTATACATGGAAAAGGAACAGATAGAAAAAAAAAAACCAAACCCAAGTATTCAATATCAAATCAAGGCAAACTGATCAACACACCTGTCGCCCTGCTCGCTGTGCTCAGTGAAGTCGAGGTTCCATTGTGTGACCCTCTGCATGGCGGCGTACCCTCCTGTGGCAAACGCCCTGAGCAAGTTGAGTGTGGAGGACGACTGGCAGTAGGCCCTGATCATCCTCTGTGGGTCGGGGATCCTCGACTTCTCATCGAACGCATCCCCATTCACATTGTCACCCCTGTAGCTTGGCAGCTTCTGCCCATTCCTCTCCTCAAACGCATCCGATCTAGGCTTCGCAAACTGCCCCGCCATTCTCCCAACCTGTTCACCCCAGCAACAAAGCACAACACAATTGAATCATCAAAACATGAAAAAGAAAACCCCATTATGTTATACAAAATTTCAATCCAAAAGAAAATAAATCATCATAAATTCTTCAACAAATAGAGATCCCATCATGATTAGACAATACCCAGAAAGCAAAATATTGTCCGGACACCAAAAGATCCATTTTGAAAACAAAAATTAAAAACCCAGAGAACATACTATCATCAGAACAAAAAAAAGATCCCTTCTTTGACAGAACAAAAATCAACTCAACACACAAATGATCGAAATAAAACAAACCCACATGAAAATTGAATCCAATTGAATAATTGAAAGAAAGACTAATTGGAATGGCAAACACAAACCTTGACGACGGGCATCTGACCGCCGAACATGAGAACCACCCCCATCTGGAGGAGGATCCGGAAGGTGTCCCTGATGTTGTTCGCGTGGAACTCCTTGAAGCTCTCCGCGCAGTCTCCTCCCTGAAGAAGGAACGCCTTCCCCATGGCGGCGTCCGCCAGCTTCTCCTCGAGGTGCCTCGCCTCTCCCGCGAAGACGATCGGAGGGAAAGTCTCGATCGTCTTCAGCACCGAATCGAGCTCCACCTTGTCCGGGTACTCCGGAAGCTGAAGCGCCTTCTTAGACCTCCAGCTGTCGACGGCCCACTTGTCGGGGGATCTTGAGGGGGGTTTGGGCTTGGGGGCGAGACGGCGGGGGAAGATGGGTTCTTGGTGGGTTCGGCGGCGTGGACGGCGGAGATGGATCTGGGTTTTCTGGGTTTGGTGGGGAGGAGGGGGAGGGAGTGGGTTTTGGTGGGGAAGAGGGGTTGGTGGGTTGTGTGGGATTGGAGGAGGGTGTTGGTGGCGGAGCTGCTTGTCAAGGCCATGGTTTTCTCTCTCTCTTTCTCTTGTGTTTGTGTGGGTTATTTGGATCTCTCTTGAGAGATTGAGAGAGAGGTAGAAAGACGAGGTTTTGATTGATGGGGAGGCACTGAAGAAGTGAGAGGAGACAATGAGAAGTGTTTTATAGGGGTTTTGGGCACTCTTTGGGTGTTATGGAGGAGAGAATGGAAGAGGAGGGGAGGGTTTGGTGAGAGGGGGTAGTTGGGACTTGGGAGGGGTTGAGGGAGGGGTATTTTGGGAATGAAGTTGGGGAAGATATGAGGACTTTTTTAAAAGGAAAATGTAAGTAAATGGGACTCTTATCTAACAAAGTTTTTTTTTTAAGGAAAAATGTTACACTAAATCTTTTTTTAGTTTTTTACATTCTTAAATGCATACGACACGTATTTTGATAAACTCATGAGATATATAGTTTCATAGAAAGTGTATGTCTTAGACTTGGATAAAGGTTTGAAGATAAATTATTCTAATTTTAGGAGATAAAAAGTTTATCAATTTTGTTCATATTTATATTTGTTAAAATTGAGATAAAAAATAATAACAAATGTTATCACAGTCTTTAGGTGGAATAAAATATTTCTATTTTTATTTTAAAATTAGGACAACTGTTCACAGTTTATCCCAATTATTTTTTATATCATATGTGGATAAGTTGTCCCTCTACTCACTTATCCCAATAATTACCTCTTATCACAACACTTATCACATTGTCAAACCAGCCCCAAGATTTGGGATACCTTTGAAAGCATATACTCATTTTTACTAAATATAAGAAAAAATATAAATAATTTATATATCGTCTAACAATGTATATACTTCATTGAATTTATAACAATATATATATAACTGCATTTTGTATTTTAGATTGTTAAAAAAATGAGTGTAATAGCACTCTTATTAGGGGCGTTTTTCTTCTTAACCTGTGTACAATATTACAATTCATATATTTCCATAGTCGTTCAGTGAGATATATATCTTTTTAGGTTAAGTATATTCATTGTAATTTTTTTTACATTCGTTAAAAATGGATTAATTCAATTCATGTTTTTTTTTATCAAAGCATATAAAACTATATAGCTTATTAGATGAAATTTAATATAAGAAAAAACTCCATATAACCCCCTTTAAACTCCCCGAAATCCATATAATCCCTTCAATTAAATTTCCATTGACATATGAAAAATATTATGTTTGGTTAATCGTTAACCCTGACTAAAAACATATTATACCAAAAAACCATATAATGTGTTAAAAATGCTAAAAAGCTTTCGTAAATAACGATTTTACTCATTTATAATTTATTCATAGGGGCAAAATTATCATTTATAAAGGATTTTCTGCATTTTAAATGCAGTATAGGTTTTTTTATATATTGTGTTTTCAGTTAAGGTTAATCAAACGGAATATTCACATAATATTCTTCATATGTTAGCGGAAACTTAACTCAGGGGGCAATTTGGATTTACATGGGCGTTTACGGGGATTTATATGGGCGTTTACGGGGATTTTCTGCATTTTAAATGCAGTATAGGTTTTTTTATATATTGTGTTTTCAGTCAAGGTTAATCAAACGGAATATTCACATAATATTCTTCATATGTTAGCGGAAACTTAACTCAGGGGGCAATTTGGATTTACATGGGCGTTTACGGGGATTTATATGGATTTAATGAAAAGTCAGGGGGTTATATATATTTTAGGCAGTTTACAGGGGGTTATATATATTTTAGACAGTTTACAGGAGGTTATTTGAATTTTTTCCTCTAGAAAACTAAAACATGTGTGTACAGTACATAAGACTTTACCTGGGACTACTATGTCTACTCATAACATTATTATATGGGTTTTTTAGTTTTAAGTCTATGTAAACATGCTTATTTAGGGATCGATCATCGCTTCTTTATATTTTTATTGAAGGCCCAAACTTCAACCACTTATTTTGTTTTTAGTCCCTTTATCAAACGTCGTCCATATACCATTAGGTTGTAAAAAGTGATTTTTATTTTTAAGTCTCTATAAACTATATTATTTAATGATTAGTCCCTTCTTCATGTTTCGTTTTAAGTCCATGAGTTCAAATGTTTTTTTTTCTCTTATTAGTCCATGGCTATATGAATTTATAAGTATTTTGATTTTTGAAACTTGTATACAAAATGTTTGGTGAAATATTTAAATCAAAACTACATCTGCATTGTTGGATATTCAGCGATAATTTCAATGTTATTAAACACTGCATATTAAATTAGATATTTTGGGTGTATTTTGAATTGTAAATTTAAAAATTTAGATGCCATTAAGAAATTTGTATGCAATTAATGAAAAATATATTTTCCATGATTCTAAACTTTTATTTATTAAACTTTTTATTTTGCATGAAAAATTAAAACCATGCAAAAAAATAATACAGACATTTTGCATACAAGTTTCAAATATCAAAATCATATAGACATTTTATCTATTAACTAATAAGAAAAAGACAGAAGTTGGGGATGTAAAATGAAATATGAAGAGGGAGGGGACCTATCACTAAATAACATAGTTTACATGAATTTAAAAATAAAAATATTTTCACAAATTAATGGTACATAGACTGACATTTGGTAGAGGGATTTAAAATGAAATAGACGGTTAAAGTTGGGGACTTAAAAATAAAATAAAAAATAGAGTGATCAATATTTGAATATGCATGTTTACACGGACTTTACCCTTATTCTTTTGTTTTTTAAAGGAAATTTTGCATTTATACTCCTATTAAATATACTATTTTGCGTTATACCCCCTTGAAAAGCTAACTGTATCTGTACCCCTGAAAAAATCTTTCGTATTACAATTGTGCCCCTTCGTCTGTCTCCGCTACCAAGGCTAAACCAACCATGGTTACGAACCTAACTCTACCCCACAAAATGTCTCTTTTACCCCCATGGAATTTTGCATTTATACCCCTGTTAAATATGGTATTTTGCGCTATACCCCAATTGAAAAGCTAATTGCCTCTATACCCCTAGAAACTTCTTTCGTGTTACAATTGTGCTCTTCCGTCTATCTTCGTTACCAAGGCTGAACATATAAGTTATGTTGTTTTGTATTGCAGTTAGAATAGGACACTCATGTTGATCTAATTTTGAGGAATGGAGGGTTTTGAAAGATTGATAAAAGCTCAGGAAAAAAAACATATAAGAGAACAAATGTCTTGCTGTATTTTTCAATGCTTATATATTTCACATATCATTATAATCTTGTTTATTAAACAGAAAAAATAAGTAGCTGAATAGACAAATATACATAGATCTATTTTTTTTTTGAAACATTTGTAATATCAACTTTAAAATCAAAATAGTTTTTTAAACAGCTTTTCTGAAAAGTATTAAATTTCTACTTGGTTCTTCTATGCTTGGAGTGGATCATTGTTGAGTTTCATATGGTTCCCATTATGCTAACTAGAGGTTTTATTGTCTTTTGATTTTTGTTCGTGGAATCTCAACTTGAAATAAAATTTGTGATTTTTTACTTTTATTCATCCCATAAACAATCGGAGTTTTTTTGTATCCATGTGGTACATTCTGCTAATTGATGCTTATTCTACATGTTGAGGATCATCTGACATAAAATTGAAGATATAATTGGATATTAAAAGTCTTCAAACACGTTATGTTTTTTTTTTTTTGTAACATGTAATTTTGATTATTTTATTTAATTCCTATTTAATACTATTGTGTCATTTATACAGAAGATCAAATAAATAAAAAGAAATCCTAATAATTAAAGTTTAGTGTTATGTTATTTTTTGTAATATATTTTTAATTTAAATGAACAACCATAACAAAAAAAATTTATTTTAGTAATGTTTTTTCTTTTGTTTTTCATTTTAGAATACAATACCTAACTTCTGGTTTCAAAAAGAATGAAAGGAACTAGAGTTAACACTTCATAATTTTTTAAGGGCAATTAATCATTACCTTTTTTTTTTCAAAATGAATTTTGTGATTATTTTCTGCTATAGTTATATAATTGAAATTGTGTTTGTTAATAGATTTTCTGTTATGAAAAATAAAAGGGTTTTTTGCATATATACCCCTGTTAGAATCCCCGTTTATAGAAATACCCCTGTTAGAATCCTGATTGTAAAAATACCCTTCATAAACTAATAAGTAGTGTTCTCGTACCCCTCCGTTACTCACCGTTAACAAACCAGATTCAACTATGGTTAATTCTTTAACCACACATGTGGATATTACCTATCTACCCCCAACTAATACTACCCTTACCCGATGGATTCAGCCAATAAAATTTGAAATAGAGGATATTTTAAACTTTTCCCTAAACTTAACGGAGTAAAACGGAAAATTTTTAACCAGACCTCACGGAGACAAACCACAAGGGTATCGATGCACTGATTATTAGTTTAGTAGGAGTATTTTTACAATCGGGAATCTAAGAGAAGTATTTATGCAAACTAGGATCCTAACAGGGGTATATATGTAAAAAACCCTAAATAAAATCTGTTAGTAAAACCCAAATAAACACTATCTATATTAATCTTTTGAATAATTATAAGGTTTTTAATCAATCATTGAAGAAGATGAGAAAAAATGGTTTCAGCAGGTCAGGAGGTTGAAGAAAATGGTTTTATAAACTTCAGGCAGGCACAGGGGCATAGATGCAATTTCAAACGAACACAGGGGTATGATTGTAATTTTTCAAGCCCCTACAGTCCAAAGGGTATTTGGATCAATTCATTTTGCATTTAACACCGTTAATGGAATATTCCTGATATATTCCACTCTCATCCGATGGAATTTAATCTCAGGGGTACAGTTGTAACACGAAAGATTTTTTCAAGGGTATAAATGCAATTAGTTTTTTAAGGAGGGTATAATGCAAAATATCATTTTAATAGGGGTCTAAATGTCAAATTCCTTTTTTTTTAAAGTGCTTTTGTGATTTTTGGAATGGAACATGAGGAAGTGGAGTTGGGAGGAAAGTGGGCTCAGTGGCTGCGTTTGACCGGACAGTCCTTATTAGTTATTATATCATAGGTCCCCCTGGCTATCTCTATCTGGCTTCATTTCAAAACACATGGTAAACGTTTTTGTTTTGTATGTATGAGACATTTGAATAACAAATCTTATGACAGATGATCTTGCAATGTTTTAAAAAATCGAACCAGATCTATCTGTTTGAGTGGTTAAACCATTAATCCTTGAATCTGGTAATAAATAATAACCGACTTAAAATTTAAGATTCATCAACCCACGAGTTGAACCAGCTGCTTATTATTCAATTTCTAAGATATTAAAACTCAACTATCATCGATTTTTTCTCTCTCATTCACTCATTCACATTTTTCTCAGGGAACTCAAAAATACACCCCCATTCACTCAATCAAACGTCCCACCTTAAAATTTTTTTTATATACATATTTTAATGTTTGATATTTTATAATATTTATCTTTTCCTTTTCTTTCTACATACAAGTCAAAAAAATTAGTTATTTGATCTTATATTTAATTTTAAATGAACTATTTATATTATTAATTCAAAATATTTTAGTTAACTTTCAAAAGTTTATATAATTTATGTTTTATGTATTTTGATATTTTTATGTAAGAACAAGTTGAAGTTTTTTTTTATGAATGTAATCCACGTTCATGTCAAAATAATTTTATTTGTTATATAATTTTTTTAATATATTAACTATAAGGATCGGGAAATCCAACTCACTTTAAACTGAGTGAGGTGAGACAGGTATAAATTTCAAGATTTCAGATGGAATGAATATGAATTTTAAATTATAAAATCCGAGATGAGTTGGGGCTGGGGCTGGGCCGGCATGTAGCCTAACATTGGATAGATGAGTTGGGTTAGGCCATTGCCATCCATACCATTATTAGGAACCCTCCAACTATTAATTGTATGGATATATGGATCACTTTACAGCCACTTAATGGTGTAAAAGTGACAAACCACAAGGGAACATACATTGATTTACAGTACTTTTAGAGTTTTAGGGGTAATTTTACACAGAGATTTTTTAAAGATTTTTTTAATTGAAAATAGATATAAAAATCCGTTTAAATAATTTTAAAAACTTAACGGTAGGTTATACATATTGATATTGTTTTACATGGAATGACGGAAACAATAATATTAACATGTCTATTTCAATTTTCAAATTAATATATTTCTTGTGGGGTTGGATTTTTCTTTTCTTTTTCTATAAGTGCTTTTGTGATTTTTGGAATTGAATATAAGGAAGTGGAGATGGGAGGAAAGTAAGTTCAGTAGTTGGCGTATGACTGGACTTTTTTTTTTATGATGGATGAATTTTTCGTAACTGATCTTCAAGATAGTAGATGTTATCTGTTTATTTGATCTGGTCTCACATAAAATTCTTTCGAATCTTGTCAAACAAACATGATTTTTAACACAACACCAAGACTCATGTTTAAGACCTATCATAAACACAGATGAAATCTTGAACCATTGTGTTATGACCACTGGGAATGATTCTTATTATATCATCATAAAGACACATGGTAAGTTCCGCATGACATTTGAATAACTATCTTATGACAGATGATCATGATCTTGCAATGTTTTAAAAAATTGAACCGGATCTATCTTGTTTGAGTGGCTAAACTATTAATCCTTGAATCTGGTAATACATAAGAACAGACTTAAAAATTTAAGGTTCATCAATCCATTAGTTAAACCATCTGTTTTTTGAGAATCTGTTATGAACAACTTATTACTCGGTTTCTAAGATACCCAAAAACAGTTCTGAAAAATAATTAAACATAAAAAAAACTCATGTGTTAAGTCTTTTGAATTGCTTTACGTGCACTGCGACATCACCTCCGAGCCCGACGTCAACCGCGCCGTCGATGCTACCATCTCCGCCTTTAGAAGCCTGCCAACAAAGGAGAGTGACTGCACGGGGAGAGAGGGGGAAGGACGTGAGATATGTGACTTGAGTGGGGGTGGGGTTTTACTTATCTTTTTATGTTGGGGTGGGGAAAGGTTTTGATCGGGGTGGGATGTGAAAGACATTGGTTATTTTCATAACATAAAAACTAAAACTTTCAAGGGGTGGGGAGAGTACGTGGTTGGTGGGGCGGTCAGTACCTTCATAAAAAAAAATTCTCTTTTATTAAAGTACATGTTGTTTTATAAAATAAAGTATACAATAAAATACAATAATACATTTTTTTATTTATATTTGTAACCTCATATACTACCGCAATATATATATCATACTATTATATCATATAGAGTTGCATTATAGACTGTAAAATGAATCAATAATGCCTGGTCTTTTAAAATACAAGTCAGTGTCATCTTGCCACCATCTCGACCTATTCCGAACAACAAAACATTTGCACGTTTCAATTGTCTTTACTTTACACGCAGCGGAATCTGGCTTCGGCAAATGCGGACCTTTCTGTCGCTCTGACTGCTGCACGTGGGGAAAAGTTCAGTCCGGCACCCCCTTTTAGACTTGAAGAATCTTTTCTTATGTGAAAGGAAAAACAATCCAATTTTTTAGGTCAGCTGATTGTAATTCATCAATCATTGTGTCTGTATAATTTATATATCTAAAGTATTTCAAGACCTTTCTACTGTCGATCGGTGTAGTGATATTTTGATTATTATTATTATTATTATTATAGTGTACAGGCCTCACATGAGGCTTATATTATATCAGCAAATGAGACCGCAATACCTCACATTCTTCTCGCTAATTACATACAGATAAGCTATTTGAACTCTAGGAAATAACTAGAAAACCAGGAACATAGCTACTGATACACTTATTTTGCACTGTCGTCTTTAACTTATGATAACTATACTATATTATCATAGTGTATATTATACTTTCACATATATAAATTTAAAAATATTTTTATTAGAATATATATTAGTATATCTTAATGTATACTGCATTTTAGTAACAATATGTAATTACATGGGTAAATGTATATTATATAGAGCTGCAACTGGGCGGGTTGGGTTGGACCCTAACCCGTAACCTAGGGGTACTCGGGCGGGTTGGGTCGGGTTCGGGTCGGGTTCGACATTACCCGCATTGCAGAGAGTCCAATCTGAACCCGACCCGAACCCGGCCTCGGTTCAACCCGAACCCAACCCGACTATCCGCGGGTTCGGGTCGGGTTCAATTCGGGTTCGGTCGGGTTTGGGTCGGGTTCGGGTTGAATTCCTAAGTCGGGCTCGGCCGGGTTTGGGTCGGGTTCGGGTCTGATTTAACACCTTAAATATCATACAAAATATTTAATAAACAACAAACCCTAATTAATTATTAATTAAACCTGATAATTTCCAAACACAACAAACATAGTGATCCTAATTTGTGTATTTGTTTATTATGTTTTAGGAATTTAGGGTTTTAGATATAGGTATTGGACCATAAATGAACCCCCCAACCCGAACCCAATCCGCCAAAAAATTAAATAAATCAACCCGACCCAACCCGAATTGGAATAACCCGACCCTATCCCGATTTTCAACCCGAATTAGACCAACTCGATTCAATCCAAATTTCTAACATGATGTGTAAATTACATAAATCAACCAGACCCAACCCTTAAGATTAGTTAAGTTTACCTAAAATTTGGACTACCCGTATTTAGAAGCTACATAATGGACGGCCATGATTTTTTTTAACTATTAATTTACGGGTTCGGGTTGGGTCGGGTTGTGATTGAGGTCAACTCAAACCCAACTCGATTTGTGAGTTAACCCGAATTGACCAATCCGAACCCGAATCCGATTTGATTAACCCAACTCATGTGCAAATCGGATTCAATCTGTCGGGTTCAGGTTCAACCCGACCCAAGTTGCAACCCTAATATTATATCAAAAAAACAATTAGTGAGGATTGAAGATGGATTTGCATATAGAGTTAAACATTCCTTTTTTTCCTCTCGAAGGCCTAGGACATGTCCCTGCAATAATTGCACAACCACCGGAATTATTATTATTATTATTATTATTTTTATTATTATTTTATAGAAAGACCCACAAGAGACTCGTAACTCGTAAGTAACAAGAGCGAGTTATATCTCTAAATTTGAAAGAGAGTTTGTATGTGATACAAGATCGATGAAGTTATTTGTTAATGTCTAACACTCATTTTATTTTGCATGATTCAATTTAAATATTTCAAATAGTGTTGCTTCATTTTTTTATTACGTAATTTTTTTTCAGCTGGTTCAATTCCAGTCTCATATATGTCAATAGAATTTAATCAACGTGGTAATTATTCTTCAAATCATATATACAATTTATTAAAAATATATATTTTAACATTTTTAAACAACGTTATAAAAATGAAAAAGAAAGGACGTAAGATTATCCATTTTAATCATTTTAAATAAGAGATGTTTGCCCCTTTTTTGGTGCGCTGCAGCTGCTGCAGGGTGGGGAAGGACCATTCCGGCCCCCTCCTTTTGACTCGAAAAATCTTTTATTGTTTGGAATAGAAAAAGAGTGTAGTCCATGAGCAGTCTCTGAGTCTCATTAGCAGCTTACACTCATGTTTTTTTTTTAAAAAAAAATTTATATAACCCCTGTAAATCGGCAGAAATTTATATAACCCTTAAATTTTATCTGAAAACATCCATGTAAATCTAAATATTATCTTAAATTAAATTTTTGTTAACAGGTTATAATTATTTTATGATTTTTTTGTTAATTAACCCTGTCTGAAAACATAGTATACTAAAAAGCCCCTACAATGTATTAAAAATACGAAAAATCATATGTTAATGATGAGTTTAATATTTTGGATAGAGTTTTAAAATCTCTCTAGAGGGTAAAATAATAATTTACAGATGATTTTCTGTATTTTAACATATTATAAGAAGTTTTTGTAAACTATGTTTTCACTCTGGGTTAACCAAATAAAATATTTATAGAATATTCCTCATCTGTCAATAGAAATTTTAACTTAATGGTTATTTGAATTTACATAGGTATTTTCAGATGGTTATATAGACTTTAAGAAAAGTCAGGGGTTATATGGATTTCAAGCAATTTACAGGATTTTTTATTTTTCTTTTTTAAAAATATATACTTGTGTATTGAAATACATATTATTATATAAAATAGAATATAATATATAGTATTAAAATAAAAAAAAAAAATACAATTCTTACACCATAATAAAACTCAAACACAGCAATAATGCAATATCACAATGTGTGGGCTACAGACAGGATTATAAAACAAATTAGCGTTTAAAAAAATTCAATTTTCTGGTCATCTGATTGTAATTAATAAATCAAAGTGTCTCGATAAATTAATTTGAATAGATATGATGTTTTTACTGTCAGGTATGGTGATTTACATTTGCAACTATTAAAGATATTAGATTACATATTTCTCTCTCTCTCTTTATTTCTAACAGCAACGATGTATATGGTTCTATGTATTGAGAATGGCTGAATATTTTAGTAACAGAATTAATTAGATCTGAATTTGGGAGATCCGAGCGGGGTTTAGAAAACTCTCTCTCTCTCTCTCTCTATATATATATATATATATATATATATATATATATGTCAAGTGATTTAGTGCGGGAATGCGGTCGTGCAGGAAATGACGTCGATCGTTCGATCGCGGGTCCATCGCATCCAACGGTCGAGATGAATCGCCCCCGACCGTCCGATGCGATGGACTCGTGATCGACGGCCCGTGATCGCTTCCCGCACGACTGCATTCCCGCACCGAATCACTTCCCATATATATATAGAGGAATGATATTATGCGGCCGTGCGGCATCGACCACGGGTCATCGATCACGGGTTCATCGCGGGTCCATCGCATCAGACGGTCGGGAGCGATGCGATGGATCCGCGATCGGACGACACACGTCGGATCCGCACGACCGCACCGACCGCATATATATATATATATATATATATATATATATATATATATATATATATAGTCGAGTGATTCAGTGCGGGAATGCGGGAAACGACGTCGATCGTTCGATTGCGGGTCCATCGCATCCAACGGTCGAGATGAATTGCCCCCGACCGTCCGATGCGATGGACCCGTGATCGCTTCCCGCACGACCGCATTCCCGCACCGAATCACTTCCATATATATATATATACGCGAGCAATTCAGTGCGGGAATGCGGGAAACGACGTCGATCGTTCGATCGCGGGTCCATCGTATCCAACGGTCGAGATGAATCGCACCCGACCGTCCGATGCGATGGACCCGTGATCGACGGCCCGTGATCGCTTCCCGCACGACCGCATTCGTGCACTGAATCGGCTCCCATATACGCGAGCGATTCAGTGCGGGAATGATTGCGTGCAGCTATATATATATATATATATATATATATATTTATATATATATATATATATATGAAAATGATTGCGTGCAGCGAATGGCAGGTGCGGCCGCGATGTGGGCCGTTCGATCGCGGGTCCATCGCATCCAACGGTCGACGTGAATAGCTGCCGCACCTGACGTGAATCGACAGCCCGTGATCGCTGCCGCACCTGCCGTTCGCCGCACGTAATCACGTCCCTATATATATATATATAGTCGAGCGATTCAGTGCGGGAATGCGGGAAACGATGTCGATCGTTCGATCGCGGGTCCATCCATCCACGGTCGATGTGAATCGCACCCGACCGTCCGATGCGATGGACCCGTGATCGACGGCCCGTGATCGCCTCCCGCACGACTGTATTCCCGCACTGAATCGGCTTCCTATATATATATATATATATTTAAAGGGAAAGGTAGACTATTGCATTTTTTAATAAAAGTAAAAGACCAAGGACATGGAAAGAACTGGTTGGGGGTGTCGTACCCACAAGGAAAACATTCACTATATATGTTAGAAACCGTAATGTTAGAAAATCGTAATGTCCAGTTGGTCAAACTAACATAAAGGCCAAAGTCCATGGGCTAAAACAAACCCGTACCACCACAATGTTATGGTGAAGTGCATTCTCCATTACTGTTGCGCATTTGATTAAATTTTTTTATTTTTCAAAAAATTGAAAACATGTAATGATATATTTTTTTAAATTAAAAAGGCTATGACTGTTGATGAGACTGTAAATGTGGTTGAACATTTCATTTTCCAATTCAGAAAACAATCATTTGGAGACCAACTCGATCACCTCGCACTTCTCAAAAAAAAAAAAAAAAAACACACTCTCTATCACCTTGCAACTTCACCATCCTCTTTTAGATAAATAACACTAATACATGCAATAACACTATTACATGCAACTCATAGGGACAGTCTCATCGTATAGTCCATGTAGCTCGATAGCGTATACATCAATATGATGTATTAAGCCGGTTAACAGGTCGGATATTCTGACTTACCCACTATATGTTGGTGATTATTTAAAATATTTTTTTGTGGGACCGGATAAACAGGCGGATGTAATCTTTTTAGCTTCACCATAAAGTTAGCCACTGGGAGTCTCTTTGATGAAAAAAAAGGGATAGGATATAAATTGGATATGTTAATATCTGTATTTTATCATAATCATTCAGATTTGGATATCTTCTGATACAAAGCAAGATATATGTATTTTTTTTATAATTAATATGTTTAAATATTAATATTATTTAGATAATCAAGTGATATATTAGAGAAGATAAAAATTAAATTTGAGATTTTAAGACTTATTCAGATATCATATATTAAAAATTTAATATGAATATAATATATGATGATTGTGATTAATCATACAAGACAACAAATATGAACAAAATATATATATATATATATAACATATGTTGGATACTGATATTTTTCGTATTAGATATACTGATATTCACATCCGCACTCTGGATTTTCGAATATCAGATATTTCTAATTTTTTGGATATACAGATTTGGATCAGATTTAAATTTTTTTTCAGATAATTATCAAACTTAAATGTATATATACGAAGAACACCAAATTATATACTAGAAAATGGACCATCCATTGCATATAAAATGATTGAGGGTGCGGCTATAATCACCCCACAAGTTCTCATATCCACCTTTTTATTTCCCTACCCAGATATATATTTACAATTTATAAGTCCACCCTCTCATGTATATACTCCACCCTAATCACTCAAAGCCACCCCTACATTCCTTCAATCCTCCCATTCTCTCTCTCCCTCTCCCTCTCCCTCTCTCTCTCTCTCTCTCTCTGTCCTCCTCTCCCTCCCTCTTTGTTCCAGACTTGCCCAACCGCCCCGGTTCCAGCATGCTTAGGCCCACCCAGTTCCAACCCTGTTCGGAGTTGTTGACGTCCCTCTCTCTCACACTCCTCCTCTCCCTCCCTCTTTGTTGTATCAAATCCGGTTCCAGCTCCGCTCGGTGTCGCTAGCGGTCTCATCCAATTCGTCCATCACCAATGGCCTCTCTCCATTTCATTTGCATGAGCACAACAACCACCCTCAAATTTTTTTTTTCTTTCAAATTTTACAAACTTTAGATGTTTGAATACCTTTCATTTTAGCTTTAAATATAATTTTTATCAGTTTGTTTGTGAATGTATATGTTCAAATGATGTGAGATTGAAAACCCTATTTTTTTATAAAATGTTTTGTATTCCTACAATCAAAAGTATTTCAATAACCTTCATCATATATTACAATGTTATCATTATACATGTTTTTAAATATATGTTTTGAAACTTTTTTTTATTTATGAGAACTCTATTTTTTTAAAACAAACCTTACCCTAGTTTTAGGGATGATAATTTTTATAGTGAAACGGTTAATAAATCATTTGTGGGTCATGTTTAAGGAGTATATATTTGCATTCTTGTTTACATGCTGACATGCTGTCATACCTTGCAAGTTTGGAACTCTCTCCCATTGTTTGGCATGACTTGCAAGTTTTACTTTGTGAGTCAATTAGTTAATGTTGCTACTGAAAGTCATTCACTTAGTTGAGTGTCAGCGAACCCATCTCATTTTTAATAACATCAATATGATTATTTCTATTTCTTATAACTACTAATCTATACCATAGTTTCAAGAACTTGATATGGATCTGAATTCTGAAATATGGGAACCAGTAAGTATTGTTATGATTCGTAAAAAACTATTTTGTATGCTAAGAAGTATACATTAATCGACATGACATTGGTAATTGGGTACCACGTAAGCCTTGTGTGGACACTGTGAAGACATCACATTAAAAATTGTGATTTTTTTACATTGTACAATTTGGATGCTTATGATGTATATTATTACATTGTTATAAGGTCCCAAGGTAATCCCTATTTCAACTCCGTATGCAACAAGTGGATGAGATATGAAATATTTAATTATATGTGTTTGTGTTCTTTTTTAATAGGCTAGATTTTTTATATGTCTCTAATTTAATGAAAGCCTTTTCTTTTCAGCAACCGAAAATATTTTAGTTGCCACGCTTCCAAAACATGGTAGTCAAAATGTAGGACCCGTTTGCGAAGCGGAATAGGTGGGTATAAGGGTAGTATAAGGGTGGTATAAGAATAAATAAGGAAAATGATTGTTTGTTTATATAGTATAATTTGGTATTACTAAGCCAGTTTAAACGAGTATAAGAGAGTATAACAATTCTAAGTAACCCCTAGGATAAGTTATATTCACTTTATCTATTCTCATGGGTCCACATGTCAAATCAACTTTTTTACACTTTATTTATATTTTATTCTTTATCAACCAAACAACTCAACATTTATTCTTACGTTTTTCAATGAGAATAAAAAAAACACAACCAAACAGAAAATCTCTTATTCATGTAGATTTGTTATCTATACTGGCATAGTAATCTATCTAGAATAATTCAATTCCGCTATCCAAACGGGGACGTATAGTATTGTACCCTGCTTCTGTTAAGGCTGGTTCTAAAATTGGTGAGTGTAGTATTTTGTTAGCTTTTGTGGCGCACTTTAGTTTTTTTTCTTTGAGATAGTTGTTGTAGCATATTTAGAGAATTGATAGTTCTTTCATTTTGTATACGGATTCGAGCATTGAATCATTGATCAACTAAAATGATCATGGAACCATAATATCAATTGAGCCACCTTGGTATCATTGATCAACAAGTATGCTTTTCCATTGGTAGTTATTGTGATTATGCATTAAGAAGATTGATTCATGTGCGCCAGTGATTTCTTTTCAAAAGAATATCCTTCTATTTGGTAATGACTTAGTTTATCAGAACGAAGTTCATAGCTTTAAATATCGAACGATATATCGATCGATATATCGTTTTCAATCGGGTAATCGCGAAAAATTGGATATTTCGCGAGGTTTTAGCGAATGGGCGATGACGTCATTGATATATTTACGATATATTGTCGATATATCGAATATCGTTGATACACCGACAATATATCGTCTGTCTGGTTGGGCTGGCCAGCCTCACCCAACTGTTTTTTTATTTATTTTTATTTTTATAAAAAAGAGCCGTTGGGGCCCAACGGCTCTATAACCGTTATGGGGTTTTTTTGCATACCCCCCCCCCCCTCACACACACACACACACAATTTTTTTAAAAAATTCCCCCCTTATTTGTCTAACCCTATAAATAGACTCTCAAACATTCATTTTTACCACAACAACTCAACCAAGCATTTTCTCAACCATTCAATCACTCATACAATATTTAGTTCTTTAATCTCTCATTTAGCAAACAAGTTTTTTTTCCAAAATCCCTCAATCCCAAAAGAAGCCCAAAAATCCACAAAAAGAATCCAAAAATTCATCCAAAATAAAAAAATTCTTTTCTTGGTGGAGATATTGGTGGACTACTTAGAAGACTTTGGTGGAGTTCTTGAAGGCTTTTGGTGAAGATTTTTCCTCTTTCCATTTTTCTCCTATTTTTAGAGGTATTTATTCTTTGCACCTAATAGAGTTTTTTTAGAAAGTAGCTAAGTTGAATCATCCTAGTAATTAGATAATCAATATTTAATTTTTCAAAGCTAAAAAATCTATAAAAAAAATGTGGACATGGTGGCAATGATGATGGTGACACCTCTTATGGTTATGGTACACCATTAGGTGGAACCCAAGGAGAAGATTTTGTGACCAATGTAATGGATTATCTATTTAAATAAAATTTCTTCACTTTTTATAGTTTCATACATTTATATTGTAGTTAATTAGTTCCAAACAATCTTTTTCAAACTAACACCATTGTAAAATATTCATAAGTTAATATGAAATTATTGTTATTCATTTTTTATTCCCTTTTCTCACAATTTCTACGCTTTTTTATGTGTTTTTCCTTTTTTTCCATTTTTTTCAAAAAAAAAACCAATCGATATATCAATTGGGACCCCGATCGATGTAGTGATAAAATCACTATTTAAAACATTGACGAAGATTTTTTTTTTTTTTTTTTTTTTTCATTATGGTTGGAAGGAAAGCCAATCAAGACTCATCCATGTCGATTAGTTGCATTACTTTGGTGGTGGAAAACAAAACCCATTTGAAAGCTTATCATTTTTATTGTTACAGAGGAATGCCTATCAAATCTTGGATTCAAGGTCACTAGGCTCAACACATACAAATAATGTAAGCCATTTCATTAGCAACCCTGAAGGCCTTTTTATTAGCAACTATTGTTCAATATATTGAGAAATTTGTTGGTAGAGGCGCACTGCAATGTTCGACATAGGAGGCAATTCGAGATGCTAGAAGGTTTTTTCATGTTGAAACACCCCTGCCTAACGTGTCAATTCTAATGTGTCAATCGCACAACGGTGGGCGAAACGTATGCATGATCACCATTATTGATCAATGTTTGATTGACATCATCTTGTGGGCTTAATCCCTTTTTTTCTTCTGTCCAGAACAATGTGTATTTTTTGGGCGTAAGTAGAACAATGGTGAAAAAATACGTTGTAACTAAATACAGCTATATGCTATACATTATGATCTACAATATTTTCTGAACACAGGAATGAATCTACAATGTGTTTTTTGAGGAGTAAAATGATCTTCAAGTGCGATGGAATTGCATGCATTGCCTATTTTGCTAATTATCAGAGTTGTTTGATTATCTGTTATGTGTTATGACTGTTATTTGGTTTTAGAAAGGCATGCTCCATGTCGAACCAAATCAAATACTGAAGGCATCGGGCATGTCGAATGGGATGCAGAATGAGATATCAGGTTTCTGGTTATAGAATATAAGCTTACTATTGAACCAAGTCAAACATAGAAGACATTGGACATGTCGAACGGATGTAAAATGGGATATTAGGTTTCTGGTTCCAGAAAGACATGCTCCACGTCGAATTAAATCAAACATGGAAGACATCGGGAATGTCAAACGAGATGCATAATACTTCAAAGATTTCTAGTTCTAGAAATACATGCACTATGTTAAACCAAATCAAACACAAAAGACATGATCATGTCAAACGGAATGCATAATGGAACTTATGGTTTTGGTTTCACAAAAACATACTCTATGTCAAATTAAATCAAACACATAGATGACATCATGCATATTGAACGGGATGCAGAATGTGACTATGATTTATGGTTCTAGAAAGATATGCGTCATGTTGAATCAAATCAAACAAGGAAGACATGTGACATGTCGAATGAGACTTATTAGTTTCGATTGTGAGATGGGTAATCAATTTCCAGGAGGTGTGGGGTGAGTAATGTTCAGGGTCAGTAGGGTATACCGATGGGATGGGGAGTGTTAGGGTGGGTTAGGTCTGCGAAAAAAAAATGTAACAAAGCAGTTGTTTATATCCGCACCCAATGACTTTTGAAGGCCTTCACTGACGAAAACTAAAAAACAAACGAGAATTCGCTCAAAATGGAAGCCCTGCGAAAGTTGGAAGACGCGCAGAGGATGCTGTCCTTCATGGAATCCGCAGGCCTCTCATCCCACGAAGACGCCGACTCCGATCGGTTCCTCGCCGATTTCCTTCATTTCATGGTACACTCACCATCTGTTTGTGCATATGCGTTTGCGAGTTTGGTTTTTTCTTTTCTTTTCTTTTCTTCTTCTATAAATTGCCTTCACTTGCTTCTACTTTCTCTCAAAGAAAAGAAAATAAGATGATCGATGATGCTTTAACGTCCTGACAGGCACGGCCATGCGGCTCTCTGAGCGCTGAGAAGAAGTGCCATCTCATTAGCTCATTTCTTCCAAAGGTGTGAGTTACAAAATGTTGCTTTTTTTTTTTTATATTTATAAATATATTCTATTTAAGAGTTGTTGGGTTTCTCTGTTTGGCAGATTTCTGAACCGGTTCTTGAAGCAGCACTCCTCCGGTCTACTACTACGGGTGATGAGTTTTACATATTATTCCAAACTGTGCACTAATCATGAGCGCATTTTGTTTGTGGCACCTGTCTGTGTCTGTATTGCTGCATTTGATGGTATTTCATGGGGGAAAATGATATGTCCAGCCCTGTCTTTTTTTAAAAATTTATACACCCAACCCATTGAAGTATATATTGTTATAAAAAGTGAAGTATATACTGAGACTAGTGTTTTTTTTTTCTTTGAAAAAATATAATTTTTTTTAATTTTCATACATTGCAATGGCACAGTGTATGCTGCACTATCACAGTGTATAGGCGGCTGAAGGAGAGATTCTGGGCTGCAGACGGGGCTGTAAAATGGACCGAGTGTATCAATGCTTGTTTTGTAGAGTGTTTCGTAGAGGGATATTTAAAACTTGTTTAGGTGGGGCTGACATGGTCTATCTATAGATAGAAGTAGAATAGGCACTTTTGATTTTTCCCATGAAGAGGTTACTTTTTTTTATAGTTTAACATACCAGTGTGCGCCCCTAAGCGCACATTGGCATGCATATGCGCCACATTTACCATCAATGCGCGCTCATGTGCGGCCAGATGTTCGAACCCTGTTCGAAGTAGATTCGTTGTAGCCTTTAGGGGTTCGAACCTTGTTCAAATGGGGTTCATCCCAACCTTCAGGTGTTTGAATCCAGTTCGAACTGGTTCAAATGGCACTTAAGGTGTTCGTACCTAGTTTGAACGGGGTTCAAACGATCCTTCAGGCATTTGAACCCCGTTCGAACGGGCCATATACTAATTTTTTTAAAAAACAAATAAAATGCACAATGTGTGCTCGAACGAGATTCGTTGTAGCCTTTAGGGGTTCGAACTCTGTTCAAACGGGGTTCATCCCAATCTTCAAGTGTTCAAACCCTGGTTCAAACCGGGTTTAAATGGCCCTGAAGGCGTTCGAGCCTAGTTCGAGCCCCGTTCGAACGGGCCATATGCTAATTATTTAAAAAACAAATAAAATGCACAATGTTTGCCGACCTTACCTAATATGGGGGCCCGCATATGTTTTTAAACTATGTTTTTTTTTTTTTTTTTTTTTTTCATGATTTGTAGTTGCTCTATCTTAGTTCTGGCCTTGAAGGTAGCTTCGACTATATATTGCTTGATCAATGAGAGCTCCCACTCCCAAAATAATTTTTCAAATTTATTTAACTACTTTCGAATCTGCTTAGAAAATTAATGCACAAATCTCCAATTGTCTCTGAGGAAGGAAGATAATCTGCAAATTTTTTGATCTTTCAGAAGATATTCTACTTGAAACAACACGTCAAGAAATATTCGCTATAGGAGTTTCATAAGTTTTGCCTTATGCTTTATTTTTCTTTCTCGTTGCATTTAGACTGGATGTCTGACTTGGATGGCATTTTGGGTCAAGTCTTACTGTATATATACAATTGAAAACATTTTGCTTGAATGCCTAGATGTTATTAAAGAAGATATGGCAGAGGGTGGTATATTTTTAGCTTCATTCTGTTTGAAACATTTTATAATGTTATACATGGTGCAGGGATATCCTACCACATTAGGAATTTCTTCCTCATCGAACCCAAAATATTTTGTGTAATAAGAAATCCGCTTTCAATGACCACCATGTTAAATTCTACCCACACGTAGCCTGAAGTTAGGCCACACACATGTATATATATATTCATTTCTTTCCAGCCAACAGGCCCAACAAACAGTGTTTACCTGTAGCATTCCACATAGTTAGTGTAGCTTCTGGTCTTAGTCAATGCATTCCACATGCAGAGTTTACCTAATACTGTTAGTTGTAACATTAAAGTTTGCTTTTTTATGACAGTATGTTCAGAAACCTGTGCCGATGATTTTACCCTGTTTACTGTAGACAGTGGAAATGCCTGTTTATTGAGATCTGGCATGCCTATGGTTGGATTGGATGCAATGCAGCGGGCAAACTCTACACTTGAGGACTTTGTGAGTAATTCTTCTCTTAACTTGGACAGTGACCTGGTGTTTCATTTTATAAATCAAGGACAGGTCATTGTTCCTTTTTTGTCAACCTCATTTTTCTTATATTCACTGTCATTTTTTATGTCTTCTGTAAGTATAAGTACAATTATTTTCTCCATTTTGTTAATTCCACATCTCTCTCTCTCTCTCTCTGTTCTTAACCCTTTTGTAATTGTTTGTTTCATGTCTAGAAAAACTTTGTCGACACCAGCCCTTCCACATATTCATTTCCTTAATTGAATTGTTCTTAATGAGCTGAAATATGACAAACGTTTCATTTATTCTGTAAAGTTGAAATCGTCTAAAAGTCAGACAAATGATAAAAATTGTATTTTGCCATGCATCCATATAAGATGAAATGGATGCAAGACATGCGTATATAGCCTTCTCTCAGATAACTGGGGGGGGGGGGGGGGTTATCTTCGTATGTTAATGGAAAAAGAAAGAAACACAGGTCTTATTCATAGATTAGTAAAAGGAAAACACTAGATGTCTAAAAAACACTTCCAGGATCTTGATTGCCTGAACCCATTCCAGCAATTATTTGTCTAAATAACCAAATGTATTTTTTATTTGCTAGTTGCATTGACAAAAATATATCACTGTGGTCTGCATGGGATTTGTAAATCTCAGGATCATGTTTTGAAGATTGCACATTTTGAAGCCCGATAATGAAGGCTTGAAGACCTTTAGAATAGAACCCTCTCTCTAAACTTGGTATGCTTTTGACACATTTTTACCTTAAGTTTATGCATTTGGAAAATAATGGCTAGAAAATACTGTTAAGGGGGGGATAAGGCATCCAAGCTAGAAAATATATTTCTAAGTTATTAGATGAGTTTATAGAGTTCTCTGGACGAAATTTTTCTGGTTCTAGGTGAAGTAAAAGTATTTTCTACGTTGGTCCTTTACTTGCAATGATGATTATGAAAGTCTTGCATATTAACATAATATTTTATGGAAAGAACGTCCATTATTGCATTTAGAAATGGAGCAGTTACATGGAAGGCTGTCTTTGTTTTTCAATTTTCTCAAGCAAGTGAAACTATATATCATAAACCTTTATATGATTAGATGCTTGTATCCCTTTGATATCCACCAAGTTATTCCTCAAAGGTTACATATATAAAACACACAACAAATTGGAAATTTAAATTACAACTATGGAGCTGAAGTTGTTATAATCAAAACTATGGAGCTGAAGCTTTATTTTGTTTTCTTGGCTTCTATTATCAATGTTGCATTATTTGCTTCCTCTTTTACATAGATTGCCAATTTTTCTGATTAGATTGCCATTTTTTCTGAGATATTTATTGAGGAATTTTTATAGAGATTATTGAGATTGTGTTTTTTTTTTCTCCCACACTTTCCCTGGCTATGATATCCTTGTGTATAGCTACAATAATGGTTTGGTATATTAACAGTGTAGGTCTTATTTTATGTTCCATGGAATGGATGCAAATGAACCAAAATCTATATTTCGATTTCTTCCTTTCCTTTCCTTCACTGAGAGCTACATTTATCAGGTATATTTGATGAAGAGTATTTTAAATAATATCAAACTTATATGTCGATTTTCTTGGTTAAAATTAAAACATCGTTAATATATTGTATGGAAACTATGATTGAATTTACTCTCACTTTCTCTAATTTTTGGTACAGCTAGATAATATAAATGAAGAACTTTTGCAATTGTCTTCTGCCTCCTCAGAGGGTCCCAACCTTCCCATGGAAATGGGGAAATCGGTAAAAGAACCAATATATTAATTTATTTATAGCACTAATTTTTTTACTGATAAGCTTATGGTACATCAATTCTTCTAGACTTAGTCTGTTCTAACTGTTCAATCTGCTTCCACCTGGACAACAGGATGGAAATCAAAGTAAGGGAATCCATCTCCTGGAAGTTTTCAAATGTGATCCATTTGGACCTCTTGTTCACCTGCTTCATCACCATGGATTGTTAATTGAAAGGTCTAACTAGATTATAACTTGCCAACGTACATAGCATTTCATGGCTAATAATTTTTGTCTAAAGAATAATGGATATTTCTCTATTCACGTTTTCTACATGTAACAATTTTTGTCCATGATCATAGGATAACCACCGAACTCAGGCTTGGAACAGAGTATTGGACCTTGGAAAGAAAGCTCTGTCATGCATTGGTGAAGAAAAAGAAGGTATCAATAGTTATTAGTTGATTGTGTTGTTCTTAATTTTGTTTTTGTTGAACTTCAAAAGATGTACCATAAGTTCATAATTTGACATGTTCTAATGAATCCAAAATGAATCAACTTGACTCAAGGAACTCACTGAATGACTAGAATAAATGTCTCAAAATTTCCTCTATACTTATTTCCAAATAGATTTAATAATTTATGTAATTTATGGGCTTACTATTAATTTCCATCAGGTTTTCTAATTTGTGGTGTCATAAATGATATGGGGGTCAAGAGGTTTCTCTTATAACATTAATCATTAATTTTCCATTTAACAGATTTGCTTTGGTGAATGTTTCTCTTGTTTTTCATTTTTCACCACATCAAGCAAAGTCGTCTATCTCATTTTTACAATTTGATTTGCTTTGATGAATCTGTCTGATGAAAGGCTTGCTCCCAATGGCAAAGAGGTGGTGGTACTGCCACAGCCCCTGAAGTTGCTTTTCCCACCAGTCCAAAGGAGTAGAAGGATGATCTCTTGTTGAACAGTGAATTGTCATCTTCAATAATTGTTCATCAATGAAGCTTGACTAGAGAGAGTACAGGAAAATTTTGTTAAATTTTTCTACAGACAATGCCAATTGTAGTGGTGTGAACCAATTTTTGTGATGAATTCCTCCTCATGTGATGACTCTAGATGAGAGAAGTGGTGAAGACAATCTGGGGAGCCTTTGTCCTTTTATAGGTAGTTAGAGAGCTTTCTAATTGTCCCTAGCTGGCATGTTTGTATGAGTATTATGCTAGCTGGCTGATGATCGAGTCAAAAGTACAACTGGATGTTGGTTGAATCAAAGTTAGAACTGACTATTGACCAAGTTGAAGGCATTGTTGCCCCGTCTGTGCCAGATATATATGATGAAGTGAATGATTGAGCTCCAACGATCTCAGGAAAGAGTTCCCCAGCTGACAAGAGCTACTGAACCCTTGAGATGTACAGAGCTCTCAGCCATACCAAGCTATCGGCCTCGTTTTTCCAAGGTTGTCCTGTAAAATTATTTAACTGTTGCAAGGTGATACTGGTCATATGTTGATTGGACTTGGGTGATAATTTCCAATCACTTATAAGAAAATCACTATTAAAATTATAATAATTGTTTAGACTCTATTGTATAGATATGATATTCCCTGATGTGAAACTTGACCTTTTTCCTATTAGTAGCATCCAATTATCTAATTTCTTTTCAACTTCCTTAAACAAAATGTCAGTTCCTTTAGTTGTTTAATTTTTCTTATTGCTACATGATTACTCTGACTTTTGTTATGAAATTTTCTTTTATCCAAGATATTTGAATTCTAATCATTGGGAAAACAGACCAATCATTGTTGTTATTGATGAATAATGATATATCAAAATAACTAAAGTCCATGTCAGTCATTCCATTTTAGTTTTATTGGTCATATAATAGGGGGGTAGTCAATTAGGATTTTCATGGACAAATTGTCCATATCCATGGATTTGTAAATCTTATGTTTTTCAATCAGGACATTGGTTCATGGATAAAAAGTCCAGTGTTATTCAATTGAGACATTATTTCATGGACAAAAAGTCCAGCGTTATTCGATTGAAACATTATTTCGTGGACAACGATTGAGACATTATATCGTGGACAAAAGGTCCAGCGTTATTCGATTGAGACATTATATCGTGGACAAAAGGTCCAACGTTATTCGATTGAGACATTATTTCGTGGACAAAAAATCCAGCATTATTCGATTGAGACTCCTTATAGTAGACATTTTGTCTTGTGTTATTCAATTTAAACATGATTTGTGAAGACTTTCATAAGTGATGGATTTTTGTGGACTTTAGAGAGAGAAATACAAAGGAAAAAGTCATTTTAAAATCCCACCCAAATGAGTGGGATTCTCATGGATTTTTATTCCAGCATTGTGAATATTTCTTCTTTTTTTATTTTAACAAAACTCCTTTATGATTTTTATCTCATGCCTTTTATATTTTTATTCACATTTTTTTTTCTTTATTTATCATCTTTTTTTCTTCTGAATGTTCATTTGTATGAAATATTGCTATCACCTCATATGTTTGATAAATATATGAGAATGATAGATTTGCTTGTGTTGCAATCAATAATTTTATTATTATATATTATATAATATATGCCTAGATCATCCACAATTATTTTCTAACATATAGATTTATCATATATTTGATTATATGTATAATGTTTAATTTGATTTTCCTTGAAAATGTTTCTATTATTGTACAATATACATGCATATATTTTTTTATAATGTTCAGACATAGAGAAAAATAAAAAGATATATTTAGGCATATGTATATATATGACTAAATATACTGGTTGCTTTTATTTCATTTTTTATTTAAAGTAATATAATGCTTTTATTTTATTTTATTTTAAGTAATATAATTTATGATTTTATAATAACAGCTTTACGAAATACTAGATTCATTTGTGTTGAAGAGATGCTTGCTACTTTTTTAATGACAGTTGGACAAAGTTCTCGATATTGTCAAACTCATAAGACTTTTGACCGGTCTAAATGGACTACTAGTAAGAATTTCAATAAAATTTTGAAGGCGGTGAATACAATAGCACCGGAGTTCATGTATAAACCAGGATGTTTGGTTTGACAAAAAAATTAGGATACTATATGATTTTATTCTTATTTGAAATCCATATGTGTTTATTAATAGAAATCCATATGTGAAAAGAGTCAGTCTGTGAAAGTCTATGAAAGTACATGAGAGTGATTGCAAATGTCTGTAAAAGTCTGTGAAAGTTCATGTGAGTGATTTGTGAAAGTTTGCTGTGAAAGTCTGTGAAAGTACATGAGAGTCAATATATGAAAGTCTGTCAATGTCTGTGAAAGTCTGTTAAAGTACATGAGAGTCAATATGTGAAAGTCTATAAAAGTCTGTGAAAGTTCATGAGAGTCAATTGTGAAAGTGTGCAAAAGTCTGCAAAGTATACAAATCTACGAAAGTCTGCAAAGTATACAAAAGTCCATCACTTAAACAATGTCCACAGAAATCATCAAAGTCCGCATCGACTACCCTCCCATAAGGTTCAACTTGACCATTTACCTTTAGTTTTAATGCAGATATCAATTGAAGATGTTATGAGAGCTATTCATCTGAAATCCTTCGATTATCGAATTCTGAATCTTTTATTATATCAGTTGAGAGGACAAGAGGTAATTATATATTATTTTTTAATTTTTGCTAAATTCTTATTTTCCTTGTCATGCATAACTCCTCAACATATTTAGATAAATGTAATGGTACTCTCATGGGTTCCACTGGGAACTCAAGCCTTTTGTTCATATTTTGTGTTTTTACTCCAAGTATGAAATGCAACATACCATGTTGAAATTCATTAGGATTCTGATCTTTTATTTTTCTTCTGCTGTCTTCGAATGCGACTGGAGATCACCAGTTTGATCTTTAGAATGTTATATCTTTTCTTGATCGGCAAACCCTTGGATTGAGGGGAAATTTCTGACAGAGAGAATCCACCTTAACATTGAATTGGAGGAAAGATATAGATAAAATCCACCGTTTAATTTAGTTGGCAGGAGTTGATGTATAATTCTGTATGTTTGAGTATGCAAAATTGCAAATGTTTATATCTTTATTTATGTTTCTATTCCTACATACGCTCATAATTGTTTTACTATCTAAAAAAAATTATCACTAATTTTACTCTTAACAATACAATAAACTAATCATGTTAATTCTTGTTTTTGTGAATATTATGAACTTATCGTGCATACAGTTGGTACTTATTGTTTGATGGGGAAAATTATCATACTGAACAATAAGGAGCATAGTAATGCTTGCATTCATTGGATGAATGATCTCCAGATGCATACAGTTAATGGTTATTACTAATCTTTTTATAGGACTTGTAGATATCCTTACATTATGAGGGATAAGCTTGTGTCTCTCCAAGGGAAACCATTTACTCTGATCATCAACTGAACAGAATGTGATATTTTCGAAAGAAGTTTCTCATTTTTGCTTTCATGCTTTCTAAGTTATGTGTTCATGTAATACAGAAGATCCTCTTTGAAAGATGGACAATTGATGATGTGATATAGAAAATGGGATCCAATTGAGTCATGTGATAGAAATGCCAACGAGTTGGGACACCCAGATATCAACAATAGCAAAGATGATGTGATATAGATAAATGGGCTCCAATGAGTGATGTGATAGAGATGCTAAAGAGTTGGACACCTGGATATCAATAGTAGCAAAAATGATACTTTTAAAGTACCAGTTTAAAATTTAAAGCATCAAAAGTTGGAAATAGCTATTTTGAAACTCTGGGTTGCCCTAAATGCGAGATGACGAAAGAGTAGGTTTTGGAGTGAGGATAAGCCAATCTTGGAGAACAAACAGTAATTTCACTTGACATTGTGAATGAGATGCGGAGAGAGTAGGAGATGGAGAGGTGTGTGGGTCGGATAGAATATTATGTAAAGAGTAATTTCACTTGAATTTGTTCATGTGAGAAAATGATTAAATGGTTTCTCCGCTGATTTTTTACAAAATATAGGTTCTCTGGAACAATTGAGAGTCCATGTTCAATGTCTAGCTACTTGGTATCAGCTATTCTCATCATTCTTTTTAACATTGGATAGATACGTATATTCATATGCTGGTATGACCTTCGTCAAGGAATTTTCTTCTCCAACTTCAACGTCAAGGAATTTTCTTCTCCAACTCCAACGTCAAGGAATTTTTTGCATTAGATATTTTATTATGCTGCAATTTTTCTACTTCTAGTTCTTCATTTTCAAATGTAATATGCCACATTTTCTTAAAAAAGTTTTGTGCTTCTTTGAACAATTTCTTAATGATACTTTTTTCTTGGACTGAGTTTTTGAATGTTGACATAATGTTGTAATTGAAGGTTAATGAGTTGCATATGGAATTTCTGTCAGTCTCGGAGTTTCTAGTTGAGATATCAGATGACTTGTAAGTACTTTCATTTCCTTCTGTGATGTAGTTGTTTTCATGGGAATGTATGCCAAGAAAAACAGTAATATCGAATACATTGTTAGAAAATCCCCCCACTGTAGCAGTTGAATATTGTCTTTTATGTTTACCACATCCTTGATGTGCACCCAGCATTATTTTAGAGGTGAAACTCAGGCTCAGCGATCCTCATACTTCTGTGGGTTCATATAGGTGATAAAGTTTGGGCTCATGTACACGTTGACCTTCATATGAAGAATGAAATGTTGTTTTGGGCACGCACACATGCATCTGCTCCTGCTATTTCCTGAGTGGAAATATTGTAGTTCTTGCTTGAACACTAACCATTTTTACCAACTATTTAGATGGAGATTTCTTCCATTTAAAATCATTGGTAATTCATTTGCTTGATGGCTACTTTCTTCTTTTGGCCAATGTTGTAACTGTTTTTTCCCCCTGATTTTCTGGACAAGCATGATTATTTTCTCAAGACTCTGAAGGGTTGATGCTGCAGGTTTGACTATGAGGTGGGTACGTTTATTCATGGGATATCCTTGCTAAGCAATATTTGTAGAAGCATATGATGCAAGATTTAGAGTATATTAGAAGCATGTTCTCTAACTTTAATGTTTCATTTATGATGAATTATGGACTTCATCTAATGTTAGATATGATCCCCTCTTCAGGATGATGTAGTAAAGAATAATTTCAATATCCTGCGTATGTTGGTTGGAGTTTATGGAGCATCTGTGGCACCAAGCAAGTTGGTGAGCTATCAACTTACTATTTAATCAGCATTTTGTCAATGGAAAAGATAGTGTCTGATAACTTAGTTATATGTAATTTTTAATTATATATCTCAGTTTAACGTGCATCTGTTTATATTTACACTTCATAGAATTTTGGAATTGGTAAGCAGAGCAATGTTAAAGTGCTCGGCTTAGTGAGAGTGTCTATTTTGTGAAGAAATGCCAAATGTAGGACCAACTCCCCCCTCCCAGCGACCCACTATATGTGTGTGGCCTCTTCTGTTTCCAAAGGCCAGAATGGAAGTTTGTGTTGTTCAGTCAAAAGCCGTGCTTATTCAAAACATGATTAAGTTAAGAATAATCTGCGCCATGAATATATAGTAATTCATTAATATTACAACAAATTAGTTTCATCGAGTATGTGTTCAATTCACGTAAGAAGAAAGTAAAGCAGCACACAAAAAAATAGGAACAACAATAAATTTATCCTGGCACAAAAGAATACTACAAGTGAGCCCAAAATGCAAGGCCAATAGATTATATGGAGAGCCTTGATTACATGGGTTTTGAAAAGGGACAAAAAGCAAATATAGAAACCTTAGAGATTACAAGTTAGAAATTGGAAAGATAGATAAAGATGAATAAAGATAATTTTTAGGTGGAACCTGTAGGGGTGTGATGTGCAGATGTCTGTCCCAAAGGGTGAAAGCCTTTCATTTATGTACAACAGAAGATCCCATTTCCTCTTTGAATTTGAATTGCGTAATGGTCCAAAATAATTGATATCAGTCGTACATGGAACATGATCCACATCATTCTTCTCCCATCAATCTCATCCTCTAAATTTGAATTCAATAACTTAGATCATCGACCAATATGATTCTATGATGGTATATCATCCACCAATGTTAATTGCACATATGGATTGGTCTTCATCTCTCGAATTTAGCAGGATACCTCTTGAATGCTTGCCTCAGGTCATAATGCATATGATTATCTCATTAATGATATCAATCACATTTACTTGATGTGGTTCATCCTTCGCAAATCTGGCCGGATGCTTCGTGGATGCTTTTCAAAATGTCATGACCCCATTAACATCTAAATCAGTACTTCTTCTATTCATGTCTCTCGTTTTGGCAAATGAATGCATGGAGCAAAGTGGGGTGTTACCATGTTCTAAATGATGAATTTTTAGTTGATTTATACTCCTAAAATGAGTATACTACTGTATAATAAATATTGAACCAATTTTGTACATTGAGGTTTTGAATTTAGGGGTTTAATCTGGTATTGGATTGAAGAAACCTCATGATTTGGCTTGCTAACTGTGTTTAGGGCGTGCGGAATTTCATCATGCATATTTAATGTCTTACATTCAAAACATTTGTTATCATACTGCTTCCTGGTACCTTTCTTTGTAAAAAAAACAATCCAACATATTCCCTCTTTATTTTTCTCCCATCCAGTCACAATGCATTACTGAAGCCGAAGAAAGGTATGAAATACTTCTGAATAAATTAGATCCTGATCTATCTTCAAACTGTAGAAAAAGATGTGAAGAGGCGACAAAGGAAGGTAAACTTTGTTTTCTGGTCATTGTGTTTATGCTGCCTATATATGTTGAATAGTTGTAGTCTAGTCATAGACTCCTATGGCAAAAGATAATTTTTTTTTATTGTCTTCTGTAGGAGGAAATAAATCAGGACATGCCTTTGGAACATGGAACATACCCCCAGTCATTGCAGATGAGGAATCATATCGATCCCGAATTGAAGGATGAAGCATTATGTGATGCTGATTAATTCAGATTTTACCCACATGTTCAAACAGTTTATTCATCTTTAGTTATAGTGGATCATGGTAATATTGGTTGGATTCTGAATTCATGTCGTTATTCCTCTATTAGCTTGTCAAAAGATGGTCAAAAGATTTCAATTACAAAAGACGCAGGGGAATAGAGAATGTAAATAAATAAATAAAATAGATATTACTGTTAATCTTTTTTACAGTTCTAAATGCAATCTTATGTCTTATTAGTCTCTCTATTCAGTGTATTGAGGAATATACCTTGTTAATTTTTTATTACATTTTATTTATAAATGACATCATTTAATTATTTACATTATCTTTTGTAAAAATATATATTTTATTAAATGAGATATGTTTGCGTTTTAAATCATAAAATTAATTGTGTGTAACATTTTTCAAACCAAAGAAAAAAGAAGAGGAAGAACCCTGAAGGCCAAGTGTTACCTCCCCAAACAAAAATAGTTTTGCATAATTGTTGTCGGCGAATCCACCTAAAAAATAAATAAATGTGAAATATATATTTTAAATTTTTTTTAAACTCTAATAATCAATAAACAAATCAAAATGTTTATCAATGGTGCCGATAAACAATTATTATTGTGTCTTTCTTTTTTTAATTCTCACTTTTTCTTAACTTAGCAGACATGTATTAGGTAGATTACAATAAATAAGAAAATGTACATTTAATTTTATTTATATATACTTTATGCTTTATAAAAACATATATATTTTATTAAATAAAGGAAAATTCAAAAAAATCTTCTGAAAGTTAGAACTACTTAAATCAATGAGTTTTTAAAATTATACCAAAAAAGTTTCATTTCACCGTTTTGAAAATTAAAAAGATTAATATAACCTTATGTAATTTTTAAAAACTCTCTTATCATATTTAAAATTTTCATAACCATCATTTAATTGAAAAAAAATATTAATATTAGAAAATATTTTTATTTGAAAGTGATTTTACATATTATTAAATTTTTTTAAGCATGCTATAGAAAATGTTAAAATTGTCATTCATAAAATTTAGAAGGTTAAGAATATGTAAAAATATTTTAAAATGATAATATTTAATTTTTTACAATTTAAATCTTAATGTTGTATTTAAATATACAAAAAAATAATAATAAACTTCATGACCATATTAAAAATATTTTATTATTTAATATTTTTTAATTGAGATGTTAAACAATTGATATATGTGATAATGTTTAAATAATAGATAACATAGGGTGATCAAGTCATTGTACTTTCTAAAATTATTATGAAAAAAAAGTAATGATACTGCCCCCAAGGTTTAAGCTTAATTGAGAAGCTTTATGTCATTCTCTAATTATCTGTTTGATTTTTTTCAAAAGGTAAAGAAAAAATAAAATATAATATTATGCTTCACTTATTACCCCCACATTTTTTCTTCCCGAAACCCATCCCCACATTTTTCAAAAATAAAAAAAATCAATCGTTTCTTTTATACCCTTTAAAGACATCATCCTTTCACTGTTCTTTATCATATGAAAGATGATTTAATTAATTTTTCAGCTCTCCTTAACTCCATCTCCTGTGATACAATTACATTTTCTAGAAAATCAAGTTATATTTTCTAAAATAATAAGAGATACATTAAAATTTTGCAATGTAATGATATAAGATTGTTATTTTAGTTTGTATTCAAATTACATAACTAAATATTACAGAAATCCCAATATGAAATTAGAGTATTCATAATTAAATTAAGATTAGATAAAGTTCAGATACATTATAAAATGTAACTGACTTTAAAAATACAATGCATATAAAAATTAGTTACATTTCAAAATATAACTGATTTTAAAAAATGTAATGCCTATAAAGATTATTTCAAAATGTAACTAATTTAAAAAATATAATGCATATAAAGATCAGTTACATTTCAAAATGTAGCTGACTATAATGTATGATGAATATAAAATACATATACATTGACGAATGTAACTGTTTTTCACAATATAATGTATAAAGGATCAGTTACATTTAAAATGTAACTGACTTTAATTTTAGGATAAAAAAATAATGCACATAAAGATTAAATTCATTTTTCAATGTATTTGAGTTTTTAAAGCAATTTCGAGAAAAATAATATATATTTTTCAATGTATGATGAATAAAATAATAATAATAATAATAATATATTTACAAACCAATATATATATATATATATATATATATATATATATATATATATATAAGTGATAATACACATTTAAATATACATCTGAATTTCAAGCAAAAAAAATTGTTTAAACGTAGATTATGTCATTTACAAGTAAATAACATAGAACTCCAAAATTTTTGTTAAACACCATATTAAAAAAAATATAAAATATATAAATGAAATAATTAAAAACGTAGCTTCATAAACAAAAGAAGAACACATGCCAAATCTGAATCGATGAATATTGAAAAAACGATATCCAAATCATTCAAATCAAAGCAATCATTAAAAATCCTTTGAAAAAAATATTCAATCTGTTGCCTAGTGTTTTTTAAAACATAATGATGTTTTAAAAATAGTGAACAATTAATTATGAATGTAAAAAACATTCAAATAAAAGGAATATAAAAAAAAAGTGAATTACATACTGCCCATGTGGTTTTAAATGTGAAAAGACAAATCATAACCATGAAGCAAAAGTAAATCAAATGGTAAATCAGGAATTAGTAATGTACCACCACATATAACTTCTAATGCGCCTCACAGTGTTTAAAAATCATTATTGATTTTTAGAATGACTGACTTGAGTATTTTAAGTACTTAAAAGATTTTTTTGATATTTTCCCTTAAATAAATATGTATTTTCAAGGAAATTCAAAACATGCTGAGTTAGCAAGTGCAAAACCTACTGGACTGCCCTAAAATTTCCCATCAAAATCAATGTCAAAATTGAATACCAATGGACCCAGAGCGGAATTGTTTGATTCAGGATTCAAAATCAATGGCGCTAACATGTGACTGTTTAGACTTTATCAGAAGTCTATAAATGAGGAGACAGTTCACCTTTCATTTACTGGGGACCTATTTCTAACAATGACATCACTCTTTTCAATTACCCTTTTTTTTTTTTTGGTAAGAACACTCTTTTCAATTACTTAACTCTTCATTCATTTCCCGCCACACATTTATTATCATCTTTACCTCTAATAACCCACACTCTCTCCAAAGTCATTCACTTCCTGATATGAATTCAATTCCATTCAATAGCACTCTCACCACACCAAAATCCAACCCATTAAAGAACAATAACCACTCCACCCAATTCAAGTCCTCCCTCACTCAAAAACAAAAACCATTCAAATGTTCCAAATCAATCTCATTAGTCCAGGCACACCACATGTTTGATCTCTTTCCCAACAGAGATACTTCTTCATGGACAATCCTGATTGGCAGACATGCCCGCGCCGGACGCTTCGAAGAGGCTCTCTCGACATTCCGATCGATGATTCTAGAACTGGGTCTTGATTATACGTGCGATGGTTTCTCTCTGAGCATCGCATTGCGATGTTGTGGTGCATTGGGAGCCATTCGGCACGGTAAACAAATACATTGCTTCATGATCAGGAACTTGGGCACCCCCGAATTGCACGCGGAGAGCGCTGTCATTGATTTCTATGTCAAATGTGGGCGGGTGTTTAACGGTCAGTGTGTGTTTAATAGGATGCTCGAGAGAGATGTCGTTACTTGGACGATCATGTTGAGGGCCTATGCGGATTCCAATGGTCGTGAAGATGAGTTGTTGAGACTTTTCGATCAAATGTTGCGTGATGGGGTTGATCCCAGCAGACATACAATCACTTCTGCATTGGGAGGTGTCTCATTGAGTACAGGGAGGCAGCTTCACTGTCTGGTAATGAAGCGGAATTGGGGTTCGGATGCATTCATTGGCAGTGCCCTCATTGACATGTATTCGAGAAACGGAGTTTTGGATGATCCGCGTTTGATTTTTGAGCGGATCATTGACAAGGACATTGTGTGCTTTAATAGCTTGATATCGTGTTATGCTCGAATTGGAGATGGGGCACGCATCGTTTCTGTGTTCGGGGAGATGGGTTTATCAGGACTGGAAGCCAATGAGTCTACCTATGTTGGAATGTTAAATGGGTGTACAAATTCGGGATTGGTTGGCTTGTGTGAGCAGCTCCACGCTTTAACCATAGTGAGTGGATTTGCTCGCAACGTACATGTTCAAGGAGTCATTGTTGACATGTATGCGAAATGCGGGGATTTAAACTCTGCTCGAGCCACATTCGATAAAATTGAGGGGACAAAAACTGTGGTCACATGGAATTCGATGATTGGGGCATACGGCAAGCATGGTTATGGTGAGGAGGCTCTCCGTGTCTTCAGTTTGATGGAGGCCACTTCAGTTGCACCCGACCGAGTCACCTTCACATGCCTTCTCTCCGCGTGCAGCCACTCAGGGCTGATCGAGGAGGGCTTGAGACTGTATGAATCGATGCCGGACGTGTATGAAGTTCCATGGGAGAATGAGCATCTCTGTTGCGTGGTGGACACTTTGGGCCGAGCGGGGAGGACACGAGAGGCTTATGAGTTCATAAAACGAGCAGGTTTCGAGGCTGGAGCATCAGTATGGGGAGCGCTGTTGGGTGCTTGTAGAGTCTGGGGGGACACTGAGGTAGGTTTAGCTGCTTCAAGGTTTTTGTTTGAACTGGAGCCAGGTAGCTCAGGATCATACGTTGGTTTGGCCAACGTTTTCGCTTCAAATGCGAGATGGCATGATGCGTTTACAATCAGGGAAATGATGAGCCATCGAGGGGTTCGAAAGGATCCAGGTTATAGCTGGATTGAAGTTTATAATGAGATGCACAAGTTCAAGTCAGGTGAGACAATGCACCACCCAAGGAGGGAGGAGATCTACTCAATGTGCAATACATTGAAGTTATGTATGTGTGATCAAGGTCTTGCAGACCTCAAAGTGTCTTTAAATTTTCCACATTTGTAACTAACGCAAGTGATGGATATGGCCATTAATAAGAGATGTAAATGATTAGAAGTTGGCAAACAAGGGAGGAGAAATCTGTACAAACAAGGGATTTAGAGCCTCTTTTGTGGTTAGTTCTGAAAAGAATGTTGGGCAATAATCCTACAAAAAAATTGGGTTGGAGGCAAAGTTTCTTGTATGTGTAACAGGAGGAGGAAGTAGGGTCGTAGTTAAAATGGGGGGAAATTTTGTTGTAAAATCCAAATTTCCTCAAAATGTTGGGACCCATTAAGTGGGCATCTCCCATGCATGGAAGAGGTAAAGAGTCTCTAAATCCTGCTGCAACATCAATGGCCTATCCTGCCATGTGCATATAAAAAGAATCTTAGTACACAGAATATGTCTTTGTCCCCCCACCTAACCAAAACGTTGGCAAAAGCACTGTATTTTAACCCAAAGAAGAATCACAGAGTAAAAAATGATTGAAATAAGCAGGACTACCACATCCACACAGTAGCACCCATACATCCAAGCCTCATTCTTTCCAACAGAGCCAAAAAAACTCACTCTCCACTAAAAAGAAATTCATGAAACTGCACATCAAATTAAATTAAAACTCATTGAAACAGAGAGACTAGAGAGCTTATAACAAACAACTTTGCTTCCATGTAAGCATTCATCTACATCCACCTGAACAAGCACACATTCCGGAGACATTGACAAGCAAACTAAATGGTTAAAAAAGAGAAACAGAAACAACAGTACTGAGTATTGGTACTAACACCAACCAGTAGCAGTAGCAGCTGCAGGGGAAACAAACACTAGTAGAGTAACTAGAGTTTCATGAACAGCATTGATGCACTCCTTACGGAGAGGGTGGCCATTCAATACCTAGGAAGCCATCATTATTGAACCCACCTCCATAGAACCTCACTTCCAAACCTTCTAGCCCTTGTGGATCATCCCAGCCACCATCAGAGCTCTCCCCATCGAAGAATTCTGCGATGCCATCATCTATGTAGTCCCAAGCTAAATATCCAGAGGAGTCCGAGTAGTCTGAGCAATCCTCCCAGAGACCCCTCTCATAGCAGTCATTTGTGATGAGTGGCCCCAACAACTTCAACCTAGGATACCTCTCCTTCACGAAATTGTCATCAAGCCTAACATCCCAACATCCTCTTATGTCAAGGAACTCGAGATCCCTGCAACTGGAGAGGATCTCAAGAACCCCTACTGATGTGAGGAGAAGATAACCCATCTCGAGGTGCTTGAGCTTTGGCATGTAGTAGGCAACTGCATGGGCCTCGTCATCCTGACAGACCTTGTCTGCAACCTCTAATGGGTGCATTACACGCCTCAGCGTCACGAGGAACTTGCAATTCTTCCCAAATTCCTCCAGAGCGTGGGCACCAATCTTTGCACAGTAACTGATATCCAAAGAGGTGATGTTGGACAATCTCCCTGCGACTTGTTCTACAACTGAATCACTTATTTCACTCCTTGGGAGTGATAGGGTCTGAAGGGAACTCGTGCTGGCATAATAAAAAAATGCAAAGATTCAAATATGCATGAGTGGCCCAAACAATGAAAAAACCACCAAGGAATGGCACACTAAAGTTTAGTTGAATCAATTTTCCTTCAATCCTCAACCTATACATAAGCATGACTGTTCAAATATTATTATCAAGGTGGGATAGGATATAGCAAGGGTTGGATCCCATCAGGTCTCGTCAATCCCCCATGAGAATCTGATGTGTCTCATATCATATGTTAACCATGTGAGGTTTGCGACATCTTTAATCTGATGTCAATTTCTCATTGGAGATTGATGATATCTCATGAGATCTAGCCCTGACTATATCTTATCTTAATCAAAGTTAAAAGGACTGTTACAACAGCTGACAAGCTGACAATTTTTATGCGGAGTTATTATTTGAAATGCATAAATTGGCTAATCAACAAATCAATTACAAAAATGGAGTAATATACACAGTATATGATGGGATACAATAAAATCAGTATGTAATCAAGAAGAACTAGGCTGATGATATTAATATATACAATAAGTGAGACAAAATAACAACACATGCTTAGGTGATCAATGTGAAAAACATGCCTTGATGAATAATCCGAATACAGTCATGATCCGCTCCGCAAACAAGATTGCTAAACAACCTAAATATGACAACAACGAAAAAAAGGTTTGCCATTTGGACCGCTTAGGTATAAGACACATCAGATAATGTAAATTTTATCAATTCCTTCATCTGTCAATCCATGCTACATACACAATGCAATATTACCGGGATCAGATAATTGTATCAATATCTAACTCTACTTAAAAATCATAATGAGTAATACTATGATCAATTTGATGATATATTATTTATCAGTCTCAAGAAAAATCGTGAATTGCTAATTCCGTCCCTGAGAAGCATCTAATGTGCCATGCATCACCACCTGTTCTCATGGAACTCAAAACAATTATGCCTTCAATGCACCAATCACTGACTACTAGAAATATTTCCACTTACTGTTCGGCAATGAACACAAACAAGGAGTCATCCGGGAGGCCAGAGACGGAGATTTTGCGAACAGATCCAGAGCTCCGATCGATGAGCATCCGCACCATCCGATCAAGATCCTCAGGCTTACATCTTTGGCTCCACTCCGCGAGGTCTATCTCCTGCCATGAGTTGGGGCTCAAAGCTGCCCTGCCCCATGATTTGCAGACCCTTGGAACGACAGTCAGCTTATCCTGAAGCGACAGATTGCGGAAGATCAAGCAGAGAGCATCCGGTATCAACTCGTCCCAGCACCGTAATTCCCCACTGGCATCCATCTTATGTATTCTTCACAATCAGGGATTCAAGATCCTCTCTTTTTGCCTCTCCCTCTCTGTCCATACACAACCAACAAAGATGTACATAAATAAGAGACAAACAAGAAAAGTAGTTGAGAACAGTTCATAAAAAATGATCAAGAAATCAAGATCCCATCTAAACAGTTCAGTCCATCTACCAAACAAACAACGCATAAAGGGTAAAAACCAAGCTTCTCAAACATCTCATATGTGAATTCAGAAAACAGACTGAATATTGAGCTCAATTTTAATCCCCAACACCAAAAAAACAGAGAAGACCAACCACTATAAAAACCCCACCCTTCACCGATCTGAGAAAACCCAAATCAAAATCACCTTAAAAACTTCAAAAAAACCAAGAACCCAACACATATCATGATCAAAATCCAATATGAAAGAACAAGCCACGATTTTTTTAACATGTTGATAAGAGAATCCTCGGAAAGGCTAAAAGGGGGACTCTTCCCATCAATGGCCAGAGATCCACTTGACGAAATTTTAAGATAAACAAACCCCACATCCGCAAAAATGTCAAGCGGAAATAGAAACCCAGAACATAAATCTAAAGATCTCATCTTTTTTTTCTTGAATATATCAGGATCCCCAAAAAATAAAACCCACCAACAGACTTCAAAAAAAAAAAAAAAAAACTGTGAAAAGATCACAATTACATGAAAAAATCAGACGATACAGATCAAGATCGATTCATTCCTTCACAAAAACGAAAACCCAAACAAAGGTTAAACAAAAAGCGGACTTTTTTTTAGGGGAAGAGAAGATGTACCCAACAAAATAATATAAACAAATAAAATCTCCGCCTCAGACAATGGTGGAATATAAAAAAAATATATATAAAAATATAAATAGCTTCAAATTCACGTCTGTAGAGCAAACAAAACAGAGAAAACAAACAAGTGCTATTAAAGCTCACAAAAAAAAGAAAGTCTCAGACATGAACGGTTGGATGCGAGGGATGAAAACTTTTAGGATTACACGTGTAATTGAATGTCCCGAGATGGAGACGTGGATGCCTAGGAAGCTACGGCTACGGGTCCATGTGAATGGCCTTGTTTTTGTCCGGAAGAAAATTTGTCACCCTCTTCACCACCATTTCCAACACAACAAACAAGTTTTTCTTTTGAAAAAGCAATAATAATAATCGAGAGGTGCTCCACTCTGTTCTGCAATCTCGTTGTTAGTTGAACAGCGATCTAAAATTCGCTTATATGCTGGGATATCTCGATGTATATTATTATAGTATATAAAATTATTGTTTTTTAGCTAGTTAGATTACTCTTTCAACACGCGACGATGATTGTATTTTCTTTCTGTATCTTTGTTTTTATCTATTCTCTCTCCATTCAAAATTTATAATTCGAATTCAGAAATGAAATCGGATAGCAAACATTACTTTTCGTTAAAAAAAAAACATTATTATTTTTTATTTTTTAAAACAAAAGTTAGAAAAATTTTAAAAATGTTTTTTTTAAATATTAATCCAATTATATATCGTAAAGATTATAAATTTATAAATGAGTCGAAGTAGAGAACAAGGGAGAATGGGCCATGGAAGTAGCCCTGTCAATGGGTCGGGTCCAGACCTGGACCGGACCCGACCCGATTATACGTGTAATATACCTGATTCGATTTAGACCCGACCTGATGGGACTGAACATACAAACGGGTTAGGTCCGGGTCCACCCTGCCTGACCCGTTGGATCCAAAGACTTGACTGTTTTATTAGTATATGCTCATATATTATAAGACCGTTAGTATTAGTTGATCGATAATTTTGTTTCTTATTTATCAAGTTACAAATATAAGTTTTAATTCATTTTTGTATTCATAAATCTATAAACCAAACCCATAAATCATAATCCATAACCAACCAAACTCACTCGTTGACAAGCTTTATTAATTTATTAGCCTTTGAATTTGTATAATTGATTGATTTATTACATGATTTGTGTTCATTGTTTAAGTTGATATGTAGTGTTTATTGTTTTGCATATTAAAAAACAATGAGGATTACACGTAGAACTAGATGTCCATATCATTTTCCCCAAACATTTATTTCATTCATTGAGTTAGGTATAATTAATACACATTTAATATCATAGTTGATGCATCATATAATGTCCTTTTTGTATCTTACATACAGTATATATGTATGTGTAGATATCACAGGAAGTACACGCTTCACCAACTCGAGTTCACCTAGTTGTTGGGTTTGATTGTTTTTTAAAATATAACAAAACACGTGTTGCAGTGCACGGACTGCATGGGAATCAATCAGAGACACAACTGCTCCTACTGACCTAAGGTTTTAGGGCTGACATCAATTTCTAGTTGACTGTCCCATCCGTAAATTTCGTGTGGTTTTAATCCCACCATTCAATGGAATGGTTGGTCAGATTTCAAAGCCCTGCACCCTTTTTTTCCGTCCTTGTTTGCATTGATAATTGAATATTTATTATATCTTATTACAGTAACGGCCGTTTGGCCAGCGGAATAGAATTCAAATATGGAAGGAATTGACAAAAACAAGTGTTTGATAGATAAAATAAAGGGTATAACTATACAGAATAAAAAGAGAATAAATTAGTATTTGTATTTTAAATCTATCCATGAAATTGTGTTATTCTTCCATTGGAATAAGGAGACCCATATATCAAATTACATGTCATCGCATCAAATCATCTGTCATCACCTCTTATATATTAATGAGACCCATATGTCAAATCAATTTTTACACCTTATTCACATCTTATTCTTCATCAACCAAACACCCCAACCTTTATTATTACGTTTCCCAATGAGAATAACTGAAAACACAACCAAACACAAAATCTTTTATTCAATTGATAAGGTCAACAATTCCTGGAATAGTTATAAACCTCAGAATAGTTTATGTTTCTATTCAAACGGACCCTAAATGTCTATTAAGATAAAAATATATACTATTTTAAATTAAATATTTATTTTAGTATAATAAATAACAAATTATTTATATTATTGGGAGTGGATAGTCCCACCACTTTTTTTTATCGTCTCTGTCACCTTTCTGAACCCACAACCCTTATCCCCTTTTTTATTCGAGATCCATGGTCGAGAATCTCGAACAGATAAACATGAATTGCTAGTTGTACTTCGTGAAAAAAAAAAGTTTTTTTCTTCAAATTTGTCATTTCATTTCTTTTAAAGAGATTTTGTTCAAGTAAGCAAACAGCTGGTTACAGGAGTCTATTTATCGCATATATGCTTCAAAGGACATCGTGGCATAATCATCGAGGTGAAGTAGAGACCTAAAAGATCAAATGGATATTGCTATTAATAAGTGAAAATTAATTAAAATAATCTTAAAATGAGTGTTTGGAAGTCTGAAATAAATGAAAATTTGTATGTTAGAATTAACTTGTATAAAGTGGTATATGAATTTCAACTAACCCCTGAAATTAAACTATTATAGTTTATTCAATAAAAAAAGATTATATGGGTCCACTATTAAATCAACTATCATCACCTCTTATAAATCAATGATCATCATTTTTTCACATTTTATAAATTTTTTATTCATACCTTACTCTTAAACAATAAACAAATTATTGTCACGTATCTCAACAATAATAAATTAAAATACAATTTAATAAAAAATCATTTTATCTTTATTTATATTAAAATTATCATAAATTTCAAATAACTTAATTATATGTCCAAACATAACTTAGTTTTTGTATTATCTAAACCAACTACTTTTTATATACAAAATTTATGAACACCTAACCCCACCACCCTTCCTGTTTCTCATAGATTGGATTATCTTTCTCCTCTGTTCTCTCTCTCCCCTCCGATCTCACTGTGCCACCACCACAGTGTGACAGTGACCACGTCTGCTGTGTCCTCCTCCCAATGCCTCTGTGTCCTCCCCGGCTCCCCCTACTGTCCGACCCAATCGAGAATGGGTGTGACAGGAGAGGGTTGTCGGTGAGGACAAACGTCTCTACATTCGTGAGGTTGAAGAGATCTGCGATGGCAGGGTCGAGAAGTTGTTCGAGGAGAATCAAAGTGCGTTAATTTCGGAGAAAGGTGATCGGTGTTAAAAAAAACTTATACTTGCATTTGAGTCGATTCATAATTTTAAAGTATTAATTTTGTTTTAATGTGGTCTATTTGAACTCCAGGAAGTGATCATCAAAAAGATGATGTTGTAGAGTTGGGTGGAGAAGGCTCCATGGAGGAAGTTGAAGGAAGGTCGAGGGAGGAGAGGAAGGGGAGGCCGCAGAGGGAGATGGGGACGATGGGGGAGGAGGAAGTGATGCTGATTGCTGAGGTCGTCCAAGGATGGTTGGTGGGATCAATTGATTTAGAAACCACACCAAATATGAGTTTTTTAATTTTTAAGTTGGTGAGAATAGTGAATTAATTGGTGGGAATAGATGCATTTATTTTTGTTTGGTTGTAATTTTAGTTATTCTCATTAGGACATATAATAATAAATTTTTTTTATTTGATTGATAATGAATAAATTGTAGATAAAAAATTATTAAGACGTGAATAAAGATTTGTAAAATGTAAAAAATTGATTTGACATGTAGATCTCTTTATTTAATAGAGATGATGACATGTGATTTGAAATGTGAATTTCTTTTATACTAGTGGAATTGATTTGGTGAAATAATATAATTATAAGAGGACTTGAAATATCAATACTAGTTTATTCTCACATAATAAGTATAGCTGAAAACACAGCCAAACACAGAATCTCATGTTGTAGAGTTGGGTGGAGAAGGCTCCATGGAGGAAGTTGAAGGAAGGTCGAGGGAGGAGAGGAAGGGGAGACCGCAGAGGGAGATGGGGACAATGGGGGGGAGGAGGAAGTGATGCTGATTGCTGAGGTCGGCCAAGGATGGTTGGTGGGATCAATTGATTTAGAAACCACACCAAATATGAGTTTTTTAATTTTTAAGTTGGTGAGAATAGTGAATTAATTGGTGGGAATAGATGTATTTATTTTTGTTTGGTTGTAATTTTAGTTATTCTCATTAGGACATATAATAATAAATTTTTTTTATTTGATTGATAATGAATAAATTGTAGATAAAAAATTATTAAGACGTGAATAAAGATTTGTAAAATGTAAAAAATTGATTTGACATGTAGATCTCTTTATTTAATAGAGATGATGACATGTGATTTGAAATGTGAATTTCTTTTATACTAGTGGAATTGATTGGGTGAAATAATATAATTATAAGAGGACTTGAAATATCAATACTAGTTTATTCTCACATAATAAGTATAGCTAAAAACACAGCCAAACACAGAATCTCATATTCCATTGATAAAATCAACAATTCCTGGAATATGTATAAACCCCAAAATAACTTATACCTCTATCCAAGCGGGCCTTTATATTCCTTGTAAAAAACAACAACTTAAGTCTTATTTATCTCTATTTCTCCCCTATTCTCTCATCTAACACCTCATTTGGGATGGAACATAAGCAAGAAATAGTAAATAATATAGGAGAATAGAAAGAAAAAAAATTGTTTGTTTTGCTATAATTAATAAACCTTGATAGTTATGTCTGGATAAGATATGATAAAATCTGATAACTATTATCAGAAAAGGCTGTAATTGCTTATCATGACTTATCTATGCTAACAGATAAAAATATTTATTTTTTGTCATTTTAAAATTTTAATTTATCTAACACTATACGCATATTACAAAAATTATCATATCTATCATCTCATATACATATCTCTCACATCTTTTCTCAAACACAAATAATTTATGCAGGGTCATTTAAAAAGTCATAAACTCTTATACAATCCTTTTATTTATCACTTATCTTTATTTTATTTCCAAGGTAAACTAAAAAAAAAAACTATTTTTATGTTTTCCAATGAGAATAACAAAAAAGATAATCAAACAATTTTTTTTTAATTTAACATGGATTGTTATTTATTCCAATATAGCTATAAAAAACGAATAACCTTGTATCACCCTCAAACAAGGGGTAAGAGATTAGACAATTTTTCATTTTTTCAGATTTTAAAGATTTTTATTCGTCATGTAACAAAATATATCACGAAAATGGCTCTCCGTGAACTCTACCTCACCATTCACAGATCTCATGGGTATGGAAATTTATCACCAGTGGTATGAGTCTTCTACATACATGGATTTGTCAGGTCAGTATGGACCCGACCAATTTGAATTTTTTGGATGACATTTGGTTTATTAGTTGTCCATTAATAAACCACATTTCACTTTTTTCTCAACATGGACGAGACTTTGCTAGGCCCTCTCTTTCATTTCTTTGGGATTCTGATCAACCACACCATCTTCTCCCTCCTTATTGGGAAGCCCATGTGGCTAAATTGTCCCTGCCTCCAGCCCATGATTCCCCTACACTCTGCTTGAAGATACCACCATGGGCAAGTGGTATACATCCACCATGTATTCTACATTCACTCTGGCATTACCTCCACCTCCTCCCTGTCTTAGCCGGATACTGTGGCACATGCTGATTTACGACAAGGTCAAATTCTTTCTTTGTCTTTTACTTCACGACTCGCTGTCTTACCAGGGATATGCTCATGTCCTTCACTCTCGTAGTCTGCAAGTTTCATTACAATATTGCTTACGTGAACGATACTCTGAATCCTCCACGTATTTTTTTCCTGGAATGTTCTTTTATTAATGAGTGTTGGAGATAAAGAACTTGGATACAGTGAGTTGGTTTGTGAACACCACCCCCCCCCCCCCCCCCCCCCCCCCCCCACACACACACACACACACACACACACACACACACTTGGTGATTTATTTTATTATTCTATTTTATACTATTACAGATGCTATAAAAGAATGGTAACAAGAGTTGGGTTGTGTGTATACAGACATTTAAATTTTAAAGGGAAAATGAAAGAAAGAGAGGGAATGTGGTCAAAAGAAAAGTGGTGGAAAATAAAAGATTTTTTCTTCGACTAACTTTCATGATATTTGTGCATGAGATTTAAATTTTTTTCATTATTTTCTCTTAGATTCTCACCTATGAGAAATGGCCGAAAATTTTTTTACCACCTTTTCTAATAAGATAATAGGAGAGGGAAAGTGATGTAATTTTTTTTTTTTCATTGTTTGGTACAAACAATAAGTTTTTGGATGGTTAAAGGAAAATTTTTCACTCTCTCATTTTTCCTTTAGCACCAACACCCTTAGTGGCAAGTGGTAGTTTGTTACATATATCATTGAGTTTGTGGGGACGTTAGTAGGAAGCTATTCTTGTGTTGGATTTGTTTGACATGCCCTTCATTTGTGGAGATGGTTGATGACTGAATCTTGCTATCACACCCTTGAAAGTTGATGGGGCGGAATCGCAACATCAACTTGTCAGATAAAGAGGCAAACCGACTAGAGGGCAGACCCTTTGTGAAGATATCAATGACCTGATCAGCAACGGTGATATAGCAGACGTCCAATTCTTTACATACGACTTTGTCTGGTACATGATGGTAGTCGATCTCCAGGTGCTTCATTTTGGAATGGAACACGAGATTTAATACTAAGGAGATGGAGCTGATGTTATCACACCAAATAATTGGAGTGGTGAGATGGACAGGTAAGTCGTGGAACAAGAAACATTAGCCATGAAATTTCTGCTGCTGTACAATATTGCTTACGTTGAATCGATATTGTGAATCCTCCACATATTTTTTCCTGGAATGTTCTTTTATTTTATTAATGAGTGTTGGAGATAAATAACTTGGATATAGTGAGTTGGTTTGCAAACCCCACACAACACTTGATGATCTATTTTATTATTCTATTTATACTATTACAGATGCTACAAAGGAATGGTAACAAGAGTTTCGGGTGTGTGTGTACACACATTCGAAGGGAAAATGAAAGAAAGTGAGGGAATCTGGGTCAAAGGAATTAAAAGTGGTGAAAAGTAAAAGATATTCCCTTTAACTAACTTTCATGGTTTTTATGCATGTGGTGAAAAAAATTTCATCATTTTTTTTATCAAATTCTCACCTATGAGGAAAGGGAAAAGTTTTTACCACTTTTTCTAATAAGACAATAGGAGAGGGAAAGCGATGAAATTTTTTTTTCTTTTCATTGTTTGGTACAAACACTAAATTTATGGATGGTTACACGAAAATTTTTCACTTTTGCTTATTTTCCTTTAGCATGAACACCCTTTAGTGGCGAGTGATGGTTCGTTAATAATATCATTGAGTTCGTGGACATTAGTAGGAGGCTATTCTTGTGTTGGACTTGTTTGGCATGCCCTTCATTTGTGAAGACGGTTGATGACTGGATCTTGCTATCACACCCTTGCAAGTTGATTGAGCGGAATCACATCATCAACTTGTCAGATAAAGTAGCAAACTGACTATAGGGCAAACCCTTTGTGAAGATATCAACGACTTGATTAGCAATGGAGATGTAGTAGACGTCCAATTCTTTACGTACGACTTTGTCTGGTACATAATGGTAGTCGATCTCCAGATGCTTCATTTTGGAATGGAACACGGGATTCGATGCTAAGGAGATGGAACTGATGTTATCACACCAAGTAATTGGAGTGGTGAGATGGACATGTAAGTCGTGGAACAAGAAACATAGCCATGAAATTTCTGCTACTATATACGCTAATTATTAATATTATGCCTCAGGTACTGGAGCGTGAGATCGGTGGTGTTTCTTTAGCGCTCCACAAAATAGAATAGTCACTCAGATAGATGTAGTAACCACCTGTGGAATGCCAATCATGGGGAAAACCACAATAATTTGCATCACAAAATGCCCAGATTTGAAAGAGAACTAGGCTTGTAATACAGTCTATGGTTTGAAGTTTTCTTTAAGTAGCGTAGAATACGCTTTACGGCAGTCCACTGTGAGGTGGTAGGTTGATGCATAAACTTGACTAATTTGGTTCACAGCGAAGGAGAGATTTAGACGTGTAATTACGAGATGTCGGAAGCGCACCGATGATGTTGTGGTACTCAAACGCATCAGGCAATGGGTCTCCATTGCGGTAGCTGAGTTTCTTTGTAGCAGGTACAAGACTGGATACGTTGGCTTGGACATCTTGAAAATTTGTACAGACTAGCAAGTCGGTGATGTATTTGTATTAGTAAAGGTACAAACCGCTATCGGCTCACTTCAACACCAAGGAAGTAATATAGTTAAAGATTGAAGGAGTGATTGATACTCAATAAAGCAAGTACATAATATGAAGAATTTCAGATCTAAATATAAAATCTTAAACTAGTATTGCATGGTTTCATCTTCAACTCTAGTTAGAATATTTAGCTATTAAGAAGACATGATTAAACTAAAGAAAAGAAAAATAAACAGTAACCATATTATTGAAAAGGTTCTGAAAATAAAAACACAAAACTAAAATTAAAATTCAAACCCAAATGAATACAAGCATCCCAAGATACAAGATGAAAAGAAAAAAAAAAAAACAAAAACAAAAGAAGACACTTGAATCTCCTTCTTGTCCTCCATTCTCCCATTTGTGTTGGCTTCATGTGTTTTCTTTTCATAGCCTCCAGCCATTGAATCTCAACAATTAATTTATAATGAATAAATTGGATGGTTAAGATTAACCTCAACCTTCCTCATTTGAGTATTTGAGCAAGTTTAGCATGTAGCAGTTTTCATTCCCGTTATTGATTTTAGCAAAATCTTCAGATGACTAAATGACCCCTAATAAAGTTGGAAATTGCAAAGTATTCTTGAAATTTTTTTTTTTGAATAAAGGTAAGAAGTGTCTTTACCAACCGATTTTATTAAAGAAAAGAATTGGTATAGTTCTGAATTGGGGACGAGAGAATACAAAATAATATACATAAAACATAAACATTAAATATTGATTTGTAGATCTTGAACATATAGCTCCAACACCATATTTAGGGACTAAATCCAATGTTTGAAGCAAAAGTTATTGCTAAAATAGTGGGATTGTTTCTTATTTTAAAGAATATTTGTTGAGATTGATTTTTGATTCAATCTTTACTTAATTTTTTTCTAACATAATTTTGGATCTTCTAGAAATCCCTTGATCTTATTCTTTTCTTTAAATGATTTAGATAATATTTACATTGATAATCATCATTTAAGTCAGCTACTTGTAATAATACATAAATTTTGAATATTAGTCATTATTATACATAAAAATTAAGATATATAAAATTAAATTAATGGATTTAAATATATAAATAATATGCTTATCACCATACTACTTTATGCGTCCCTTTTAGGATAGTTTTAAACAACGAGACCGTAATTTTGTTTTGGACTCTCCCCTCTGGTAGTCAATTCCTTCAATCCAATTCCTTGAATGTGTAGTCACTCCATTACAATTGGACAACCTACTACCTCTGCCTCTATCTTTATCTTGGTTGATGCTTCAATGCATATTGCCTCCCAGACTGTAGGTAGGCTTTGGATGATGTGCATTTCAACTACAACCTTTCTATGTTCTCATATGTAGCTTCATATATTTGGCTTGCTTCCTCCTCTCTCACTGCGGAAGCCACCGGTATTGCGAAGGCTCTCAATTCTTTTTGCTCCAATCTGCTACACACTCAGTGTATGTCTAACCTGATGAGGAATCTCTACTTAACTCTATCCATTCATTTTGCACCTACACCTTGGGGATCCCATTTCTAATATCATACATTGGTTGGCTAGATAGTTTGCTGATGTCTTAGCCAGACATGCATGTGCCACCTAGTCGACTCGCCACACTATTTGCGCCTCAAGACTCGTTTTTTGCTAGACTACTTTAATCCGCATGCACAAAGGCTATATAGAGTCTAGCCAATTTTGTTGTTGTCTTGTCTCCTTTGACATAGAGGACAATTATTTTTTGATATACAGCATTTTTTGATGCACAACATATAAATTAGTCTTGTTTCAATAAGCATTTTTATCCAAAATAGAAAGAAAGAAAGAAAAAGAATAATGTTCTAAATAGTGGACAGTCCCACAAACAGTTCACACATATTTTGATATTTTAATAAATAACGTGTTTTCATATAAAAAAAATATACATCACTCCATAATAAAAAAAAAAGGGTTATTTACTTTCCACTCCTCCTAAAACATGCAAATTATTAAAAACCTCCTTCAAAACACAATATTATTATAAATCACTTTAAAATGTTATCAAACTTTATAAAAAAAACCTTACAGTCAACAAACTAACTATATTAGAAGAATATTTCATCTCAACATATATATATTGTCCATTTTATCCTTTCCATTAATGAAAAAGATAATAAATATCTTTCTTTAATCTCTTGAAATCTCTTAATGAAAAAGGTAAAATGGACAATATACATATGTTGAGATGAAATATTCTTATAATATAGTTAGTTTGTTGACTGTAGAATTTTTTACAAAGTCTGATAACATTTTAATGGGGTTTATAATAATATTGTGTTTTGAAGAGGATTTTTAATAATTTGCATGTTTTAAGAGATGTAAAAATTAAATAACTCATAAAAAAAAATTGTATATGTTCTCTGATATATTCATTACTGAGTGACTACGAGGAACTACATACTCTCCAGGACTCTCTTAATTGGCCCCCAATAGTTGATTGAAAGTAAAAGCAATTAATTGTGCCAATTTATAAGTAGTGGATACATTCTCTGATCAGTGATTGAACGCAGACCATACAAAAAAAAGAAAAAAAAAGATGATCCTTTTGAAAAGCCGATTCATCCGTCTTGGAAAATGAAGTCAGAGAAGCAACTCAAAATCCAAATCCGATATTCGGATAGATAAAGAGGGGCTAAACAAAACTGTAAAAATGGCTTCTTCTCCGACGGTTCCACTTCTCCCGCGCTTCCATTTTTCCAATCACAGGCTCTCTACATCACTCCCCCACTTCGGATCCCCGTCCGTCTCTCCCCTCCTCAAATCCCCGCCGTCTATTCTCCAGAGAAGGTCCCCTCCCAAACCCGGCATTGCTTTCTCTGCCTCCTCCTCTTCTTCTTCATCATCATCTACAGCGAAGAAGGACAGAGACTCGTCCTTGCAGTTGCAGGCCCTCATCTTCGACTGCGACGGAGTGATACTGGAATCGGAGCACCTCCATCGAACGGCCTACAATGACGCGTTTGTCCACTTCGATGTCCGGTGCCCTTCCTCTTCTTCGGGCCCCATTTATTGGGGCGTCGATTTCTATGATGAGCTCCAGAACCAGATTGGCGGTGGCAAACCCAAGATGAGATGGTCTCTCTCTCTCTCTCTCTCTCATATTTCTATTTTTGGATGTTGAGATTTATAATCTAGAATAAAAGATAATGTAGAGAAGAAGAAAGAGAAACATATACTGCATCTCTAAATATTAGTTTTTTACTTGCTTCGTAAGGAGATTACATGAGATTTATTTATGGGCGCTGTTCCACCCAGATCCATTTCCAGCCCCAATTACAGCCTTATGTATCAATAGATTTCTATCGACACATATGCTCACGTTAATAAGACATATGCTTCGAAAGAATTTTTTTACATTTTCTATAAATATATTTATGCAATTCATTGGAGTATTTGTTTTATTTTTTATAAAAATATATAACTCATTAGATGAGGTATACTATTTTAAAAAAATTTAAAACACATATAGACTAGAATTAAGGCTGGAAATAGGGCTGGACATAACATTATCCTTTATTTATAGAGTCAATAGTTAAATCATATTCACACATTTACCGTGTCGGCACATGACTTCTACTTCCAAAACAAGCGTCTTGGCACCTCGTTGTAACTGCAACATGTGATTTTGGGTCTTCTTCGGGTTAGATGCATCTTCTACCTGGGAGACGGTGAGAGTTAACTGACCTTGTTTTTTTGCTTTTATTTGTCTTTTTTCCCACATTTCAAAGTTTGTAATTCGATTTTTCAACAATGAAATCGAGTAACAAATATCTACCTACGTTTTCAAGAGAAAAAAAAAAAGAATTAAGTTTAATTTTATCCAATTAAATTATTTTTTAACACCCTGCCGCAATCACATGTTTTATTCATATTAAAATTTGATTGTTACATATAACCAAAAGATAATTTGGATTGTGTGAATTGGTAGTCAATGTTTGTCGAGTTTTGCTTGAGTCTGTCCACTAGATCATATTTGTCACGTCAAAAATATCAGGTTGAAATTTAAAATCTAAACTAAAATGAAAGATAATGTGGAGAGAAACATAAACATACTAGATATTACATCTCTGAATATTGTTTCTTATTCACTTTATAAAGAAATTATAACGAAGTTTGGATAGATATAAATCTCAACAACTAAATCATATTTGAAATTTAATGTTATACAATTACATTCTTTCCTAAAAGTGGATTTAATTTAATTCTAAACTTTAAACTGAACAGGTATTTCAATGAGAATGGCTGGCCTTCCTCTTTGATATATGCAACTCCTCCCACTGAGGATGCGGATAAGGCCAAACTGATCGACACTCTTCAGGTACCATGCTGGAGGTTTCATTGTGATCTTGGGCTTCTGGTCTGGAATTTAGTGAATTATTTATGATGTGTGTCATTGCATTAACGGTTAATCTGTTATGTTTTGAATGTTGAAGTGATGTGCTCTATGCCATCTTGTTAATGTTTCTTTGATATCATTTGTTTAATGAGTACATATGAAATAGGGCATTTTTTCATGTAGTGTAACATTCAGAACACTTAGGTTGAACAGTGAAACACTTGTTAGAGCATCCATTATGAATTTAAGAAATTCAATTTAGTAGGGCGAGCTTTAATTCGCCGATCAGCACCCCTGACTCTAAAAAAGGAGCTAGATGGCACCACTTTTCACTTTTCAAAAAAAAAAAGAAAAAAAAAGAGAGAACATTTTCAAAAATTAATTGCTTGATTACATATTCAAGATTTTTTTTCTTAACACTTGGTCAAATTTAGATGATCATCCATTTATTTTATTTTGACTTTTATTTATAAGAGTTTGCACCATAATGGCACTGCGGTTGCATTTGTAGGATTGGAAAACTGAAAGGTACAAAGAAATTATCAGTTCCGGAACTGTAAGGATATTCTCAGCACTCTTTGAATATAAAGTTTTTTGTACATAATCTTAACAAGACATCATATAAACTTCCTTTTTCTAATGAGTAGGTGGAGGCTAGACCTGGAGTTCTTAGGCTGATGGATGAAACCAAGGCTGCGGTAATAAAACTTGGTATCTCAAAATGTACTTTTCTTAATTCTGTTAATCTGTTTTTCTTTGATTCCCTGATAAATCTGTCCACATTCATGCAATGGCTACATTGTGGACATTCACGTTAGAGTACTCATTATTTATCTCAGTCAATCCTTCAGTTTGGACATCATTAAATTCTCAGTTTGGACATCAGTAAGCGCGTGGGAACACCACATGGGGCTTGAGTTATACTTTTGAGATTAATCAATAGCTTCTTTTTTTTTTATATGTAGGGAATTAAAGTTGCTGTCTGCTCTGCTGCTACTAAAAGTTCAGTTGTTCTATGTCTTGAGAATCTTATAGGCATGGTAATTCCATGCTTCAACAATCTAATGTTTTTTTTACTAATAATCATAGGACACTTTTATCTTAGTTTGAAGATGAATTTGCCTTTTATGGTCTGTGATTTTGTAGGAGCGCTTCCAATCTCTTGACTGCTTCCTTGCAGGTAGTTCTGACAACATTGTCTTGATTTATCTTGACAGAAATGAATTTTCTTCGTAGTTGCAGAAAATTTGTTTTCATATATAATTACATGGAATTGGAAGATGGGAAGTATACTGAGAACATGTAATTTGACCCTTTTAAAAATATTAAATTTCTAGACATTTTTTGACAGCAGCCTGATATTTTCAGTTTTTCACATCCTCATTTTTATCTTCCATTGAGTCAAATCTTTCATACATGTGTGCATGGATGGTGAATGATAACATGCCACATTTTGTACATGCCTATAGCTTGTCTGATGATTGTTGCTTAGCATATAAAAAGTTTAATTCTTGAATGGAAAAACCGTCAATGGTGCAAAAATATCATTCTTCAAGATCACTACAATTAAAAGATTTAGAGTATATCTCACGTAATCAAATTGTTTTGGCAAGATCAGGTGCAGCAGTGATAAGACAAACATTTTTATCCTTCTTTCAAATACATTGCTTTCTGTTTACCAATAGTGGAAGCAGAAGACGCTGATATTGAACCATTTTTTAGGAATTTATGTTTAGCTTTGCCATGTTGGAGTGTATCAAACGTATATGATATAATGTGATCCACCTTGTCGCTGATGGCATGTGAAGCTATCTCCTTTATACAATACCTTATATTTTTTTAATTTGTTGAAATTTATTGCAATTATCTCCAAAAGTCCAGTGTGGGGACAATAGATGTGTATTTTTTAGCTTCTGAGCCGTCGTCATCCTCAGTTTTGAAATTTATGATTTCTTTTTAATGAATATGGATATTTCCTCTTGACAAGGAACATAGAAGTATGATGATGCGTCTTTGTTGAGTCCAACTTTTTAATGCCAGTTTCTTATTATGAAATCTGTGTATAGTAACTTAATGACATATGACATACATGGTTTTGAAACTACAGGTGATGACGTGAAGGAAAAGAAGCCTGATCCATCAATCTATATAACAGCTTCACAGGTTCTCATATTTATATATTTGTTTTCCTTGTGCCTTCATCAAGGAAAGTTTTGCTATATGCATAGATATATATTGAGTTGTTGAAGTTTTCCCAGAGGTTGGGTGTTCCAGCTAGTAATTGTTTGGTGGTGGAGGATAGCATTATTGGGGTACAGGTATGTCTTCTATTATATTTATATACACACACATATATGATAACATTGAGTTTACTGCCTTATTTACTGGCATGAGTTGGATATATATCCATAGGCCGCAACAAGAGCAGGGATGTCATGTATAGTAACATACACGTCTTCAACATCTAACCAGGTGAAACTTCTGAAAATAATGATTCTGCAATTAGCAGTTTATGAGTTTATTGTAGCTAAGCCCTGGATTTTGAATTGTGTGATGATGCTCGTCATTTCCATCTGTAGGATTTCAAAGATGCCATTGCCATCTACCCTGACTTAAGTAATTTAAGGTATGTCTCCATTGTGTCAATGTTGCAGTGAATGTCCTTGTTCACTTGTTTAACACAGGTTTCTTGCAGGTTGGCAGACCTTCATTTGTTGCTCCAAAATGTTGCGGTTGCTAAGTAGATAACATCCATTGTATGGTTTTAACCGGTGGATGTAAAAATTCTATTAAAAGTACTTTGACAATCAAAATGTCAATTTTTACTTGGTCTTTTCTGAGCTTAATGAATGAACCGCATTACAGTTCAGTTTAAGTTTCCTTATATTGAAATGTAAATTTATTTGATTTACAAGGACCTATATTGTGCTTGGTCCCTCAATATATAATCTTTATGTAAACATTGGAAATGCTGAGGATTCATGACACCATCCATGTGAGCACTTGAACTATTTTAAGTAACATAAAAGGAATGAAATAAGGACGAACGAATATTGTAGATTGAAATTCAGTGATCACTAGAGTATCACAACTGTGTTGAGCAAATTATGTGTGGATGATTCTGAATCTTCATTCTACAGTTATTACTTTTGTTCATACCAATATAAATTGATTTCTCCATTGTATGCCAAGCTGTGGTAGTCATCAATTTCAACTTGTAGAATAATTTCAGTTGAGTATGTATCCCCGAGGTTCTGTTTAATTTGCTTCTTGAGTTCATAATTCTGAAAACTGTAGTAATCTCTTGTAAACTTAAGCACATTTCATCCATCTTGATGGTAATGATTTTTTAACCGACAATTCGTTTCATGAGTATAGTTTTTATGATGGGTGTTGCCATTGAAATTGGACCTTTGATGTAATTAATGGGAAAGACTTATATTCAATTATAACATGGTTCATTGTGATTCATAATGTGCAGATAAGAAGATAGATTAGGTTCTTTGGTGGTTTCTCCCATTTGCAAAAACATATCTCAGTTTATGTTACCTGGGAGTCAACATAATGGAGTTATAATGTCTGGTGGGTTGTATTGTGTTTACTGTATTAAAAGGATTTAGCATAATTTTGTCGTCTTTGTTCATTGGAATTGTTTCAAAGTTCATCTTGTTTTATTATCAGTTTCAAAATTATTGTTTGTTTTATCTGATTAATATTATGTAATTTTGATTCTTCTGAAGTATTTGTATATGAAATACAAGCAACTAATCCTGTGGAAATTAAGTGCAGCCTTGGCTTGGTTCCCTCTGAGGAACGCAACCAGCAGGTGTTTTAAGACCTAAAACGGAGATTGAAGTGTTTTAAATAGGATTTTAAAACTATTCAGTGTTTATATTTTTAATTTAGATCTTGCCTAGTCATTCAGGTTTATGCATATATACATCAGTCACACACAACAAAAAAGAGTAGATAAAGACAATTTTTGTTTGTAAAACCCCAACTTGAAAATACCATATAATGTAGGTACAGTTTGAAAGAGTGGTGGAAAAGAGGATATTTTGAAAATCTAGCTGAAAATTATTGTTTTCAGTAAATTTTCAAACACGGGAAATTAACACTACTAACACTACGAACACAAAATATTCAATAAACGTGATGTTTAAGAAAAATAGTTGGAATCCACATTGGGAGTTTGAATAGTAGAATCCGCCCAAACATTGGATCTACCCTAGATTTTGGAAACTCAAAAGTTTGGGTTTTTGAATGAAAAAGAAATTCTCAGATTTTCTACAACTAAAAAAGTTTTGAAAATTTATGTAATTCCTAGGATTTTCTATAGTCTATATATGATTTTATGAGATATGTGTGAAAACCCATCATGTTTGGAGTATCAAAATTAAGCATTTTTATATTGGTCATCAATGCTCGAAATTCGAGAATTAAATAGTTCTTTGTTGGGTAAAAGAAGATTGGGGGGGGGGGGGTGGGCAACACGAGGACTTTTCAAGAGGTTATCCATCCTATAATTTAAGAATTCTATAGTTGACTTATCTTAGAACATTCAGGAGATTTCTTAATTGGTATGTGTCAATTATACCAGAAGATTTTAAAAGATACACCAGAAGATTTTAAAAGATACACCAGAAGATTTTAAAAGATACCCTCTCTGATATTATTAATGGTGATTATAAAAAAAATAAAGTTTGTGAACAAATTTACAACTTTGTCACTGGTTGCACATGCATGTAATTTATCTCCGGCACCCTCAGATTGGCTCGAATTTGGTATTACTAAAAAAAATGTTAAAAAAGTATGGTCTATGATGGTCAATAATTTAACATATGTCAAATCAACAAACATAGTCCCTTTTTTTTTCCTTCCAGTAAGGAGTAACATTAGGGTATATGTTATATATCATTAACAAAAGGAGCGTTGATACACTCAATCTGTTTTACAATCCGTTTTTTTGATAAAAGTGCTAACATCTAACCAAGATGCAACCCAGAGTATCCCCGCATTTATGCCACTCTATCCCAAAAACATGGCGGGTCAGTTAAGAGATCTCTTACACAAACTCAACTCTGTCAAATCGGTGACACACATTCTATCTGATGGGGTCATGACTCATGAGCTTCACATTAGATGTTGCTGAGGAACTCAACATTCGAGTGATCCTGTTTTGAACCACCTGCTCATAGAGAGAGGCATCACCCCCTTCAAAGGTAATGCATTTTTATATGCATTGAGATGTATTAATGTATATTAAAAAAAAAACTTAATTTTCATGTATTGTGATAGTGTAACATAAAACAACGATTATGTAGTATACATACACTGGGATTACTGGTGTATATATACTGCATTAATGTAGCATATAGATGATTGTTTCATGTTAGAATGCAAGAAATACCTGGAAGCCCCCATAGAATTCATCCAGGGAATGAAGAACATGCGCATAAGAGACTTTCCAACCTTCGTGAGGACTACGGACCCCAACGACACCATGCTCAATCAACTACAGAGACAAGGAAGCACAGTAGGCCTTCTGAGCGTCGGCGATCGTTCTCAACACATTCAACGAGTTGGAACGCGACGTAATATATGCAATGAAATCAATTTTGTCCATCCAATCAAGTCTCTGGAGAGAAGACACAACTTGCCTTGAATGGTTGGAAAAACAGGGAACCAAATTCAGTTGTGTGTGAATTTTGGGAACATAACAGTGATGACAGACCAACAGTTGTTAGAAGCTCATCAGGAGGTTGATGGAGGAGGGACAGGAAAGGGAGGTGATGAGGGAGAAGGCTTTGGAGTTGAAAGTGAAGGCAGAGTGCGGGACCAAGAAGGATGGGTCATCGTTTATAAATTTGGATAGGCTTGTGCACGAGACGATGCTTGTTCAAAAATTAATCACGCTTTTGTATTCCGGTTCTGTTGTTTGTTCCACAATACAATTGTTTGTTCCACAATACAATGCATTATTGTGTAACATTTTATGTTCTTTGGTGTAGTTATACAAACTTTTTATCACTGTTCAATGAAAGTTTATCAATGTCCATGCTGAGAATGATCATTGATAAGCCTTTCTGTAACCCAATGGTCCTTTTCAGATGGTTGGAAGTGCTTCTTGAGATCTAGAGATACCCTTGCAGAATTTTTGTATTGATCTAGATGATCTTAAGATCATTCAAATGAACTAAACATGAACAAAAGAATAAGACGTATCCTAGGGTATTCAATTATACTAGCATAAATGGATATGACAGTTGATTAAGTAATTTTGTGTTTGGTTATATTTGAATTATTATCGTTAGGAAACATAATAATAAAAATTTTGTTGTTTCAATAAAATGTGAATAGTGTGGATAAAAATTTATAAAAGGTGAAAAAATGATAATAATTGATTTAACAGATAATTTATAAGAGGTGATAACATTTGATTTAACAGTGGACCAACATATTCTTTGAATGAAATAACTTGAAATAACTAACTCCAAGAGTTGACTAAAATATATATACCACTTTATAACAATTTATTCTGGACATAGATTATCTCGAGAGTATTCACTGCATCCAAACACTAAAAATTACTCGTTCTACTTTATTCCACATTATTCCATGGCCTATTCCACATCCAAACAAGGGCATAAGATCGTCCAAACAGACATTCAATAATACATACAAGATCTTCCTTTATCATTCCTTTTGAATTACTTACCCATGGCTTTGAGAATTGCAGTCACGTTTCAAAAATGCTCCATCCGTCACAATTTCAAAATCATACGCCTCCATTTAATTTATCATTGTTGTATCACTGCATGACCAACATCTAAACATCTAAACATGTATAATGTTGATCAAGTTTTAGAACACTGAAACAACCTAGATCATCAAACCACCTGATAGTGCAAACACACTAAATCATACGTCAGTCACAATCATCAAGTCATTGGCATAGTCCATTTCCATACATCGATTGGATTTGAAAATCACTAGTCATGCATCCAAGATACCCTGAACATACCTCATGATCCATTACACTGCTTATGGATGCTCCTTACTAGGATTCTCCTTGCACTTGCTCAACAGGCAAAGTACATGTGAAATATCAGGGCAGTGCATATCATAAATTGAGATCAAAGTGAGAATTTTCAGTTATTCTTCTAATGGCCTGTCACGGAAGAGGATGTTGAGAATTTCAGTTATTCTTCAAATCGATTCAGGCCAGACATTTAAGAAACCTGGGATGCACAAATTCTAACACCCTTGTCATGTAGAGATGTACTATACATAATACGGTGCCTAACAATGCACCTTTTTTCATGTAGTTGTGGTGGGCAAAGTTCCAATGGAACACTAGGGAATCAAAAAACAACCAATCAGTCAAAATTCCACCATGGTCTATCTTTTGAATCCATGCAAAGACAACATATATTGGAAAGATGGTTTTTAGAACTCTGTCCACTCCAATCTAATGGATGTAAAACTACGGGGAATCACACTTCTAGCCACGAAAAAAAAACCAGAATTTCCATTACAATCCCAGCAACATCTGCAGATAAAACAAGACAATGATGACTACCTCCTCACTGGAGGAGCGCCACCCCGACCACCTGCAGGAGGACCACCTCGACCAGCAGCCTGGGCCTGCATATTCCCCAGAATGATGTCATAAGCTTATAATTTGTAGGAGAAATATATAACAAAATTCTCAGCATTATTGTAAGAGAAATATTTAAAAAAATTTAAACATTATTGTCAACTTTCATCTATTCCAGATATATTCCAGATAACTGTGGATTATATTCCAGATATTCTTTCAAAAAAAAATTTCATATATTACAGATAAATTGTGGTTGAATAAATATACAATCCTAATAAAGAGGAAGCTAGTATCATCCAACTTTGCCCTTCTTTGGGTCTTGGACCCACAGCACATGGTTGTCAACAAACATTGCAACCACAGTGTCCTTGGTTCAAGACCCACCACTTACTACCAAAAAATATTCTTTACATTAGAAATTAATGATTAATATCAATGGTTCAGATATTGATACCATAAAATGGTAAAAATACATGGCAGGGTAAGATCATGTGCCATATGTTTTAGAGAACTAGTGTTTTTTTGCCATGCTAGACACAACTATGGGAACATGGTGAGTCTTCTAGGGGATTAGGAGAACAATGAAAAAATAAAAAAATTGATCACGGTTCCTAAAGGCACGAACCACTACAGCCTCCATATGATATTTCAATGAAGAAGGTTCTCCTCACGGCCATTTGCAACTGCACTGCAAACCATAATTCTTCTACTATCTGAGATAAATATTTAGGTAGTGTTTGTCTGTTTGATAACACTTGGATAAATAATGATTTTGCAGGGGTCATACTCAACCCAAATGAACGCCTCAACTGGTCCTAGTTTTTTTAACAAAGTAAAAAAAAAAGGACTTTTCAATGAATCTAACTAAAGTATGCTTCTTGGGAATCTAATTTCAAAAGAAGTATAATGCTCCGTAGACATCTATGGGTTTATTCTATTAGTATATCCTCACACCCTGAATAGTCCCACAGAGGATTTCTTATTAATCAAATCGTATTTATTTCATAGGTTATGCTCAGGATTTGGCTAACATGACTGCCTAGGTTGCCACTATAAATATGAAAAGTTTGTCAAATCAAAATTTGCCACTGTTATATTTGAGCATTGGAAAACCCCCCATCAAAACTTCCACATACAAGGGTTAAACTATTACTGTCACTCGATATCACTGGTGGATGGCTAACCTAATCTGACATTTAAACAAATCTTCACGTGCCTCTTAGAAGTTGATTTAACCCCTTGAAACTTCCAAATCAGAAAAAAAAAACTATAAAATAAAAGAACAAAAAAAAAGACTTTAAGCCCCTGCCATCACACCAAGCAAACAGAAAAAACAAGTTATGCATTTAATGATACACTTCCATAAAATAAACATAAAGACATCCCATCCGCACATCATGTTTACAGCATAGAATTTGCAACCATATACTGTTGGAAAAAATTGAAAGAGGGAGAAATCGGATTGGGCAAAGAATGGGGGTGATGATAAAAAAAGGTGAAATGAAAATCAAGTTTTTTACATTTTGTGGAATAAATATGGGTGCAACTTTTATGAAGATTACGCACAAATTCATTAGAATTTTTTCACCTACGAACACTCTAATCTCTGTGAACCTCCCCAGCAGAAGAAGATATATTACCAAAGTAAATCTTCAGAAGAAGGCAATTCTTTTCAAGGGTATTAGAGGTATCATTCTTCCCTAGGCCTATCAACGGGTCGGGTTCAGGCAGGGTTAGGATGGACCCGGACCCGATCCGTGGCAGGACCGGTGGATCCGGGTCGAACCAGATGCGAGGGTATAGTAAATAGAATAAAAAATTTGAAACTCATGAATTTGTTTATGTTCGGCTGGCCTTATCATTCTATTAGAAATTTTTTGTAATAGAGCATTAATTATTTTTAAGCTTTCTAAACTGGTGTTATGATACTATGTTCGAACATATATATGTCGATTCAAAAGAAGTGAATGAATTTAGTGCCTTAGTACTGACTTTTATCACTATGTCAACATTCTTTGTAGATAGAGGGAGAGCTGATGGTTATTTGTGTGTCACAAAGTAAACATTCAAAACAATAAACATGGGTTATGACTGATAAATGTGCAATTGGCAGAGATGAGGAATCGGTGGAGTGGAGAAGAGATGAAGGTGGAGGCGGATAGGTCTCAAAGACAGAGTAGAAAAAATAAAATTATGTCATTCACTTATTTGGGTATAACTTGATAAATGGGCTTGGTTATAGATACAAAAAAAAGTTAAGACTATGGATTATGGGCTTTATAACTTGATAAATAAGAAGCAAAATTATGGATATCAACTAATACTAATAGCCTAATAAGACATATGGAGTATGGGCTTTATAACTTGATAAATAAGAACCAAGTTGAGTCTAGGGTCTAACAGGTCGGATCCAGGTCACCCGACCCGTTTATATGTTCGGGTCCACCGGGTCATGTCCAAATTGGGTCGAGCATATTGCACATGTAATCGGGTCCGGGTCGACCACGGATCTGGACTCGACCCGTTGACAGGCCTATTATTCCATAATGCCTTTTTTTAAAGGAAAAATAAAAAACTTGAGAGAATATCAATTTAACAATCCATGATAGACAGTCTAAATATAACCTACTGACAGTGGCAACCATGTGGAAGTTAAGCCATAGAGAACATAAATGTAATGAAACTTGTATAAAGATTAAGAATGATTTTCATGGAAATTTATATAGGTTGCTGAGACCTAGAAGAATTCTACTTCATTATTTGACACTCCTCCCTCAGTTTTTCTTTTTCAATGAATCCTCTCCTAAGAAAGGTGTGTTGGACGCATACTCAAAGTTTTAACATTCATATCACAGTCACAAATTTTATGTGAAATTCCATGAATGACGCCTCACCTAACCTCTCACTCCGAGTGCCTTATTTGAGGCTCCCTGGCCCCTTTGAAGATTCAGGGTTTCATAAATTTTCTTTCCATTGACGAAGTCATTACCAAGTTTAATTGACCAAAATAGGCGAATAATGGCGACATTCTTTGCAAGCTTTGCGGTTGGACAGTGAAAACAAGAGAGCACATCTTCTTCAGATGCTTCTTTAGCACAAAGATTTGGGAGAAGGTGGGAGAGGTAATTGGCTCCTCTTGTTCCTTCAAGGATCTCGGGAGTATGTAGAGGTGGTTTAGGAAAAGGTGCTAACAAGGTGATCGGCGCAATCTCGCCAAATTTTAATGGTTAGTGTCACAAACGGTGTGTTGGAGCATATAGCTCACCCGTAATGAGAGTATCTTCTGACATGAGAATATAATGTGAAAACACATGAGTGGTTATTTCCTTGTACCTTAGAGATTGGATCACATTATTTTGGACCTTCCATAATCATGTTGAATCATTGATTTGGGAGGTGAAGATCAGGATCTATATCGTCGGGGTTATCCCCTTAATTTTATTTTGTATTCCCTTATCCCTCCTCTTGATTATAAGGAGATCCATTAACGACTCCTATCTAGGGGTTTCTTAATAATAAAAATACTCCTCTTCTTCCAAAAAAAAAACATGATTGTTGAAGATTTTCTTTAGAAAACCTTTTATACATGGGATGGTGTGTCAAATTAAATTTGTGACTAATTCAATCTATCTAATAAAAAAATACATGACATCCACCAGAGAAAGAATTCAAACTAACAATATGTCAATATTATCGGATGACAGGTTGCAAATCAAAGATGTTAACAAGAAGCAAGTACATCAATATGTCAATCGGTACATTTGAGAAACAAACTTACCCTTGCCTTCATTGCAACAGCACGGCCACGACCAACTCCAAGGAGCTGAGCCCTTGCCCTTAAATAAGCCAAGATTGAGACATGAAATGAAATATGTCAGAACACTATAAATATACACTAGAGTCAAGGAAGCACATGTAAAATATACCTTGATCTTTGCATCCAAGCGCTTAAACATTGGAGCATTCTTCAACATATCAGGTATGACCATAAACCTGCAATAAACGACACATAAGCAAATGCACAGCAACCTTCTGATGTTTTTTGTTGTATAATTTTTCAACATAAACCACTTCATTCTCATACCTTACTTTACTACCTCGGATGAAAACATGCTCAAGTTGTGAAACCTTTCCATCCTACACAAAAAGAAGATGCCAAACGTGTATGTAAAATTCGGGATACAATGGGAACACATTGCACATTTATACACCAGAAACCAAAAGAACTTTACCAATTTAGAAGAACTACACCAAATTCTGAATATTTTTTTTTTTTGGGACAAAAAGTAGGACAACCAGTGTTTTAAATATCGATATAATCGATATATCGATTAGGGGTCCGATATCGATATATCGATATATCGATTGACCAAATTTATCTAAATTTATCTAATATATACGTATTTATAATCGTTAATAATACATACACATTGAAATAATAATACAATATTAACTGTTATAAATAAAAAAATAAAAATAAAATAAAAATATAAATTGTTATTGCGCTCTACTCTAACTTAACCTAACCTACGCCTAACTACAAATGTGTAACATGATCACACATCACCGGCAAGTTTTAAAAGTTCCGCCACTACTTCGGACTCGTCTCCAGAAAAAACAACAAGATGCAACTGTTTATATTTTAATATATACGTATTTATAATTGCTAATAATACATACACATTGAAAACATAATACAATATAAACTGTTATAAAAAATAATAATAATAATAAAAATAAAAATATAAAATATAAACTGTTATTGCGGAACCTACACCAAATTCTGGATATATTATATATCGCTAACGTTTTGCTGACGTCATCGGTTTTTCGATAAAATCTCGCGAACTGACCGATTTATCGCGTTTTCGTCGGCAAAACCGATATATCGATAAATCGATCGCGATTTAAAACATTGCAACACCAACTTTAAACAAATTAGGCTCCAACAGAACCAAAGAGATGCATTTCATTTAGAGAAACAACACTATTCAAACACAGTAACACACAGTCCTTTCAAAGGTTGCCCAGCCCAACCCAACAAGAATCCATTAGATTAGAAAAACCAAATCCTTGAAGGAATCCACAATATTTCCCCCAGTTCTAAACCATCATAGAATCAAGATAGCTATGCATCGGGGAGGCATGTAGTTTTTTTTTCCCTATTTATCCATCCAAAACTATAACTACATTTTAACAAAAAAAAAAAGTTTATTAACACTGAGAAAGGATTAACAATCACATAGATAATCATCCAATTCTTCTCTATCCCCATATGATACCTATATAATCCATGGATAAGCTATTTGCAAAGCAAATGGGGACTTCAAGTGTCAAATTAATTATTCAAGCACCCATCAAAACATAAAAAATTAAGTTCAAATTAATAATGTACGGAGTCTATGATGCCAGACCAAACCCCCCTCCAATGTACATACACATAAAGCGATTCAAGAAGAGTTAAAGAATACTTCAAGAAATTAGGGTTCTGAGAGAAGTTGTGACAATATTACACAATAATAATGTAAAGGTGGGGGAGGCAGATCATACCTTGGAAGTGTAAGTGATGGATTCGAGCTGGCAATTCCAGTTGTCCTCGCACTCGATCATGGAACCCCTGTAAAGCTCACCGCTTTTCAGCTCCACCGTCACGATGTGCCCCGCCGCCTCGTGCAGCAGCTTCACCGGTATTCCCAAACTCCTACTCATGATCTCCTATGATTTTCTCTGGTCCTGAAAACCCTAAAACGAAACACGGATTCACAAACAACAGACCCAAAAAATTTCAAATACATGTGACTGATAGATAGAAAGAACAAGAGAAAGAGAGAAAAACAATAGTTTCCAAAACCGTAACCCTAGTGAGGGAGAGGTGGATGGAATCGCCGGGCCTAGACTTAGATTTTTCCGAAGAGGAGGAGGAGGAGTTGATTTTACCTCGCTTAATGTTTGCGCTTGGATTCTTGGAAGAAGAGGCCTTGTTGCGCCGTTTAGGTTTTTCTGGCTAGGCAGGGTTTTAGCTTTGCTCAATCGAAAGGGAGAGGCGAGAGAGCATTATAAGCGGAAAAATGAATCTCACGTGAGTTTCACGTGAAAACGGAAACTAAAAGAAAAAGTATTTTTAAATCCCTATTTATTATCTAACTTTTTAAATAAACAATTTAATTCAATATTCTTTTATATCCTTGTAATTTTTTATTATGTTTGGGGTATTACATATGGTTATTCGTCACTGATAATTATACTGGAATAGATAACAATACATGTTGAATAAGTAAATTTTTATTTATTTATCTTTTTAGTTATTCTCATTGGAAAATGTAAAAATGATTTTTTTTTTAATTCATCATGAATAAAGTAAGAATAAGTGGTAGATAAAAGATAGATAAGAGTTTAGGACTTTTAAAATGACAATTAATACCCATGTATAAATTATTTGTGTTTGATAATAAGTGTGAGAGAAATGTGTGTGATATGACAGATTTAATAGTTTTTTAGATGAGATAATTTTTTTTAAATGATAGATAATGATATTTTTATCCATTAGCATAGATAAACACTGATAAACAATTCTAGTCTTTTCTGAAAATAGTTATCATGTTTTATCATAGCTTATTCAGATATAACTATTAATGCTTATTTTTGCAAAACAAAGAGATTTTTGAGACTACTCTTATGTATTCTTCTCTATTTTTGACTTATATTCCACCTCAAATGGGAGGTTAGGATTAAAAACATTTAAGTCCCTACACACAACCAATATCAACAACTCACATAATTTTTCTTCAAACCCACACAACCAACAGCAGCCAATAACAATGGAGAGCTTTAGGTGGAGTGTGAAGAATGATATGATAGAAGATGAAGAAATATAAAAGTTCAATAAGAACAATTTTATCTTTTAAAGAGACTAATTTATTTTTATGATTGTTTATAAAAATTGTATTATTGTCTATACAAGTAACTAACTGCCCGAACAGTTGGATGTGTCTCGCCATCCAACACCCACAAGAAAATTTATTTGCAACTGGGTCCCTCCCAACCAAATGCACTTTTTTTAATGAAATGGTAGACGTATGCCTTCATTTTATAGATAAAGCAATCGTTTTTACAAATACAAAGCAAAAGACTGGTAGAAAAGGAGTCTACCAACCACAGATGCAATAGTCACAGTCTAATCTTCTACCATAAATTTTTCCCCAACAAATAACGCCCTATGTGCCTTCGCGCAGGCATGTCCCCAAGCCTGGATAAAGTTTATAATGGACCCGAAATATTTTCAATGTACACATTGAATTCTTAAAAAATGACATGGTTGCAGTCTAGCCCACAGATACGGCGAGGATGAACAGCTGGTAGACCTTAGCCTGGACACTCCGATCTCCATAAACCGCCAGCTACAAGCCGCCTCTCCGCAATTCACATCTGATCTTGTGAAATGTGGAGAAGTTGACGACCAGCCCCGTTGCATCCTTCATCATAAGTCAAATCTGTCAGGCCAGTGGGCAGATCACTAAGTGCAGTGAACCACGTTCTCCTCTCCAACTTGATAGAAAGGGCATGAGTGATCCGCAAGAGGTGCCCGTTTAGCTCGACACGCCTTCGTTAGGATTTTCTCTTAATATAACAGCCAAGTGAATGCCCAAACCTTAAGAGGTATTTTCGGTCTCCAGATCTCCTTAGACATCGTCGCCATCGACTCAAGACAGGGACGGTCCCTTCTCCCCGAATTGTAACATGCTCGGACTATGAACGGATGCATGCCTAGGCTGCGGTCACCAAACCACTGAATTCTCCTCCCTCTCTTAAAACTACCTCATTGATCCCTTAGGAGGTCTCTTAAAACGACCTAGGCTACAAAATGCTGCACATTTTTAGAAGGACTTTGGAACGCGAGATTTCTTGGTTTCTAATTTTCAAAAAAATTACCTAATGGTCCACGAGACCCTCGGCATCATTTGAAAATTATAAAATGATGATATTACACATGATGTGTTATTTCTAAAATTTCAAACTAAATATTCTGTTAATGGCATGTTTGGGTGAAGAACAAGGGGGGGAATAACCACTGATAAGATGGAATAAGGGTTTAAGGTTGTTTGAATAACTGGAATAAATGAGAATCTACATGTAATTAGAATAAACTGGTGTAAAATGGTATATGGATTTCAACAAACCCCTAAAATTAAGTTATTACAGGTTAATCAATCAAAAGAACATGTGGGTCCATTATTAAATCAATTGTTACCACTTTTTACAAATCAACTGTCAAATCAACTATCATTATTTTTTCATTTTTTATAAATCATTATCCACATTTTATTCACATTTTATCTAAATAATAAAAACTTTATCATTATACATTTTCCAACGAGAATAAATCAAAACACAACCAAATAAAAAAATATTTTATTCGTATTTATACTAGAATAATCATAAATTTCAGAATAACTTAATTTTATATCCAAACGGGCGCTACAAGCATAACAATTAACATGAAATTCCACCCATTTAATTAACCCCATACACCCATTTATATTTTTATAATTAAATACATAGATATGAAACTATGCAGGTGTTGCATAACCAAAAGAGAATTTAAAGATGCATCTATAAATTTGAAATAGATCTATTCACCCCTAGGTTGAATATGTCAAGTGTAGTTCCAAAACCATCTTTTTTACAAACGATGAAGACAAAATCTAATTTTTGAAATTTTATTTGAATTTGAATTATCAAAAGAAAAAGTTTCAATATCCACCACAATATAAGTCTTGTTGGAAACTATAATAACTTTTAGAAACACGTACTGGAATTTACAAATGAATCATTATGATTTATGTGTTGGAAGTTACAGACCTGAAACATTATGCATTGAGTACATATTTAATTTGGATGTTGAGGAAGCCCTCAAGTAAAAGGCATTTTAGAGTTTTAGTTAAAAAGCCAACCCTTAGAAAGCTTACTTGGTTTTTTATTGTTATCAATAATTCTTGTAGCAACCCTTTTTAATAAAAGTATACCAATCAAAATAATAAATGTTTGTAACAGCTATGCATTAAAGATACTAACTAATAACGTGAATGCCACCCCCACATGAAGAAAGATGTATCTTCTTGTTGTATCTCGTTGTTTTCCACCAATTCCTGGATTCGAATTCCCTGGTTTCGTAGGGAACAAGAAACAGAGTTTTTATCCGATCACGTATGTTTACATGGGTTATTTAATGGATCGATGCGGATGGAGTCAATAAAAAAAAAATCACAAATCAATCCCTTATCAGACCTTATCAGACGAGACTTGTGCGGCCCTACTTGAAAATCACAAACTCCTTACATAAAATCTGTAGAGATCACGTAAAAAAAAAAGAGTAAACCTTACATTATAGACCTCATATAATAAAACAATTACACCTTGGTCCCTTCAATTGAATTACTCTAATATCAAATAATAGAAGGGAAAAAGGTGGGCTTTGATTTGATGAGAGGGGAAGAAAAGAGGAGCATACAAGACGGTGGACAAGGTTTTCATTGAAGATTAATTTATCTCTTTGGGATTTCAAAGATTCATATAAAGGTATCGATGCCTGTAATCGGTTTAAGTTTTGATTATTAGGTATGTTTGTTTTTATCTTTTTTTCAATAAACAAGTTTGTGTTTATTTTTGCATAAGGACATAACCTAGATAATCTATATTTAATAAAATATGTGAAAAATTGTTTAACAAAAGGGAATAAAAGTATTTTGAATCAAAGATGAAATAGACAAAAAAATTATAAAGTTGAAACCTACTATATATTTTGCATAGTTGTATTTTTTTCTAAGTATTTACTAGATAACAACTGAATTTGATAAATTTGTCTTCTCATCTGTTTGTTATCAAATGGCCGACTTGAATGCCTATTCTTAAATAATATGAAAATGTTATACTCATTTTTTTATAGTCTCCAACACAGTCCGCTCATTTTTTTTAATTTTTTATAAAACAATTATATACTTTATCTATTGAAAAATGAACTTTTACAAAAAGTTGAAGTGTATAGTCCAATAAATTAAATGATATCATATTTTTTATAATATTATATTATATATATAGGTTATTAAAAAATGAGCACAACTGCACTAATATTTTTTTTTTTTTTTTGCATGGTGAAAAATTACTTTTAATTTTTTTCAGTTGCTGATTGAATATTTTTATTTGTTTGATATGAAACAAACCTATGGTTACTTTTAATAACATGCATGGACTTTAAAGTCTCTTTTGAATAAATTGAAAGGATTAGTTTAGTGTAACTGTTATCGCAACTCTTGTGGAGCCGCACAGGTCTCGTCTGATAAGGGATTGATTTGTGATTTTTTTATTATATAGGATTTTGATGTAATTTTAGTGCAACGATTGTGGAGCCTTATGAACAATTTTTGTTGACTCCGTCCATCTCCGTTAAATAATCTACGTGGACGAAGGCGATTGAGTAAAAACCTTGTTTCCTGTTCCCTACGAAAACAGGAATCCGAACTCCAACTCCATGAATCTCTTCCAAACATAAAAAAAATTGGTTCCTTTTTTAATTTATTATTTGTGTGAGGTGTGTTAATTAGTAAACAACACCGGCCACCATCAAAATCAATCTGAAGATATGATGGAGAAGATGGAGAAGCATGGGGAAACTATAATCTCTCACTGAGATTGTGGTGGAAAATTTTCTCATGACACTCAGTGTTCCAATCTGTTATACATGCGCACATGTGGACCACTTTCTCCCTTATGTCTTTTTCCAAACACCTTAAAATTACCAATGTGAGACTATTTCCAAATGAATTGCCATATATTCAACAATAGAACATCATTTGCCTTGAATTAGGAAAGTGCCATGCATGTTCTTGAAGTTACAAATGATAAATCTGCTCTCCCTCTTCCTTTGGATACATTTTTGGGAGAGTAGTTTTGAGTTTTCAATAATAATACAAGCAGAAAAGAATAAAAATTAGAAATTAAAGAAGAATAAATTTGTGGGTTCTTTCCTCGCAGATACAACTCTTTCAACACATTTGTCTCATCAAAATACATTTTCCTCAATGCACTGCAATGAAAGCTTACTGAGTTCCACATTTGTTTTGATCCGCACTGATGTGAAATTTAAATTGTGTCAGAACTTGCTGAAGTGGCTGCGGTTGTCGATGGTTGTTGCAGTGTCACTGGATCTGTTACTAAACAATAAAATAAAATAAAATAAAATAAAATCAAGTACTTGTGTTTGTCAAGCATTTGTGTAAAATGTAAATATGAGTCTTCGAAGAATTAGAACAAGTGGTATGTTAGGAGATGCATCATTCCAAGAGATGTTTTGGAATATGCCCATGTGTAATGATTATTTTAAGAGTACTGTTGTTACTCATGAATTTGTTTATAATCTCAATTTTAGACATATATATTTCGTTAGTGTCATACACTAATATTAATGATGCATATATCTCATTAACATTTTCTATAAAGTGATACATACAATTTATTGATATATATATTAATTTTTCATAAAAATATTTATCTTTTAGATGATGTATAATATTTTTTTTTAAATACCGAATCTTGTATGGACTGTTAAAAGACTGTACGTAACATTATTTTTATTTAAAGAATACTTAAACGTTAGTTTTGAAACCCAGTTAGCAATCGGAAAGTTTACCTGCTACCTGGACAGGATGCCGAATAGCTGGAGAGACTGGGGGTAACATGGAACCCTCACCCCGAGAAGGGTAGTGCAGATAAGGAGATGGTCCGGGTACACTGTGTGCTTGTGGAGCTGGAAAAATGGCCCTAGACCCCATCAGTTGGTAGCCAAACTGTGGATGATACTGGTTAAGTGGTCCTCCAATTGTGGTTGATGAAGGTCCTCCATACATGGAATTGTAGTAATGTGGCACAACATTAGGGTTATACATACTCTGCAACAAATTAATACATGAAAAAATTACAACATGCATTACGAAAAATTATATTTAATTGGAAGCATAGGATGGATAATGTGAACTGACTTGGTGATATCCATAATCACTCGTGTATGTTGCATACCTGCAAAGCAATATGAATGAAGGTGAGGTTTACACAGTTGTTTTTGTATTATATTGTCTCATTAATTTGAGGCTGTTCAATCAACATGAACTGGTCACAGAAAAATTTTCAATATATTTGCTTAGAAACTCCATCACAATCTATTTTTGCTTAGAGAAAATTATGTAGAAGCAAATATTATGGAAGATTAAAGAAGATTATGTAATCATCAATGTTACATTTTAAATATTGAAAGAGATGCGTCACGGAACCAATGTATAGAGATAAAACTATCCCAAGATATCATTGAGTTTTTGGTGGATAATCTTCATGGGATACAGTAATATACGAATCATACTACATTTCCATGAGGTTCTATATGTAAATGAATAAAAAAGGGTCAAATACAGTACCATACCCTTAGTTAAATTTTTGTTGATAAATTATTATTATTTTACGAATATTTGGTCTGGTTAACCATGATTGAAAACATATACCAAAGAGTCCCTATAATGTGTAAAAAAAATATAGAAAATTATCTATAAATAATGATTTTACCTTTCCAGATAGGGTTTATAATTTATCCGGAGGGGTAAATAGTCATTTATGGAGAATTTTTTGCATTTTTAAAAAATAGTAGGAGGGTTTTGGCATATTGTATTTTTCGTCATTATTAACCAAACAGAATATTCATATAATATTCATCATCTGTCAATAAAAGTTTAACTCAGGGAGTTAGTTGAAGTAATAAAGGTGCTTTTAGGGGGTTATATGGACTTTAAGAAAAATTAGAGGGTTAAATGGATTTCAAATAGTTATAGGGGTTATTTGGAATTTTCCCATATATTAAAATAGTGGGTGGATGGTATTTATATCACTTTTTATACATTATGCCCAGGGCCCAGCCACCACATATATAATAATAATAATAAGCTCATGTATAAGAAAACAACGCAAGATTGTAAAATGTCACGTGCACTCTTTTTTTTTAACCCCAATTCATCTCTCATAAATTTTAAATTTTTGAAATATATATTTTAATAAATTACATAGATACATTCATAAAATATAAAATATGTAAAAAAAATTCACCAAGTGTATGACGCTACTGAAATTAGGTTTGAAAAAAAAACCTGTAACAAAGATATGCAAGATTACAGAACTCAACTTGATATAAAAAGAAAAAAAAGGCAAAATTTATAGAAAGAAAAAAAGACTAGTAGAGTGGAACATATAACTCACCCAAAAGGTGGATAAACGACAGCAGGTGGTGGTGGCTGTGGTGGAGGAGGAAGAGGGGGCATTTGTGTGGGAAATCTACTATACATTGGTGGGACTTGTGATCCAACATTGGGAGAACCGCCCTGAATCCTTCCTGCACACATTGAATTATAATCTCAGTCTGCTGGGACCACAACATTATCATCTCAACTTGACTGATGAACAATATACAATGTCGGGAATTGTTTATATCATTATAACTATTCTCCATTACATTAATCCATTTATAAATTAATGTTAGATACATTAATCATTTTCTAGTGTTCACCTCCGGGAGGAGAAGGCCGAGGGCGGCCCATTGAGGCGATGTTACAATTGGCTCTCCTCCCATCGATGACGGGGTTTGGGTCGATGCATGCCTGTCTCGCTGAGTCTGGATCTCGATATGTTACCTGTCTCATAAAGCCACATCATGTTATGTTTTTTTAAATCAAAATAGACAGTGTCTGAATTGGAGATGAAATGAAAATGAAGAAAAAAATATAAGTCAAATGAGGTGCGCAAAACACGAAACCTGGTAAATAAGATCTCTACCTGGCTCCGCAAAAACCATGATCATTTATTGATGTTGAGTTATATGTGCATTTACCAAATGATCTAAGTAAACCAACATGGATATAAAAAAAATTGAAAGAGAAGATGTAACTTACGAATCCATAACCTTTTGATTTTCCTGTGTTTTTATCTGTGATGATGACAGCTTCAAGGATCTCCCCAAACTGCTCAAAGTAGCTCCGGAGCTCTTCAGTAGGTGTTTCCCAAGCCAAGCCACCTACAAAGACCTTTGTGAACGTCGTGTCACCGAACCTCGATCGATGCTGCTGTGCCATCTTTGAAAACCTTTTCAGCCCTCACAACACCTGAATCATAACTGGGTTGATCTGATCTTCAACTACTGCATGCCCTTCCTTTTCTTGATTCTCTGCTCTTCTCCTTTCCTAGTCTCTCCCTCCATTAGTCTCTCAACAAAGCCAGGTAAGAATGAGCCAATAGAGAGCGTGCGTAGGTGTCTTTTTTGGCAAATGGCAACTATGTGGTCTGAGTGTTTTGAGTTGTAGAGTAACATGTATTATTTTTATAAAAAAGCTCTGGTAGCCCCTCTCTACTTACTTACTGTAACTTGTTGAAAATTTTTCATATTTTCTCAAATCATATTATTCAAGTCATTGAAGGATAAATACTTTCAGGTTTTATAAAGTATATACATCGTTAAATGAGATATATATATGGTCTTTAGAAAAGAAAAGAAAAAAACAAGGGGGTACTATGTTATGAGTTTTGGACTGTGAAATAGACTGAATGTAACATTTGTCTTTAAAAGAGAGAGAGAGAGACCCGACAGGCTGAAAGGTTTCCTTGCTGTAAGGAGGGGTTTGGATATGCAGTGACAGCTTGCACAAAGAACACTTTTTTTTTGGGCGAGTTCACCATCACCCTCCAACTTGTTCTGTCCTCCCTGTCTCCCCTTCTACATTAATATACCCATCTATCTTTCTCTCACTCTCTATATATATCTTAAATCATAGCTAGATTCGTTTAGTCCCTCTCCCTCATAACATATAACAATCAACATCTTCGCCGTTTATCAACCAAGAAAATATATGATGGTGCCTCAAACTTAACTAAAAAGATCATCACATCCAAATATATTCAGGGGGAAATGATTTGAAGCAAAGATGCTGTGGTCATGTGGGTTTGAATGATTGGGGAAATAGTAACATGGAAACTCCCAATGGCGGAGCCAGAAATTTGTTTTAGTGGGGTGCAAATTTAAAGGGGAACTAAGCAACAACAATCAAATTATAGATTTTTCAAAATACATAATAAATTTTCAATTGACATAAATTTAAAATACCATGATCTATTTAAAAAGATCAAACAAAAAAGAACAATAAAAAATGATGTTAATTACCTCTTTTAAAACTATTAAAAAAATTAAAAGAATAATGTATGAGCTTCATTTTAATTCCAATAAGATAAACCAGAGAAAATATTTAATAAAAGAAGCATAAAGGATGAAACTTTAGAAAATTTAACCAAACATATAAAGGAATATCAATCAAAGAAACTATTGTATAACAGGAATAATTTATTCATGAGCCAAACAAACATAACTAAATATAATTTCCTTTCTTGGGTTTGCTAAGGAATAGTTTAATCTTTTTAGACTATGTCCATGGCAGCTGTTTCTATTTGGTCAGTTGGTCATCCTTGGCGTGTACTCCTTTCAAGAAATTCAAGAAGTAGCATGCCTACCAGTATCATTTTCTAAATTAAAAAAATAATAATATAAGGATGTACTGCTCTTGTAAATGTAATCATAAAACAATTTAATCAACAAACAAAACTACCTCATACATGTCTTTTAACAAATTTAAATTTATTAATATTCAAACAAACTACAACATATATACACACTAAACCTAAAAAAAAGACCATACATATACATACTGGTTATTGGTTATTTGAAAACTGAGTGGGGGCAGCTGCACCCACTCGGCCCCATATATGTGGCTCCGCCACTGGAAACTCCCGACATGATGTTTTTGTTTCAAAACTATCCTCAAAGGATTTTAGAATACCTCACTATATTTCAAAAAAAAATATATTATTACACTCAATTCATTTTTCAATTCATGATTTTCTAATACAATTTATAACTAATTTCATACGAATCATTAAAATATATATTTCATTATTTTACAAAAATATATATGTACTTCTTAGATGATATATACTACTTTTTAAAAAAAATTAAAAATTTGTGGATTGCATTTGGGGATTCCATTTCAAAAGTGTCCATTCAAACATAAAACGATACATGTAGAAATATTTTTTTTCTAATTATCTTAGCATATTTTTCAAAAGTTGGGCGAGGTCAAATGAAAAATGGTTTAAAACATTGTGGGAATAGTTAACACAAATTCTTTAACAATATTTCAAGTAGTTACTAGTGAGTGAATATACGCTCTCTAACATTAATACACATGTAAAAGTACATCATCATATGCATAATAAAAGAGTTATGATACACTTAGTTCTAAAATTATCCAAAAAACAACTTGCAAGTCATATACACTTGCTAGAGATTATACATGTACACTTCAAAAATATAGAAGAAGAATCCATCAAATTATATGACCTCAAACAAAGAGTGCATGAGATGAGATGTATCATATTTTCACAATAAAAATTGGCTGGAATGGAGACCGGACTGTCATTTTCTTAATTGAATATGGTCCTCACTCCTCAGTGTCATGGGGTCCCTTAGAGGAAAGGAGGGTTGTCAGTTGCAAAGGCTAAAATTTAGTCAAAGCCATATATTCTGTACAAAAAGGTACAGTGGAGGAGGTCATGAACTGTGAATTCAATTTTTTATATTAGGAGACAACCATGTTAGTAGAGGTTTTGGATCACTGGTGGATGAAAGTGTGAAGGATGCAGACACCCAGACAGGAAGACTTTTAAAAAGTCCGTGAAGTGGCAGCTCCTCCACGAGGTGTATTGTCACTAATGGAGATGTGTGAGCTGTTACTGTTGGAAAAATTTAGACTCAAACAAAGTTGAAACAGATGGCTTTTAAGACACATAACTGATACTTTAAAAAATAAAGTGTAATTTGACCCCACTGAAAAAGAAGAGTTGTTGAAGGGGTTATAATTTGCTCACAACGGCTCGGAACAGGTGAAGTGTGCGCCCAACACACGGATTCTCCAATCTTATGATTCGCGTCGCTTTGTGTGCCTGGAACTCGACCTTTTGTCATTCCAGGAATTTTGTCCAGAATAGAAGCTCAAGCTCTGATATTAAATGATGCAAAGAAGAAAAGAGAATTTACAAAAGAGAGGGACATGACAAATAGAAGAACTACTAATCCTCTAACAAAATCATAATAGAAGCTAAAAGAGTCATATGAAGGAAACCCGTGACATCGACATCAACCACAATTCAAAGATTCCAATTCAACCCATTTTCCTTGTGATGCAGAAGTAACGGAACCTTCGCTGAGCATCAAGGAAGACGGAAAGGCCCTTCGATCATCAGGATTTACTCCACCTCATGTTGATCCTGAATGCAACTCATTGAGTTTGAGGACAAACTCTCCAACTCGGAGAGGATGATGCAAATAAAAATGGGGTTGTTTTGATTAATTTTATTTAAATAATCAAGTTAGATAATTATTTTAAGATTTTTCATTTAACCATGAATTTAAAAATAAGTTTGTTAGATTTAGAAATATTCAGGCTATTAGGATTAGTTTATAGGGGGCAGTCAATTAGGATTTTCATGGACAAATTGTCCATGTCCATGGATTTGTAAATCTTGTGTTTTTCAATCAGGACATTGGTTTGTGGACAAAAAGTCCAGTGTTATTCAACTGAGACATTATTTCATGGACAAAAAGTCCAGCGTTATTCGATTGAGACATTATTTCGTGGACAAAAAGTCCAGCGTTATTCGATTGAGACATTATTTCATGGACAAAAAGTCCAGCGTTATTCGATTGAGACATTATTTCGTGGATAAAAAGTCCAGTGTTATTCGATTGAGACATTATTTCGTGGACATAAAATCCAGTGTTATTCGATGAAGACATTATTTCGTGGACAAAAAGTCCAGCGTTATTCGATTGAGACTCTTCGTAGTAGACATTTTGTCTTATGTTATTCAATTTAAACAGGATTTGTAAAGACTTTCATAAGTGATGGATTTTTGTGGACTTTTGTAGACTTTAGAGAGAGAAATACAAAGGAAAAAGTCATTTCAGAATCCCACCCAAATGGGTGGGATTCTCATGGACTTTTATTCCATTATTGTGAATATTTATTCTTTTTTTTCTTTCAACAAAACTCATTTATGATTTTTATCACATGCCTTTCATATTTTTATTCATATTTTTTTCTTTATTTATATTTTTTTTTTCTGAATGTCCATTTGTATGAAATATTGCTATCAACCTCAAATGTTTGATTGAATATATGAGAATTTAAGATAGATTTACTTGTGTTGCAATTAAACTGTTTCATTATTATATATTATATAATATATGCCTAAATCATCCACAATTATTTTCTAGAAAATATAGATTTATTATAGATTTGATTATATGTAAAATGTTTTATTTGATTTTCGTTTGAAGATGTTTCATATTTTGTATAATATACATCCATTTTTTATAATGTTCAGACATATATAAAAATAAAAAGATATATTTAGCATATGAATATATATGACTAAATATATTGATTGCTTTTATTTCATTTTTTTATTTAAAGTAATATAATGACCATTTTGATTTTATTTTATTTTAAGTAACCTATAAAAAAAATTTATGATTTTATTTCATTATATTTGAAGAGATGTAATATATGATTTTATATATAATATATTTTTTCTTATTTTTTATTGTCTTCCTAATTAAAAACTCATTCCTCCCCTCTATGAAATTCTCTCTCTATAACAGAAAAAAAAGGTTAGCTCATTGTGGATTTTTCTCAATATAAGGTTTTTTTTTCTTTTTTTATTTTAGATCGATTGTTTCGAATAAAGAAGAATTTTTTATGAATGTAAATATGTATGAAATATTGATATCGACTCATATGTTTGATGAATGTAAGAATTATGGATTTGTTTGTGTTGCAATCAATTATTTTCATTACTTGTTTTTATCATGGCATTCTAACAATATGCATTTCAGATAAGTGAAGATTGATATTTACTATATTAAATTATATTTTATGTTGGGTATGATGAGTTCTTTATTTGTTATTTAAATCCAAAAACATTATTGTGTTTATTAATAGAAATCCATATGTGAAAATAGTCAATCTGTGAAAGAATGCTAAAATCTGTGAAAGTCTTTAAAAGTCCATGAAAGTCCATGAGAGTGATTTGTGAAAGTCTGCAAATGTCTGTGAAAGTCTGTGAAAGTTCATGAGAGTGATTTGTGAAAGTCTACAAATGTCTGTGAAAGTCCATGAGAGTCAATATGTGAAAGTCTACAAAAGTTTGTGAAAGTCTGCAAAAGTCTGTGAAAGTCCATGAGAGTCAATCTATGAAAGTCTGCAAAGTCTACAAAAGTCCATCACTTAAACAATGTCCACAGAAATCTATCAAAGTCCGTATCGACTACCCCCCATTTAGTTTGTTAGGAATCTATTGATTTGTTAGAGAAGCTAAAATTTAGAAAATGGCAAAGATATAACCACTATCCAACTCAATCTTTCCGACATCCCAAAATTATCAAAATGCTATTATTATTATTATTTTTTCGTCTATTATTCCCACTATCCAGTTCGATAGCATCCAGTTGAAGTCTTCTTCACTGGGTTACGACAGAGGTCTGTCGATCTGTTTGAATAAGTATCGACAGATGCTCAGTCGAAGTATGTTTCATTAGGACGACAGAGATCCATGGATCTGTCTGAGCAAGTGTCGACATGAATGTGTCGAACTCTTCAAAACAGCAACTCTCTTTTAAGAATAAATCACTTATACAATCATTTAAGTCTATACGATGAACAAAAATATCATTTAAGTCATTTAAGTCTTTTGAAAATCATTCACGTCTTTATGAAAATCATTCACATGTATATATTTATTTAAGTATAAGAAACAAAAATATAAAATAAAGAGTTATTTGAATCAAATAAATGGTAAACATTTCGTATAGACAAAAAATATTATTTTCTTTTCTAAATAAGTGGAAGTCTCATGTCGAAAGTATATGTAATGTTTTTTGATACTCCACTTGTGTATATGGAATGTTTAATATTTAATTCATTTATATGACTGTTTGTTTTTTATTTTTACACCTTGTATTTAAATGACAAAATAAGTGAATGATTTCCAGAAGAACTTAAATGGCTTAAATGAAATTTTTGTTTTTTTTGTCAAGACTAAAATGAGTGTATAAGTAATTGATTTTTAAAATATAATTGTTGTTTTAAAGGGTTCGACACGTCCCGATCGACACTTTCTCAAATAGATCGACGGACATCTGTTGTCCCTATGAAGTAGACTTCGACTGGGTCCCTGTCGACACTTGTTTAGACAATTTGACGGACTTCTGTCATCCCAACAAAGAAGATTTTGATTGAATGCTGTCGAATTGGGTAATGGAAATAATGGGCTCAAAAAATAAATAAATAATGACATTTTCGTAATTTTGAGATGTGAAAAAATTAAGTGAAAATGTAATAATAGCCTTGCCCTTTAGATAAAATATTTTCCAATCTCAAAAACTTGATGCCTATGAATAGGCCTTCTTAGAGTTGTAAAATTATTTTTATTATTATTTGAATTTGAAAGAGATCATTGTAACTCTTTTAGCTTCTATTATGGTTTGAGCTTCTATTATGGTTTTGTTGGAGCATCACTATTTTTTCTATTTGTCATGTCCTTCTCTTTTGTAAGTTTTTTTTTTCTTTGCATCAAGGAGTTAGGATTTGTTTGGTTGTCATTGCAAGGTAGTATGATAAACATGCGTGTTGAAAAGGTTGTAATGAAGTTTGACATTAATATAATTAGCATCAAAATAATGCAATATGACATGTAGCAGGTGGACCACCGAGGTTTAGTGGTTTTGCCTGAGATCTAAACTACCAAGGCTGACAAACACCATTGATGTTGAGGAGGTAAAATGCATAAGCCCACCACTATTTTATTTGAGTGCGACCAGTTTCAAGCTGAGCGACTCTTTGAGGTTGAGCTGCTATTTTATACAAGTGACTAGGTGATGTCATGCGACATATGTGAATCACGTATATACATATTTTAAATGAGTATATAGGTTGATAAAGATGTGTATATACACGGTTCGCACATGTCGCATGATTTCACCTAATCATGTTTGTATATATATAAAATCAATGTAATCAGTATATTAAAAAATTTGTTAAAAAAGAAAAAGATAAAAAAATAAGGTTTTTTTACATATATACCCCTCTTAAATTCCGTTATTGTAGAAATACCCTTCTTAAAATCGCGATTGCAAAAAATCATGAGGTTTGGTTAGGATAGTGTCATTAGTCAACGTTAGTACCATGTAAAATATCTAAAATGCACATTATATGATAAAAAAACATTCGACCATCTCCTCATTTCCTCTTCTCTTCAACCGAACACCATTTCTTCAACACTCTCATTTTCCTCTAAATCCTCTCTCACTACACCCAATTTTAGAGGGACTCCTTCCCAAATTCTCTCTTCTCCCCTTCTTCAATCGAACATCCTTTCTTCATCACCCTTTCTCTTTCTTCCTTCAATCCCCGTGGATCACACAAATCTTCTTCTACTCCTCCTCCTCATCGAATCTGTCGATTTTCAATGGGATTTGATTGATTAGGGTTTAGGGTTTTCGATGTTGACAATAATCGATAAGGGTGTTTGATATTAGGGATAATCTATTAAGGTTTTCAATTGCAAGGGAGGATTAATTAGGGTTTTGGATTGTAGAGATGAATGGTTTTTCAGGGGGGCATGAAGAGAATAAATGAAAGAGAGAGAGGGAGGAACAGATGGGGTCGATTAGGGTTTAGGTTTAAGTGGGGGTAGTCCAGTAATTTCACAGAGGATGGTTGGGAATCTGACCACGGTTTAATCTAGGTTGCAAATAGTAACTAACGGAGGGGTACGGATGCACGACTTCAAGTTATAAGAGGGGTATTTTTGCAATCGCAATTTTAAGAGGGGTATTTATATAATAATAGAATATAAGAGGGGTATATATGAAAACAACCCAAAAAACATTCTTTGAAGCCCCACCAACATATTCACTGATCCCACCACCTTACTAAATCCACCAACCCTTATTTTTATTTTTCTTTGTCCCACATCATTTATATTCAAAACCTACTGACTTTTAATCCACCACCCTCTCTCTTTCTCGTATGTTTTCTCTCTCTTTTTATTTTCTCCCCTCTATGTCGTTCTCGTTCTGTCACTGTGCCTTTTCTTTGTAGAATTTTTAAACATAGCTGATTTGTGTATTTCTAACTCTTAAATCGATTTTTAAGTATTTTTCCTAAATGTAACTATCAATATAAAATATAACTGCTTCATATGGTAACTATGTGTTTTTTACTTAAACTTGAATACAATAAATATCTAACTATTTTAATGTTCAGTTAACATATTCTTAAAAAAAAATATTAATGTAAAGAATGTAAGATTGAAATAAAAGTCTAAGCCGTTTGAAGTATTTTGACGAAAGACAATTTATGTAAGTTTTGATGTAATTTATATAAGTTTCAATGTAATTGAAATAAAAATTAAATTACAATTTACGTAAGAATTTTATAATTCAAATTTCAAAATAGGTACATTATGAGGTGTCATCATTTTTATTGATTGGCTTGTTGAGGTAAAATGTCAAAATACAAATCTCTCATTCATTAAAAATCTATCTCATTAACCCAAATCCTCCTATTTTCTCTATTCAGTTATGACTCTTCCATGTTAATCTTGAAATACATTTATCCATTTCAAATTTTGAATTTTGAAATCCTTATCTAATTACAATTAAATCTATATTATACTAAAAGTTACCTAAATTATTTTCATCAAAATTCTTCAAATGGCCTAGAATTTTTTTTTCAAACTTATATTCTTATTATACCCATTAATTTTTTGAAGAATGCTATTAATTGAACATTAAAAAAATTGGGTATTTACTGTATTCAAATTTAAATAAAAAAACATATATAATTACTATATGAAGCAGTTACATCAAGTGTATTTCTTAAATATTTATATCTCTCACAACAATTTGTTACATTTATATAAAAACTGTTACATTTACCTAAATGTAACAAACGGTTACATTTATTTAAATATTTTACATTCCATGCAATATTTAAATAATTTAGAAAAAATTCTATTTTCAATAGTCAGTTACATTTTATGGAAAATGTCAAACATCTTTTTTGTTATGTGTTACGTTTAACAAATATATGTATTTGACTGTTACATAAATAAATGCAATAAATATAAATTACTATTTGCATTGAAAGAAATGCAATACACGAATGAATATTATATTTCAGGCTGTTACATTTATGAATGTAATAAAATTAGAATATGAGTATTTCAATGTCAGAAATGTGACATTAATATCATACAAAACATATATAAATTAAATGTAACTAGCCTTAGAAACAATTAAACAAAGAAACAGAGGATTTTGAAACGCTTTGCAGCATCTTCCACCATTGTCATCATCTCCTCCTTTTTATGTTGATCTGATAACCGCCTATAGGGATAGCCGGATAGGCATAGCTTAGTGACAATGTTTCAAAATTGACTTTACAGAAGGGATGCACATTATGCCAAAATTGATTTTTTTTTTACGGTAGCACATAATCTGATTGTATTTGTGATTAGGCAAGGTGTGAGAATCCTACAAAGAAGGGTGACCTTTTTGGAACCATCTTCATCTTTACAACCATCTCGTAGTACAGAGGGAGCTTGTCTTAGACTACTTACTTTTGTTTACTTTCAAGTAGTGAATGTCATTCTCATCCCATGTCAAATATACACCTTGAGAAAATAATGATGATTTTGCTTTAATTTTTCGTACCTAATGATTCCTTAGGAAGCATTCTTTCTTCTTCATCGGTAGTTTATATTGGAAAAATTTTCTTTGTATTTTTTGTCTTAGTTTGCTGGGAGAAGTGAAGAGGATGATAAGTGAAGGTTTGCAAGATGTGGATTATGGAGAAAAAAATGTAAATTGTCTCATCGTTTTGTAGGGATCAATTATCAAAAAAATAAAATAATCACACAGGGGTATAACAGGTATTAGACATATGCCACCTCATGGAGTCTGTGATGTTGAGACCTAGAAAACATTATTCATATTTTGTGTAATCAATATTCATGTGGAAGAGTAATAACCGAATAATAAAAAATGGGTGATTCGAGTTAATGAGATGAATTTTTAACAAAAAAAAAGCACATCTGTATTTTATCATTTCTTATAATGACACTCCATAGGGTTTGTGAGTGAGGTCTTATGCATATGATTAATGGGTAAATGGGACGGTTTGGCTGGTGGGATTAATAATTTTAAACTATTTTTATTTTAGGATCAGTGAATAGATTGGGAGGAGAAATTCATCTTTAGCCGAGATACTCTTTAGAAAAAGTCTGTCCGCAATATTGCCGATTTTTTTGAATCAAGTCTCTTCCCAAAATATCCTCCGTTATCTCTTCAATCCTCCGCAATGGCGGATCAACCCCTCCCCCAAATCCCTCCCCCCTCCCAACTCCAAACCCACTTCGAACACACCCCGTAGAACCCCTAATTTCTTCAATCAATGCCCTCTCCTCCCCAAACCCTAACCCTCCTCTTCTTGATGATTCCATCGCCCCCGCCGCCACATCAAATGGACTCCCCCTCGCGAGGAAGCGTCGCCGTCGCAAGAAGCTCTTCCCGGAGATGGTCCCCATTAACGGCCTCCGCGTTCTCCGCCCCCCTCCCAAGGCTGGCCCCGTCTCCTACAGGGAAGACGACCTAGCCGGAGACATCGACGCTTCCGCCGCTGCTGCTTCCGCCGGAGCCCTCCCTCGCCGCGGCCGCCGCGGTCGACGCCGCGACCTGGCGAGGGAGCTCGACATGGAAGCCCTGGTCGCCGCCTCGGTCGGATTCCCCGCGGATTCCCTCACCGAAGAGGAGATCGAGTGGGGCGTGGTGGCCTCCCTCGGCGGCAGAGACCAGTCCAACTACATCGTCGTCCGCAACCACATCCTCTCCCTCTGGCGCTCCAACGTCTCGTCCTGGCTCACCTTCGACGACTCCACGGCCTCCATCCGCTCCGAACACCGCCCCCTTGTTCGCTCCGCCTATGACTTCCTCCTCCACCACTCCTACATCAACTTCGGCCTCTCCCCCGCCATCAAGAACCACCCCCCTCTCGCGCTGCCTTCGCCCGATTGTCGGCGGAAAACCATCGTCATAGTCGGCGCTGGCCTTGCCGGTCTCGCCGCTGGTCGTCACCTCCTCTCGCTTGGGTTCAGGGTCGCCATTGTCGAGGGCCGCAACCGCCCCGGTGGACGCGTCCTGACTCGGAAGATGCGCGGAAGGAATGTTGTGGTGGCGGCGGACCTCGGCGGAAGCGTCCTCACTGGCATCAATGGGAACCCTTTCGGGGTGCTCGCAAGGCAGCTCTGCCTTCCCCTCCACAAGGTCCGCGACAAGTGCCCGCTGTACCTCCCTGACGGGCGGCCCGTGGACCCAGAAATCGATCGCAGTGTGGAGAGCGCTTTCAACCGCCTCCTCGACAAGGTGTGCAAGCTGCGCCAGGCCATGACGGAGGGGCTTGATCTGTCAGCGGATGTCTCCCTGGGCTCGGCACTTGAGGCTTTCAGGAAGGCTTATGGCGTCGCTGAGGGGGGCGTGAATTCCAAGGAGGAGAGGATGCTGTTGGATTGGCACCTCGCGAACCTTGAATATGCGAATGCGACGCTGCTGTCTGACCTTTCGATGGTCTTCTGGGACCAGGACGACCCGTATGAGATGGGCGGCGACCACTGCTTCATTCCTGGTGGGAACTCCCATTTTGTGCGGGCCCTCGCAGAGGGCCTACCAATCTTTTACGGTAAGCCCATCGATGCTGTGCATTATGGGAGTGATGGCGTGATTGCTTATGCTCGTGATGGGCAGGCATTCCGTGGGGACATTGCGTTGATCACTGTCCCTTTAGGTGTGCTGAAGCGAGGGACGATCAGATTCGTTCCTGACCTTCCGCCTCATAAACAGGAGGCCATCAGTAGATTGGGTTTTGGGTTGCTCAACAAGGTTGCGATGTTGTTCCCTTGGGACTTCTGGGGCGGTGGGATTGACACGTTTGGGCACCTGACGGAGGACCCATGCAAGCGTGGGGAGTTCTTTCTGTTCTACAGCTACTCATCCGTCTCAGGCGGGCCATTGCTTGTCGCTTTGGTGGCAGGGGAGTCCGCGATCAAGTTTGAGTCAATGCACCCCATGGACCCGGTGGAACGAGTGTTGGAGATTTTGAAGGGGATTTTTGGACCGATGGGGATAGAAGTACCCAACCCAATCCAGGCAGTCTGCACTAGGTGGGGGTCCGACCCGTTCACCTATGGGTCTTACTCGTATGTGGCCGTCGGATCCTCCGGGGATGACTACGATGTGCTTGCGGAGAGCATTGGGGATGAGAGGGTGTTCTTTGCTGGGGAGGCAACAAATAGGAGGTACCCGGCTACGATGCATGGGGCCTTCCTCAGTGGGTTGAGGGAAGCAGCAAACATATCCAGAGTGGTGAACCGCCGGTCTGCTATCCCATCAGAAGAGGTGAATGTGGAGGAGGATGCTTTGGATTTGGAGGGCCTGTTCAGGAGCCCCAACATGTCTTTTGGTGACTTCTCGGTGCTTTTCGATCCAGACTCGGAGGATTTGGAAGCCCTGTCCTTGGTGCGAGTGAGAGTTGGGGAGAAGAAGTTGGGTTCTGGTCCATTGTTCCTTTACGGATTGATCCCAAAAAAGCAGGTGATCGAGGTCAGTGAGGTGAATGGAGATGAAGAGAGATTGAGTGTTTTGTATGGGAGATTTGGTGCAAAATTGGTGGGAACGAAAGGTTTGGACAGTGTAGGTGAAGCCATGATAGCCCGTGTGAGGGCTGCTAAGTATAAGTTGAGCTGAGGACTTACAGATGAGCTTTAACATATATAAAGTCACACAATTATCGCCCTTAAACAGATATATGGTAGGTTTAGGGGAGACATTTCCCCTTCATTCTTGGAGGCTCTGTTCACTAGGAAGAAGTGATCATAAAATGTTGTTCTGGAACTCAGCACGCGATATTATTCTGCATTGGAATTGGCGGAATTTTTCGGTGGATCAGGTATCCATGTCTACCACTTACATTTAGTTTAACTTGTACTTTAGCCATTATTTATTAAAAAAAACTTGTTGTCTACAAGATTGGGTAGGTTTGCTGACTCTGAATTGGTTAGTTTCTAATTAGGGTTGATAGTTATTGGGAATTTGACCATTTTTTAATGCAAAGACGTAATTCTTAATGCTGAAATGTGCTTCCAGTTTGGATGCATTCATTTTATTAAAAAATAGCTTCAATCTTGCGCAGCTGCTAGGTTTTAGGAACTATTGGCTATCATCATTAACATATGCTTGGTTCTGGTTACTGTTTAATCTTAATTTGGGTAATGCTAAAATCAAGATAATATGTTGTGATGTTTCCCTTTTTATAGTTTTTCATATCTATGCTCTGCCACTATTAACTTACAATTAAGTTGTCTTAATATGTGACTTTTACCTTTTTCATTAACATAATGATTGATGTACTACTATGTAATTCGCAGTTGTTGTATATTATGTGTTTCCTTCATGAATTTTCCTCTTCTTCTTTTTTTGAAAATGAAAGTTGTAGACATGCTACTTCTTTATAAATAAAAGTAGTACATGCCTGAAAGAAGAAAAAAAGGCTATTGGCTGGCAAGCCCACAAGCCAAAGAAAAGGAAAAACAAACACGCATTTCGATTAAATGGATTAATCGAACCCATCATAGAGTAAAGAAAAACTCTCATATGCAATCAACAAATCACCCTTTTGCAGCCTAATTGACGCCACACCCACACAGAAGCAACCCCAGGCCGAGATAAAGGACTTTGCTGACTCCCAAATACCTGCCGCCGAGACCAGGGAGCCATGAAAAGGGCATCATTCCGTCCCAGCCTGATCACCCACATAGTTGCTGGGAAGAGGACCTGCTACATTGCTCCTCACGCTCATATCCCCTGCAAACCAGCTGACGGCCTGCCATCCAAAGCTGATCCATGGATTGGAATCTCCAGGAGCCACCTGTTACCAAACTCAGATTGAACCAGACTTCCTGAGCCACCAAGCACTCGAAAAAGAGGTGAACTGTTGTCTCCTCAGCTCCATTACATAAACCACAGGCAGTTGAATCCGACAGAGCACACAATAGGATCTCGTCAACAGCCTCTCTTGGAATAGAAGCCACATAAAGAACTTCACCTTTAGTGGAGCCTGGAACCCCAAATTTCGCGTGCCTTCGAAGCCACACCATGGTTAAAAGGTCTACCCAACCGCCACCAATCATAGGCAACCTTGACCAAGAACCCCATATGCGGATTTGGGCCCCAAATTGGTGCATCTTCCTCAAGGGAGTTGATTCGAAATCAGCTAGCCCACAGAAAAGTTGGCAAATTGAAGAAGTTCAGCATCAGTAATTCTTCTCTGCAAATCTAAATTCCAGCCACCTCCGGAACCTGAGGCCAACCAGAACTCATGCGCCAGACCATCCCTGTTTCACGCCAGAGCAAACAACTCGGGGTAAACAGCCTTGAGAGGACCAGATCCGCACCAGTGAAAGTGCCAAAACCTGATCCTCTCCCCTCCCCCTAGTTTCCACCTTATAGTCTCCTAGAATTGTGAAGCCATTCCATGTATAGACTTCCATACCCAGGACATGAATTGTGAAGCCATTCCATGTGTAGACTTCCATACCCAGGACATACCTCTACGTGGGTGTGGAAAAAGGCAAGCATGTTGCCTTCCTCCCATCAGACTCCCACCCACCACCATACACCAGATAGAGTCCAATTTTCTTTTTTTTTTAATAAATAAGAGATGACAATACATGTTGATGCTTATTGATGTGTTTTGGTGTATTTATCTAGAACTTTTTACTTCTGGAAATCAAAGGGTATGAGAAAGTTAGGGTGGGGGAACTTAGGATGAGGTGGGGGGATCTTGTTGGAATGGAATATAATGCCTATGATCAAGGGGGAACTTCTAGATGGTCAAACAAGCGATCTTTCTCTAATGGTTTTGGGGAGGTTCACTTTAAGCCTTTCACGAGAGAAGTCTCACCATGATCGCCAATATGTCGGTACGGAATTCTGGTGCAAATTTGTCTCTTTCAAATTTGGATCCATCTCGTCTTGGAGCATTTTGGGTCACCGTTTGATTGATTGTCTTGAGTCGTCCGACAACTTTTTAGAACACAACTCACACGAGTGATCGCCTCCTACTTTTCTCGAAAAAGCAGGAAAAATGTTACTTTATCGATCACCTCCAATTCGAGAGAGGATTTTCCTCTCAAAGTTATGGTTGGTCGTTCTTTGAGTTTATTAAGCCTATGAAACTCAACAAAACTTAAAGCCCCGTTTCGTTCGAGAATAGGGGCGAGAATAATTGGGAATTATTCGGAATAGCCCCAAAATGGGTGTTTGGAAGGTTGAAATAAATGAGAATCTATATGTCAGAATTAACTGGTATAAAGTGGAATATGGATTTTAGCCAACCTTTGGAATTAAGTTATTTCAGGTTATTCAACCCAAAAGAATATATAGGCGCATTGTCAAATTAACTGTAATCACCTCTTATAAATCAACTATTAAATCGATTGTCATTATTTTTTCATGTTTTTAAAATCCTTATCCACACCTTATTCACTTTTATTTAAACAACAAAAACTTTATTATTATGTTTTTCAATGAGAATAATTCAAAACACAATAAAAAAAAAATCACTTTATCCTTATTTATACTAGAATAGTATAAACCTCATAATAATTTAATTCTCTATCCAATCGGGGTGAAAGACAATGAGAACCTGATTGATTAAATGGATAGTGTAGAGGATTTGTTCACGAAAAAAAGGCAATGGGGAGGTCTGAAGAGGAAGTGGCAACCTCCTCTTCAAAGGGTTAGCCCCACTAAGAAGATGAAAAAAATATGGGATTTTTTTTAATAAATGCAAAATTTACAATTATACTGAAAGTAAATAAAGCTGTAAAAAGAAAGAAATGACCACTGAGATAGCAGACGGTTGGGGATTGAATCACCACTAACCGAAAGGTCGGATATTGGTCATTAAACCTCCATGATGTAACTGGACATAATGGATAAAAAACAAAGATGAAAGCTTGTTCGAACAACGTTCGAACAGTTTTCCATTCCTGTGGATTGTTTTAAAACATGTAAAATGTGACAATAGATATTAATTTGTTTGGAAATTGGATCATCAAATATGTCTTTCATTATTTAAAAAGAGTGCAATTCATCCTTTCGACGGAGTGTTTTCAAATTGAAGGTAAGAGAACCCTGTAGCATACTACTAGAAGTGGATCTACCTTTTGACACACTATTTTTACAAACATCATAATAACCAAGTGATGAAGCCATGAGCTCTATGTTCCCCTCTCGCGTATATTGGGGATCATCTCCACCATTTCCAGCATTTTCATCATCTTCATTGAAGTAGATCCCCGCTTGTGTGTTGGGTTCCAAACTTTTCAATGAAAATTCCTCTTCATGTCATTGTATTTCCTTCTCCCCTTGGACCTCTTCCTCATCCGCCACTTCATTTGTTGCGTCATGTTCTCGTTTGTTGATCTTCTCCTTCTTGTTCCACTGTCACTTCATCTATGCTACTTTGTGGAAGTGAATCCTCAGGATCATGTTCATGGACGTCTCTCCCAAACGCTTGTTGCTCAAGTTCTCTCCATGTCGAGCAATCCCTTTCTTCATCAAACACCCTCTCATCTGATGCTTCTATGATCCACTTTCATCCTCTGCAAGTGTTGTGGCAATAGGATCATAGTGTCCTGGTCTTTCTTGCAATTTCGTGAAGCGCTCTTTTAGCTTATGGTTGTACATGACATAAACCAAATCATTAAGCCTCTTTTGATGTAGATGATTCCTTTTCTTTGTGTGGGACTATTTCAAGGAAAAAAAACTGAATATTAGTTTCAAAATTAAAATGAAATACTCAATAAACATTAAACATCAATGTGATTGACAGTGACCAATGAGAGGTACTACAGATGTACCTCTAGGTTATTTCATCCCCAGTGCGGTTTAATGCTCTCCAAAATATGGGTTGGTGTAGTGTGCCTAGGTGAGGAGTTCGTGAAGGCAATGAAATTGGAGGTGGGGGGCAAGGCTAATATCATGTTTTCACAGGTTGCCTAGTGCAGCGAGTAGAGCCTCTTATGGAGAAATTCCCTCTACCATTTCATATGGGATCTGCCAAATCTGTGTTGGTAAGGGACTCTGCTGCCATGATTGTGTGGCTACCACAATTCAGAAAAAAAACCTTAGGGACTCTTGAGTTTGCTGAGTTTCTACTCTTGATGCAAATGTTAGAAGACTTTGGATGGAGTGGACAACAACAAATGGGGTGATGATTTGGTGCCCAGATAAAAGAGACAGGTTATCCGTCAAGAGGAGTTACTAGTGGTTGTGAAATATTATCTACAACCTAACATCACAACAAAACATAAAGAAATTTTAGGGTTTCCCTTGAAGGTTCAGAATTTTTTTGTGGTTAGAATATCATAATAGGTTGTTGACAAGGATGTACAGGTCAAAATGAGTGGATGGGGAGTCTGCTCAATGTCCTCTGTGATGAATAAGAGAAAACTCTGGAGCATGTGGGTGTTATTTTGCGAAACATGTGTGGAACTCTTTGGATTCGGCAGGCTTTAATCCTAGCTTTAACAACCTTGATGACAAAGGAAAATGAAGAAAAAGGGGGATATGAGTATCAAGTCTAAAGTGTCCCAGTTGTTGGTTTCTGTTATCCAAGGGGCAATTTGGTGGATGCGGATTGAGTTTTCTTCAAGGAAAATCCTCCTTATTTTGAAAACATTTGGGAGAGCATAGTGTTGTTCATAAAAGATTGAACAAAGTACTATGTTAGGGCTTAGTTAGCCTTATTCGTCACAGATTAGTAATTATAGAGTAGCCGGGTGTATCCTGTAGGGTGGTTGCATTTGTTTGTTGTTTTTGATAGAATGTTTTGATATATTAGTAATTGTTGATGTAATGTAGCTGCCTGGATGAAGGCCAGAATGTAGATCACTCATCTACTATTCTGGTCCTTCATTTTAATCTTCACTTTCTTTTCCCAGTAACCTTAACCTTTTTTAGGTGAGTGGTATCAATGCAACAAAATTCTAATCCCTACTTGGGTACAAACTAGGATGGAAGCAAGACAAAGTCTAATTGCATCCCCCGTTCATACCAGTAGGGATTTCTTTGTGCAAGAATATAGACTCACCACATGAAAAACATCAAATTCTGATTAGCCATATCACCAGAATTATTGCATATATGATTTGTGATATACTTATCTGATTTTGCACCCCCTCTGCTGTATCAGCTTCAAAACCTGCATCTGCATATCCCATGTTTCCCCGTCCATCAAAAGGGGGCTTGTGGATACAGGAATCCTTTTTCCTGCTACAGAAGTTTCTGGTATGCAACCACTAGATTAGTGCAATGAAAACTCATGTCTCTGCATCAAGCACATTGCCAATTGGTTCTCTACCTCTGCACACACCTTCCATCCTCAGTAAACATATTTTGAGCATCTAAACAAGGTCTTCAAGGCTGCTATGTATTGTTGCTTCTGGAGCCATGCCATGTGATCCGCCACTACATGACTTTCCCTCGCAATATATGAGATTTGCTTTTGCTTAATTGATCTAAAAGATGATTAATTTTCTAGATCAGGTGTAATTACCCATGGGGGCTTGGTATCAGCCCAAATCCAACCATGGAGTCAAACTCAATGACAACCTGTGGAATATGTTGTTCATGAAAGAACTCCAAATGATACAACTCATATTGAATAACAATTTATATGGGATTTCCAAAAAACATTTGCCAGAGTGGCATCCACCCCTTCCCCCCATCATCCTTCCCCTGCATGAAGTAACATTGAGCGCAATTGATATAAATTTTGTTACATTTTTTTATGATTACCCCCCCCCCCCCCGGTTCTTCCTCCAAACGGAAACCACAATAAAGAAAACACTCATTATATTATGTGATCTTCTCGTGCACGTGGATCGGCAGTTTGGGCTTTTTAAGATTGTAGGAGACTCATAAATTGTTTGCTGTTAAACTGTCATTGAATTGGGATGAAAACCTTGAAAATTTGTAATGGTGTAGCATACCTTGTGTTTTTACCTCTTTTTTTCTTTCTTTCTTTTTTTTTTTTGTTTTTGTTTTTTTTGGAGATTGATGACTCATCTTCTTTTTTATGTTGTCGGAAGTTTTGCCACATTAATATAATTTGTCGGGCATCCCATTCCCATGCTTCTCTGTCAAAACAAATGTCAACTACAATGACAATGGTTGGAGAAGTTTAAACATGGAAAATGTTGGATACTGCCCTGTTTTCAGCCCTGGTTACCGTCTACACTTATTTTGATTTTTTTTAAATAGTATACCTCATTTGATAAAATATGTACTTTTTGAAAATTGAAGGGTACACTCCAAAGATTTATATGGACCCATTTATAAGAAATGTGAAAAATTTCTAGCAAGGTATATATCTGTCTAATGAGGTATATACATCTTGTTAGACAATTATTGAGGTATATGGGTTATATAAAAAGGACGTTGTGTAACAACTACTTTGGGTAGTTGTGGCTTCGCTTTTGTTGTGTGTTGTTTTTTCCTATTTTCTTAACTCTTCTATTATGCTTTATCTTTTTCGCGATCCTCCCCCTCTTGTAATATATGATCGGGATAGCAACTGTCTACCGATTTTTTTTTTTCAAAAAAAAAAAAAAAAACCTTAAAGCATTGGATGCTATTAGATATGCAGATCACTTTAGTTGATAAATACTTATCACAAGGAACACAATTCCAATTTCCTTTTCTATAATGTATTCCCTTGTTTAGGGCTGGCATGCATGCTTTTTTGTTGGATGTGGAAATAAATTGTTTAGGAAGATTTGTCTGTTTTAGACTTTGTTTTGGCAGTGAGGTTTGCAATGCTATGTGATGGTGGTTTAGACATCAATAGTTGTTGGACATTGAAGCCTTTTGAGTGAGAACCTGAAAGGAGGGCAGTTTAAATTCTTTATTTTTAAAAAAAGCTAGGTGGTCCTTACTGGTTAAACACTAGTGCGTGTGATAGTGACGAATGGATCATATTTCATGTGTAAAAGCATGCATAATTTAATGTAATATTTTTAGTCTAATTAATATGAGAAAAAATTTGAGAAATGATTGATTGTACACCAATGTTTTTACTAAATTGTATCAGTGCTCATATGCTTATTATAGGTAGCAATGTAGCATGACAAGAAATGTATGTCAATGGTCACAATTGTAGACATCAAATTTCGAAGTGCTGTCCATATGTTGAGGCACTTTTAGGACGTCCATTCTGTTGGTCCATTGTTTTTCTTTTCACAAATGAAAATGTTAGATACGATCACATTTACAACTTTGTCATTTGCAATTGTTTTGATTTAAAGTACATATTTTTATACAAAAGTAAAATATATATCTTAACGAATTGTATAAATTCATTTATAAAAAATGTGAAATTTTTTTAACGAGTTATATATTTTAACTAACGTGTTATATATGATAAGTTGAGAATATATGTGACTGGAAAACACCATCCCACAAATGACAGATATAGGCATTAGTAATTTTTAAAAAGCGTAGAAAAGTGTTTTCCAATAATCAAGTATATTTAAATAATTTTATTTAAAATCTTGTTTTTTAAACGTGTTTTTAAACGCTACTTAAACTCCGTAAGAGAAGGGAGTTTTGAAATCTTATTTTTAAACCATTTGTGGTGTCGGGGTAAGCTGCAAGCAGACACACGGTGGAGAAGCGGAGTTTTGAAAGTTTTGAAATGAGTAAACGTGACTTTTTAGGTTTCGTGGTTGTGTTTGTCAGCCTAAACACTGTTCCAAACGGGTTAGATCTCATCAAGCCATTTGTATTTTATTTGATGATAATGTATAGTTCTTTTTCTAGCCTCAATTATAATTTACACATTTTTTAAATTTTTTTAAAAAATATATCTCATCTAATGAAGTACATGTTTTTATAAAAAAAAAAGGTATATACTTCAACGAATTGCATGGATGTATTTATAGAAAATGTAAAAAAAATTTATCGTAGCATATATTTTGTCAATGTGATTATTTGCTTGGGTAATTTTCTATCGATGCATGTGAGAGTGGAATTTAGAGTTAAAAAAAAAACTATGTAACACTATTTTATGCATAAGTTGTGGGCTTCAAACTCAAGGTCTCATTATTATAAATTTTGTTATACATAATTTTATAATCTTATGTCGTACATGATTTTACAAAAAAAAGGGGAAAAATCAATATAACCCCCTAGAAAATTAGCTAAATCGGTTTAAGACCTTGTAAAATTAAAAAGTTATCACAGGTCCCTATGTTATTAGAAAAATATCATTTTAGTGTTTACTATCGCCCCTAACTAACCAGGTACATGGTTAACCTTAACTATACATTTGCACAGTGCCAAATCCGATCCCCAATAGTCGGCCTTCGTGATGGCATGATTGAGATATAGGCATAGGCAGCCTAGCACCAGGTGGATTGGTGCTCGGTGGGTAGATACCCTATCTATCCTGGGACTCCGTTCATTTTTACCTGGATCGCCGTTTGTTGTATGGTTTATTTTGTTTCCTTTATGTCTTTTTAGTCCTGTCATCCCCCATTCAAACATGTACTAATCTTTTCGTAATGAAAATGGTTGGTGGTGTGAGTCTACCTTTTTTTAAAAAAAAAATTTTAACTATACATTAAAAGTTATCAGAATGTCATCACCCTTATTTTTGAAAAATTGATATAGCTCCTTAAAAACTTATAAAAATCGAAAAATATGTGTAAAATAAAAATCTCCTCAAAGTCCTATTTTATTAGACAATATTTATTTTAGTCTCTACTCTAACTAAAATTAACCAGATATGTGCTTATAGCTAACCATGTTAAAAGACTATTTTATCCTTTTAGAATTTACTTAATAAATTATTGTTAATACACTAACTAGATTTATTATTAATTTTAGGGGTATTTACAAATTTACAGAGATCTTTTCAATTTTTGTAAGTTTTCACAGTCATATTGCTTTTTATTTTATTTTATTTTATACTTGTAGTTATTATAGGATAACAAGTGAATTTTCAAGAAAAAGCTAGCACTTTTATCATCAAAAGGACTAAATCAGATTTTCATATTTTGTTATACTTATTTGAATGTTTTTAATGAAGTAATTTAACTCATAGACTAAATCTGTTAACCATGTTAACCATATATATTTTATGAAGACTTATGATTATTTTTCAATGTATAAAAGATTAAATCCGATTTAATTAACTTTTCATAGAGTTATATAGATTTTTCCTTAAAAAAAAGCAATGCATACAACTGAATGCATACATGCTTTTACGTTTTCTTTATTATAAGGATAAATCATGTGTTGTCAAACTTCATATAGGTGATGTGGATGTAATAATGAGAGCAAAAGTGGAAGTGTTGTCTTTTGAACCTACTCTACTCACCTGTATAAGGTGCTAGTCAAAATTAGTAGTCCGAGCAACCTAAGAATGATATATTTTTTTTCTTTCGAAAAAAGAACCATGATATTTTTTTGGTAGGTCCCTATGATGATATTTTTTTGAAAATGAAAAACATAGAGGTACTTTGAAATACCTCACCTTCTTTGTGAGTTCGTTCCCTTCACCAGATTCCAAACCTTCACCAACTCAACCATGACAGAAACTGGTATCCCTATGATGATATTAAATATGCTATAAACAAAATAATGTGGAGAAAGAAAAAAAAAACTTTTTCCCCATCAAGCTGACATGTATCTTTGGTTATAGCTTAACTCGGGGTTGTCTCCATATGCAACCCCTCAATCTGTATGCACACACTTATTTTTCACACCTCATTTGTTACTTAGATGTAATTTTCTTGTGAATAGCAATAGATTTATAATCTGGTCTCATTTTTAGATTCTTCACCTAACCATTACAAGAAGGGAAATCATATGTGCTGTTAAAAATATACACACTCATTCATGAAAGTATATTTTTTTCTTTAAAAAATAAAAAAATTAATTTTTATACAATGAGATTGTGCAAACATTGTATCAGCGATATGAGGGTCACTTTTGGGCTGAGAGTATACCGTATGAGAATGAGCAGCATTGACACTTGTTGCATTGACGGATTATTCCCTGCCTCAAACAGTACAATGGTTGACACATACACGAAGTCTCACTGCAACTATCAACTTAATTAAGGCTACGTTTGGAAACACAGATTGAAAATCAACTTAATTAAGGCTCCGTTTGAAAACAGAGATTGAAAAGTAGATTTTGAAATAAAACTGTTTTTAAGATTATTTTAGACCTTAACTTTTTTGGGATGTTTTTTTTTTTAATTCAGGAATCAATATTTAGAAGGAGTTTAATGTTTGGTAGAAAAAATTGTTTTTCAATTCAAAAAATCGATTCCGACAAAAAATCATTGTTTTTTAGATTTTAAAAACACGAATTTCGAGAGAAAAATTAAAAGGAATCCAGCTTTTGATTCCGCCGAAAACTGTCTCGTTTGGTTGCGTGTTTGAGGATTTTTAGCTTTTCAAAAAACAAAAGCGCTCCAAACGCGCAACCAAATGAAGCCTAAGAGTCTGTTTGGGATTTTGCCGGATTCATGTTTGGGAAAAATAAGAGAGGAATAGAGAAACGTTATTTATGAGGTTTTTTTTAAAAAAAAAACAAGAAAAGGAGGGGGGGGGGGGAGGCAGCCTTGCAACACTGTTTTTCTTGTGTAAACGCTGACGCCCAAATTTTATATGAATTTGTAGTGGCGTTATGCTAAATTGTTTTTCTTGTGTAAACGCTGACGCCCAGATTTTATATGGATTTGTAGTGGCGTTATGCTAGATTGTTTTTCTTGTGTAAACGCTAACGCCCAAATTTTATATGGATTTGTAGTGGCGTTATGCTAGATTCTCCGCCGTGAAATCCACGACGAATCCAAATGGGACCCAAAGGAAAGTCTGAGGAAATGTGTAACCATCGACAAAGCATTGTCAAACAAGGTGTAGACAAATGGATATTTTTTCTATAGCTACGCCGACACTGACCGGACACTACTTTGGTCGACGACAAACTCTCACTGACTCGAACGTTTGTCGACATGTATGCATAGGCCATGTGCGAGTCCTTGTTGCATATATATTGTTGTGATGTTGGTGTTGATGAGGTTTCATCCATAAAAACAATATTTTAAAATAATAAGACAAAAGCCAAGCTCCTCTGCAATAAGAAAAAGACAGTTTCAAACTATTGAAAATAATCAATTTCCAAAGCGTGATGCATCAACTATAATCATTTGTCTCCATAATCTTCCTGGACAATCTAATAATGATATATTTCGTGACCTGACCTTGTTATTGTATTTCAATATAAAAGAACTGTAAACATTTGAGAAACTGGAGCCAACTCTATAATTCTTCCTGCATTTGCTTAAATACAAAGGGGCGGCCCGTGGAAACCTTGCGGTTCCACGGGAAAATATTTGATGTAACTTTTCCCGTTGAAGAAATCTTTTTCTCCGTCCCACCTCTTGTTTTGTTTACTGAATTCAGAACTCTCTGTACGATAGATGGGAACTTCTATGGAAATTTAAGGTGGACAAATCAATGAAAAGAATATATATCACCTCCTCGGGCTTTCGGTGTACGTGTACCCCATATTTACTTCAGCTGCTTCTTGAAAAAAGGCTTCTGGCAGACTAGGAGTCTCTCATCGTTGTTGTTTTCGAGCTCCACTATACGAGCATCCCACCTCAGCTGTGTCGTGACGGACCTGATAGCTTCAATGAGAGGGGTTCTATCGCGTAGTATAACCCAGCCCTGCACATGTAGAAATGCTTAGTGGTTCATGCAAAGTTATGCTAGATTAACTTATGGTGACAGCAATCTGACATAAGGATGAAAGGAGTCAAATCCTTTCATATAAAACATTATGGAAAATTGAAGAGCAATGTGACAATGTGGTTACACTATTTGTTACTTTATTCTATTTAGCGACCTCAAAATTCAATTCTTCAACTATTCTGCAGCTATTAGAGAACCAAGTGGTCTGAATGTGATGAGGACATTGATTGAACAAGAAACTTTTGTGGAACAGAAAACATCTCACACCAATTTACTTTTGGAGGAACTGATTGATGCTTGTATGTTTTTAATTCGTGTGTACGTTGAAATGTAATTGGTTTTCAGTGTTAAAAGATCATGTGTAATGGTTTGGATCTGGATATAAAAAGGAGCATACTGAGGTTTTGAAAGGTATATGAGGAGATACGGATACATTACATTGTTGTGGTTTTTATGTATTAAGTCCAAGTCAAAAAAGGCAACTGTAGTTGTTGGATTTGTAGAGTAACATTTGTGCTGTTCAATAGCAATTTAACTTCTTCCAGAATTATTGTTTGATTTTCTTTCCCTTCTTTTTCCTATTCTGCAGGAGGCTGTTCTGGTTATTAATAGGAGTACATCAACAGGGAAATGGTGATATCATTTTTAAGTTGCTCTTTGTTCAAAAAGCAGAGTTAAAAAAATATGAGACATATTCAGAGTAATAGAAAAGCTTAGTAATGGAAGAATATGGTTACCTCAGGCCGGAGTATGCGATCTATCTCCAGTAATATATCAGCGAAGGAACACTTTCTGTGCTTCTGTCTGGCTTCAAGTGACAAAATCCCTTCCCCATGCACCATATCATAGGTTCTAGGATAAGTAGGAAATGCCTCACACCTAATAAAAAATTATTGAATTATTTTCTATCAAAAATCATTAAAAGAAAAAAAACAAATCAATAAAATGGATTTTTTCCACATTTCAATGACATCTACAGAATGACCTAGCCCAAGGTTGAAAATGGGAGCTATTTAAGCTTAGCTCTCTCCTCATATAGCTATAGATGCCACCAAACAAATATTTAAGCTATTTGAAGCTGTGCTAGACAGAATAGCTCTAGGCCAAAACAGACTTGTTTGGTGGATAGCCCTAGGACTGCAACAAAAAAATTGCAGAAATTGAGCAAAAGCATCAAATGCACAAATTTACTTTTGAAATAAACCAATGATTAGCTGCAGTAAAATTTCTTTGAAGCAGGCGAAAGAGTGGGGTTCAAAGTTCAATATAGGAAGAAGAGACTCTTCAAAAAAAATTCAGAGAAGAATTTAAAGCATATCATAGAATCAGTAATGTCATATTACACAGAAAAACCTGCAACATGGTACAATATTCAATCACAGAAATATTTTAATAGCCCAGCTACTGAACACAGGAGAAAAAGGCCCTGAAGCATTGATAATAGCTAATAAGTCTTAGTGCATCCTTAGTGAATGATCCACAATATATGTATTTGATCAGAAAAAGAAGAATTTTTACAATAGAGTGAAATGCATCCAGAAAATATCATTGCTTCTAGAACGTAGAAAAGGATCATGATAATAAGAACAAATCAACCAAAATCTTCATATAGTCATTGTAAAAGGACAATATTGTATTACTATCAACCCTAATGGGCACCAAAATAAGGCATTAGAGGTTTAATTAAACTAGAACTTATTGGAGGAAGATGAGAACCCAAACACAACCAGTCAATATTGCGTGCACTAAAGAAAAACATAAACAAGCAGTGCGAGCATATTTCTTCAGTTGTCACAGTTCTCATTGTCCATCCATAGCATAGACTCAAAGTGACATGCAATGTGAATGCAGATATCAAATATATGAGTAGAACTGTAAAGAAAGGCAAAGCGCACCAGTCATGCTGAACACCAACAAAACCACGGTCTAGAATTAGGGGAAGGTAGTTAGTCCCACTTGTTGGCACCACGTTCATAACCCACACCTCTTTCCCAGCTTCCAATAACGCAGCATTGAAACCACCAAAGTGAGCATTCATATCTAGTACATTCCGCAGCATATTTTTAGGTGGAGATGGATCCTCATCTCCAGGTCTCTTAGGATGATCCGAGAATATTAGAGGTGAGAGAAGTGACCAATAACTATTATGGAGAATAGAGTTCCAGTTCAAGGCATCCTCAGAAAAGTCTTCTGTATGTACACCTGATTAAAATAATATGATTAGTTATAATAATGAGGAACCGATGAGGACATCTAGTTCTCAGTTTTAGCTGTTTTATGGCAAAGCAAATAATTATAATCAACAGACTGGGAAATAAAAAATTTCAGGCTTATTGGATCATGCGACTTGCAAGTGGCTTTTTATGGAAAACATGGCCTAGTTTACCATATATATCGAGGTCAGTCATAGATAATTTAGCTCTAGCTGGCCAGTGCGCGCGCTTCTCAATGGGAATCCACCGGCGACTTCGAGTTCCTCCGATGCAGAATCCCAGTGATTGGTAATATGGAGACTCAACATCCTGGCCCTTACTACATATTGGAGGGCTCGTTCCAGACTTCCTATAGATTCATATAGAATGCCATTTTAAGTCAACTCAGCAGGATGCTATTAGTTTTAAGATAAGTCATAAAAAAATGCTATTTTCCTATCGCAATGTGTTGATATACAAGCTCAATGGAAAGGGACAAAAAATGATTCACAGGGACTAAAAAGGCAGACCACCACCTGGAATAGTAACAATCCTTTCTACTGGTCTTTTTCCACACAACAGTCTCATCTTGTTGTGATAATAATTCCCAGCAAAGATTTTCTGCAAAATTCGTGATAAATAGAAAATTGTCCTTGTTCTCCTTAATACGGAGCGCTCTTGGAGTAGTTGTAAGTGAAGTCCAAACGAAATAACCACCAGGTTTTAATAATCTGTCAACTTCAGACAAGAGCATGCCATCTGCATTGGAACCGGCTAAGGTCAGTAAAAGCTTAACAAACTTCTTCTGATGAGATAGTGGGACATATGAGATTCCATTAAGAAAAGATGAACATCTAGGGAAGATAAAGCAAGATGTCCCAAAAAAGTATGCAGGAAAGGACAAAATTGAGAAATAAAAATTAAAAATCCACTACCCGGTAATTTCAAAGAAATCTAACTATTCAACAATGAAAATTAGTAATTTCAATGAGATATCAAAATAGAACATGGTAACAAATTCAAAATGAATAAATATCTACATGAAGCCCCACAGCCCAACAACTTCTTTCATCAGAAAATATATGGCAAACATACTAGTTGAATGAAGATCCAAATTTTGCACATTGTATTTCTCTCTCTTCTTGAATTCTACAGGACAGCACCTTGAAGACTGTAGAAAACAATTTCTTATTGGAAAAGGTTAGGGACATTCATTCCTGAAATCACCCTTTGCCATCCCAATACATTTTGAATTTGTTAAAGGTATATACTTGTCTATTGAAATATATACCTTGACAAAAAATGAAGTATATATTCAAATGAATTGAATGCATACCATTCTGTATTTTTCCTAACCCAGTTTATACTATATGAGGGAAAGTATAGAGTAGGACTACATGAATGACTGAGTGTATCAACAGCCTTTCTTATTTGGCATATGTAATGATCCATAACTTCACCCTACAATTTTTAACCTACAGTATAAGATCACATATTTTTTCCAAATAGTCTCCAAAACTAGATGAGTATCTGTGTTTGTCACAACCAAGGATATTAATATATAGCTTTATTGTTTCCCCTTACTAGTATAGGAAGACTACTTTGATGAGATTACCTTGGAAACCAGTTTTTATTGAATGCCATTTTGATTGGGAACAAAAACTCTATCAAGAAAAATTAAAGGGAAAATCTATTATTGTACAATATGTAAGCCTACCATGGTGTATAGACCTGAACATTGGAGTTAAAAACATGTCGATATTTGTTGTCGTATAAGGATGTTAAAGAGGAATGTAAAGAAACTAGGTAGGACAAGATTAAAAGTTTGTTAGTGAAATTCTGAGAATAGCTTTTAAGACAATAAAGCGTTCATCTTAGGTGGTGCTGACGTGTAGAGAGGATATGGTTCTGTAGTACAAAAAGAGATGAGGCATAAGATACAAGAACAGGGAATGCATTGAAAAAAATAAGAAACAATGGACTACCTACAGGTAATATAAATGATAGAAGTTTGGCATAGTAAGATTTATAAAGCTGTGCCCACACCATTCAGAAACAACCTACATTAAGTTATTTACCACCTGCTTTTTAATCACAGACGGTGACTTCAACAGGAGGGAAGCCAAATGTCCTTTAACAGAAATACAGATGGAACAAGCTATATCGAGTTAAAGAGTTGAGTTGACTCAAATAATAAAGATTGAAACAAACATTTAGTAAGATCTGTTTGGGATTAGTTTCTTAAACAGAAATCTTCTTGAAAATTCCACTATTTCTTTTGAGAAATTTATGGTTTGCTCTATGGAGTTGGAAGATACCAACTGTGTAGTGATTGAAATCTAAGCATGGCAATGAGGTATGTATCTGACAACCTGGCATCATACAAAAACCAATGCACAATATCAATCGAGTCTAACCATCATTTCTCAGTGCATAACATGAAGAAACTTCAAAGACAAACTCTGCTTGAATGGATTTACTCATGCTAACTTACTGTTGCATCAAGGGAATATGACTATTCCGTATATCACATAATTAAAAAAATTTCAAAGAGGAAATCAATCACCAAGCATAGTCTAAGACCTATTACACATGAAAATCTCTTAATTTATCATTGTGCTATTTACATACATGATCTTTGAACAATGTCACTATCATCTTTATAAACCTCCCGCCCCAGTCCATGCACACATAATTTTGTGCTATGGATTAAAATGATAAAAACTGACAATAGAAAATAAAGGTTACATATGGGGGAGGGATATTTTTCAGAATTGTCAATCTCTACATCTTGCATTTATGAAGAGGTAAAATAACTCAGAAAAAAAAAACCACAACAAAAGAAGAACATTCGTAAGTGATTTATTTGTTATCTCAATGACTTATTAAATTCAGTTCACTATCATAATAATAGTTCTAATCAACCAATGAGTTTGTTGAGTTGTAAAAATAAAATTACGAATTTAAGTTTACATTCATATTATATGTAAATACTGAAACATATACTCGTTAGGCAAGCACTCTGTCTTTAGATGGATATCACTATGCCAATACGGATAGATTACATAGAAATGAAAGGTAAAGCACACTTCACTCCAATGTGTACTTTCTTAGTACTTGGTCCCAAACTTCACCCATTTCACTACTGATGCAGGCATGTTTGCGTTATGGTTTACTAAACTTAAAGACATCTTCAAAAGAGAAAATAAAACAGGTCATAAATCTGTTGATAGAAAATCAAGCATGTAATTAATCCATCAAGAAATTACTTCCAGCAGTAATGTTATGCCACGGGCATCAATTGATATAAACTGTTCGAACATGAACAAATGGAATATACATCATCTAGACATCTAATAAATACCTTTCTTCTCCCAGCTGATCTCGCAACGTGCACAATGCACCATGTCATAGGAGAGATATGGAAAAGGCAGCTGCTTCGAGGTGAACGATCCAATTATTGCAGGAAGGCCTCTCTCAAGGGTAATTTGAACTTGACTTCCTGAGACCTCATAATTTGCAATGCACATGGTCAACAACTCCTTTGAAAAGAGATGTGCTCCAAAGGACCCAAAGCCACACCCGATATCTAGGACAGTTCTGATCTGCGAAATTTGCACATATAAAAATGTCAATAAACAATTAATAAAATGTAGCAAACCAAGATCCATTAAACAATCTAGATGTGGAAAAGTCAAACATCATTAGACAACTAGAATTGGTCTTCATCTCCTTCTAAAATATATAAATAACCTGTGAATTGGAACATAATTGTCAGGTTTGACCTTGGGATCTGCAATGTCATCACTCAAGTCAATTTTTTTCTCTTCTAACAAGACTCTTTTCCAATCCAGATCTCTAACCAAGTACAAATGAATCAGTACACATAATATTTCCAAAATATCAACCAGTCTGCATAAGTCAATGAAGTGTGGCGATTCCATATTATAAGTTCTTTTTAAGGTCGAGATGGAGGAGCAGGAATAAAAATTCTTAAATATAAAGCCTATTGTAACAAACACAGTAAAATTCATGCTAGGAGTGGTACCAAGCCCAAAAGGCACTATTTACCATTTGAATATAAACGATTCACATGCGATGTTTATAAGATTTAATTCGAGAACCAGACAACCAAGATTTCAGTTAAAAAGCAACAGTTTCCAAAAGCAGAAGATTGAATTGCATAATTAGAATAGATCCATGAACCCAAAAGATCCAGCAATGACCCAAAAAACAATAAAACCAAAACCCAATTTACTCACGCCGGCCTCGATGAAATTCGACTGATTCCTAAGCCCAATCATCTCAGCAATCTGATGTGAGTAGTCCTCCACACCATCCACCATCAGCGAGTCAGATCGGAACGAAATGTGTTCTTCTTCAACCATCATCCTTCAAAACCCACAAAAAAATTGAACAACTAAAACCCACATCTTTCAACAAAAAAAAACCCAAAATTGGAACAATTGAAGCAGCAAAACAAACCTCTTGGTGAGGCTTCCAGACGAGAACTCATTCCCAGTGATCTTCACATTCTCCTTCCATATGAACTCCTTCCCAGTGGGCCAATGCAAAGGGATCCGGTAATTCCTCGGAGACGGCACGAGGCACTTCTCGTACTCCGTGCAACGCCTCTCGTACTCCTCCTCGGCAGCCACCGCCGCCGCCGGATCTCCGCCGTCCAATGCTTCTACGGTGGAAGAAGAGGCATTGTAGCAGGGGACGTAGTTCTCGAGATCCTGGGGACAGAATTCAAGCTCCCTGGTCTTCACCAACCCGAGCGAGAGCTCCCCGATCTGAGAGAGGTCCGAGACGAGCTGCTCCTGGAGTCGGCGGTACCCGCCATAGATGTTCGCCCTTGAAGCGGTGGAGATCGAGACGGTCCACCACACCGACCAAGTGATCGCGAACACGACGACCGAGAACAGGACGAGCGGGAACAGACCCCTAACGATGAAGGCGTGTCGGCTGCCTCGGATGCTTTGGGCGCCTCCGCCGCAGCCATGGCCGAATCCATTCTCTCTGGAGGGCGACTTGAGAGGGGAACCCTTTTCGCCGCCGCCAATGGAGAGACTGCGATGGAGCGGCCGCGGCATCATCAGACGGTTGTCGTCGCCGCCGCCGCCACGGCCTGGTGAAAGAAACCAAAGTCTAAAAAATGTATAAACGAAAACGAGATCTTGTGTAGTGAAGTAGATATACTATATACACACACACGAATATATCAACTGTTCTTCATTGTTTAGAGAGAGAGAGGCCTCAAATATACCTTTGAAGGGAGAGTGATTGATGAGAGAGAGAGAGAGAGAGAGAGAGAGAGAGAGAAGTGATTGGGATTTAAAAGATGATATAAAGTAGGCGCGCAATTGCAGCTGGCTTCCTATAACTCTCTAATATCTCATCCTCTGATGATATTATGTCACCGATCATCATATAATATATCAGTAATAATGACATATAAATCGCATTACGCGTTCTTCTTAGCTTTCCTCTATATCTCTCTCTCCGTGTTTTGGAGATTGGTTCAGTCACATCAAGTGTGAGTGCGAGTGAGGCACTGATGAGTTGCGTGAATTCCCCACAATACATATAATAATGTTATATTATATTTTTATATATTAAAAATGCACCTCACTAGTTTGTTCTAGTTATTGATGAAATGTAGATTTGCATTTATTAATTCTGTTACGGTTACATTTTTTTTTCATTTGGGATCTTTTGTTTTGGGTGACAAACGTAGCATTTCTAGATCTGGATCTACCTCTTCATATAGACATTATTCGGGGGAGTTTTTTGGATTCTTTTGCGACACACAAAGCTTAGTTAGGAAAACAAGTGTTTCAAACAGCAACCACTTACAGTGATTTTGTATTTTTTTTTGTACCAAAAACATGGAAATATTTATAAAAAAGGAGGCGGTTGCGAAGTGAGTGTAAGATAAGGAGGAGGACGTCATTTTTGGGATGCATTTGTTTTTATTTTTAATTTATTGGGAGGCGAGGGTCACATGCTTGGATGTTCTGCCTAGTGGGACCCAGGACGTCTACGTTGTAAAGGCGGACCACCGGAACCTGTTGACGTTGTTGAATTTCCAGTGGGCATGCCCTTACTGGTTATCGTGTAAACGCACTGCTTCGTGGCCGTCGTTATCACATCCACCTGGACGCCTTAGATCCCGCCGAGAAAAATGTAAATTAACTCGGATGCTGCTCCGCGGTATATATATAATCTGAAGCATCAAATAGGAACGAAACAATTGATAGTCCGTGGAACAGACCGGGCAACCGGTGCATATTTTGTTTTTTTTATAAATTAATAAAAATATAATGGGTTAATTGTTCAAATACCCCTCCAACCAACCCCCGATTATTCATGTGCCTTCATCTTTTTAAAAAAAATTATATAACCCTACAGTAAACACCAGGGGCCGACGTACAAGTTGGTTGGGCCGGGCTGTAGCCCAGGCCAGATTTTGCATTTTTTTTTTATATTTGATGCTACATATTATAATATTAATATTTTATATTATATAAATTACATTTTATACATAAAATATACTCCTAACAAACTAGATATTAATCTAACAGATTAATAACAAATTAAAATAGTATCCTAACAAATTAGATCTCAACATAATAAACCAAATCGAACTCTGGACCATTTGGAAACGGGTTTAGGCAGCTTTTGAGTTTGTAGGAAGTTCTTTTTTCCAAACCCGTTTCCAAACAAAAAAATTGAGGCTAAAAGCTACATACATATTTTTGTGAAAAAGTGTTCAAAACCTGAGTTTTCTAGAAACTGTTGATAAATAGCTTCTTATAAAATTAGATTTAAATCTAGCTGTTGTCTAAATCAGTTTCGCAATCATACAACGAAACACAACATCAATCTTATTATAAATTTTAACAATTCTAAATTTTAAAATTCAAATATTATCTTAAGAATTAATTGCAATTGAACAATAAAGAAAATTTATATCCATAAAACAATTCTTCTTATTTTTCTAACAACTCTTCTTATTTTTCTAGCAATTCTTACAAAATCAAAGTATTCAACTTTAATGACATTTTTTTCTTCACATGTACAAGTCTTTTAAATATCACATTATTTGGTATATAAATAATTACATCAAATATAAGAACAAAAAAATTTCTATATAAATATTTAATGGGTGCTGCTACCTAGGCCCCATAAATTAAGCCCCATTTGTGAGCCCCAATAGGTGGCACTCTCCTATTGGTTCCCTATTTGACTTTTTCTAACTACCAAAATGACAATGACAAGACTACCCTTCTTATAATTTTAAAAATAAATTCTAACTAACTAATATTTAAATTAAACCTCATAACCGAATCCCACAAAAGGTGGCACCATGAAATCCTCTCTTTGACCTAATATATTTCTAAAAACTTTGAATTTTAGGGTTTTAATTTGGGTGAAACCATATGAACGAAAAATGACAGATTTCTTCCCATAAAAATAGAATTGGAATTCAAATTTAAATACAGGATTTGAATTAACAAATACCTTAAAAAAAATGGGCTGGAATTCAAATTCAGATACAACTGTATCTGGATTTGAATGAACAAATACCTTCAAAAAATGAGTTGGAATTAAAATTCAGATACATGTCTCTGGATTTGAATTAACAAATACCTTCGGAGAATGGGCTGGGATTCAAATTCAGATACAGGTGTATCTGGTTTTGAATTAACAAATACCTTCAAAGAATGGGCTAGGATTCAAATTCAGATACAGATGTATCTGAATTTGAATTAACAAATATCTTCAAAGAATGGGCTGGGATTCAAATTCAGATACACGTGTATCTGGATTTGAATTAATAAATACCTTCAAAGAATGAGTTGGGATTCAAATTCAGATACAGGTGTATCTGGATTTGAATTAACAAATACCTTAAAAAATGGGCTAAATACAGTTTTATCTGGATTTGAATTAACAGATACAGATTCAAGATACTTGAATGGATCGCCAATGTTTGCTCCCCGAACCAAACACAAGATAAAATAGGTTGCAATCCAAATCAAAATCGAAATCCTCGCAAAAACTGCAATCGGATTGAATTTTCTATTTTTGTAAAATTGATGAATCAATATGTGTTTCGTGATCACAATCTCTTTCGATTGATATGATTGTTTTCGAAAAAAAGAGAAGAAACAACAGATCATGGAAAAAACAATATGTATAGACGAAACAGATTGTAAGGGTTTTCTGTTTGTTTCTTTAAATTGAATTGTTTATTTTCAAAAAAGAAAGAAAAGCATATCATAACCACCTCCCATTGATTGTGGGCCATTAATTGTGGGATCGGTTACAATATGAAAATATAATTTGAAAATGAAGGGTAATTTAGATATTTCATCTTTGCCACCTCATGGGGCTTTAGATGGGGCCTATGAATTGGGGCCCAAAAATCATTATTGATATTTAATATAGGCTATGTAGCCCACCCTAAAATATTGTCCTGGATCCGCCCCTGGTAAACACTTAATTTTTTTTCTACCCTCATCCCTTTAATTCCCCCAGCCCAACAAAATCGTGCAATTTTCTCCCTGCAAAGGTGTATATATGTTTTCTGTAACTTTCATAATACAAAATATAATTTATGTAAATATTATCTATAAGTGTATTATTATGCATGTCATGTAAAAATGTTAACTTATAAAATACTAGAAGAAATGTATGTTAATGCATAACACCGTAAAAATCACAATAAATATATCAAAGCACTTGAATTCATCGAATGTTTGCATTCCGATGTTCTTTTTTCCTACCTTTAATGAACTGAGATGTTATATTTTCTTTGATCATCTTAATGTCATTTTAGTTGAAATCAAATCCATTGTTACACCTTCGAGTTAGCAAAGCGTACATCGTTATGAAGAAAACGCAGTTCAAATTATATTAGAGATGCAATAATTAGTCAAACCACTTAAATAAATCAAACACCTAACAAATGTGTATTTCATGACAATATAAAAACTACATATGTATTAATACTATGCATTAATGTATGTTTCTCTAATATTTTGTAAAGTTATTATTTTTACATGAGATAAGAATGCATTTACAGATAATATTTACATAAATTTCATTTTGTGTTTTTCAAGTTACAAAAAAACATATATACACTTCAAAGAGGGAAAACTTTAATTTTGTGGGATCGAGGGAATTAAAGGGAAGGGATGATGGTCAAAAAAAAATATTAGATGTTTACAACAAGGGTAAAGAAATATTTTTTCAAAAAAGTGGGAGCACTTGGGGTCAGCGGCAGGGGAGACAATTCACCCAAATATAAGTGGATGAAAAATGTATATTTGTAATAATATATATATTAGTTTTCCTTTATACGTGAATAAAAGAACTCCACCCACGTTCCTATAACACACCAAATGATAAAAAAAATGTTAATAAATCTTCAAAAATAATACACCTATAAAGAACTAAATCAAATTAAAATGAAAATAGACACATTTGTTGATAATAATAGTTATCTTAAAATTATTCGTAATATGCATTAAGACTACAAATTTTCTAAAATATAATGTGATTTGTTAAATATGTAATATAGGATTTTTTTATTAATTTTAATTAATCTGTCAAAATCTGGTTATATATAAATTTTATCATTCATTTAAAAATTTAAAATAAAATTAGCAAAAATAATGTTTTTTTAATAAAATATAATTATTTTTTTAAACAAACGATATGTCAACACCTTAACATATTAAGAATAGATGCAGTGGTGAAACCAGAATTTTTATAAAAGGGGGTATAATATGACTTATATAAATATTTTTTAAAGTTACATGATTATGTTTTTTTTAATTTCAATAGCATAAATTAAAAAATAAATATGTATAAAATGAAATAACGGCATTCACATAAAACATATCGCTAAATAATTGTAAAAGATAATTATCATATTTTAAAACGATATGCTAAATTTTAAATCGATAATTCACAAAAAAAATGTTAAAATATAAATCTAATGTTTTTTTTTTTGTTTTTTTAGGTGGTGCACTGTTGCTTTTTAGGAATTTCATATGTAGGTGAGGTCAATGACCTATGGGTCCTAATTAAAAGAATGTTATACACAATTTTTTTCAGTCCCAATTCCAGTCACATATGCGTCGATAGAATATTAACGACGCATATACTCACATTAATGAGGTATATGCTTCAATAAAAAAAATTTATATTTTCTATAAATACATCAATGCAATTCATTGGAATATATACTTTATTTTTTTACTAAAAACATGTACTTCATTAGATAAAATATATAATTTTAAAAAGATTAAAATCAATGTACATATAACCCCCCCCCCCCCCCCCCCCCCAAGGTGGCTCCGCCACTGAACAGATGCCCATTTTTGATACAAAAGAAAAGGAATAAGACTACGGATCTACTCGAGTCACCAAACACGACCGCCCCTATATCACTAGTTTGCCATCATACCTGGTGCACCCTCACAAAATTTCCCCCAATCCTGAATACACAGGCCTCGACCAACTTCATAATTAAGATCTTTATCCCTGAAAAATCACCTGATTACGCAATGTCCTCGCCGACCAAACAAGATCTGAGACACTTTTGCCTGTTTTTAATAAAGTTGAAAATCATCCGTGGCTGGTAAATCGTAATACAGATACTCGTTGGATGAATTCACCCCAGTCCGTACCAATTGCATGCGTGTAACGGTGCTGGTAAGCACGAGATCCACTGGTGAAGGAGATGCACGTGAAGGGGAATCAAGGGCTGTAAAATTTAATTCATTGGGACCTGTTTCACTCTCACACAGAGATTCCACTAATCTCGAGATTAATTCAATGTTCAGGTTTCTCTGATAAACCCGTGCTCTGGGTTCTGTATATAAATTTTTGTTTTTATTTTTTTGGTACCTTTAGATTCGAACCATCCAAATCCGAATCACAAGGGGCTTTTTTATTGGTAACTTTGCCGCTTGGGACTTAAAGATGGACAGTCTTTGACCATGAGATTGATGGACCCCACTCTAGTTGTACACAATGACTGAATTGCCCCTCCTCTTGTCGGTGGGAGGCACCGCGTAGTGACGAGGACTTAGATGTCATTACATGTTCTTTGCCCTCTTTTTGGGCGGCTTGATAACATGCATGAATTTGGGAGGCACGTCGATAACCGTGCGCCTTATTCACAGTAAAATTTAGGCGTGATCGATTTTTGATATACAACACTTTTAGTGACGATTTTTGTGACGATATTCAATTTAATTTTTAGTTGATTGTATTTTTAATTATTTTGATTAGAAAAACATAAAGTTTTGTCATTTTAAAAAAATATAAATAATTATTTATAAAATATAAAAAATTGATTTGACATATAAATCTTTTATTTATAAAAGGTGATTGCATTTTATTCAACATGTTGATTTTTGTATCAATATAATAAATAGATTGTGTAAAGAAACACAATTACATAGAGAACATGTAATATCAATACCAACTTATTCTCATATATTTTGTCATAATTATACGCATATATTTCTTGTAAACAAATAAATTTAAACTTAGGCAATGTTTAGTTGTACGATTGGACAACTTTTGTGTTTGTAAGAAGTTATTTATACAATAGTGTAACCAAATAGTCTTCATGCATATAGTTTTAAGCAAATGGTATTAAAAAATTACAATTTTCAAAAGTGAGATTGAGTTTCATGTAGGATCAATTTTAAAACTCATATTTCTTTAGAACTCAATTTTATAACCGTGCAATCAAACACACCCTTATTCATTTACCACCCAAACAAAGGCCAGGTCATTTTAAAATAAAACAAACATCTATAGATCAACAATTATGTTGTTCAGAGATTTTTTTTTATCTTTTTCGAACTTCATCTCAGTCTGTAAATAACAAAAGACATACATGACGTTTTCTTTCACAGAATCAATTATTCCATTTAGAATGGGTTGTGTTCAAAATGGCAATATCGTGAATGAAAAAATATATTCCAATCCTAATGAGCATTATGTCTCATCCTGAATGACATACATCAACACAAATATAAATTCTAGTAATGATATTGATCATCCTAACAAAAGTATATCAACTTTGACATACAACAATCAAAAGTATGCACATTATCCTTGATTTTAGGTTTGATGGTCCACCGTGCCGACTGAATGGCCTTAATAATGTGTTACATCAATGAAAGTCTTTCAGCTATCTTATCAAAACATTTTTAAGTACCAAAAATCTTGTAAACCTAAGACACACAACTTTATCCCAACTGAACAATTTTTAATCCTTTTTCCTAGTTATCATATATGTTATTTTTGTAGTGTATGTTTTTTTAGCTATAGTCCACCAAAGAATAAAAGTTGGAGATGGCCACTGGAAACAATGTTTTTATGATCGAGATCGAGAAAAGCTGCATTTTCAATACTGATGTTTTTAAATAATAAAAATACAAAATAAAAGTAAAAATTAATTTACTAAATTTATTTTAACCCTAAGAAAATTGTTGATATATAGTGGCTTAACCAGAATTTTGCCTCATGACGATATACTATGAAAGAATTTTACGCAGAAGGATTTACTTTGAAAAGAAAAGAAAATTAAAAAAGAATTAAAAAAAGTTCAAATGTAAGAAGAAAAAAATTGCGAGTTTTTTTTCACATGAACGATAGACAGATGCCTTAATATATTAAAGAACGAAAGCCCAAATAAAAGTACAGAAACAAAGTATAAGAAAGAGGTTTCATTGGGACCTGCATAGAAGAGAATTCTACTAGGTCCCATAAAAGGATTAACCCCTTTACATCAATACAAACATTTCTGCCTGAAAACTAGCTAGTTCTCCTACATAATAGTTTGATCCAATCAAGAACGATGTCTTTAACCATCTCACAAATGTTCTCACCATATGTACATTGACCACGGATGACTTGGCCACGTCGACGAGAGCTGGTGTGAGCAATTGGGATATCTTGGCCTCAAAGACCGGTCACAGGCTCTCATTAGAGCCAGAGTTCAATGTTGATGTGGAAGACCAACTCAAATATATTAAGCTAAAGAAGAGTGCCTACTCTAATCTACACAAGGATTTACTATACTCCATGCTACTAACTCAAACCGAGTTGTAAGCCATTGGGCTCACGTTAGAGCCAAAGCTCAATCTTATCCAAACTATTTCATAGATATTTTGAATGATGAATTTATTTCCATAGTAAAATGGACCAAATTACAATCTAAACCCCCGTTTGACATAAGTTATTTGGATATATACTATTTTAATATAGATAAATAATAAATCAATTTTGTTTGATATATTTATAGTTGTTTTTGTTTGAAAACATAATAAGCTTTTGTCATTTGTTGACTTTGAATTAGTTGAGGGTAAGTGTTTATAATTTCTAAAATTATACTTTTACCCTCCCACCATCATAGTTCACCTATACCAAGAACCACCACCACCAAGAACCACTGACTACCACAATTGCACGGTTCACCACCACCGGCACCACCAGCCACCACCACGGTACAGGTAGTGGAATTGTTGCAGTCAGCTTCTGTTTGAAGGAGGATGAGGAACATTAGCAGTACTGGTAGAGGAAACATTTTGATGGGACAGGTGGGGCCCATTAATTATAAATTAGTGTGGAATAGTTAATTCTAAAGGGAAGATGGAATTGTTTACTATCTAAAACCATCTTATTTTCACATCCACATTCCACACTATTACAGCCATCCAAACAAGTAGTTGGCCACTTTTCTAGCCTATTTCAGTTTATCTCTAGTGTTGTCCTCTAACCATAAAACTTTAATCTATATATGACACACAAAAAAAGACTTTAATAATGCATTATATAAATATAAATATATGTATGTAAATAAGATATATATAACTTTTGTTCCTCTATTTTACTTCAAGAACATTCAAGTATTTTCAGGGACCTCTCAAACAAAAACATATTTGAAGGACAAAAAATATTCTCCACTAGTGATGGATCACTAAAAATCACACCCAATGTTCCTTGAGTGGTAAAAGAAATCCAAACAGCAGGTTTGAATATTGGATTCATCTAGCATATAATGTAAACAGTACGTACCATTCTATGGCCCCCCACGAATATTGGTCCCATGCATCCACTATGGATTTGCCCAACAACTCGATCGGTCATATTCCTTAGTGGTCCGTGTATATCATAATGTTTATTTTTTTTATATGTTATTGCGCTGTCGTATGATGACGCCATATTTTCATCACTCTTTCTTCTACTTGGTTCATTTGTCTTCCATTTGTCTCTCATTCCATGAATTTGTTTATTGTTAATAGAATAGTTTGCTTAAGTGACCCTATTTTTTAAAAAAAATTAGTAAAAATAATCATGTCATATGAATATTAAAAAAAAATAATCTTGTCACTTAATTCATGATCCTAAAAACCTGTCAGAATTGATTATAATCGATTATGACTTTTATAAAAAAAAATAGTCCAAAGAGCGAATTAATATTGTAAATAAAAAAATCGTTTATTTAATTGTCTTAATAATGAAATTTGACAAAATGAAATGTCTCTATGAGATGTTTCATCATGTTGAATTTCATGGGATTTTGAGATCGTTACTATTATTATCAGTAGCTATTGTTTAATTGTAGATATTTTTTTTCTTCAATCGCTTCAGAAATGCATGGATCACCCATCTTCAATATCACCCTGCTGCCTCTCATGATTCAAATATGACTCACAATCAGATCTCTTACAAACACACAATCTTTAGTAGGTTGAGCTGCAGAGTCAAGCATGTTTTTACTTCATACACAATTGCACACCCCTTATACAACAAGAGGGTATAATGTTTTTTTAATTAGTGTAGAAATTTCAGATAACAATCATGGAAATAGAATACCAGTTTCATGACTTACACAAAAATTTAAGTTCCCATGTTTGTACATACTACCCAAAACAGTAGAGTAAAGTTATTCGTGGGAATGAATAAATGTGTTGTAGTATGGGGTGCCTGAGCAAGGCATTAACACCACCCTCATTGAGAAGGAATTTCTGGCCCACATATAATGGTGATACACATTTCCCTAAATAACCACTTGTGCTTCCATCACCTCAAAATTATAGAAAGAAAAATAAAATAGGGAGATAGGAGTGGACAAATGCATGACTCTAACTTTCTTTCCCATTGCAATCATACATGTGACTCCACATCATCATCCTCTTCTATACAATTATCAGTCCTCAGACCCCAAATTGGTCCCCTCTCTTCCAATTCATTCACCGACACTGCTTCAATTATGGATGCTGTTCGAAATACATGGACATATAGATGGGGGTGGTTATAATGCCATCCGGACCTCTCTCTTTCATATATAGTCAAATGCATTGATTTGCATAGCATTATTAGTTTTGATGATTTGATGAAATTAAGGTGTTCAGTATTGTTAGATAATTCTGGTTTGTAGATCATCAAAGATAAATTGCAACAGTGGAATTTTTCCATAATCTAATATTGTTAGCCCCTAAGATTGAAAATGCGGGTCAAGTTATGCGGTTAGCTCGTTGGGGTGAAAGGGGCAGTGTGTCCCCTTCAGGAGCTCGGGGGCAGTATCTCCGAATTTTTTATGTGTAGTGACAATACTGTAATCATATGTTGGGTTATATATACTCATTTTGTGAGTTTGATTTTCTTATATAATTGAGAGGCCGTGGCCTTAAAGTTTGAGAGGAAAGAGTCAGATTTGTAGTCTCACCACACAAAATCTGTATTCCATAAAATTAAGAAGAATTCTCTCTTCCTCTTTGTGAACACAACCAATAATCTTTACCGATTCATGTTTATCTTTTTTTTTTATGGTTGTGTTTCTATTCATTTTTCAATATTTTAATTAGTGACAGGATATTTGTCAACAAAAAACTTTAAAAAGTGATTTGTAAAAATTTTCACTTGGACTGCATAGGGAGAAATACCATCAGTTGAACCAAATGAGAAGGACTGAAGCTGAGATTGGTTGGATACCAACAGTGTGAAAGGATTGCATAACTTATTAGAAAAGGTTAGGACCATGTATTGATGCACATGCATTCACATGCATATAATATGATCGTTAAGTAAGCGATTCGCGGACCATCCAGGCTGTGGAATGCGCAAGTTGGGGTAGCTTTTGACGCGCTAATCTAAAGATTAATCTCCAAGTCAACTCTACTGCAAGTAGAAACAAAACACATAAAGCGCATACAGAGTCTTTTTTTCAGTAATAGGATTATTTTAAAATATAATGTACATCATCTGATGAATATATTTTTATAATAAAAAAAATTTAAAAATATATAATTTAATGAATTGCATTAATCAATTTTATAAAAAATTGAATTTTTTTTAATGAGATATATATTAGAGTAATTATATAGGTAGGTTGGGCCGGGCTAGATTTCTCGAAAAAATCCCTAAGGTAGGTAGCCCATGTGCAACCTCAATTACAATTCATACCGGTTTCTTTTTTGAAAAAATCATACACTATTTTATTGAAGTTCAAGTTGTTATATGAAATGAAGTAAATATTGAAATACATTAACGTATTTTTTTTCGAGTTGAAAAATAAGAACTTTTATGCAACTTCATTTGCAGTTCACACCAGTTTTCTTTTTCTTTTTAAATCATACACTATTCCATTAAAGTTCATGATGTTATATGAAATGAAATATATATTAAAATACATTAGCATATTTTTTTCGAGTTAAAAAAATAAAAAATAAAATTAATGTCTGTGCTGATGCATACTGAAATAGAGTTGCAGTTTAAAATTCCTTTTTAATTTCTCAATGGCAAAGAGAGCTGTCACAAATCACCGAAGGCATCATCTCTGATATGTATTTATTATGATTTATTTTATTTTACATGGGTTTTTCTTTGTGGGGGAAAATACTTAACTTCTAAAACTTAGAAATACTCAAATCAATCACTTTTTAAAATTATACAAAAAAAAGTCTCATTTCACAACTAAAAAGACTAATATACTTTTATGTAATTAAATCCTTAAAATGCCCCTCACCCTTGTAGTATTTCACTCATCTTAACTTTATCAAAGTATTTCACACCTCTTAACTTAGTAGAATTTTTATTTTATTTTATTTGTACTATTAGGTGGATTTTGTGAGATATGTGTCAATATATAGTTGAGCTTTTGATGAATAAATTCTCTTAAATGTTGTTTTTTTTTTTAAATGGATGTGTTAATGACACAAAAAAAATGTGAATAAGGATTTCTAAGACAATAGTATTATTTGCAGCATTATGACATGACACAAATGCAAATTACATATATTATGATTGTACACAATGAAAAATGATAAATATCATAGAGTAAGATATGAAAAACACCCATAATGATAAATAATAGGACTAAAGGCATCCAAGTCCTCACAAATATGGATAATCCCATATAAGTCCTTATCAAAATTAGGGCAAACGTATAAGTCCTTGAAAATTCATAAAAACTTATATGCATCCCTCGTTTCAACAAAAATTAATCATAACTCAACCTACCCTACTAATTTTAATCTATAACCATGAAATGATTAAATTATTCTTAAATTTTTAAACATTTTCAATCAATACCTCGATGGAAATGAATAAATATAAAAAGTCATACAAGAATAATATGATATTTGTATGAACTAATTTGTTTTTATGATTATTTGTAGAGACTATAAGGTCTATACAATTACATGGTGATAAAATATTCTGTTAAATTTGAATGGAATTTTAACCCGATGATGATAATTAAGTTTTTGTGTGTTTTCAGAGTCTCATGTGTCTATCCTAACTTTCACAATGACTTATATGGGATATTCATGTTTGCAAGGATGCAAATGTCTTTGACCTTAAATAATAACAAAACCTCTAAAAAAATTCTATCACTTCTTTTACTGAAACAATGGGTGCAATTCTATTTTTATATGTCTCATTACCAATTATTTTTCGTAAAATAAAGGCAGTAGTTTTTGTTGATTTTTTAGAGTGGTCAATTTTTATGGAGTCAGATTATGTTGATATTATTTAAATCTAATATATATCTAGATGAGTTATGCTCAAATCCAATAATGTTTATATAGTTTTTTTTATATATTTATGTGATTCTTGATGAGATTTTGATTATAAATTTGATTTATTTATATAAAATTTTACTTAGTGTTTTTTATCAAGTATAAAAAAAAATTTTACTAAAAATTAATTTAGCCCACCCCAAAATTATATCCTGGCTCGCCCCTGCCTATTGGGTCTCCATTTATTTCTTCTATAAATACCTCGTGATCGTGAGTCTGATTGTGTGTAACAACACCATTTTTTTATATTAACCCCCATATACTACTGTACCCATGCTAATTAACTAAGAATATATTTCTTAAAAAATATTTTTTTATGTCAATAATTATATAAATGTAGATTTTAAATACAAACACATGGGATTGCATGTAAGACTCTAACTGACATTTTTTTGTTTCGTGAGAAAACTTAGACTTTATAATTTTAAAAAGTGGTTATAGATCTGAATCTTGTCTCAAAGCAAGGAGAGGTTAGAGGAGACTGAGGTGGAGGTTGCACACCAACGGTGTGCACTCAGGCCATCTCGAGAAGACACAGAGAAGTACAATAGAAGAAAAGTGAAAAACAAAATGGAGGTCTAGTCCCTCCCAACGAGCATCCTCAAATGAGCGTGCCACCTCATCGAGCGTGCAATTGACATTTTTTTTGTTGTAAATCTAAAATCTAAAATAAAAAAAAAAAATAATGAAGAAACGAAGAGAGAAAAAAAATATAAATACACCAAAGACTATATCTCTATTTTTAAATATTACAGATATTTGTTTGTAGATCGAGTCAAGTAACTAAGTTTAGATCGATACAAATCTTAACTAAACCACATCTGAGATTTGATCATATCAAATTGAATTATTTCCTAACATTTTCAAACAAAAATAAAATAAGATAGAATGAAAAGGATGGAGAAAAACAACGACATGAGGGTTGGATGGAAATATGTAGGCACACGTGCATAGTTAATTTTGTTGGTGCCTCCAAATTGGGACACACATAAGCACATGCAGTTTAGACGAGGAAGGATATTTGTGCATGGAGAGGTTCAGTTAAGGCCTTGGCATAAGATTAATCATGTGGGTCTTAGCTTAATTGGCACTGTGTATTGTGTGTGTGTGTGTGGGGGAACTGAAGTGGGGATTGATCATAATGGCAGAGTTTAGAATGTCATTATTTTCCATGGCCGGTGTTTGTGCAGAATCTTACATAAAAAAATATGAAAGAAATAGACAAATTTAGATCAAAAGAAAATTGATGATATATATATATATATATACGCGAGCGATTAGGTGCGGCGAACGGCGGGTGCGGCGGCGACGTGGGCCGTTCGATCGCGGGTCCATCGCATCCAACGGTCGACGTGAATCGCACCCGACCGTCCGATGCAATAGACCCGTGATCGACGGCCCATGATCGACGCCGCACCTGTCATTCGCCGCAGGTAATCACCCCTATATATATATATATTACTAATTTTCATGTAATAAAAAGTGATAAAATATAATTTTCTTTCACTTTCCATCAAATTTTCCCGTACGGAGAAAATAAAAAGTTTTTTATTATTTCTAATTAGATAAAATAAGAGAAGGAAAGTAATAAACATTTTTTTTTTAATTTCTTTATATGATACAAATATTAGATTTTTTGAATGGTTAAAATAAAATTTTAATTTTTTTTCATTTCTTTCACTTTCCATCGTATACAAACATAGAAGGAAAAGTTATTATTATTAATTTTTTTGAACTGAACATTCAACGCCTGCTTGAATATATTAAGGGGCCGGAGGCCCAAATTGAAAGTACAAAGCATTTAGCGAAAAAACAAACAAGGAAAAGCCCCCCAAGGGACTGGGTAGAAGAGACATGGAAGAAAAAAACAATCAAAATTGGAATACAACATTTCACAAGTACGTCCATGGAATACATCATATGGACTTGCAATATTGGGTGAGGAATGCTTTTTAAAAACAAGACCGGCAATGACAATGACATGGAACCCCCATCTACTAATATACTTTTGGGCCTCACAAAACATACACATATATGCTAAGTGAGAGGGGAGACTTACAGTCAAGCTGGAAAGGCTACCTCCATTTATTTGTCCCGGTCCCATAGAAAATTATTTTGAATAATCGTCAACAAACAGGTTAATAAGTCAACGTCAAACATGTTTTTATGTTTTCTAAAATCATATACCTCATGTAATAAGATATATATTTTTATAAAAGATGAAGTATATACTCTAATGAATTAAATGATATCATTTATAGAAAATGTAAAAATTCTCAACAAGACATATACATATATCTCGTTGTATTGAGTGAAGGGACTAATGAAATAAATGAGAATGCATTTAGAATTATATAAAAAAAAGTTGAGTATAACAACACTCCTCCCAATAACAAGCGAGTGGTCTTCCCGCCCTCGCTTGGCGCGATGGTGTAAGGACACTCCCCATTTAATGGGGATGTGAGTTCAATCCCTGCCTTTGGAAGGGAAAAAAACAGGTGTATTGTGGGCTCTGTCCACCGTCTACGCTGGATCCTTGTTGACTCATATTCACGTAGTTTGATTGTAATTAGGACTATTGCCATCTCTAAGCCTATGTAAAAAAACAAAAAAAAGAAGCAAGTGGTGAATTATATCTTCACATTAAATAGAATATGGATATATTTAAAGAATTCCACACAGTACTAAGTCAACCTAATTGAAAGATATCCATGTAAAATGGGTGGGCTGGTGTATTTTAGCAACGATCCGGCCCATTTATTTACCGTTTTGGGCCATCCAGGATGGTCCGCTAGTATGTAATGGACGATTATGGATTGGCCACAAGTAGGTTATTGGACCAGCTGTAATGTCCTATGGTGGCTTTATATTATTGGTTTTGTTATTGGAAAATGTTACACTTAGACCATTTTAGAATCCAAATTGTAGATCACACATGTTTTATTTTTCTTTTAAATCATATTCTTTATCTAAATTGCAATGTGCTTTTATAAAATATGGAGTACATACTCTAATGAATTAAATGAATTATTTATAAAAATTGTGAAAAAATTTCAACGAGTTATATATATCTCAATGCAATGACTGAATGTGAATAACGGTAGGACTATATTTTATACTATAAAAAAAAACTAAGTGTAACAGAACCCCTTGTTATTTGTTTAGTCATTCAACGAGCTCATGGTTCTAAAAGTGTCCTAACGAATTGGCTTGGGTTAGAGAATTAGTCAAACCCAATAAACAGTCTTTAACACCCAACTCAAACACGACCTGACCTTCAATCTAGAGGGCTCAAACCGTATCGTACCCGATCTTTGATCATAGATTCGGGTTGAATCCGGCTTGACAAGATTGAGTTATTTTTACATAATTGGTTGATGCACAATTGAATTGCATTGAATATCATTTGAGATTATTGCTTTGTTGATTATTCGATTCAGGGCGGGCCCTGAGATTTGAAATTTTGGACGGGGCCTAGGCAAATTTTTTAAATGGGTCCTATCACAAAAAAAAAAAATTCTTGTTTAAAAATCAATTTGCCATATGAAAAAATAAGATTGTCATAACTACATTTTTAATTTCATCTCCAATTAACAAGAATATGTGAATATATTATAAAAAATATAACAAAAAAAAAAAGCAAAACTAAATTCAAGAAGGGGCTAAGTGTCTTAAAGTGGAAATTGATCGACATTGTTGCAAAACATTTAAATTTAAATTTTTATTTTTTTTATTATTTTGGAATGGTTGAAAGAGTGAGACAGACTAAGAGAGATAGTGAGATAGGGAGAAAGATGTAGATTTGTAGACCTAAAAAAATGACATGATAAGATTATAAGAGAAAGAGGGTCATTGGTCTAAAAAATTAGTTATGTAAAAAGAATTATTATCATTGGATGAATGAAATTATATTTAAATGGTTGTAATTGCATATATATTTTTTTCATTTGGGGCTCTTGTATGTGTTAAAAATAATTAACCAGATTTAACAGTGGGCTAGACTGAGACCCATAACAAAAATATACAACTGTTATAGGCATTTGGATTTCGGGGGCCCTTCCCTGGGTGGGGGCCCTAGGCGGCGCCTACTAGGCCTACACCCAGGGCCGGCCATGATTCGATTAAGTGTTAAAAGCGCATCTTTGAGACAAATATAATTGTTAGATTATATTGTGTAATATAAAAACATTAATGTGGATTTTATAATAACAAATTGTGTCGACTAATTCATAGAGTATGTAAAAAAAATATCTAACAAAATATATATTTCGTTACAGTAAATGTAGTTGAATAATAAAGTATATGAAATTGTAAATGAGGTCGGACTCAGTACAACAACGCTCATATGAAATACTACGGGATACCACACACTTATCAAAAAATAGGCCCTCCAAACCAATACTTCCACAGAAAATACGAACACGTCAAAGTCTACTGATCCTCAACCACCCAATGTATATTCCAAAAAACAATACATGTGACATGTCACATTAGTATTCTAAACGTTACATCTAAACCGAATTCATAGTGATCGAAATATTTATTACTATGGAAATTCATTTTTTTATATTTCTATTCTAAAGCCAACTTTTTAGAATTGTTGAAAGTGAGACGAACTGATCTTCAAATGCTCTAGGAACACCAAGATTCTCTCAAATATCTTAAATAAAAAATCCAGCACATGGTCCATGAAAGGCTTGTCCACTCTCCACATTTAATAATAATAGAACTAATTATTGGAGTTTGCATACAAACCATCTTTAAATTATTGATTAAAAAAGTTGTCATAGAAACAGGCATGCATGCTGACCTCTGATTTTCTTTCGGTGTAATGCTGACCTCTGATTTATTAACATTATATTAATAAATTGTAGAAGTCCATCAAATATTCTAGAACTGGTTTCCTCACTTCTCTCAAATTGTAGGAGTCCCTTTATATTGGTGTCTAATTAAGGCCAAGCATAATAATATAATATTATTGATTGAATCACAAAATCTAAGAAAGATTGCCCTCTCACCAAGCATCTTGGGCAGTATAAGAGATCACTGACCCAGCAACTAATACATGAATTTTATTATTATTGTTTGAAGGCCTCACATGCTTCTTGAGAGCTCTTATAATGGCATTGTGAGATGCACTCATGTAAGGCATGAAATGCATGTTTTATAGGTTTCGGGAGTGCACAAAAAAAGGTACGAGTAGTGAAAACATATGTTAGCCAATGTTTTATAATTTTGGAAGGATATAATTTTTGTTCTCCGCAAGAATAATTTTTACACCTACCCATGTACTACAGAATAATATAAATTCATTAAATACCATATGACAGAGAAGTGAGAGAAAGTGCATTATAAAATATAAACTATATATATACACAAAATATACAATTCGTGTATTATAAAATACAAGTATATATATAGTACAGTTTGCCATGTAATCAAATATTTTATCTATGTATCTAAATAATAAATTAAATGGAGAAGTTGTTATAACACAAAATCTTGCTAATATAACAACTGTTAAAATTCTGAAATTTAAATAAGTATTATATCTATAAAATACAAATATGTATATAATACTCTCTCTCTCTCTCCAGTTTGTTTTATTTTTCCTTTCATTATTTTATTTATTTTATTTTTTACCTAATTCGATGGTTGGTTCACCCTTGCAAATTTTTTCCGGATAAAAAAATTACAATAATGATTCATAGGCCCCAAATAGGCCCCATGATGTGGCAATGAGACATTACCTATTATGTCATTTTACTTGATAACTACCCTAACATGTATCCCTATGATTGTGGAGTATCATCAATTCTAAAAATCATATATTCATTTACCATTATTTCTTCATCATTATTTCTTCACCACACACGGTGCCTCTCCTTCTCCTCCTCCCCCACCATCTCCGGCGAGATCCTCAAACGCCGCCTCTCTGACCTCATCGGCATCCCCGCCTCCTCCCAACGCCTTATTTCCGGAACCATAAACATCCGCGACGAAAACCCTAGTACCCCTAGTATCCCCTCCCAATGCATCAGGGTTCCCTCCGACACTCCACCTCCTCCTCTGCCTCCCGGGCTTGAAGGGCAGATTTGGGTTCGACGCCGTCGTGTCCGTACTGCCGCCGGTGACCCGGACAAGATGAATAAATCGATTGATTGTTTATATATTAATATTAAAAGTAATAATTATTGGAAGTTGGTGAAGGTGAGACGCAGGGACGGGCATATGTGGGGATGTGCTAATGTGGAAGATTTTCGGATGATGATTGTGATTTTTGAAAGATTTTCGAATGATGATTGGGATTTTTGAAAGATTTTCGGATGATGATTTTTGTTACATTTGAAATGTAACAGTCTTGTGCATGTGTGTAGCAACGGTGGCGACGGTCTCTATAATGATTGCTTCAGTTTCTGTTGTGATTGTGGTTTTAATGAGTGCTTCAGCTTTAATGACTTCGTCTGTTCTTAGCCGTTCTAAGGAGATGACGATCTCGGAGAACATAAAAGTTCGAGCTCTTGAAACGCAGGTGGTGGTGGTGGTGGTCTCAGACATGGACTCTCCGAGATAACTACAAAAGTGAGCTCGCCATTGGAGATGGAGAATATGAAGTAATCGTGAGACAGGTTAGGTATTGTTTTTGTTGTATTTACATTGTGGAATCTGTGCATTGATTAATATTGGTACATTTTATAAATGTAACAGTTAATGAAACATGTGATTTGATGCAAAAGAGACACATTTTAGCAATACACAGTTTTTTGTTATTTTGTTACATTTGAAATGTAACAGTCTTGTAACAACATAATGTTATTTAACATACGAATTCATGGATATTTCAATAATCAATCATATTATTATTCATGACTGTTCAGTGGCCAGTGGCCATAACACAACGGTTCAGGACTTGCCTGGTTAAAGGGGAGGTCTTGGGTTCGAGTCTTGGCGCTGACTTACCCACCTGTTTGTTGGCGATTATTCGAAAGAATTTTCTGTGGGACCGGGGCAAACATGCGGAGGTAGCTTTTCCAGCTCGACCGTAAGGTCAGCCACGGGGAGTCCCTCCGATATCAAAAAAAAAAAAAATCATATTATTATTCATGACTGTTTGGTTTAGGGCGTCTGCTACATCCTTTCTCCTCTTTTTTTGTTTCTACAACATTTTGTAACATGAATGTCATAAATTGTTATATTCACATATTTATGTTTCATTTATGCATAACTGTTACATTTACACAGTTATACAATCATAAGATTGTTACATTTACATTTATATATTTCTGTTACATTCTGTAACAGTTATAATCATAAAAAAAACTGTAACATTTTTTTTTGTTATTTAGATAATTTTAGTATAATTTAGGTAAATTTTGGTATAATTTTTTGATGAAAAATTATATAGGTAATTTTTATATAAGTTAGGTAAGTTTTGGTGTAAAATTCATAAGAATTTTAAAATTCAAATTTTGAAATAGATAAATTTTAGAGTGGGATATATTTTTCAAAATGCTTAAATTTTAAAATAAGAAAATTCAAATTAATGTGAAATATTAATAAGAGAAAAAATGGGGATTTGGGTCAATGAGATCTATTTTTAATGAAGGGCATATCCGTATTTTGTCATTTTATACTTTTTCAAAAGTCAACAAACCAATAAAAATCAATCAATAAGGTGATGACGCCTCATGGGGCTTGTGAATGAGACGTGTGATTTTGGACCTATGTTTCATATCTGACAAAAAAAAAAAAAAAAAACTTACAAGTTGCAAAGAAAAACGAGAGAGGAGCGAAATGGGGCTCCGCAGCCTTCAAAAATAGGTCGTAATCTTCGCATCTCCGAGCGGGTCCATAAATCACCGCCGCACGTTTGTCTTATTAGAAATACCAAATTGACACGTCATCTATGACATCACTCCCGCCACTCAATCCGACGATCACAGAAAAAAAAATCATCTCCGTCAAAACAAGACACCTCTGTTTGACACCCTATCAACACATGTGCGGCCAACACCATGAATTGCCCATAATACCCCCAATCCTCCACCGAAACCCAGGTACCCCCCACAGTTTAACCGGGGATAAATCGGTAAAAAAACGAGGTCTTTCAACGGAACCCGTCTTATACACCCACCCGAGTCCAAGCGTGCATTACGTCACATCATTTTCGATTTCCGGAAAACCAGGGACCCACCAGACCACAATTATCACCATCGTTCATTATAATCAAACGGCTACTATCAATTTGAACCCCATCTGGACCACGTAGACGCGTAACACGCGCGTAAGCAGAGCCATTTTTAATATAATTTTTTTATATAATTATTTTCGAATAAGATAAATACGGAGGCCATCCTTTTGTATACATTATTTATATTCTGTCCACCTAGAGAAACCCCCAGTCAGATTTGAATCGAAAGCATAGCCTATCTATCTTGCTAAAGTTTGGGTTGACAAATAAACAGGTAGTTGGTTCTTGATTCTTTGATGAATTTCAATGACTGTATTAAATTTGTTCATCGTTTTAACACGTGTAGAGTTAATTCTGATTTTTTGTGGACATCTAATTCCAGTTTCGAAGACGGAGAACAAAAGTGAGAAGGAATTGTGTAAAAAACACTGGCCATTCCCGTCGGAATACCTCCTCGCACCTTGAAGAAGGTGTGGGTCGCCATCGCCGTTCAACCGATTCTGAACTTCGCTCTCCTCCGCGTCTGTTTTGCACTGCTTTTCCCATCGATAATGGCTAAGGCTAACCCCTGAAAAAAAATCTCCAATTTATTCATACTCATATTATAGTAGACAAAAAGATTGTGTTATTTCCATCTATTCGAATAACAACGATGACGAAGTTCTATTGCTTCTCCATGTTCGTTGCGCGGAAGAAGAAATCAAAGGTCAGTATCATCATGCAACAATCACATAAAATCTTTGATGATTATTTCTAAACTTAATTCCCCCTTTTTTTCTATATAGGTATCTTCACACAGTGGAGATTCTCATAAGGGTGTCACAACCATCCAAGTGAAGAATTCAAACTCATATTCTTCAGTAAGTCCTCCTGAAGACCTCGCCAAAGTCATCGAAGTGGCGGTTGAGAAGGCCTATGAAGGCGAGGACGAGCACGATGACCTCTCCGTGATGAAGAGGGATTTCTCCGAAGAAGATGATGATGATGAAGAACAAGTCATCAAGAAATGTGGATCGGAACATTCAATCAATAACGATGATCGGAGACTCTACCCCGAAGAGGAAGGCATCGCAATCGATGCTCCAATACAAAGCGGTCATGTCAGTGATCCGGGGACACGAAGACCAACCTTCTGCGCCTCCCCAAAGCTGAAGCGCTCGTGCTCCAATCTCGAGACGAGGGACTTGGTCAGGAGGATCGCGAACCCTCTCTCGCTCTCGCCTTCAAAGTCCTACTCCTTCGACGGAAGAGGCGGCGCCGAAGCTTTGCAGGGCAGTCCCCACAGCGCGGATCGGGTCATGTTGAAGAAGCGATCGTCGAGTCAGGTCCTCCCTTCCAGGAGTCGGAGGCTATGGTGGAAGCTCTTCCTATGGAGTCATAGGAACCTGCACGTGCAGAAGATCAAGAAACAGAGTGAGAACGAGAAAGAGAAAGGTGGGTATTCTTCAGATACACTGCCGAATCTATGCCAGGATGACAAGAACAAGGAACAGAGCGGGTTGGGGTTGGGAGAACAGATGAAGCACCAGTGGGTGGCTTTCCCCATGGAGTCATCGCCGTTGGGGAGAGTGGATGCTTGGGTGAACAGTCTCGACGTCGAGTCGGTGCTTCCCGTGGATGATGATGTTGATGATGATGATGTCGCGCGTATGAATTCTTTTGAGGTTGGAGAGTCGTCAGGGAAGAACAACAGTACCCAAAAGGGGAGAAGAGGGGGGCTTGCGGAAGAGGTCTTACAAGCTAACAACATCATACAGTCGCTGAATTCCTTCTCGAGTGTGGCTCATATATCCGGCATTGGACTTAAGGCGATCCCGATCATCTCTGCTTTCGCTAGCCTTCGATCTGTTAATCTGTCGGGGAACTTCATAGGTATGGCAATTCTATTCACTGTTACAATTTTTTCACATTGATTTCGATTCCTTTGATTGGTTTTAAGTGAATTGTGATCATTTATAAATATATTCAAGCTCCAGCCTCCATGTATGTGTGATTTTTTTTATTGCAGCTCAAATCACGCCGGGAGCTCTGCCAAAGAGTTTGCACAGCCTTGATCTGTCGAGAAACAAGATAACTGCCATTGAAGGTCTTAGAGAGCTGACACGGTTGCGAGTCCTGAACCTCAGTTACAACCGGATATCCCGGATCGGACATGGTATATGCTTTCACCTGTCTTTTTCATTTTCTTCCCCTATTGTAATAGAGAATCCAATGCATCTCTACTAAAATGCAGAGGCCTTTTTATTTTTAATCACACACCACTAGCTTAGGTTGCGTTTTGTGGTTGAAACGCTATGATTCTTAAATATTATATTTGAAACTCAATTTTTTAAATGCATTATTCTTTTTTAGCTTTTCAGTTAAAAAGCAAGATGAAGGTTTGAAAAGCTAAATATTGAAAATGTAATTGAATTTGCATTTGCGAATTTTTCGATTTTCAAATGTAGATTCTGTCCAAACCCAAGCTCAGTAGCTCTTAGAGCCATATCATATATGAGGACAGAAATATTTGGCAAGTTCAAGTACTATGTATTAATCTCAAATTTGCAAATCAGGGGAAAAAATTGTAACATCTTTCTTGTTGTAACATCCAGGTCTTTCGAATTGTACACTCATTAAAGAACTTTACCTCGCGGGGAACAAGATCAGTGAGGTTGAAGGGCTCCACAGGCTTCTGAAGTTGGCAGTGTTGGACCTGAGTTTCAACAAGATAACCACAGCCAAGGCTCTAGGACAGCTAGTGGCCAATTACAGCTCTCTAATGGCTCTGAACCTACTGGGCAATCCAGTCCAGAGCAACATTGGTGATGACCAGCTTCGAAAGACAATGTCAGGCCTCCTACCACAATTGGCTTACCTGAACAAGCAGTTGATCAAACCACGTAGGGCGAGGGAGGTGGCCGGGGACAGTGTTGCAAGAGCTGCACTTGGGAACAATGGATTCGGTGGCCGAAGGAAACCAATGAGACGGGTGAGCCATGTATCGTCGTCGCCGTCATCATTCAGGGGAAGGATCATTGAAGTGGATGGGCACAGAAGCTACAGCAATGGACATGGACAAAGAAGCAGGCATAGATCAAGGAGCAACCAGCAGTATTCCCCTTCTACAAAAAAATGAATCAGATGCATGAGAGGGGTTTTTGTTATTTATAATTCATTGCTTTCATATGTTTTGTTATTTATTTCATATGTTGAAACAGTTGTGTGTAGTTGGTGTTTCTCTCAGCACTTGCTTGAGATGTTAAAATTTGTAATTCATTTGAAGAAATGATATGTCCAGTATAAAAAAATATTAGTTTTTGTACACATTCAATGCATACGTTGGCTTAAATATGCAAGATAAAACTATAATATTGATACGAATAATACAATATTTCAATATAAATATAATCAAATCTAATTTTGAAATCTTAAAATACACTTATAATCATCTAAATTTAATTTAAAAATATTAAATTTTGAATAAATATAAATTTATAGAAAAGTAAAAATGAAAATGAAAATAAAAATTGGATCACTTTTTGTTCCATAAGTAATAGATACATTAGTCATTAAAATACATACTATTATAAATAGTGTGTACACACTGTGTTACACTAGTATATTTCTACTTTGAAAAAAATAAATGTTTTTATAATCGTTATACCCTTTGATAGCGTAGTCTACAGGTGGCTAAGAGATTACTTCTGGACTTAAAAAACTGCTACGTATCGTCGCTCTCACATTAAACCTGTGGTCTGTTTATTGTGGTTGGGTATAGTGGTCCTCTAATAGCTATAGTGGTCCTCTAAAAAGATTCTGATGTTACATTTTTTGGGGTAAGGCCAATAAATTACCCTTCACAGGCTCAAAGCTGATACTATACCTCAACAACTTAACCCTCTCTATCTGAAATCACCTCCATTTGTAGTTTCTCATTTGATATAGGTTTTGCATTGTCGGTGGAATATATTTCGTATCATTCATAGTCTTTTTCAAACAGGGGACTGGTTGAATAGACAGGTGAATTGATCCATTCCAGATGAAATGAAACAAGAGATCTAAAAACATGATATTATTCCAAGTAACTCAATCATCAAAATGAAAGGTCTGAAGTAATGCTTATCACTATTTTTGTCATATTCTTTTTCCTTCTGTGCAGGGTAGCAAAAATATATTCTGGAAGTGGGACAATACATTAGCAATACGATATAAAAAAAATAGTTGAATATGAAAATTCACCTTTTTTTAGCAAAATTTACTTTGAAATGAAATAAAGAGAGGAGATTTTTCAGTCTGGATTCACATTCTTTCAAAAAGATGCCACGTTCAGTGTGGAAGTCTGAAATTGCAACAACAGCTCAAAAGGTGTGTGAATCATTTTTTTTTTCCGAGGAAGAATGTGAATCATGTTATTCAGTTGTTGTTGTTTTTTTTTTTTTTTGGATAAAAAAGAATTTGTATTGCTATGATTGAGTAGTTACATTTAAAAAGTTACAAAAATCAAAATATAAAAAAGATTTAAGCTAAAGCGAACAAAGACATCCAAAGGAGGGAAGTCTGAACTAGTGAGACTACATCCCTTCAACATGTTTTCGAACAGGGTAGCCTGGAGGAGTTAGCGCATGTGTGATCTTGTGTGGCTATCACCTTGACGCATCCTTAGCTAGGATGTGATGGAGAGTGTCATCAAATTGGGCTGGGAGGAGAGATTTTTAGCGATGCTAAGTAATCAGCGGCCTGATTTTCTTCTCGAAAGAGATGCGATATTCGCCGTTGGGTGATAACTGTGTTATCAGTTGTTGAACATGTTTCACTGATGTTAACTGTGTTATAATTTATTTATATTTTTTTTAGTTCCAATTCCCAGTTTCATATATCTCAACATTAACGAAGTATGTACTTTATTAAAAAAATTACATTTTTTATAAATGGATCTATGCAATTTATTATAGGATATCTTATTTAATTATAAAAAAATTTATGTGTGACATTATATAACAATATCTTTTTATCATTATTATTTATTATTTCATAAAATGAAATAACATCATTAAGCCTTCAACGGACCGGATACAGCGGAATGGTATAGTATATCCTATATCCGTTCCGTATCCGTATCCGACGGATATTTAAAAAGCGTAATCCGTATCCGTTCCGACGGATGAAATATGTCGACTTAAAATTAAAAATTCACAAACACAAGTCCTAACTTTACAACTATTGAATAAATAAATAATTAAACTAACAAATTTTCTAAAGTGACTTAAAATTAAAAATCACAAAACAAGTCCTATTTTCTATTTAGAAAAATGTGAGCCACTTGATCAAAATCCCTAATATTAAATTTTTTTTAATGCCATCGGATCGGATACGAATCGGAAGGGGGTAATCCGAAAATTCGGATACATTATTTTTTATACGGATATTTTTCGGATATCGGTATGCATCGGATACGGATTTCGGATGCGGAATTTTTTATACATACTCTCATTGGACAAATCACATGACTAGCTATTTATTAGACGCCTCTATAGACCTAGTTCCTCTATACACCTAGTTTTTCTCTAGATACTTCTGTGAAGCATCATTTTTTACCCCACAATAATATATTTTTTTTCCTTCACGTGAATGCCCTAGTTTTTGCAATGGGCCCGTCTATCCCCACCAAACAATTTTTCAATCCCACCAATCAAAAAAAAAAAAACTGTGTTTGTCTGTTCCCACCGATTCAGTTCGACCGAATTCAGTCGTATTTCAAGTTTTGGGCGACCGTAATAGGTCGTCATTTAGGTTTTGGGCGACCGGAATGGGTCGAACAGGGTTCAGAATTATATCTACTTATTTTTTATAAATAAATAAATTTTTGGATTTATCCATCATATTCTACATTTATTCTTTCATCCAAACAACAACTAAGGGATTAAAAAAAATGTAAGTAGATATACTTTCAATTAATTCAAATTTTTATAGAAAAATATCTTATTAGACAAATATATATCATTTTTAAGCTTCGTTTGAATTCGTAGTTAAGATGAATTTTTGTTTGAAAACAAAAAAACGTACCAGTTGATTCAAACACATTTTATATTTGGCTTTTGAAATTTGTCTGTAACTTATGTAAAAAAAATTGTTCTTATATTCTACATTTAAGAATAATGATTCTTACATTACTCTTGGAGTGATATGACCTACATTACAACTCAGACTTGGAGTGATATGAAAGATTCAAGGAGGATACACGTCGTGAGATTATGTTTTCAAAAAAAAAAAATTATAAACTTTATTACAAATCATGTTCGACCAGATCCTGTCGCGCGAAACCTGAAATGGCGACCAAATCCGGTCGAACTGGTCGGATCGGTGGGGATAGCAAAACACCGGTTTTTTTTTTATTATTGATTGGTGGGGTAAGAAAATCGGTGGGTGGGGCTAGACGGGCCCTTTTGCTATGTGTGTACACACACACACACTAGTTGGATATAAACGTACCTGCGTAATTTTACTAAATATGAATTGAATTATATAAGTTATTTTATATTATAATTAAAAGATAAATAAAAATTCATATTATTATAAACAATTCTTTTAAAATAAAAACAATGTTTGATAATTGGGATTCTATTATATATATTTTATATTTTTGAAACAAAAAATATATTATCATATTTCAGCATATACTTATTTTTTATATAATAGTTCCTTTTACAACTCAAAATACACTCTCATATACCTCTTTAGTCATTTAATAGTCACGATGTATATATATACCTCCGTAAGTGAGATATATAACTTGTTAAATTTTTTTTAACATTTACTAAAAATGAGTACATTAAATATGAAATTATGCGATGTTTACTGTTTAAAAAAATTAAAACATGTGATAACTGTATTTGGGGTTATATTTTGGATTGTACCTAAACATTAAGTGAAGATCCACTCAAAGTTATATTAAAAATAAAACCAAAAAAATATTTATTTCTTCTCTTTCAGGGACATTAATTTATGAAAAGTTTTAGATTCAATCATTTTTACTAACCAAAACTAAGACCACAAAAAAAATCCACCATTACTTTCGATGAGAGTATACACAGTCAACTACATAATCCAATTTTCGACCACTACCCATTAAAAAAAATCAATTACCAACCCCCCCAAAAACAATCTAATCAATAAAAAAAACATTGCTATGGAAAAAACACACACTAAAAATATACTTGTTTTCGCATCTAAAGAAAAAGTAATACATATAGATCCAAAATCAATATAAAAAAAAAGAATAAAATAAATTTTAAATTAAAAAACAAGACATCATCAATAATTTTACGGGATCAAATGAGTTTGATTCCATTTGAAATTTTTTTATTTATTAACATGACTAAAATATTTATATTTTATAATTTTATGGATATCTTAATTGTTTAAAACATCATTGAATGAAATTTAAAGTTCGAATAGTCGTGTTTTAAGATTATGGGTCTCTATAAATCTAGAAACTAAATTAGAGACTTGTTTGTAACACAAATAGGGCTTAGTTGTGAAACTGGTGCAACCTAGGGTGGAACTACAGAAAACTCAAGAAAAGACAAAATTAGCTGGTTTTTATCAGGGACCTGGTTATAAATATTATGGACTTGTTTATAACACATATAAAGTCAGTTTGGCGTCTATCTGAAAAATGACCCTGATGAAATTACAAAAATGCTCTTGATACGCCATTCCGCTCGCGTTTTATAGAAGAGTACAGATATAATATGTATATATTATACAATCAACCAAATGTGGTGCACTTGCGAGAGGAAAGTTTATCCATTTCACGTACACACCCTGGTACGGTAGCTAACTTTCTTTGTTTTTTTTGTCAATTGTCATTATTGATATAGACATCATTCATGAAAGCAACATAGTTCATCTACTAGTGGATGATGGTTGGCCACGAATATGATACTAGGTTCTCAGAATTATGGTGTGTCAATTCCATCCAAACAACTGGCCTCCTTGAACTCCATTTAATTCAGATTCCTAACATGGGGTGTAGTGAGACTCATGGGTCAATCAATGTGGCTCTAAAGGGTCCAGCGAGCAGTAGCTCGCCTGGTAAAGGAACACCCTCCCCAAGAGAGAGGCACGTGATCAATTTTTACTTTTAGCAAGAAAAAATGTGACTTCAGCCCAGTTGGACTTGTTCACAGGCTTAAGTCTAGCTTAGGTTGTGTATGAAAGTACTTGTAACCCTTCTTAAAGTTTGTAATCGTCCTACAAAGCCTCTCTACCCAAAAAAAAAAATGTGGCTCTAAAGGAACAAATGCTTCATGTTGCATAAATAATAAGCTGGATGGGTCCATTTGGATCGATGATGGGTGAATATGACACAATGACAATGGAAAGCTAGAGAAACAACACTGCATATCCAAATTGATTTTAGTCTTTCACGTCCATACTGTCAAATAACACTACACACTAATTTTTCTTGTGTTTTCAGACGCCCACAAAACAATGCTTTTCCATTATGGCATTTTAATCCTTAGATTTCTGAAACATGAGGATCCCCATCCCATATCCAAAAGGGTCGTACGATACAAATCCATGCCCCACAAGATATGACCTCTCCTTTCTCTCTTTATGAACAAACATGTTGATTCTCATGCTATATTATTAATGAAAAATACCAGGGCAGAGGCTACAAAATGATGTAGAGGAAGCAAGATAAAATACATAAAGGCATGCCCATTCCTCCCAGCAGAATTCATGTTACAACAAATCTCACTCAACTAAAAGGATTAATTGTCCCCCATCTCCTCCCCCCTTCAATACAGGCTCTCTCAAATCCCCTATAGACGCTTCTAAAATGTGTTTATTCTCCTTTCTCATCTTACATGTCAATTAGTCAATAGGCCTCCGTTAGATCAAAGGGAAAAGCTCAGAATAGGAATAATAAAAGTAACCTAAATGTGATTTACTGCTACTCATATTTCCATCCTCGATAGACCCTACTAATTTACCTTCTATCTCCTATTCTATTGTACCAGAAGAAAATAGAAGGAATGAGATGCACACAACCACAAAGAGGTAAGGATGGAGGCCAGAATGAGGGTCATCCATTTTCTAAACTTTTTGTTTGTGTTTTTCCATCCATTTCTCTTCTTCTCATCTATCTTTTGTAAACTTACTTGGATATCGTCTGTTTTTATTATTAATTGGAATAGATATGCCATAAGTTCTTAAAAAAAAAAAAAAGGTAAGGATAGCATAGAAAATATTTATTTAATTTTCACGGATTGAACTCACATTTTCTAATTTAAATTCTATTCTAACAGAGACCAGGGAACTTATATGTGTGCTACGTGGAAATTATGTTTAATTACTCAGCTAAATGCAGTGATGGGGACTGGAGGGGCAGAAATCGACGTACCAGGTTCGGGCAATCGGATCCGTCCTCTCCCGCTCTCCTCCGCCTCGCTTGGTGGTGTCCGCTGGCGAGTACTCCTCGAACATCGAAGACACAGGGAGGTGGCGGTCTGCGAAACTCTTTAACACTCAAGTCAGTAAAAGTGACGGAAATAAACTTGTAACATAGAATTTTCACCAACATTATTAGAGAGAATTCACTCCCTATATTTATAGGGGTCCCCATTTATCCAGGATTTTGGTAATTACATCCTCATAAAAATATATAATTGGTTGGGATTTCGTAGATGTGGTCAATGATGACCCAACTATGTGATATTCCCTCTTGATCTTCTCATTGAATGCTGATAATGATGAATTAAGGGAATATACTTTGTGGGATTAGGGATAAATTTGATTTGACATGTACTGATTGTGATTCTGTCATCGAATTAGAGCGGGTCAGTGGGTCGAGCCATGTCGGGCTTGGGCCGATTGGGCCGTGGTCCTGTCGGGTTGGATACTAGGCACGGCCTGCCTTTGGTGGGCAGAAAATATGGCGCCCACAGGGACCTTTTCCATTTTTTAAGGGTTCCAATTTCCAAATACAATTCTCCATTGAAATCTAATGCATTAACACTTGCATTACAAAGTGTTGGGGGTGATCGAGATCGAATGTGGGGATGCACAGAGCATGCACATGCTGGTAGAATTTCTATCACAATAATAAAATTCTACACTCACCTGTGTACCGCACTATCTCGTGCATATGTGAAACTCCTTGGAATTTACAAATCACACCTTATATAACATAATCATCAAATGATCCAATAAATTTATACAGAATTTGTTGTTAGAATAAACTTTACATGGACAAATTACAATTTGTCCCACCTGGTCTGGTGGGAGGGCCCCTGGACATTGTCCAATAAAAATAGTTATACCTTTCAAAATCGCATCATTGCCAGGTTAGATAGTATACCAAACCCCAAACCCCCCCCCCCCTCCCTTTTTTTTTCTTAAAAAAATTCTTATTTTATTTAGGTTTGGATTTTAGAGAGAGAAGGAAAGCTCCTTTTGGTGAGGTGTTAGGCGACTCTGCGTTCGGCAACACCACACAAAACGACAAGGCGGCTGGGTAAAGTGTCGAAAACATGAAAAAAAACACATGTACCGCGACTGCTTACGTAAAACACCACCGCCCATGTTTTTGTTTGGTTGACACAACATGTCTTCCATCGTTCTCCAACACCACCGCTGACGGAACAACTCGCCAAACAGAGCCGAAGACGAATTGCATGAGTGTAATTTAAGGATGGTCGGTGATAGATAAGTTGTGACGTCATATGGCAGTTTTAGGGTAGAATTATAATAGAACTGAATAGGCCAGAGTCTGCGTTGGTCCCGCCAACAAATAAAATAGCCAAGCCAAAATTACTTTAGGGTGGATCTATTTAAACCTCTCTAATTTTGTTTGTAAGTCCCTTTAAATTAATTTTATTATTATTAAAGATTCATTAATATTCTAATTAGTATGCCCCCAAATAAGTAAGCCGGTCAATTTTTTTCAAAACAATCTACATTTTTAATAAGTATGGCCCTCAACTCATATTAAGATAAATGACGCCTCTTCAACAACAGGAAATTAAGGATCCCCAAATATGGTAACAAAAGGAAATTAGATAATTAAAAGAGAGAAGAAAACAAAGCATTGAACCAGTGGAACTCCCTCAATAGTTACTGTGAAATATTATATGAGTGTCAGTCTACATGCATATTTGTATTATAGATGTTTTCTATTTAAATGATTATTTGTTTTCATTTTCTTATGCATTTTTTTCTTTTGATAGCATCCTTTCATAATATGTTAACTCTCTTGTCAGACACTCATATAGAGAAATTATCCAATCCCTTGTACGAGGATGAGATTCAAACATAAAAGATGTAAAAGGTTTATACAATAAACAGAAGACAATCGTATAGTGGAGACCTTTTTTTTTTTTGGAGGGGGGGGGGGGGGGGCGAAGGGACGCGTGGGAGAGAGGTTTTGGTGTGAAGGGATTTACTCATTATTTACATTTGGAGTTAATATTGTTGGAATTTTTAACAATTTTATTTGTGTGAAATAAATAATATTAATCGCAAAAAAATATATACGAGACCCGAATCAATCACCAACGCAAGCAAGAAAATATAAAAGTATACAAACCACAAATAAACACCCAATTAAAGTGGTTCAGCTTAAGCCTACATTCACATGGCACTCCGACAACAATCCACTATATTAAATAATAATGATAATAATGTCCTCTCAAATTTTATCCAAAACTTGAAGAATACAAGATAAAAAGAGGAATACAAGATTACCTTAAAAAAAACCCTAAATAACCTTCCAAACAAATATGTAGAACATAACCTCGATGTAAATTGAAATCCAGGATGAGCATGAAGGAAACTGCTTCTCTTTTTTCTCACCTCTCTCTCTCACCACTGCTGCCGCACCAAACACACGCCATCGAACCCTTTTTTCTTTCTGGCCGACAAGGAAGCCCTTATTTGGGCATTTAATACCCTCAAGTGAGCAATCTCATGTGCACATGCATGAATACACGCATTCCTTCATGTATGGACTTCAAGCCTTCATTTGGACTGGACCCAATAATGGGTTCAAACCCAACAATCTCCCCCTCCAGCCCAATGAAGGAGGAACTCCAGTTCGGGACTCCTCACCTCCACAACAAGAAATTTAACTTTACTCGATGGACTTTGGTCGTCGCCGTAGGTATTCCGCGACAGACTTATGCCGTCGCAGGTCGGTTGGCGATGATGGTGTCAGGAAAAGGTTCTGCGGTGGATCCGGGTCGTCTCCGTTGCTTTATTTAGCGATGGCTATAATCCGTAGCTCTAGACCATTTGTAAAAGTCGTCGCTTTGCTATTTTGTGACGGATAGAAAGTGTCACTGTTGTTGGCTTTGACAACGCGCAAACTGATCTTTTGCGATGGAAAAAATCCATCATGATAGCTCCTACAGAACTTTCTTCAAAACCTGATTCTCCACCTTTTTTTAAATCAAAATATGGATCTTCAATACTTTTAAAAAATAAAGTATTTATCTATATTCAACATCTCAAACCACATTGACACAATTTTTAGGTGAAACTGATACCAAATTATTTTAGTGTTAAAATATCTAAAAAATACACAAAAAAAGATACAAGTACAAAATATTGTGCAATGCTCTCAATATATATCTTACAAGGGTACGCTCTTTTTGTTTATCGACCACACTATCTAATTGAAATTGAGAACAGAATACTTCTTTCTCTTGCTTTCCAGTCCTCACATGTCCCATAGCCACTACAATAGGCTATTGGGGGTACATACCAAGGAACTGCATGTGCAAAGACTGAGGCGCATCAACATTGAAAGAAACATGACCTGAATGGGTTTACTTGAGCCAATCTAAACTACCACATACACATCTATCACGAAATGTGCATCTGACAACACATATTGCAAAAGATCTGATACATGAAACAATAAGGTAGTTTTTGGTCACAGTATATCACATGACGTCATGTGATATATGTTCTCTGTGACTTGACTCTGAAAATTTGTGTGTTCAACTTCAAAGCTGTTTATAATCCTTAATTGAAAATCTAAATTTTTTTGGTGGGTGAAATGGCTGAAAAGTATATTAGAGTCCCATTGTACATAAAAACCAATAAAGTTTCTATAAATTCTAAAAATCCTAATATATTCTATTTTTAATGAAATATCATGTTCCACGAATAATTTTGTAAAAAATTAATCACAATTGCCGATTCTTATTCTTCATCAAACAAAATTTCTCACTTTGTGTTTAATCAAATATTATTATTATTTTATTTTAATTTATTTATTAAATATTTTATTTTATTATAATTATTTATACATTTCTTTATAATTGTGATACAGGCAAAGAATGAGATTTTAAGAATAAATATATCTATTACGGTATTACCATATATATTAAATGGAAGGAGCTTTTGCACAGTTCAAATTTTCATTCCCTTTTTTGCTCCTAAATTTTCATGTAACCGGTAACCCTGTATATTTATTGGGTGGTTTTAGGTTGTGGGAAAGAATAGAATTAAAAAATCTATAGATTTTTTAAATTAAATAACATTATATCTATTTCCACTTCAAATTTCAAATGACTATATATCTTTACTAATTTTGCCTTTCATGGAATTTTCAAATAATACCTAACCAACCTTTTTTCCCCAAAAAATGATTTGGAAATATTGATGTTTTACAAGGAAAATTGATACTGATCATAGAAAATTCAATACTCCCAAATTTCAGGTACTGTGTGTTTTTGTTTAATGCAATTGAATTAGATACATATGGATATATAACTTCTCGGATGATGTGGCAATGTGATACATGTATCCTTGCAAAGGCCTTATTATTTTGTGAGAGAAGTCTTGTATACCCTCCAAAAGATAATGTTACTTACAGTTAATTTTTTAGTCATAATTCCAGTTTACACGTTGTCAAGTCAAGACGGATGTTGGCCGTCATATATGAAGCCCACAAATCCAAACTCGGATCCGAATCCAAAATGTTATGAGGACACTCCCGAGTAGGCTAACACGACTAAATTGAGGGTCTAGTCGGACAGTTAGGTACCTCACGGGCGAATATCACATTAAGTAAAAAGGCATGATCAGATTAGAGGTCTGGTCGAATGACCTTGCTCCTCCCAAATGGACAGAAAAGACACAATCAGACAAGAGATCAGGTTAGACGATCTTTCATCTCGCAGGCACACTTTAAGACATAACAGACAAACGATCAAGCCAAAAGCCACAAGTAGAACCAAGGAAACGGTCAAAAGACCGTAACGTCCGTAATTGATAGGAGGATAATTAAGGCCCATTACTTGTTAAATGTGAGTAATTAACATGTGGAGTTTCCCATAAAAAGCGCCCACTAAGTGATTAGTGGAGAAACAGTTATAACAGCCAAATGAAAGTGGAAGCGGCAATCTAACCAGAATAACCCCTATAAAAAGGGAGGTAACCCAAAAGGCTAAGGTATCCAATCTGGTCTCCTACTTTGAAGCCACCAAATTAAGTGAGTTTTGACTGGAATTCCCTTACTAATACATCTCTTCGGAGGCTCCCTTTGGCCAACACCACACCAGTATCCCCCCCCCCCCCTTATTTCTTTGTGAGTGTAAGATCAATTGTCAATCGGGTTCGGATTCAAGAAGTGAGGCTCAGAAGACCGATTCTTTAACTGAAGGAGAAAATATCCTCCTCACACGTGTTTTAAATTTTTTTAAATATTATACCTTATCTAATGAGGTTCATTCTTTTATAAAAATAAAACATATATTTCAATGAATGACATGAATGCATTTATTGAAAATATTAAAAAATTCTATCAAATTATATATCTCGCGTATGTGAATATATGCTCTAGTGATTTTTCATCGACGTTTATAAAACTGAAATTGAGGCTGAAAATTTTTTTATGTAACAATACTCTTTCTACAACACACATGGTAAAGAGTATATTGTGCAATAGAATGAGAGATGAGTAGATAAATGATTGCTTATCACATATATTGATAGTGATATTTTTTTTAGGGCATGTTTGGATACTGTGCAAATGGGGGTGGGTTTTCAATTGCACATGGTCAAACATAATATATTGTTTGGTTATGATATTTAAAGTGAAACAAATGAAATCCAGGGTTTTCATTTGCCCTATTAAATGGGGCAAACAAAATCTCAACTAACCCATGTGTTTTCATTTGTAACGGATTTTATTTTCACACCTCTAAAATGTATGTAAAGTAATTTTACATTTTTACCCTCTAACAAATTTATTAAAAACCATATTAGCCAAAACAAATATTTCATCTCCTAATTTTATCTTAAGAATTAAAATAGATAATTATATTTTATAAATTTATATAACTTACAATAATATAATTGTGTGGATTATAAATATTAATGTGGTATAAAAATATAAATGTTATTATATTAAAATATATCAAGAAATCTTAACTAATTATCATAGATATTATCCAACAAAATTGTTGTTTATAAAATATAAAAAAAACATTGTAGGATTATTTGTTAGTTGAAATCAGATTAATTTTTATTTATATTATATTATATTATATTAGAACTTTTTTTTAACCACATTGACTTATATATAAATTAAAAAAACTAATATACGCAATATTTAAATTTAAAATTTTTATATATAATATATTTTTCATTTTTTTTTTGGGTTTTAAGAAAATAATATATTTGATAATCATTTGAAAAAAATATTTTATCTATTTATAATATTATTATCTTTTAACATAATAAATTGACACATATATAAACAGTTTCACATATGTGAGACAAACAACTATTAACATGAACATGTGTGTAAATGATAACACAACATGAAAACAGACAAACATGTGCAAACAATGTACAAAGTTTTCCTCCACGTGCAATGTAAAATTTGCATGTGCACAAAAACACGTGCAAATAATCACTGCATCCAAACGTGCCCTTATAGTTGAATGAAAAATCATTCCAAATCTAACATAGTATTATCACAATGAATGGGCTGGCTGAAGGACGCATCTATCCCACAGACGGGGTTGCTAAACGGTATCAGCGCTTTTTTCGATCCAAATATAGAAACCAAATTTGGTCGGCCCGTGTCTTTGGATAGGGTTCCTCTCTCCCTTTCCCCAACTTCGACCCAAAACTCTCTCTTTTTTAATATTATCAATGGCGAATCGATCGCCCAGGGTCGTCTCCCTCATCGTGCGCCGATGATTTAGGGATTTGTGGTTCATCTCTCTCTCTCTTTCTTTCTTTTCCACTGCGGGGTCATGGAAGCGGCGATGTGGGTTTGTAGATGGGGACTCCTCGTTCTCCTCTTCGTCTTCGGAGGGTCGTCGTTCATGGTTTCGGCCGATTCCGTCGCTATTGCAGCGGCCACCTGCCCGGCGGGATCCTCGGTGGTCGATTCCGTGCTTCCTCCTCTTGATTTGTGCCCGGCCACCTGGGGATCTCCGATCGATGGTGGCTACGGAGATGTTTTAACCTTGAATCAGCTCGTGATTGAGGTATGGGCAATCTCTCTGTTGGTCCTCGCTTGTTATGAGTTTGCTATGGCTGATTTTGTCTATATTGTTGAGAATTCCGAGGTTTTAATGGAAATTTGAATATGGATTCTTAACTATGTAGGAGGATTCTGTGTATTTATAATTTTAGGATCTTTGATTGGCACTCTTATAGAATGGTTTCTCACAGTTTCATGTATGTCTTCTGTCAAGTGACTAGATTGGACATTGGGAATTGATAGGAGATTGATTGTTGTTGCTTGTACTTTGAGTCTGAAGATGGAAGAATTCAGGGGGATTTTGGGCATTTCTTATATATAGCTTCATGGTTGTTAGAATTCATATTCTGAGGTTGATGCAGTAGCTTTAAGTAGAGGAACTTAGAACAGAGAGATAGACAAGAGAATTTTGCTATTGCTTTAACACCACCATTTACAAGCCAAAAGAATCTCAAGAGACACAATTTTAAAACTTGGATGTCTTATGCGATTCTAATGAGGTCTATTTATAAGTATTTAATTTTATTGATGTTATATAAACTATTTAATTTGAATCTTCAACTAATCTCAACAAATCAATATATTCTACAACTCAACAACTAAACATATTCCTAACAACTCAACCACTATTAATCCTAAGGTAAAAAAAACTACTAACTAATTATTGCCAGATAAAATATTAAAAATCATAATAACCCTATCAATTTGGGTTGACATTCTCAATTAATGAATTTGGAGGTCATGTTGTTTCACCAATCAACATGAGGTGGGGAGGGCCTTGCCATTTTCTGTTACCCTCATCATGAGTAAAGCAGTTCAATGGTGACTGTGATCTATGTATGACTTCACTCAATTCCAATTTGATGAAGTACGAGACATTCACATGGTTACCTTTGGATGTAGTGTCGATGTAATAGTTCTTCAATACAACGATGAGGAAAAACTGTTCATCAAATCGAGTAAGATTAGTATTCTTGAGCTCCTTAATTTCATACATTTCCTCTGGAGGTTCTTTATTATATTTCGTGTCATCCTCCCGGGTGTCAATCTCCCCGTCTCCATGACTCCTCTTGAATAGGTTAATGTCATGGTATGCATGCATCGAAGAAGGGGAACTGAGACTCGCGTTTTCATGGAAGGGAGTGGAGTTGTGGTTGATGTTGATGTCGTGGTGTTCCTCCATGGTATTTTATCTCGTTTTCTCGAGGAACTCGATTTGAACTGAAAGTCTGTGTTCGTCCCGTGATGTTCTGGAGACAGTTTCATATGTCTCCGAGGTCTTAGCCAATGTTGTCCACCTTTGCAATAAGAACTACTATATGTCGTACCAACTCCTCAATCATTCAACAGGGATTCTGTTTTTTATTAAAAAAAAAAAAATCCTCAATCATTGGATTTCTAACTTTGTGATTCATGTCACCTTATGCGGTAGTACCTTGTCCTTTCATTATCTCATTGTGATAGGGATTTCGCCTAGATCTCACCCAGCACAATCAAGAGCTCCTCTGATTCTAGATGGTGCAACCGCATAGTTGACTAGATCATGATGAAGTGGAACCAGAGGGAGGGATGGAGGGACTACAATTAGTGGGCCAAATAAAGGTTTTGATGTTATTACTGTGGTAATGCTTTTAGCTACCTTGATGAGTAACCTATAATAGGTGAAGCTTTGTAGAATATCAGCTCTCCGGGCTTTGGCGTGAGACAATGGAACACTGTAAATAAAAGGTACACATCCCCATAGCGAGACTGCGAGAGTCTTAGATGTGTTGATTGGGGCCCACTCATTGGCAGGTTTAAATCAAGGTTAGCGGGTTAGAACAGATACGGGAGAACAAATCTTTTTGGATTTAATTGAAATTCATCCATATTTAGAATATCTTTGGAAGCAAAATTGGAGGACATAATCCAAGAAAGAATCAGATACAAATGGTACTTAGATGATTTTCTGTTCTAGCATTTTTTGATGGTTAGAGAGGTTTAGGTGGAGCAATTCTTGTCTTGCAATGAGGTCCCACCGTTGGTGGTTGAGACCGTCCTCCCAAGTTCATGCATTCTCAGGCTCCTCTCTCAATCTACAGTGAGTGCTTGTTTTGATTCTTGTGTCACCATCATAAGGTCCATCCAGTTGCGAGTGCCTTGAATGTGTGGTTACAGTTCTCTGATGTAATGTGATGCCAACACCTCATTGGTCTCTTGGAAGTGAAGGTGAGACATGAGATGGTTAAATCAAGATATATTTTACCATGAGTGACTCTGTTGAAGGTTTTGAAGGGACTGAAATGAAGACGAGACTCGAGAGTAATTGTGAGAAAGTTTTTATCATCTTAGCTTTCTCATGATCACAAGCATTGATAGGTGCTGTGACACTCAGTCCACACACATTCACATCCACCAACTATGGTTTGCCTAGTGAACCATGTGGTGACGAGTTTCATTCGATGTTCTGTCGAAAAAATAATTAATCCCTACAAACTCATTGTCTTGAAAAAAAAAATTGAGAAACTCCTCTGGTGTAGAGAATTTACAGAATGTTAGGATCTTTAGTTTTACGTCACTCTTGTGGCAGATGTTTTACTGCCAACTCCTTTGATGCGGACGTGTTTCCTGGAAGATTACTTGTGGTTGAAGTAATAGAAGAACCCAGTGAGCTTCAGTCATATCCACACATCCACCCATACTCTATGGGGTACGTGACAGATTTCGGATCTACTTGGCATTTGACTTTGGGCATACTTCAGCTAGATTATCCACCAAACAGAACTGTCTATATCATGAGAAGTTATGCGGTTTGAGAATCGAATCAAAGTATCTAGCAGTCCCCAACATCTTCCGAGAGACAGGACCAGCGGAAAGACTTTTGGGGGACGTTTTCTCACCCTACTTTTTTCTGTCCCATTGTTACTCCCAGCAGTAGCTTAGTCCGTTTGATTAAAGGCTTCGGATGTTTTAGTAACGAAGTGCCTTTACCTTTTTGACAAAGGAAAACAGTTGCATTGTTTAATAAATACTGAGCTTTTTCAGATAGCGATCTACCAGAAATATTACACCTGATCTCTTCTGAAGAAGGAAACAAAAGTAGAACCAGGCAGGCACATGTGATAAACGATAGGCTGTGTAGTTGACATGATCAACTTTGGTGACTCCCATAGTCCCCACAAACTCACACTAACAGCTAACAGGTGGCAACGACAGCCTGGTAGTATGGTTTCCTCTTCATGTGACATGTACGCTAACCTCAATTGCTTACCACATGGTCTCTCCGTACCATGATATTTGCTGCATGAACTCATCAGGATGTATTCTGCATGCCAAGACTCATCTATAGATCAGGGATCAAACCTCCATGAGGTACGAGAATTCATTTTCTTCATAAGTTTTTTTTCTCCTTTTCTTAAAAAAAAGAGGGGATTTTTGTCTCACTTGAGCATCAGACACCACACAAATGTCAAATTTCTCTTCTCCGGCAATTATTTAGCTATTCTCTTGTGGAATCTTCTTCAACTTATCCTATGTGTGATATTTACAATCAGAGCAAATCCTACTGGATCTCCTCTGATTGTTGTTTGTCTTGGTGGATTCAATTCTTTCGCTTTTTTCGGGTTCTACTCGGATCCAGGCACCGGTAAATTCATACTTCAACATTGACTCTGCGAATCTTGGTAGAAAATGCAATCTCCGTGTTAATTTCTAAAATTTCTTCCAAAATATTACAAGAATGGTGCGAACAAGGTGTGGGAGTGGATAGAAAGAAAAAACTCCACAGTGGACTTTTTTTTTTTTTTTCGAAATGTTTGGAGAATCTTTTTAGAAAGAACCCCCCGAAAAGAAGATGAGGGATCTCCTTACAAAGTTATATCTAGAAGAGAAGAGAGGGAACATGAAAGAGGGAGATATAGGAGACCCTTACGAAATTGCCCTACACCCTAAACCAAAGATTCCCCATAATGGATGAAGGAGTAGGAACTTCCAGGATTATAGCAATCTAAGAAAAGAGGATATAGCCGCCCATGTATTTTCCAAATAAAATCCTTGTGTTGGAGAATGCATTCGTTGCATGTGAGCCAAATTCTCCAACATATTGTGTGGGGCTAATTACTGGAACTTGTCAAGATTGCTACGATTTGCTCGTTTGCATCTTCTCCTGAACCATTGCCACATGCCTGATTGCCTTCAAGATTATTGAATGTACATGTGGACCCAATAGCCATACCCACCTTCTCCCAAATATTCGCGTTAAATGCACACTGTGGTGGTCTCTTGAATTCTCAAATATTCACACAATCAACATTACCATCATTAACCCATTTAGCTCGATTGATCTTGGTAAGAATTTTGTTTGAAGATAGCAACCACTTGAAGCTCCGAATCTTTAATGGGGCTAGTGTTCCCCAAATTAGACACTCAAATTCGGTGGTAGGATGGTTAGGTGAAGGATTCCTATAAAACTTCCTATAAAGGATCTCACGATAAACCCGGAATAAGGAGACAACTTCCAAATCACCAAGTACACCGCCTCCAAATTTAATTCCACTTCTTGAAGCACCGCAAGAAGAGAAGTGAGCTCCACCTCTTCTATGTCATTTAGGCTATAGTGTAACTGTGGGATCCATAGTTGACTTTCCTTCCGTTCAAATGGCCTGAGGGCACTAGCTGGTGAAGAATCCCGACGAGTGGGGAATCTCCCCAAAATCCTGCAAAGAAAGCTTCTGAGGGTCTTCAAATCACAAGCAAGTCCAAAATATTGGGCTATATCCCTCCAATTAAACTGGATCAAATTTATGTTTGATTTTATCCTTTTAGGTTAACCTGAATCAATTGCATCCCTAATTTGCCTGATTGAATATGGAATTTTGCTAAGCAACATAAGATGTTGGAGTAAAATACAGGTAAATGGAATTCCCATTTGTAGCATAGTCGCTTCAAGCGTCCTTCTCTTGGATTCCTAGCATTATAGTTATTTTATTGATCAAGTTAATTGAGGTTTGACCTTTAACTCAAGCTAATGCCAATAACTTGTGATTGTTATTAATTTGTATATATATAAAATTGACGGGTGTTTCCATGATTCCTTTCCTATGGGGTTGCCATAGTAAAACATGCAATTTGTTGTTCAGTATATAAAAATCCCAAGTAGATAACTACCCATCTTCGTAAATATTACTGTTAGAATAAGTGAATCTAATTCTAAGTTCTGTGCTATAGGCGAAAAGCATTTGGTCACTGTGAAAAAAATTACTGCAAATGTGAACAAAGTTGATGCTCCAAAGATGAGAAATTCGATCAACTTTTATTAGTAACCTTTTTCAATGTAGTGGTACAACCAAATACATTCATTTGAATGATACCCAATTCCCCATTATACTTCAGGAAATATACATAGGTGAAGATTGGTGTTTGTTCATTGTTTTCAGCCACTGGCCCAATTGCATTATGGTTGTATGCATTAGTTTAATATATTGTGCTCGAAGATAGATGGACAGACTTGAAGCATCTGCTTTATGTTTCCCAATTATCAGTTGCTAAAAATCGTAATGTGGTTGGACTTATAATATGTGCCAGTCACCATGTGGAGTAATAATTGCTCAACCACATCGTGCAATTTTTAACTCAAAATATGCTGATCAACAATAACTTGAAATATGCCTTCATTCTGCAGGTATTATAATTTATTTACTCAAGCTCTAGGATTTCCAATGGACAAATAGAAAATGTATAATGATTATGGTGAAAACTGCACTTTTGGGTTCTAGTTGAACTCAGATTTTACTTGTATTTTGATTTTCCCAGGATTTCTTTTCCTTGCATCACTATGTTTGACCTAGCACCATCCATTTAATGTCTTGATTAGGCAATAAGTATTTGTTTTCTATTTTCTTAAATATCATGCTCTTTGAAATTCTTATGTGAAAGATTACTGGTGATTTTGTGAAGGGAGATGAGCTTGCATTACAGAAGGCCCTGCACCTTGTTCACATGAATAGAAACAGATACATTGCGGTGCTTTTCTATGCATCATGGTGTCCCTTCTCTAAGCGTTGCAAGCCCAATTTCTCCACCCTTTCGTCCTTGTTTCCGACCATAATCCATTTTGCATTTGAAGAATCCAATGTGAAGCCCAGGTGTGATATAACAGATAATAAGCTGTATTGAACTTACTTTTTGTCTGTGAAAATTGCATTGAAAAACTAACAATCGGAAATTTACAGTACGCTTTCAAGGTATGGAGTTCATGGCTTTCCAACCCTCTTTCTCTTTAATTCCACAATGCGAGTACGCTATCGTGGCTCGCGGACCATCAAATCTCTCAGTACTTTCTACAGTGATGTTACTGGTGAGTGACTTCGTTTTGATATGATGTCTCAAAAACTTGTAGATATTGTTTTTGAGAGATATTCTTGAAATTATTAGTTTATAATCATTAATTTAGGAGTCGAGCTTCATTGGTTTAAATTGCATTGTATATTTGCATAATCTAGAATTTAGTTGAGGCCGTTTTTCTGATCCCTCAGCCATATTGAGGACAATTGCTTGCTGTCAATCTTAAACTGGCGTGAATGACTTGCAATTTATGTGATGGTATTTAGTCTCTGATTGGTTAAATTTTAACCCGTAGGTGGACTTAGAAACACTATTACTTGAAAATTTCATTCCTCAGGTTATTAAAATTTGGTCATATGCAGATGTGTGAATGAGGTTTCACTGTTGTGTTTGTTACTGTGTAATTGGTTTGACTAATTTCGGGTCAAAGCTTATGAGTCAGTGTATGTGAGAGGTTTTTTTATTAATTTATTTATTTTTTATTTAAATTCTGTCAGTCACCCATCACATGACCATCATACCATATTGAGTGACTTAAAAATACATACTTATGTCATATTGTTGTCTTAGAAATTATGACCTTAAGTAGAGTAAGATTAAAGAACAAAGATGAGGAGCATTTGGGCCAAGGTTTCTCAACTATTGATACCAACTGGAAGCTGGGCTTTATGGCTGATTAGGAATGATGTGGATCCCCCCCCCCCCCCCCCCCCCCCCCCATTTTGAAAATACATGGGGGAACTTAAAGGATTGCATTGTTCATTGTGTGGGGGCAAAAAGTGTGTGTATTGACAAGGGAAAGCTAGTGAATATTATACATGGAGGCGTGAGGGCACCTGTTGGATGTCTTTAGTAGATCGGTCATCTATTTATTTTGTCTTTCTTGGAATTGTACTCCAGATTGTTTAATAAAATTTAGTGGTAGGATTCATGCTAGTGCATAAAAATGTGCACCTTGGTTCTGCAGAGAGCCTTGATGACGCATTGGATGTGGTCGGTTTCCCCAGAGGACTTTAGGGCACCAGTGGTCGACTATAGCATATATGTAGATAGATTGCATCAAATTACAAGTCTAAAATTGTCACAATCATAAAGAGACCAACGATTCAATTATCCCATGTCACGTTTTAGGGAAGCCAATATGTGATTGTATGTGACTACAGATTCATATATACAAAAGCATGTTCTAAAACCATGTAACTGCTTGGTATCAAAAGCCTGTAGGTAAAGTAGACAAGTTAGGACATAACACTTGGTATCGAATATGTAACTGCTTCACAGTGGTAGTTGGATCCCACATGACTACATGAGGACATGTGCGAGCTCCCATAGGTCAACAGGCCCAGGTAATGGTGAGTAAGCCTGTCGACTGGACAGAACTATAATTCTGTGAAACCTTTATTCATTCGAACACCCCATAGGACAAACACAAATGATAGATTCTTATTCTACCTAAGGTCTCAGATATTCTAAGAAAACTACCTAATAAACGCATTCTGTCTCTTACCTAACACGTTGAGATGAACTTGATTCAGAGGGTTGTCATGAATAGATTCATACAATCAAACTTCAATAAGCAGAATAACCATGATATTGACAACTCGCAGGTTTCAAAATTAATAAACTCAATTACACATGATGGACTGACTTTTATAACTATCATAATATCATATAAATTCTTAGTTAATTGTGTGTTGATGTTTTTATGAGGGAGATGCACAAGATTGCAAATGAACATTGAAATTTAAACAGCACGAAATCGAAATGACTATTACACAATTTTTGCCACAATTGGTAGGCTGATGTTTGGATGGGGTTATACTGTTTTAATAAGTCTTGTTTTCTGTTGTATGGTTTTAACCAGCCAAAGTGGTCCACGTACTAATATCAATCTTTTTTTTTATATGAATTCTTATGCTGTGAGAGTTGATATTCTTGCGAGGGAGAGGCATAGGTTTGCAAATGCTCGTTAAATTTTGAACAGTACAGAATCCCATGAATGTTGTACAATTGGTTTTATAGACCCATTTTTTTATTTATCTCGATTATATATTTCTTCAGAATGGTCTGGTAGTTTTGGCAACCATAATGGCCTGGCATAGATAGAACCTCGATAAAAAGACTGGCATGCATTTTTATTTCTGTAATTTGCACGTCACAAAAATCCTGAATTAGCTAGTCCATGATGTCTGGATTGAACCCATTTTGTGTAGTCTAAATGTATGCATCATACTGGGGTCTAGCAAGGATTCATGGCCCGTTGCAAATATGATTCTATGCAATGTGATTCTACATTTATTTTCCTGTGTAGGTGTATCTTGATAAACGTGCAATTTTATTTATTCCTCCTCTCTTTGATGATCCAGTATGCTCTTCATCTTCCAAAACATAGATATGCTTTGCAAGCCAGAATATGTCAGCAGTATAAATGTTTTGTCCTTTTATTTTATAATCTTCAAGTCCTCAGCTGTGAATTTTCCTATGCAGGCATCAGGTCATTGGCATCATATTCGTTTAATCTGGAGATTATTGGAGACTTGCAGAACCTTGAGAATAAAACTGTCGATAATGTTGAACCAGAGTTTTGCCCATTCTCATGGGCAAAGTCACCTGAGAATTTGTTCCGGGAAGAGACATACCTGGCATTGGCCATAGCTTTCCTGCTTATGAGGATCCTCTACATCCTCCTCCCCAAACTGCTTGCTTGTGCAAAGAAAGCTTGGATTAGGCACATTCACAATGCTACCTTGATGAGCCTGTTGGACAATCCACATGCATATATCGACGGAGGGATGCGAGCTTTTAGCAGGTTATATCCCACTAACAGAAGCAATCTTCAGGGGGGTGCGATGAATGCGAAGGCATGGGCTTCCAAGTCCCTTGCCTCAGTTTCTATCGGCGAGCCGAGTACAACTAGAACATTATCAGGAAATGATCGAAGATGACCGGAGTTCCTTGAAGTTTGATTAACTCTGGCTTGGCAGTTTGTAAAGCTCTGTTTTTTTTTTAATTTTCCCTGTTTTTTTTTCTTTCTTGAATCATGTTTTCAGAATATTGGGCAAGAAGCATTTGGTTATAAGCCCCAGATGGGTTCATTGATCTCTGTTACAAAGAAGGCAAAGATATCTGTCTAACTTGTGTCATGCTTCTGTAATTTTATTGGCTCCTATAATTGATTGAAGAAAATGTTTTTCATTTCTGGTCATATATAAAGGCGTCTTGAGACAATATCTGAAACAGGGATCTGTAGCTGCTGCAATGATTACTTGTTACTATTTTCAGGATTCTGATAACAGCCAGTCATTAAGTGTTCTTTCTTGATCATGTGAAGAAAAAAGGGGGACTGGTATGGTGTGATCATCATGTCATCATTGTCTGATTTAATGGATTTTGGTAGTAGTGGCGCCTAAGTGTTCTTTCTTGATCATGTGAAGAAAAAAGGGGGACTGGTTTGGTGTGATCATCATGTCATCATTGTCTGATTTAATGGATTTTGGTTGTAGTGGCGCCTAACTATCACACTATTTAATTTTTCAAGGGGTTCTTGATAAGTTATTATTTGTTCATTCAAAATATTATCTGTATTCTTTTGTGTGCTGTTAAGGTAGACAGCAAACAAGTAACCCTCGTTAATGTCACGTGCATTTCCTTTTCTCATCTTAGTCATCACAGGTTTTTATTTATTTTTAAATAGTATACTGATATGATAAGGTATATATTTTTATAAAATTTAAAGTATTTATTTTAATTAATTGTAATGATCTATTTATAAAAAAATGTGAAATTTTTTGTTCGGGATATATACCTTGTTAACGTGAGAGCTTTAAGGACCAGGGGCAGCTGAGCATGTGTAAAGTTTGAAAAATGTACGTAATTTTGTGTCCCCAAGGGACCTACCAAAAAAAAAATTTGTTAAAACAAATACTTTAATTATCCCCAATTTCCAAACACCTGTATGAATTCCAATTAGTATGTAGGGGTACAACTTGGCGGATTAAACCGACTCGATCGAACTTTTTAAGGTTTATTAAGTTAGGATTTTATCATTCAGATTCAACCCGAACAACCTAAACATAATTCTGGTTGATTATGGGTTAAGGGTTCAGGTAACTCAAACTCGACATAATGAGTGATAAAGTAAAATATCTAAATCATTTTCTAATTGATTATTTATAAGATAAAATTTAAATTGTCTAATTTATTTTTATTCAAAATCTATCAATTTTACATTTTTTTCTTAATCTTCTCATTACATTGTTCTTCATTTTTTTTTATTCCTTTCATGTGAGTGTCAATTATTTCATAATATTAGTTATTTTAAATAACATATTTTTAAGTTGAACATGACCTAACTCAAACTCAATCCAAACATGACGGATTAGGTTTAAAGATTGGGTTAAATTAGATTTGGGATGACTTTCTCTAATTTTACTTTGAGTTCTGATTAAGCTTCACCCCAACCCAGCCTACTCAAACTCTATCCATAATTAGACAAATAATAATAATAATAACAATAATAATAGTAATAATAATATTGGTTAGATTATATTATTGGTACGATGAAAAGCTGACTTTTTCTTTAATAAAAAATTGATTAATTTCGTAACGCTTTCGGTGTGACTTGACCTTTCGAAAAGTTGTTGGAGAGGCCCTCTCAAAATAAATTCTTGGCATCCATCGAAACAATATATATATATATATATATATCTATACTTAAGATATATATATATCGACGTTACGGTCAAAAGTTCTCATTTAATGGGCTATTTGCAGTTCAACCCCCAAATCTCCTATATTTATAACCAGGTCACGGCTAAAAGTTTTCATCTAATAGGCTATTTACAGTTAAGCCCCCAAGTCTCCTATATTTATAACCAGATCCCTAAACAAAATCGGTAAGTTTTGTCGACTATCTGGTTTATTTGCAGATAATCCCCCAGGTTTCTGATATTTACAATAAAATTCTTGACAAAAATCGGCTAATTTTGTCCTTCTGTGGGATATTTGAATTTCAGCCCTAAGTTTCAATCAATTTTACAACCAGCCCCTATCTATGTTACAAAGAGATCCTTGATTCAGATTTCTAAATTTATAACAAGGTCCTTTATTTCAAAACATGACTTGTCGAACTTCATATCATATCCACAGTTTCTTTTTTGGACCAATAAGATACCTATAAAATTATAAAATAAATATTTTAGTCTCATTATTTAAACTCATAAAGTTATTTATAAGAAGTCTTTATTACTATTTCAGTTTTCATTTTCATATTTACATTGATTATCATAAAACTAACTATTCTGCAAATTTTTATAAATCCTTTTTATTTCACGCAGAAAGTGTATCCACTTAGTTCTTGACTGTCTCTCTTCCTCCCTCTCTCTTTATAAATATTAAATAGGGGATTTTGACTTTCAATACAAAAATTTAAATCAGTTTATTGATTATTAGGGTCATAAATATTATTGACTATTTGTTATTAAAAACATTATAATATATATAAAATTCAAAATCTTTTAGAGCAGAAGCTTGATTAATTTTAGATATCAGAATATCGGTTTATTTTTAAATTTTCTGTTACTCCTTTATTAAATTTTTTAAAATTGTACTATGTTATTTTTGGAGAAATGAAGCTTATAAAATCGTTTATGATGTTACTTGATAAAATTCTATTTTGCTTACCTATGAGCGTAAAATCATATGTATGTATACATTTTCTTAATGTAGCTTATGAATTATGACGTTCTCCATGATTTAGTCATTCAATTCAAAAATAACATCATTTACTTATGCCTTTGACACTTTGATATCATCATATAATTTAAAGTTTAAAAAATAAGTATATTTTATTTTAACACTTTATTAACTCGCACGAATGCGCATACACAAAAACTAGTATATAATAATAAATATCTGTGAAGTTTGACATCTAAGCAAGATTTGATTGTTGACTCCCATATTATGCCTTGAGCACATCTTTATCCCTCAAAAAAACTCCTTAATATATTTGATTAGGTCATTTTTTTATATTGGTTTGATGATTAGGTCCTCAAGTTGCCTAACATTTTTTTCTTTATATGATATAATTGTGACATCACTAGATTCCCCACTAAATAAAGGTACAGTTCTAACCTAAGAGGTTTTGCCTAATCTTATCTTTTGAAAATATAATTTTTGTTTTTTTATTATAGGAATGGAATCCCATAGATTTTAGGGGCGATTTGGTATTGTAGATTTGGAATTTTTTTATTTGGGAATAAATGATTCAAGGTAGATAAGGAACAAAATATTTTCTTTTCTTTTCAGAATCTACTTTGGAATTTTTTTTTCTCAAATAAATATGATAAACTTTTCACAGTCATTTGTAACTGATTTTGAAAATGATGAATATTTTGTAACATCATATCCTAAATGTGGATAAAATGGATTACAGCTTTTGAATTTTTCCTGAAATTTGTTTATAAATTTCATATACAAAAAAATTCTACAGTATTCAAAAAAGAAAATCAAAATCTAGATATTAAGAAAAAAAATGATTCTTGTAAAGCACTCTCTCAATACCAAACAAAAAAATGGAGGTTTTTTTTTTTTGATGGGTGGGCAAAACAGTTAAGTGTGAAGGGCAGGGTCCACACAATATGAAACCTCTTTATATGCATTTGTTTAACGAAAATGTTAGATTCAGTCACATTTATCAACTAAAACTCAGGCCACACATGTTTTTTTTTTTTAAAGTAAACATCATTTACTAAGGTATATGCTTTCATAAAAAAATATATATCGTTTCATTTCGAGTTAAATGAACTCACTTTTAATAAGTATAAAAATAATTTTATGAGGTATTTGTTTTATTAAATTTTTAACGAGGTATATAGAACTGTATTTTAAACTATAAAAAAAAACTGAGTGTAAAAGCACTCTTTTTTAATGGTTGAAATGATATAAATACGAAGTTTCTTTCAGTTGATGAAATCTGGCAAGTAGTTTGTTTGATTTCTTTGGATCCTTATTCTGTTTCACATTGCCTTTGTTTTTTTCTAATGAACAATATGGGGTCCATTGGGAACCGAATGTTGAAAAAGGGGAATTGGTCAAAATCCTCATAGTGATGATTTTGATGGATGATACTATATGAGGTGGGGCTGGCTTATGCTTTGTGATGAAATTTGGTATGAAGTGAATGGTGTGAAAGTGATGAAATGATTCTCTATCATAAGCATAAAAAAAGAATTCTTGAGTTTTTATATATGAAAAAGCATGTTTTAAAATAATTATTTATATTTTATTAAATTTTGATCTTATAATTTTTTTGTTCTGAAATTTTTTATAATTTTACTTTCGTATGGAAAAAGTTTTCAACTCCTTGTATATACAAGGATACTCATTAGTGTTATAAAAAATGTGTAGTCTTGACATGCGACACATCGTGTTATACTTACAAATGATCCTTTTAATCTACACCATTTAATAAAAGGAAAAAAACCAAATAATCATGTGTAAACTTCTGAAATCCATATAACCACCTGGGTTTCTTGATGTTCATGTAACCCTTGAAAACACTCATGTGATCCAAATAACCTCCTAAATTGAATTGTAAACTTCCTGAAATCCATATAACCCCCTAGTTTTCTTAATGTTCATGTAACCCCTTGAAAACACCTATGATATCCAAATAATCTCCTGAATTAAATTTCTGCTGACAGATTAAGAATATTATGTGAATATTCTGATTGATTAACTTTGGTTAGAAACACAATATACAAAAAACCTCCTACAATTTGTTAAAAAAATAAAAAATCTTTTATATATGACGATTTTACCCTTTTAGATAGATTATAAAACCCTATCTAGAGGGGTAAAATTATCATTTACAAACAATTTTGTGCATTTTAACACATTTTAGGGGGTTACTAATATAACATGTTTTCAACTAGAGTTAACTAATCAAAATATTCACAGAATAATCCAAAACTTTCAACGAAAATTTAACTCACGGAACTATTTGGATTAATATAGGTGTTTTCAGGGGATTATATGGACTTTAAGAAAAATCAGGAGGTTATATGGATTTCAGATAGTTTACATGGGATTATTTAGATTTTTTTCATTAATAAAATTGTGCATTGTGAAAATCTTTACTAATATGATTGCCATCGACAATGGAAAATAGAAACTTGAATAAAAAATTATACGAAAAAGAAAACACTTATTAAATTTTCATTTTTTTCAAATAAAAACAACAAAAAAGAAATTCCTTAAACTTGGTGAATGTTTAAAAGTTTGCTAAAGAAAAGATATCTACTTTTTTTTTTGGTCTATGGGTTTTGGTCCCTGACGTTTTTCAGAAGGGGTGTTAACCGGATATCTAATTTTTATAATCAAACAAAAAATAAAATAAAAATCCTTATAAAATAAGAATAAATAAATAAATAACCACAGAGAATCGGGATCCTACTTTGGTGGGGCCCTTAATTGTCTAAGGGTGCATTTGGTTGCGCGATTGCGCAGCGTTTGTGATTGCAGTAAACTGCGTTTGCAATCGTGCAATTAAACAATTTTACTGTAGCAGCTTCTTGCACACAGATTTCAGACAAACAGTGCCCAAAAGCTGTGATTTAAAAAAACTGCGTTTTCAAAAATCCGTAAAAAAAAACATGTAGGTTATGGAATGAGTTAGACACATGGGGTGTCTATGCCATTATATTTCCTGGACTACATGATTTCAAAAAACAGTGCCCAAAAGTTAATCCGTATGTTCTGTAATGAGTTATAGTAATGTGTTTGACTACATGAATCAAGTTTTATCATCAAACATAAGAAAAAAAAGTCACAAATTCAACAATAGTTTTTTTTCACTTGGTAATTTTAATTCAACAATAGTTATAGAGGAGGATAATTTCCCCTCATAGTTAAATTTATGATTTTGGGATTTGGAACTTCAAAATGATTTAGGAAATGGATTTTTAGTGGTGGGTTTATGCAAAAAATGGGTTTTTTGGTGGGATAGGAGAGACTGTGCCCGGCTATCACAAATGATTTAGTTGTCACCGTGATTGTTTTTAATTGCCTCCAATGTGAAATCTCGAATCTCTTGCCGAAAGAGTGCTGTCGCGCGACTTTTTTATAGGCTGCCTATGTACCACTGGGGGATCAAGTCTCACGTAGTTCAGTTGGTTATCTTGTAACTGTTTTGCCACTAAGAGTTAGTGGGCTATTTTTTAAGGAAACGTTTCCCGTAATTACTTTCCACGTCGTTCTTAATTATCCATATTCTGCTGGTAGTGGGCATTAACGGTTACAGACGTTTGGGGTCTTCTGACCGTTTCCACGTCTACTTGGTGACTCCCGATATACCTGTTTATGCGCTTATGCCTCCGTGTACTTTTTCGATGAGTAAGGTCGACCGATCAGACATGGCGTTTGGTTTGTGCCTTAGACTACTCGTATCCGAGTAGTAAGGTCACTCGACCAGATCTGCCGTTTGGTCGTGCCTTAGACTACTCATACATGAGTAATAAGGTCACCCGACCAGACCTGTCGTCTGATTGTGCCTTAGATTACTCGAGGTGCTAGCTTTTGTTGAGATACTCGATCGTTCGATTAAATCCTTTAGTCTAGTCGTGTCGACACTCCAGATGACATCATTTTTTGTGGATCGGGCCTAATGGGCCTTATGCCAGATGACCCTCGTATCGCCCTTACACGACATGTATTCCAGTGCAGATTTTACCTCCACAGTTACTTATTCATAATCAGGTCTTTTCACATGATCCACTGATAAACATTTAAAGTCATGCTTGCAAAGAAATGCATCTAATGTTTGATCAAAACCACCATTCAAAGCCATACTTGCATTCTAAGTAACACAGTTATAATTTCAACAAGTGCTCCTACAAAAAATAAAATACTCGTTGAAATAAAAGTAAAACATGGTGTCGATAGTCAACGACAAGCTCATTATTTTCTGGACCACTATAAAAAGGACCCTTCATACTAGCTTCACCAATCTAGAATCTGCTTCTATGTCTACTTCTTCCCTCTCCTCTTCCTCTTGTGGTTCGACCTCAACATTACGAGAATTTGAGGCAATTTCTTGAACATATGGGATGACCGATGTTGAAGGGACATCTTTAGCCAATCTCTGATATGAAACAGTCTGTGGAACGCGTGGCTGCGGAGCCATCTATCGAACTATTGATTCAAATAACATATAAATAAGTTCACTTAAATTTTTGAATAATCATGTAATTCTAATTTATTCGTTCTCCAGTCTATCTATGAATGCTACTTCAAAAATATGTTCAACATGCCAACAGTACTTCTCTTGAATTGCAAAAAGAAAAAAGATTTTTCAACCAATGCCACCAACATACAAAAAAGGAAAATAATTTTACAAACAATCCTCTTCCCTAAGGGACAAAAATAATTCAAACTTATGCCACCAACATACAAAAGAATGTTGAAAAGGTAACTAATATGTAGTATTTAATTTAGGGTTTTTTATTTTTAAGTTCCCACGACTATAGGATTTAGTGATCAATCATTCACTTCTTCATATTTTGGTTTTAGTCCCCAAATTTAAATGACATGTTCCTTTTTAGTCTCTCCCAGGGACTAAAAAAAACCAAATAATTTAGGGATATGTTCTTCTCAGGGACTAATTAAAAATGAACATATCATTTAAATCTGGGGATTAAAACCAAAATATGAAGAAGTGAGGGATCCATCACTAAATCCTATAGATTATGGATAAAAAAAACCCTTTAATTTTTATAGAACAATATGCATTCACAAATCTATCTTTGAGACCTAATACATTCAAATTTACCCAACATACTTCATTTCTCTAAAAGAAAACCTAGCTTTTGTTTCCATTGGTACTGTTTGTAGCCATTTTATTTTCTCATTATAGACAATGACTCACCAAAAGCAACCCATAACAAATTTATGGTCGACAACCATATATCTTTAGCAGATGTTGAAGGGATGACCGATGTTGAAGGGGCATCTTTAGCCAATCTCTTATATGAAGCAGTCTTTAGCCATGGGAAGCAGTCTATGGAATGCGTGGCAGCGGAGCCATCCTGCGAACTGTTGGTTTATATAACATATTAATTAAGTTCACTTAAATTTTTAAATAATCATGTAATTCTAATTTATTCATTCTCTGATCAATTTGAGAATGCTACTTCAAAAAAAATGAATATGTTCAACACACCAACAGTACTCCTCTTGAATTGCAAAGAGAAAAAAGATTTTTCAACCAATGCCACCAACATACAAAAAAGGATAATAATTTTACAAACAGTACTCTTCTCTAAGGGACAAAAATAATTCAAATATATGCCATCAACATACAAAAAAATGTTGGAAAGGTAACTAATATATAGTATTTAATTTATAGACCATTATGCATTCACAAACCTAGCTTTCTGACCTAATACATTCAAATTTACCCAACACACTTCATTTTTCTAAAAGAATCTAGCTTTTGCTTTCATTGGTACTGTTTGTAGCCATTTTATTTTCCCATTATAGAAAATGACTCACCAAAAGCAACCCATAACAACTCTATGGTCCACAACAATATATCATTCGTTAAATTGAATACCATTTAACTTAAAATGCCATTCACCAAAAACAATGTTCAGAAGCCCCAGTTAAAGCATACATATAACCCTTCAACATCAGAAATATTACACCAACACATGCACTTAAGTCATGCATTCAACATCCATTACATTTAATAATCTAAACATTACACAAACCATGGCAGTCCTTAATCTGTCATTATACAATCTTCAATCAATGTACAATTTGAAATCAATCTAGTATTACTAAGGACATGTTTGGATACTGTGCAAATAGGGGTGGGTTTTTATTTGCACATGGTCAAACATAATACTTTGTTTGATTATGATATCTAAAGTGTAACAAAAAAAATCTCAGGGTTTTCATTTGCCCCATTAAATGGGACAAACAAAATCCTAACCAACCCATGTGTTTTTATTTGTAACCAATTGAAAGGGTAGGCGTCGCTTGGGGAAGATGTTGCAGCGATTTAGGCGTTGGCCCGGGAGAGAGGGAGGAATGGGAGGAGAGAAAGCTAAGAGAAGGAAGAGGAAAAATGTAGAAAATTGTGAGGTGGTGGGTGTGGTGTTTCTCTTTAGAAGTATTTATATGGTGGCGTGTTTGGTAAAAAATAAAAACCAGGTTGTGGGATAAACATGGTAGTGAGATTTTAAAAATGGGTGGTGGGTGTATCGGTGCCCTATGAATTCTCACTACTCCAACAAGTAAATTTTTTGTTAGATGAAACATATAATTTATTTTTTTTAAAAGTAAGTTCATTAAATTTATTGGGGTATAAATGTTATAAAAGTAATATTTATATTTCAGTATATGAAATATAATTGAAAAATTAGGAAACGGAACTGCTATGTTAATGACATACTTGTCAATGACAAACAGTTTTTCGGAGAAATGTACATTCCTTTTGGAAAAATGTTACGCTAAATCTTTTTTACAGGTCAAAATATAAATCACACATATTTTTATTTATAAAAAAATAAGTAAATATGGTTAATGAAATATATATTTTGAATAAAAAAATATATCGTTCCATTTCAAGTTGAATGAATTTATTTTTATTAAATGTAAAAAAAATATTTAACAAGACATATACATCATCTAATAATGTTTAATAAGGGTGTGGATATCATGGAATAAAGCGGAATAACTGATTTTGGTTGTTTGGGAGGGGTTGATAGGATAATCTATGCTTGGCTAAGTTGTCATAAAAGTGGATAGTCATTCGATGAAATAGATGGAATTAAAGTTATCCCAGATTATTCCATCCAAAATATATGTGAGCCCACTGTCAAATCAATTATCATCACCTCTTATAAATCATCTGTCAAATCAACTATAATCATTTCTTTCACATTTTATAAATCATTATCCATACTTTATTCACAGTTTATCCAAACAACAAAAACTTTATTTTTACGTTTACCAACGAGAACAATTCAAAATACAATCAAACACAAAATTATTTTATCCTTTTTTTATGCCACAATAACTGTATACCCAAGAATAAATCTTATTCTGTATACAAACAAAGGCCTAGTTTAACATGAGGATAAACGGTTGGAATAAAGAAATAATTGGGTTAAATCATACGTTATCACATATGACATAAGAAAAAAAGGGATAAAGTATGGACAATTGTCCATATTTTGAGAAAAAATGGGGATATTTTGTTTTGGGCAAAAGGTAAAACAAACTTTATTCTTATGTTGTAAAACATGAACAAACTTTTATGACTTTCATTCCCCATAAAAAACAAAAAACAAAAAAACAATATTGAAACCAGCAATATTATTACCCAATTAATAGTAAAGGTAGACTTGATATTTTTAATTTTTTCTTAAGTTATCCCATATTTTAGACCATGTGATCAAAATACAAGATTGAGAATAAGAACACAAAAAATAAGGATAATAAAAGCATTGCAAAATGTAAATGTGGATAAAAATAGTGGTTTTTTATCCTCTTAAATTAGGCTGACTTATTCTAAATATTTATCACATAACCAACCTAGGCCTAGATGATTCACTGGATTGGATAAGCACCGAGTGTCCGACCTTTTTTAATCTCTCTTAGGCCCCATTTGATTCATGTCATTTCATTTATAGATTTACTTAACATGAATTATTTTACCATGAATCCAGATTCCATTAGGTTGTTTATTTCACTAATGAATTTATGCAAAGAATAATTTTTCAGTGTTTAGTTCACACATGGATTTCTATAAGGAATTTATTACAAATATCTAAAATATCCTTACTATTACATATCTACTTGTAAAATTTATATCTTTATCCATATCACTATTATAAAAAATAATAATTTATTTATAAATATTTTTATAAATATTTAATGAATGCAAATAAATAAAATAACTGATTATATAATTAAACACATAATAATAGCAATTTTTTAAAATTTATTGAATATTATGAACTCACCTTAAAAAAGAGAGGAGGAGGTGGGTAAAAAAAAAAGTGGAGGCTATTTATGATTAAGAGAGATGTAAATAGTAATTTAATTAATTTATAAAAATAGTATAATGGTAATCTAATTTAAGAAGCCTGGTGAAATTTGATATTACCACCACAAATAGTGTAAATCTAATTTCATTCTATTTTTTTATATGATTTTAATTTTAATAGGACTCATAGTTACTATCAAGATTAATACTAACAAAACACTGGATTTTACACAATTTCTCGATAAATCTCAAATAGAATAAAATTCCGTTATAGATTGACACCAACCAAATGGTATTATTTTTTACCTACACATGTACCAAAAGGTTTTATTTTTTTGTACGGTTCACATGATGAGTCGTATTGTAGTTTATTGACTGAACTCAGAACGCATGCTTATCATTTTTTTATTTTTTTGGTTATAGTCGTATGGAAAGAATTTCTTTTACGAGTCTATAATTATTGCACCAAAGATTTGAGACTATTTATTTTTCCGGTGAACATATATGTAAACAATTGATGGAGCATTTAAATATAGAGAAAAATCAAAATAACCCCACTGTAAAAGTTTAAACTGCTTGAAATTTATATAACCCAATTGACTTTTCCTAGAGTGAAAACATATATATAAATTCAAATAATTCCATGAGTTAAATTTTTATTGACATATCTATAAATATTCTGTTTGGTTTAACCCTGATAAAAAAATATTGTATACCAAAATGCAAAAAACTCTATGTAAATGACAATTTTATAATTCTAAATAGATTATAAAACCATATCTAAAGAGTTAAAATAATCATTTATAAATAATTTTTCATATTTTTAACGTATTGTAAGGGTTATTTGGTATATTATGTTTTGGAAATTAACTCTTCTCTAATTGTCACCATGTTAATTTTTAGGGTTTTTTATTTTTAAGTCCCCACAAACTATCATATTTAGTGATCGATCCTTCATTTCTTCGTATTTGGGTTTTATTCTCCAGATTTAAAGGATAATTCATTTTTAATCCCTGAAAGGGATTTATCCATAAATTATTTAGTTTTCTTTTTAGTCCCTGATAGGGACTAAAAATGAAATATCATTTAAATTTGGAGACTAAAATCGAAATACAAAAAAATGAGCGATCGATCAATAAATATGATGGTTTGTGGTGACTTAAAAATAAAAAACTCTAGTTTTTAAATTCATGCGTGTTTATGTAAACAAGCCTATGTTTATGTATATGCAACATCTATTTAAATGATGGATCATCATTTAGTTTAAATTGTTTAATAATATATGTATTTGCCTAAAATAAGTAACTATTATATATAACTCAGTAATTAAACAAGAAATTAAAGTATGTATTTAATGCTAGCATTGGCTTGGAATAAGTTTTTTTATAAAAAAAACTAGATAGAAATCTTTTAAGAACATGTTTAGATAGATGCATAAGTTATTCTAGGGTTTATACATATTCTATGAATTATTGATTTTATCAATGGAATAAGTGATTTTTTGTTTGGTTGTGTTTTCAGTTATTCTAATTGAAAAATGTAATAATAAAGGTTAAAGTATTTGGTTGATGAAAAATAAAATGTGAATAAGGTGTAAAAAGTTGATTTAATATGTGGGTCACATTGATGTATAAAAAGTGATAACAAGTGATTTGATGTGATGACATGATTGAATAAGTGGGTCGCCCCATTATAACAGTAGATGAATAACACAATTCTATAGAGAGATTTAAAATACAAATATCAATTTATTCTCACATAATTCTATACAGCTATATCCCTTTATATCATCCATCAAAATAATTTTTTTACATTTATTTGCCCCTTGGAACCAAACCCCCCCCCCCCCCCCCCCCTCCTTCATAAGAGTTGTGAGGTGAAAGAACAATCAATAAAAATAAATACAACACGTGTCGTTGTGCGAGGGCGTCAGGAAACTTTTTCAGCGGACGTCCGCACGGGCCGCACCTGATTTTTTTTTTTGTTTTATGCACTTTGACAAAGAAAAAATTATTTTGGCTGACATTGACAATCTTTATTTGATTAGTCAACGCAGGATTTTCTATGTTTGAAATACACAGGACCCCTTTTCCCACTCACATGCATGGGTTTTCTTGATCAGGAAAATGGGATGTCTTTATTATAATTTATATATAAGTTATGCCAACTTTTATCTTGAATCCAATCCGAATGAGATTCAAGTTAATTAGGTGCATATTCAAATTGAATTTAAAAATTAAAATCTCAATTTGAAACATGTATAAGAGATTGATTGATTAGAATCCTCTTTTTATCTCGTAAATCCCTAGAGTTTTACTTTTGCTCTCTTTATTTTCACTTTCTATCTTTGTTAGTTTTTGTTTTTCATTTCCTATATTCCATTCGGCTCAAAATTATTTGATTAATATAATCATGATAATTTTGATCTATCAATTTTAAAATAAAAAATAAAAAATTGAAACGGTCCAAATTGCACCATTAATTCTCTAAGAATAGATTTATAAATTTTCTTTCCATGGATCTTTTAGGTCCTGGTATGTGGAGTTCACATACTTATCTTTTCAGATGTGACAAAGACAAAATAATAATTAATTGGTTTGTAATTAAAATTATTGAGGTGTTTCAATGATAATATATACTAGTTAAATAAATGACAATATAAGTATGGGGATTCACACCATGTTTGATTTCCGATCTGGTCAGAATTATATGATTTTTGTTTGCTATCTTTTTCTCGGTTTGATCACATTTTTACTCTTTTATTTCATTTTATTTTATGAAACATAATTAGATTTTTTTATGAATAAGTAGGAATAAATTATATATATCTCCCCTAAATAATCATTAGGATTTATTCGAGTATAATCATTAGAGTATAATTATTACAGTTTTTTTTCCATATTAAACAATCATTTATTTATCTTTAAATGTGTTTATGCACACATAGTGAAGAAATATAAGGAAATAATTTTTTTTTTTTGCTTTGACCACTCAAAAACTAGTATTTGTGTTAAACAAGATGAATAAAAATTGGGTCAATTGTCCAAATACCCCTGCAGGTCAGCCTCAATTTTTCCTGTGCCCCCACCTTTTTGAAATTTTTTTTTTACCCCTGGACACACTTTTTTTTTCTACCCTTTGACCTGCCACATCACTTATATGTTCCACTAATACCCTCTGACCTGTTATCCAAGTTACAGAAAATATTTAGATGTTACTTTTGTGAAAGTTGTAGAAAATAAAATATTGTTTTATGTATTTATTTATGTAAATTACGATATTGTACATAACCACATGAACACTTATAATGAAGAAGTCATTTTTATGAACTTAGAAAAAAAACATATTCTGGTTATAGGATATTCTGATGAACTTACAAAAAAAATATGCTGGTTACAAGATATTTAAATGAACTTACAAAAAATTATATGTTGTTTACAAGCTTACAAAAACCAATTACCTAACAGACATAATTCAAAAAAATATCCTGCAAACAACAAGCAGTATTGGATTGCACCTTAAATGCTCATGCTATACGTGAGAGTAAAATGATATCCGACTAGGCATTGGATTCTCGCACGTTTGTCGATTGTGATCAAATTATCAGCAGTAAGAACACTTATAAGGCAAGATGTCAATCTTACATCGGGATAGAATTCTTCTCTTCTTCTTTCTTCCTGCTCGCTTCCTTATTATGGGATGCTTAATCAGAATATCATTCAAATATGGTCTTGACATTCCAAGATTTGGAATCGAAAAGATATTGACTGCGTGGATTTTTCTATACATTTTAGTGGTGTAGAACGGGTCACACCATGTGTGCAGTGATTCATTGATACTAACAAGTACCGCACAAGCATGCATGCACGGAATTCTGTTAATTTTCCACATAGACAGGTCCGATCTGTTAAATTTACCGAGTATGAGTAATCACTACCCATAACCTCAAACTTAAAACCATCGGATGCTCTGAGAGTCATCCACATTCGTTCTTCATTGATCGCTTCAAGTCTTTTATGTACTATAAGACACAAAAAAGTCTGTCACGTTGCACATTTAATACTCCTCTTTGCTGTTATATCAATCATTTGTAAAATGGTCAACTGACGAGCTTGTATGATTCAATTGTTGAAAGATTCGACTAGGTTGGAATACATAATCTGAATCAATGTACAAAAAAAGTTATACAACTTACAGATTTTGTAAACATACTTACATAAACTATTATGTTAGTTGCAAAATAATTAAGCTACTAGATATCTTACCCATATCGGTCGCCCTGAAATAGTGCATCCCCCCACATGCTAATCATTAGGCTATGAGCTTCATTAGCCACTGTATTTTGAATGTTCACATATTCGACAACGTTTTCATTAACATCGCGATTTGACCCATTGAAAGGGGTGAACTTTAGGTCTGAGAGTATTTACATAATATATATCATGAGTTACAGAAAATATTTACATAATATATATCATGAGTTACAGAATCAATGTTTTCATTTATAGAATTATTAAAGTCCATTACATAATCAAATGCACAATATCAATGCCATTACAAAATCAATATTTACAGGTATGTTACAAATGTATTCTTCTGATACTTACATAATAAATAGACATGCATGCACCACATGCTCATTTTCAATTACAGTTTTTATGCACTAACTAACAGGTCTGATCATGTAAAGTTCACATAAATCAATAATTCTGAAGATGATTATGTATACCCATTGGAATTTTGAACAAAGAGGTGTATTAGTCGGGCATCAAAGCGAATATGTAGCTGAACCATCTTCTTCATATCACGATCATCTACCAATGTCACAAATTCTTTATCGCAGCCTGGAATGGAGTACTTCATCGTTATTTAGATGGATCCAAGTTCCATCTTGTACACAACTCCCCAACAAAACTTTAAAACGCAGTATCTTTTTCAACATCTGCAATGTATGAATCATCTCTGTATTTACAGTGGGTAGGTAATGAAGACATCATGTGAGTTTCGGCAAGGGTTTCGGCAATGAGTTTCGAGTTTCGATGAGGGTAACAGCGACTGGGGTCTTCGCCGGGTGGAAGAGAAGTCGGTGGAGGAGGAGAGAATGGTCGATGCGGTCGGGTCGGGTTGATGAGATCGGCGAGGGTTCAAAAAAAGGACCAAATGGATTTTGTGGGGCTGGTAGGAATTGTGGAAGAGAAGGTATTAGTGGAACATATAAGTGATGTGGCATGTAGAAAAAAAAATGTGTGTGTACAATCAGGAGTAAAAAAAAATTTCAAAAAAGTGGGGGCACATAAAAAATTAAGGCTGACCTGCAGGGTATTTGGGCAATTGGCCCATAAAAATTCTATTATTTTAATTTATCTATTTTATCTTATTAGAGTAAATGGTCAATTTTTTCCCAACGATGTAAAACATTCTTATGCACAAACAAACATAGGACATTGACTAAAATAAAATTGATTTAATCTTAACCATTTAATCAAATTCTTTACTTTCTTTTAACTTTTTTTTATCCAAATGAGTTTTTTATTTATTAAAAGATTTTTGCTACACTCATTATATTTTTTAATCTCATAAGTGATGAAACATATACTGCGTTAAATTTTTTTTATATATTTTTATAAATAAATCTATATAATTCATTGAAATACATATTTTATTTTTACAAATACTTATGTTTTATGTACTATTTAAAAATAAAAATAAAAAAAGTTGCGGACTGTATAAGGTGCTGAGTCGACCAAACATTATCTCTCCTATATTAATGAGACAGTAATATCATTGATTAAAGAAGTTTTGTAGGGGTTTTTCATCAATATTTCAAGGGAAAAAACAAACTAAAACTTGACTTCACCTCGCACACTTTCCTCTCTCCGTGTGATCTTTCGTTTCTTCTTCTCCGAAACTCAAACATAAAAGGGTGAAAGCACGTTAACCTACGTCTCTCTCTGTGCTTCTATTTAACAGACAATAAAAAGGAGGGGACAAAGTGGTGTCTTTTTGGCTCTTTTAATGGATGTTTGAATGTTGGTTTCTGAATAGAGAAGGAAAGCTTTAGCTTTTCGCGGGGGGACTATTGATGGGGAACTGCCTGAAAACCTCTACGAGGGTCGACAACGCTCACATCTCTCAACAAGGTTCGGTTGAGCTCTTTTGTTTTTGAATTCTTGTACCCTGTTAAAATTGGTTTCTTTTTTTTTCTTTTTTAAGTGGGTTTGGGTGTTTTGGGTTTCGATTTTTCTCTAATGGGTTGTTGTGATTTTTGGGTCGGATTGTTTGAAACGGATCTTTGTTGGGTTTTGCTTCTTTTCTCTGCAAGTTTTGAATTTGGGGTACTAGTTTTGTTATTGGGTTCTTTTGTGTGAAAGTTTGTTTACATGATGAATTTTTTTTAAGGGGTGTGTTTGATCCGATGTAAATTCTTTATTGGTTTTGATTGACTTTACAGGTTCCGTAGCGAAAATGGTAACTAATTCACCTGTTCAATATGTTATGCATATTCATTAAAAGTGCTATTTATGTTTTTAAATTTTCCTTTTTGAGCTGTGTGTGTGTGTGTGTGTGTGTGAGGCATTCTGTAGTTTTTTTTATATATATATTTCGTATTTTTCATAATTTCCCCCATGTTTTACGTTTTTAATGTCAAATTATGTGTTTGTCAAGCATCAGTAGTTGTTCTCTGAGTCTATTTTCTGGAATACTGTGGCCTGTGTTTTGATGTGAATTAATTTTTTGGGATCGTGTCATGTTTGGAGATTTTGGAACTGTTGAAGTCTGTACTTCTGAAAGAGGTGGTTTTTTCAAATGCTGATCTCCAATCCTGGACAGGATTTGTCATATCAAATAGTTTTATGGTTGGTATCTGTTGTGGATTTTATATGCTATAAAGAAATAAACACCCCATTTGATATTATTTTTTATACAGTTGGTTTTTTTATACTTATTTTGTTGTATTAATCATTTAGCTTCCTATTTATCAGATGATTCGTGGCATATCCAGGTTTGAATTTAGATTTTTAGATTTCATGCAATGACTGAAGCACATTTTTATGAGTTTAATTTCTTGGTATTTTCATAATTTTTTTAATACTATTTCACTCCTTTTTATTGTTGATAATGTATATGGGGACTGCAAATACTGATTAATGCTATCCATTTTATTTAGCATTGTTTAATTTTGCAAGTTATAATAAACTCTATCTTATGTTTATCTAAGAAAACCGTTATTTCCTCTTATCTGAACCAGAACCTTCAAAAGTGAGCAGCAAAAACTACAAAACAAGCACAACTTTAGCTCATTCAAGCCAGACAGCCATTTCTTCATCCTCCTCTCTAACCGTTCCATATTTTACTGAAAAGAGTATTGAGAGTCTCCCAACTCCTCGAACTGAACGCGAGATATTATCATCTTCAAATTTAAAGGCCTTTACCTTCAATGAACTGAAAAACGCCACTAGAAATTTTCGCCCAGATAGTCTTATAGGGGAGGGAGGATTTGGTTATGTTTTCAAAGGATGGATTGATGAGCACACTTACAACCCTGCTAAACCAGGATCGGGCATTGTCGTGGCTGTTAAAAGGCTTAAACCAGAGGGTTTTCAAGGTCACAGGGAGTGGTTGGTAAGTGTAGTATATGGACAACTCTCTTTCTTTCTGTGCCTCTCATTGGTCAATTGCAGCATGTGAATTTTGGTTTGATATATATTTTTGGTTGCAGACGGAGGTCGAATATCTTGGTCAGCTCCATCATCCAAATCTTGTTAAGCTCATTGGGTACTGTTCAGAAGGTGATAACAGACTCCTGGTCTATGAGTTTATGCCGAAAGGAAGTTTGGAGAATCATTTGTTCAGAAGTGAGTGACTCTCTATCTTAGCCTTATATTTTGTTTTTTTGCATGACATGCATTTATGATGATTAGTTAGGTTGTCTCCAGTAAGTTTCAATATTTGAGTTTTTTCATTGGAGGAACATCTTTGGAAGCAGTTTAGAATGTTTGATTGTTTTTCTTTGTTTTGTAAATAAATGATCAAAGTAGCCTTTTCCCATAAATGATTGGGTGTAAATCTTAGAAATTAATCTGCCCACATTCTGTTGGGCACCAGGAAATACCAATGGTTCTCTCTAGGTAAGAACCAACTAGCACTTGGGATCTCAACTGTTACTTCTAAGCTGAACGAGGAGCTTCAATTTATTAAATTTTTCTGCATTAATCTCTGAGTTTGTCTGCTTTGGCTTTTTGTTTTTCTCTTCTTGTAGATTATTTCCATCTCCTTTTGCCCATGAAAGAAGTTATGCCTGTCAGTTTCTTTAGACTCTGATGTTACTTTTGGATATATATCTGTATTTCTGATTCGTTGGGATAGGAGATGTGTTGTCCTTTGATAGGAAATAATGACTGGTTAATCTGTTTTGGTCATCATGAATCATTTTATCTATTATTTTGTCAACTTCTATTGGAGTACCGATGTAATGAGCCGTGTCTCCCAATTGTAGGAGGTGCTCAGCCACTACTTCCTTGGGCAATAAGGATAAAGGTTGCTATTGCGGCAGCTCGGGGACTCGCATTTTTGCACAATGCTGAATCCCAAGTCATATACCGAGATGTGAAAGCTTCAAACATACTCCTTGACGCGGTATACTTCTTTATGTGTATCTGCTTCTGTAAATCTCTTCCCAAAACTCACAATGCGGATATCCATAATACAGGATTTTAATGCAAAGCTCTCAGACTTTGGGCTGGCAAAAGCCGGGCCTACTGGTGACAAAACTCATGTTTCTACACGAGTAATGGGTACCCCTGGTTACGCGGCTCCAGAATACATCGCCACAGGTTCGTTTGATTCCTCGGCATGGATTATATTTTTGTGATTGTTCATCTCACTAAGCTTTGTTGTTAAACATCTATGTCGTGCGGGAACCAATTCTCAAACTGATTTTGCTCCTGCAAAGTCAATTTTCAACAAATCAGTTCTAGACTTTTTTTTTTTCACTTTAGCTTTTACTTTTGAAGTATGGTTTTACATGTTAAAAACAACTTTTACGAAAAAGCTATTTGAGATCATCTTTTAAAAAAACTATTTTTTGAAAATTGGTTCCAAATAAAGCCTTGGTTGCATTTGGAAATGCATTTGCATATTTGAGAGATTCTGCTTTTATAAGACTTATATTTAATTCAACTTTGTTTCTAAACGCCCTTAATAGTCTCGCTATTTGAATAAAGTAAAAAACAATATTTAGCTATAAAAAATATCTCTTCATAAATCTAAAAAAAGTACATTTTCTAGAAGTTATTTTCAAAAGTTGCTTTAAGTGAATAGTTGATTTTCAACTCGTTTCCAAATGACCCGTTAGTTGTTTTGCATCCATGTGAAACTTAAAGATGGTTTCACACAATTCATTAGCATCACACGCCTCACTCGTTTATGCAGGACGACTCTCTGCAAAGGCCGATATCTACAGCTTTGGGGTTGTTCTCTTGGAGCTTCTATCAGGGCGACACGCTCTCGATAAGTCAAAGATAGGCGTGGAGCAGAATTTGGCGGACTGGGCGAAGCCATATTTGGGAGACAAGCGCAAGCTCTTCCGCGTAATGGACACCAAGTTGGGCGGCCAATACCCCAAGAAGGGAGCCTTCGCCGTCGCGACCATCGCATTGCAATGCATCAGTGGCGAAGCCAGGAACAGGCCCACCATGTCGGAGGTCTTGGCGACTCTGGAAGAGTTACAGGACCCGAAGGAGATGGCGAAGATGCCCAAACAGGAAATTCAGTCGCGCGCAACCACATTTTCAAGGTCTCCGATGAGGCCTCATCAGCATCGTCGATCACCCGCTCCCGGTGGGTCTCCGTTGCCATCCCACCAGCGGTCTCCACTGGTTCGCTGAGTCGAATGAAACCACCCCCTGACTGGTACTTCTTCTATGTACATTCACTTCAATCTTTTTATTTCTTCTTCTCTCAATGTGTCCTTTTAGTCTGTTTTTTGAGGCTATGTTTTGGGGGAGATTTATTGTGTGAATCGACACCTAAAGCCTTTTAAATATTGCATTGCTCATGAGCTTGATATGTTTGATCAATTTTGGTCATTGGGTGTTGACGTATTGAGTCCATTTTATAGCCCAGCCCCATCAACAGCTGAAAGCGGTCCTATATGGGCTGCACTCTCACATTGTAAAAGTTAAATTTCTTTCATTTTTTTAATATAAAATTACATATACTTTATTTTTTATAGTATGTACTTTGAGTATGTATATTTTTTTTAAAAAAAAATTGTGAACTGCAAAAGGAGACATGCATAGCTGAATATATCATTTTTCTTGTCCTATGAAGCAGTATAGCATGGATGTCAATATATCATGATACTATTGAATGTATTATTTGAGCGTGTCTATCCTCACCAAGTGTTTTTCTTACTCCACCAATAAAAAATAAAAAAAACCGGTGTGTAGCTGTTTCCACCAATCCAGGTCGACTGAACTTGGTCGCTATTTCAAGTTTTGGGCGACTGGACTTGGTCGTCATTTCAGGTTTTGGGCGACCGTAATTGGTCGTCATTTCAGGCTTTGAGCAATCGTAATTGGTCGAGCAGGGTTCAGAACTATATCTAACCATTTTTTGTAAACAAATAAATTTTTGAGTTTATCCATCATATTCTACATTTATTCTTTTATCCAAACAACAGCTAAGAGACTGAAAAAAATGTAAGTAGGCATACTTTCAATTAATTCAAATTTTTATTGAAAAAAAATGTAAGTAGGTAAATTTTGATTTATCTATTATATTCTACATTTATTCTTTTTGGGTTGAATTCGTAATTAAGAGATTCTTTGTTTGAAAAAAAAATAAAACATATCAGTTGATCCAAACATATTTTATATTTGGCTTTTGAAATTTGTCCATAACTTACGTAAAAAAATTTGTTCTTATATTATACATTTAAGAATAATGATTTATTCTTCTTACATTACAACTTAGACTTGGAGTGGCATAAAAGATTCAAGGAGGATACACGTCGTGGGATTATGTTTCCAAGAAAAAAAATTATAAATTTTACTATAAATCATGTTCGATCAGATTCGGTCGCCAAACCTGAAATGACGATCAAGTCCAGTCGTTCAAAAACTGAAATGACGACCAAATCCAGTTGCCCCAAACCTAAAGTGGCGATCAAATTTGGTCGACCTGGCCGAATCAGTGGAAAAAGAAAAAATACCAGTTTTTTTTTTTCCGATTGGTGGGGTAAAAAAAACACTTGATGAGGATAGACGTGCCCGTATTTTTTCTTTTTGTCATGGTCAATGTTTAGAAACTCAAAAAACTTGGTTTCATGACAGCTCACTTATTCGAATTAGTCATTGGGTCAACTATTCGTAACAACATATCCCGGGGGTGGGGGTGGTGGGGGGGTGCGTAGCCTTTAATTAGATAGTTCCTTTAATCAAAAGCCTTTTAGAGGACTTTTGCTCTCCTTTTATGTTTTATGTTATTTTTCAATTCTCCCATACTTTCAAAGTTTGTAATTTGAAATAAGAAATGAAGTCAGGTAGTAAATTTTGATATTTATTATATAAAAAAAACCATTTATACCAGTGATATAGTATTTTAAAAATTAATAATGAGTAAAAACAAGAAAAAGATATAAAATTGTAAATGAAAAGATTATTCTGTAAAAAAAATATAATAATAATAATATAATATTTTAGGTTGATAATAAATTAATAAAGAAATTCACCACAATAGTATTATAAAGTTAGAACATGCATGAGACACTACAAGGAATGAATTTCAATACAAAAAAAAACATTTTCAAATTAATTTTTTTTTATTTGAGGTAGATAGATGGTTGAATAGGTATATTAGAATATTTTCAAATGAAAACATTCTAGATAAATGGCATATTGAATATTGAGAAATTTAATGACTTTAATCATCAGCTGCTCTAACTAAATAATTTGATCTTAGATCAACCAATCCACTGTGTTGGATCGCGAATTTTGTTAACAGAATACAAATATTAAATAAGCTTTTCCCATCATGGTGTGTTCATGCAAGGAAAATGTTACATTCAAACATAACTTAAATTTGAGAGATGTGCAAGTATATCACTGAAAATATATGAAATTGCCTTTGCTTTGAAGAAGGTAGACCCTATATGCAAGTGGTTCCCCCACCTCTCACCTTTGCTGAAAGAAGGTCTATCTGAACAGGAATAGGAATTGGCAAATGATATGTCCAATCCCCTATTCCCCTATACAGTTCTTTTTTACCCTAAGGCTTATAATGACATAAGGTAGCGTTTCAAAACACCTTTATGCCCCGTTTGGGAAGCAGAATAGGCAGGTATAAGGGTGGTATAAGAATGGATAAGGAAAATAGTTGTTTGTTTGCAGAGTATAACTTGATATTATTAAACCAGTTTAAACGAGTATAAGAGAGTATAACAATTCTAAGTAACCCCTAAGATAAGCTATACTCACTTTATTTATTCTCGTGGGCCCACATGTCAAATCAATTTTTTACATCTTATCACATCAAATCACCTATCAACACCTCTTATACATCAAAGGGCTCACATGTCAATTTTTACACTTTATTTATATTTTATTATTCATCAACCAAACAACTTAATCTTTATTCTTACGTTTTTCAATAAGAATAAAAAAACATAACCAAACAGAAAATCTCTTATTCATATAGATTTGTTATCTATGCTGGCATAGTTATCTATCCAGAATAACCCAATTCCGCTATCCAAACGGGGACTTAAAAAATAAAATTTTGAATAGAATGACTTAAAGAAACTCAATTCCTGAAAAACATATTTTCTACTTTTTTTAAAAATAACATTTTTGTACTAAAAACTGTAAATAATTTTTTAATTAAGTATTTTATAAAAAACATTTAATTAAGTCAACAAGGCTAATAGCGCATAATATATATATATATATATATATATATATATATATCTGCACCTTTGTCGATCAAAATGTGCGAACGGAATGCGAAATCCGTAATAAGCGCATATATATATATATATATATATATGTTTGCGTTTTCTGCTTTATTAAAAACCAAAATCCTTCTCCATCACAACCTCTACCAACCCAAAACAGAGAAAAGATCATTTTTTTTTACAACAATAGCAATCCCTTTTAAGATTTCTTTCTAATAAATCGGAGTTAACCGCAAACATCATAAAAATGAGTTTCTTTTCATTTTTTTTCACTGAAAATCTTAACAAATCACTTCAAAACAAACCCAGGTCACTAAACCCACGCAGTCCTCACTTTGTTGACCATGTATATATTTCATAAACATGAAATTTATTAATTTTTACATTAATCATATATATTTATTAGCATTAGAATTTTTTTTGTATCCATCAAAAGGGCGAAGGCTGAAGGGTAAGACAACAAACCCAAAATGACATTCACTTTACAGTTTACACAATGAACCAGATGCATTTTATTTTTTTGAAGAGTATTATTGAGATGAATTGCATTGCAAAAAAATTTATATAGACAATAAATAGTTTTTCATAATATATACTTGTGAAAGATGACAATTAGAAGTCACATACATGAATCATCGCCTACTTTTATTCGTTCTGAATTCGAACCAAGATTTCATCACCAACTTTAAGAGAGGTAACTGGAATCACTGTCTTTAAGGGATTATTTTCTGCAAAATAAATGAAGGGCAAATAAAAAAAACAGTTTGCAATACAAACAAGAAACAGAAAATGCTCCTCAGAAAATTCAAACCTTCACAAGGAACAACCAAGCCAACAGTTTCTGCATTCTGCAAAAAGATGTTCATGATATTTCGATGATCCAACTCTTCTGGCAGCTGCATCAAAAATAAAAAAAAAAGGTCCGAATAATACATCTTGATCACCTTAACTTTAAAGGAAAAAAAAACAAGTCCAAAATATGAAGCACTACAAACCATTGCCTCCACAAGAATAAGAGGTTGTGACTCTATCTTTACACGACCAACCATTGCAGCCCGCCGCGCACCATTTTGGTCAACCACCATGACCTCCTTGCCAGCGTGCAACTCAGAGAGATAGCAGGTCTTTCCATCTGGGAGAGCAATGTAAGCATGCACCGGACCCTACATGTTTCAATGAGAATCTGAATTATCCTCCAACTCTAACAGAAAACCTCATAACCAATGTATATCTATATTAGGCATCACAGCATGGGATGCTGGGATACAAGTTGGCATTTTGAAGCTTCGAACTATTTATGACATTGAGTTTTGACCCACCAACTCAATGGTATAAAAGGTATTGGGTCCAAATCCAGATTACCCAACCATTTTGGACATGGACATATATCAATGAAATAATAATAATAAAAATACTATAATGATCATATGTTTTTTGTGTATGTCCATATTCTACCAGATTCAAATTTATGAATTTACGAAACATGGTTCACAAAAACTTTGATGCAGTGCATGGGGATGTAAACTAAAAGTATGAATCCAACTTGAAACATCGGTCCCAAGGAGTGTCCTCAGTTTAATCCGAATGTGTGGCACCGGCTGTGGAGCATGGAGGCAGACATGGGATGCAAACACAACATGGAACAGACACGGCAACATGGAAAATCTTGACAAACTAGGACATAGACATGGCAAAGACACAAATGAATGAATGAACACACACACACACATCTTGGTTTCCTTGGTCATATTATCAAGTCCACACATAAATCCTGTCAGATTTGGCTCGAATCTAGTAATCAAAAAGTCAACTATTACAAACATACCGCATTAACTCGGAAAGGTCTGCTAGCACTTGGATCAGATTCTGAATGTTCTGGATGCACGAGGAAAAGCCCTCCAGAAAAGGTTCCAACCTGCAGGTTTCCAATAATGATATTTGTAGCAGATAAAATAAGGATTTTGTGCCAGACAAATTTAATAAACTGGGAAGCAAAAAAGAGATATGGTCCTGTTAAAATTATACTGCCAAGAAGCCAACGCATATGCAGTAAAGCTGTAAGAATAAACCATAACAGATAAGATCAAGGAACACACAAGAAGGCCTTCACCAGGTCTCATGAGGCTACAGAGATCCAAACACACACGATCACCTGCACCGACTGCTTGCGCCTGTGTTATAGTGGCCTTACTTAGGACCAACTGATGTCCAGCTGTTCTGCCCAAACAATCCTGATACATTAGCCATACAACTATGCTCAGAAATGACAAGTAGAAGGGCAGGATGCAATACATGTTGGCAAAAAAGCTAATTAACAAAACACGTCACATAAACAATATTAATTCTTGCTCACTAAAATGAAATTAATCAATAAATGTGGAAGAACAAATTACTTTTACTTCGTGGATATCTCGGGGCTCCTCAACCTTGATATCAACTCCAACAAAACTTTGATCCAGTGCCAGTACGACTCCTGGTGAAAGATTTCCTTTCTTATATCCCCCACACTGAAGTTCCAAGTGGCGTTTAAGATGGCTGGTTCCGCTCCTACTGTTACATGAATAAACCTTACCACAATTACCACACACACATTCCTCTTTTCCATTATCTAATTTTGTGAAGTGATCCCAAACGAAAGACTTCAGTTTGTTTTTTCTCTGCGTAGTCTGCTTGAAGATATAACAGTAGTGCTGATATCAAAATCTTCTTCATTGTTTGTCTGTGACATCTAGACAATGAAAAACAAATTAAAGCTCATTAACAATTTCCAATAAATCAAAATAAAATTCCCATTTATTGAATATAAACTAGAGTTGTCAATCAGATTATGACCCCGAAGCTTAACAAAGATTATGTTATACAAAAAACTACAAAGTATTCAGAACCAGATTCTTTTAATTATAAAGCCAAATGTAGTTTGGGCAACCCCAAATCTTCAAGACTCAAGAACATACAGAAACAGACAGCATTTGATCTATGAGGATATAAACGGTGTATAGCCTTAAAATTTGGACACACTGCAAGCTAAATGAACTTGAATTATAAAAGTGCCAGTTTCTGACCTTACCCACTGGTTTGATTCACTCGACCCAACTCAACTCAAACTGATCCTATCCAACTCGATATATGAAACTAGCTGGTCAAGCAATTTCAACCTGCTAGCTTGCATGGATTGGGATCACTCTAAGAGTTTTGACCTGCCTGTGTATTGAGTTGGGTTTGGGACGAAGCAAATGAAGAGAGAGTCAGGAAACTACACAGATCATGCTCCCAACAAAAGTCCAGTCAGTTTCTTTCTTTTTTTTAATTATGAAACGGTAGTCATTCATCCTCATTTTATTAAAGAATGTGTTCAGAATAGGTAAAGGTACAAATAAAGAAAGCAAAATACATATGGCACCTGGCAAGGTTCCCAGTAGAAGAAATCTCTACAGACCAGCCAGGGGGACCAGTAAACATGAAGGGGATACTCTTAGAACACAAGGCCGCCCCCGAGAAAGCCACTGACTTCACCTCCACATAGAATCTCCCCCATTCCTGGATGCTTCTGACCACCAACTCCCAAATATTTTCCCCATATGGGGTGATTCCCTTAAAGATGGTTTGATTCCATGTAGTCAAGATAGCCCACACAATTGTCGGGACCAACAACTGCGAGATCTTCACCTGGATGCTCCTTTCCTCCTGCCTTCTCATCTTCTTTCCTGCTTCCCACTTCCCTTTCAATGTCGAGAAACCCACACCCGTTCCTATATCAAAGCACATCTATCTAGCCAGCGGACAGATAATGAAAAGATGCTCCATAGTTTCAACCCATGCACTGCACAAGGCACAGGTCAAGTTCACATCTAGGTCCACTGCGCTTAGGATTTTGTCAAGAACTCGCGCAAATACACAGTCCAAAGGAAGGCCTTGACTTTGAGAGGATATTTAAATCCCCACAGTTCTTTGTGTTTATATGTTGTCACTGTACTCATTGACATCGTCCTCCTCCACCAATTGTAACAGCTATGACGAGAACCCCTTCCATGGCTTGGGCTTCCACAAAATCAAGTCCCTCTTGTTAGGTAGCACCGAGACCTCCTGCAGCTCCTCCAGGATCGCCAGATAGCTCTCAACCTCACCTCATTGATGTTTCATATCACCTGAATCTCCCATTATCCCATCCCCTGCCTCTTTGACCAAACACCGACGAACTGCTCCCTCCTTGTTGATCACAAGCTCAAAGAACCTTGGGAACTTCTCTTTCAAGGGAGAGTCCTCAAGCCACACATCGTGCCATAATCTAATAGAATCACCCACCCGTACTAACCACCGGATAACCTCTAAAAAACACTCCACGCCTGCCAGGATGCGTTTCCACAATCTAAATGTTCTAATAGAACACCGTGGGAATCTATCATGAAGAGTGCCACTGCAGTTACCACCCTACACCTTAACAGGTTCGGATTCTTGAGCCTCCTCCAGAGCCATTTACAAAGGAGCGCTATGTTTATATCTTCAAGGTTGAGGACACTTGCTCCCCTCGCCCTCTTGTTGTTATAGCCCACGTTCTATTTGACTAGATGAACTCTATTTCTAGCCTTTTTCACCCTATTCCACAAGAATGATGTTGGATCCGGGATCCCAACCAAGCCACAAGTCATCCATAACTCAATATAGAAAATTTGACCCTACCTAAAGCGAACTCATCCCACCCGCCGCCATAAATAAATATGGATGGGAGATCCAACAATTTTTTTTTTTTTTACTGAAATGAGATCCAACAATTCTATGCATTCAAGTCAATAAAACAAAGGGATAACAATAACTAGAAAAAAAATGCAATGCTACAATCACAAAATAAAACCTTATGTTAGCCTAATCATGTAATTGAACAGGATTACAGGATAATTACTATAAAAAAAAAGTAAAGAAATCAAATAATCAACTGGCCCCATTGCATCAAAAAACCTATCCATCCAAACATCATATCTTCTTTTTCCTAACTCATTAATCATTGGCCACACAATAATAAGCTAACAACAGATCTAGAAAGGGATGGCAATGGGGTGGGATTTTAAATTTTCACATGTATTTCAATAAAAACATCATATAAGATCATACCCTATAATCCACTTCCTCCAAACATCATAAATATAGAGCTAATGAAATATATACGGATATATCACAAGAGGATTGCCAAAGCACCCAAATCAATATTTTTAAACCAAAATCAAGGTAAACCCAAACTTCTACTTACCAATATTAGACAAAAACCAAAAAAAAAAAAAAAAAAAAAAAAAAAAAACAGAAACAATGTCCCAAGTATGAATTCAGAAAAAAAAAACTACAACTAAATCCTGTAACACGTTATCCAATCAGATACAAAACCCTAAATAAAATACTCTTTCAAAACACAAAATTAACAAAATTATTATTTTGTTTTCAATGGAAAAAAAAACCTACAAGTATTAGCCAAAGAACAAAAACAACAATTAATGAAAAAAAAAACCCCTAAATCGAAACAGACGTTTGGTATACACTATGAACCCAAAGTTCAGTGAGAAACCATAATCACCGGAGGACTCAAATCTCTCAAAAACCTAACTTTCCAAAGATCATATGAGACAAAATCACAGGGAAGCGCGAAAGAGAGCGACTTGTGGCGGCGGACGTACCTGTACTCAGCCGCGGCCGTCGGCGTTGCAGAAAGAAGAGAGAAACCCTAGGTTTGGGAGAGAAAGTGCGGTCCGCGGGCTGGGTTCGGGTTGACTTATATGGCCCGACGTTGTTGTTAGATTGCGCTGTGTTGCTAGATTGCAATTCCGATGTTCGGGCAGCTGTTCAGCCCGATTAGAGCTGCAACTTGGGTCAGGTTGAATACGATTTTTACATGGGTTGGATTGATCAAATCGGGTTCGGGTTGACCAATTCGGTTGACTCACAAATCGAGTTGGATTCGGGTTGGCCTCACTCCCAACCCGACCCAACCCGCACCCGTAAACTAATGGTTAAAAAAAAATTATGGCCGTTCATTCTGTAGCTTATAATATGGATAGTCCAAATTTTAAGTAAACCTAGCTAATCTTTAAGGTTGGGTCCGGTTGATTTATTTAATTTACACATCATATTAGAAATTTCGGGTTGGGTCCAGTTGGTCCAATTCGGGTTGGAGTCAGGTTAGTCCAATTCGGGTTAGGTCGGGTTGATTTATTTAATTTCGGATTGGGTTTGGGTTGGTTCAATTCGGGTTGAAAATCGGGTTGATGTTGAATAGTTTAGAATTCGGGTTGGGGTCAAACCGAACCCAACCCGCCCGAGTTGTAGCCCTAAGCCCGATTTCGAATTCGGGCCAAAATTGCTGTATAATCCGTGCAAACACAAATAGCTAAAAGGACTGTGTTGATTCTTTCATTGACCGCACAATATATATATCTTATTAAAAAAAATACTTTTTATAAATAATTTTATACATTTCATTGGAATATATTTTTTTCTATAAAGATATATATTTCATTAGATGATGCATGTTACTTTTAGGGTTGAAAAAGATCGTGTGAAACATTATTCAAGTAGCTAATAATTTGTTCCGTGGGCCGGTCACCCCCTCTGGGGACACTTAGTCCATGTCTACCTAGTATTAATTATAGATAATCACTATAGTCGGATAGGGATAGCAACGAAGCGGGTTGGAATGGGTTTGGTCAATGCCAACCCCAAACCTGTTAACAAAATATCATCTCAAACCCGTCCCAACGGGTTTTAAAAAACTTGAACCCATATCATCCCATTTAGAAGGAAATGGATTTAAAATTTTCAAATATTTCAAATATTTTTTAAAAAAATTTATTCTTTCTTAGATTATAAACTAAATAATTATTTTTACTCATTATGTTATATAATATTACTTAATACATTATTAGGTATTTTATCATTTGTAATGGTAATGATATATGATAGGTTAATTTTATTTATTATATTAATTTTTAATATGATATAAATCATTTAAACAAGATATAACAGAGCGATGAGGGTTTTGCATTTCAATCTCAAACTTGGGTTAGGACAAGTTTCTCATTTATGGTCTCATTGTCATCCCTATAGTCGAGATTGAAGAGTTCAAAAACCCAGATGATTCTTGCGTGTAACAACGAAAGTGCATATCATAAATAACACCAAATTGTTTAGATGAACAAGTGTGACTTTTTTATTTCACGTAAATATCAATTAAAATGAGATTTTTTTTTTGCCGCTTGATGCTTAATCATTGGCCCACCCACAAGTATTCTCTGTATTTATCACATAGAGGATCCAGGATGGCACGGCCTGTGTTCAAAATGAGCTTTAATTCCCAGACAAATCACACACTGTCATCCTCCAAAATTTCTGTCATCAAAATGAGCTTTGATTCCCACACAAATCACATTGTCATCCTCGAAAACTACTTGCCTGCTTGGTTTGGGCAGATCATTGAAACTCCTCACTAAGATGCACTGCAATGGAATTCATCTGTTTCCAGGTAAGGCTTCTTTTATTTTTGATGCGTACATGAAGATATGGGTTTCAGAATTGTGTTTACATGGACTTCAATGATCAATTTGTACACTGAAAACGGACGGACACCCACATGAGGCTTTAGCCATCTATTAATGTGTGATGGAACCTTAATATAGTAGGAATTGTGTAACTTTGTCAAACCATCATGCAATAGTTAATGAAGACAGGAGATTCAAAGAGCTTCTTAAATGGTTCATATGAGGGTAACTTGCTTGTAGTCAGGTTGAAGTGAATTACATTGTTGATTGATTGAATGAATGAACAAGCAAGTTACATGCAGATTGTACTGAGAGAAAATAACATAAAAACTCTTGCCTTGTTTCCCGCCTTGACCCAGTATGGAATCAATCTCCATTTTCATTTTTCGACAATGAACTCTTGGATCTCTATCCCCGTGTGCCTCGCACCGCCTTGAACTCTTAACAAGACTTCATCCCCAGCTTTAAGTGATGTCACTGGAATCAATGTTTTCGAAGGGTTATCTCCTGCATGAAATAAGAGGGATGAGAGATGATGAACAATGGATCCGAATGGTCTAGTTAATAAATTAAAGGTTGTATGAACATACGTTCATGTGAACCAACCAAACCGACAGTTTCAGCATTTTGTAAGATTATGCTAAAGGTGGCTTGATCATCTGGCTCTCCTTCCAGCTGTAGAGAAACCCTTTGTGAGATGAACAAGTTATAATATATAATAGATAATATTTCTTCTTCACATCATCAATGACAAATCACATTTATCAGGTATTTTCATTTTCAATGACAAATCAGGTGAATAGTTCATGGACCTTTGCCTCCACAAGGACAAGCGGTCGTGACTCTATCTTTACGCGTCCAACAAATGCAGTCCTCTGCCTTCCACTTTCACTAACTACTATGACCTCCTTCCCGGAATGCAACTCTGAAAGGTAGCAAGTCTTCCCTCCTGGAATTGCAACATAGGCATGCACGGGCCCCTGCACATTTTCGATGAGGAAGTCTAAATATCTGAGATAACAAACAAAGAAACTTCGCATGAGTTTATTACCTCTACAACCAATCTAACTCCCCCAACCAAAAGTTTTTTGAAATTGATGATGATGAGCTTTCATTGAGGCCCTATTTGTAACTTCTACAAATCATTTTTTTCAAATAATAGGTTCCAAATGGGTGTCTTCAAATTTTAACTTTAGGTTTCATTTGTTAAAGTTCCACAAAACAAAGCTGACTGAGAGCATTTTTTATGGAAAAGTTCGTTGAGAGTAGCTTTTTGAAAAAGCTGGTTGAGAAAATTGGTTCCAAACGGGGCCAGTCAAGTACAAGAGTTCCTCTACTCACAGCATTTACTCGGAAAGGCCGGCTGGCAATGTAATTTGATTCTGTACATTCTGAGTGGACAAGGAAGAGACCTCTGGCGAAGGATCCAACCTACAAAACGCCAGCCATACATCAGCCAAAAAAGGGGATACTACAAATTCAGAAAAGATCTTGTGAAAATACACCATCTCAAACACTAAAAAAGTATGCTTAAAACCAGATATGCATGATGTAAGAGTCAATCAATCACAGTCGGATCAAAGACTGAACCAGGAGGCCTTCGCCAGGTCTCATAAGGCTGCAGAGATCCACGCACACACGATCACCCATCCCAACTACTTGTACCCGTGTTATAGTTGCCTTACTCAGGGGCAATCTGTTCCTTTCTTCATCCCTTTTGTCAAAGTAATCCTGAAAATTTCAACACATATTGTAATAAAGAATAATCATCATCAATTGATCTCTAACTAACAATTACGCTCAGACTACATGGAAGTTGAAGGTTAAATATCTGTAACCAAAGGAAATTTTGAGGGATTTTCATTCCTGCCATCCCTTTAACAATCCCTATCATGTTTTGAATTTTTTTTTGAGGAATGTACTTGTCTAATTAAATACATACCATTACGAAATTGAAGTATAGACTCGAATGAATTAAATGCATGTCTTTTTGCATTTTCCTAATTTAGTGTTAGAGGGAAAGTGGGGATGCAAAAGGGACTGCAAGAATGAAATGATTGTGTATCAATGCCCATAAACAAAAGGCACGGAAATGATTAGTGGCGCAAAAAGAAAAAGAAAACTGCGCTGCATCTGCATGTGTCTCCACATCACTCCAACAACATGAGTTCATGACTTCATGATGAGTTACCTTTAGTTCAAGAACATCTCCGACATCCTTGACTTTCAGTACAACTCCATCAAGTCCTTGCTCCAATGCCTAAAAACACAATCTTAAATGTTCTTGATACATATAAATAATCAATCAATGACCATGTGTTATACCTCAAAGAAAACTTGCGCCTCCTCTGAAGTTCTTGCAACAGCAAACACAGTCTTTTGACAACTCTGGAACTCTGCAACAATGTTTTCAGCAGGGATAACCTAATAAATGCAAATACACTCTTATTTAAAAAACAGCATCATCAACACTAAAATATCAACTCCTCCCATCTACTTGAGAGTTGTACTACAAATTCAGAAATGAAATCGTGGTAGCAATATCTACCTTCTTTTTTTATAAAAAAAAAACACACTACAATATCAAGAAACAAATGTTCTTTTCAAACAATAGCGTGAGAGACAACAATCCCAACAGATTTTTTTTATGATCAATGCCCCATTTGAAACCAATTTTCAAAATCGATTTTTCACAAAAGCTGCTCTCGACCAGCTTTTTCAAAAAGCAGTTCTGTTGACTTTTAACACACAAAAATCAAAATCCAAAACCAAAAGTTGAAGTTCAAAAATACTTGTTTGGAAAGTTGAACCAGTTTGATAATTGGTTCCAAACAAGGCCTAAAGTACAATCTATACAACCATGTTCATAGAAACCCAAACATGTGAATAAAAAAAAAGGTTGATTAAAAAGACCTGCCATTCACCACTCAGGCTTAAAACCAAACACTCTGCTTGCCTCTCATCAGGCTGAATCAGCTCAAGTTGTTCTGGAGATGAAACCTCACATAAATTGGCAACCCTTTTGTTTTCACTGTCCAAAATCTCCGACCCTTCGACGAAGAGAGGGTGTATCAAAGCAATCGCTGCAAAAACATCAACTGGGTCATGTAAAGGCAAAACATCAAACAAGTTGGGTGTCTTCAAAAACTTCAACAAAGACCGAATTTTGTGCAAAACCCACACGACCAATCAAGGGCGAGTTGCCTGAAACGGTGTCCGGAGTCGAAGACGAAGGTGTCCCAACCCCTCTCGACGGCGGCCGTCATCACTTGCTTGCTTTCCGTCCACACCCACACAGTCTTTGATCTCCTCTTTTGGTTTCTAGGAGCCCCGGCAGAAGAAGAAGAAGAAGAAGAAGAAGACATCGAAATGTGGGGATGTGTTCGCTTAGGTGCGACTGGATTCATGAATCCTGGTAAATGAAATGCAATTCAAAGTGGGAGAGGAGAATTGGAACTGCAGATTCAGAGATCGATCATGAAATATGTGTTTTTGTTTTTTTACCAACCTCTTTTGAGGTCGTGCAACGGTGAGAGGAGTTTTGGATTCCCCAACGGCGGCAGTATTAGAACAGACATATTTGATCATTGAATTGAATTGTGTTTTTTTTTTTGGTTATTATTATAGGTTTTCATAATACGCTAGGTTTTCATAATACGCAGTCTCGTATTCTCTACATTCATTCCATGTAATGAAGTATTTAACGGGGGTAGTCGATTAGAAGTTTAATGGACAAAATGTCTATGTTCATGGATTTATAAATCTTGTGTTATTCAATTAGAACATTAGTTTTTCGATTGAGACATTATTTCATTGACATAAAATTCAGTGTTATTCAATTAAACATTATTTCGTGGACAAAAATTCTAATGTAATTGGATTGATATATTATTTCGCAGACAAAAAGTTTAGCATTATTCGATTAAGACAATTTTTCGTAGATAAAAAATTCAGCGTTATTCGATTGAGACATTTTTTTATAGACAAAAAGGAGACTCCTCATAATAGACATTTTGTCATGTATTATTCAATTTAAACAAGATTTGTGAAGATTTTTTTAAGTGATGGATTTTGTGGACTTTGGAGAGAGAAATATAAAGGAAAAAATCATTTCAAATCCCACCCAAATGGGTGGGATTCAACTTTTATTATAGTATTGTGAATATTTTTTTTTCTTATAACAAAACTCTTTTCTTTTATAGATGATGATGATTATTTTATTCATAGTTTTTTTTTATTTTTCTATTTACCATCTTTTTAATGAATATGTAGACGAATAAAATATTGATATCACCTCATATGTTAGATTTATATGAGAATGGTGGATTTGTTTGCGTTGCAGTTAATTATTTCATTATTGTATATTAGATAATATATACCTAGATCATCCACCATTATTTTCTTTTTCAAACTAAAATATATTGTTTTGCGTTGATATCTACTGTGCATTATACATATTTATAATACAACAAACCCTTAATTCTAAAGTTACCCACAAATAGCTAGATCACAGGGTTGCATCGTTTCTAAAAGAATACAATATGGAAAAAAAACTGACTATAGAGGTGAAGATAGAAAACCCACATCCATCTTTATAGACACACATCAAACTCCAAACACAATAAATAAAACAGCATATGAGGAAACACAAAATTTGGAATGACATCCACTAGTATAAAAAAAAGTGACCTTTAAATAAAAATCTACAGAGTGAAAAATAACTTCATAAACCCCCTATTGGCTCTTAAACGGTATTCATAGTTCTAATTCTCATATTTTTATTAGTTGAAAAAAAATCCCTGTTAAAAATCTAAAATTACAACTCACATGTTTAAATGATTTGAAGAGTACATATGAAAGTTTAAATGATTTGAAATCATAAATTAAATTCATTGCCCATTAATAAATTTAAATAAATTTTTTATAACATTATACATTTCAAGAATGTGAAGATCGATATTAAATATATTAAATTATATTTTATGTTGGGTGTGAATAATTCGTGTTGAATTTAAATATTTGTTATTTTAAAATATAAAACAAGTCTACAAAAGTCTATGAGAATCAATAGAAATCTATTTATGAAAGTCTACAAAAGTTTATAAAATTTTATGAGAATCAATATGTGAAAGTCTGAAAAATTTGTAAAAGTCTGCCTAAGTCATGAGAATTAATCTGTGAAAGTATGCAAAAGTCTGTAAAAGTCCATGAGAATCAATCTGTGAAAGTCTGCTAAAGTCTATGAAAGTCTGTGAAAGTCCGCAAAAGTCTGTGAAAATCCATAAAAATCAATTTGTGAAAGTATATGAAAGTCTGAAAAGTCTCTGAAAGTCTATGAGAGTCAATTTGTGAAAATCTGTGAAAGTCTGTAAAAGTCTACAAAGTCTGTGAAAGTCTACTTAAATAATGTCCACATAAATCCATTAAAGTCTGAATCGACTGTCCCCCTATAAGAATATTTTTTTATTTTTTATAAATGACATTATCCAAATAATTACCCCTCTTTTTCCATTATTGATTGAGAGGGGTTATTCCTCCATTATTTTTTCAAACTCACCATCCTAAAAAAAATTGGGTGGTGAATATAAAAGAAAGGAGGGGGAAAAAAAGAAGAAGAAGAAGAGAGAGAGAGAGAGAGAGAGAGAGAGTGCCTTCTAGAGGGGGCGGTGGACGCGGAGGAGGAGGCGGTATCAGTGGACAAAGGATGCAGAAGAGCGGGGCGGGGTAATTGGGGGGGGGGGGGGGGGAGAGATAGATAGGGAAGGGACCGGAGGGGAGAGGTGGGCAGAGGGGCATGACTCTTCTTCTCTCTCCTCCCCCCTTTCTTTCCCTTCCTCTTCCCCCCTCCCCCCTCTCCACCCCCTCTGATCCCTAACTGTCTGTCCCCCTTTCACTCTCCGCCCTCTCTCTCCGTTTCTCTCTTTCACTATCTATCTTGCTCCATCTCCAACGTCTTCCGACCGCTACCATCTTCATCCTTCTGCCCCCTATGGTTGGCACCCTCCTCTCTCTCTCTTCCCCCTCCTCTCCCTTAATTTTTCAAATCCACCACCTAAATTGTCTTGGTAGTGGGTTTTTTAAAAAGTGGGGGGGGGGGGGGGATAACCCCTCCCTTATATTTAATTATTTATTATCAAACTAGCCATATAAATATTCAAGAAAATATTGATATGTCCAGCTTTATATGGTGTCTCATCCACAGTCCTCATCGATTTTTTTTAAAAAATAAACATTCACCCATTAAAATATCCGTGAATTACATTAGTGTATTTAAAAAAAAAAAAAAAATTTCATATACGGCAATAACTCAGTGTACATTATATTATCGCAGTGTATAAACAGTTGAATGCATGACCTCTTTTAAAATGTAGATAGAATTGCAAAATAATGAGGTAGCATTTAGAAATATGTTTGAACACGCTTTTGATTTTTTAAAAATAAAAAAACATAAACGTGTTTTCAAATATCTCTTCAAAAACAAACTTAATTAAAAATTAATAACAACTTTTAATACAAATTTTTTATTTAAAAAAAACACAGAAAATGAGTTTTTTTGTTAATCAAATTTATTTAAGTTACTTTATTTAAAATCCTACTTTCCAAAGCATTTTCAAACGTATCAACACTCATATTTTAAGTTGTGGACACGTTCAAAGAGCACACAGGGCTGTTGCACCACCTTTCTTATTTCTTCCCAGTGGTAATAGTTATCCACTTGTATTATCCATTTGTTTTTATTAATGCGTGGAATTAATTAATTGTTCACATAATATTCTTATTTTTTACTTTTTCAAATGATCTCGTCACATTCAGTTAGGTAAATTCAAGCATACACATAATCCTATTTTTGGTGCCATTTTTCATATTTTTTTTTAGGAACTTGTGGGCATTTTTTATACTTTTTGCATAAGATAATTAATTAATGACATGGCTAGGAGGTACAATTGTACAATAGTTGTATAGTGCATGACGGACACTGAGGGCAAGCAGAGTAGGCGAGACTGCCTAGACACCCCATCCTAAATAGGGCCCAAATCCAAAAAAATTAAAATTTTAACAAAATCATTAGAAAATTTACAATTAAATGTAGTTTCATCCAAGACTGGTCATGCTTCTCTCCCTTAGTCCTGCCATCTTTAGGGCTATTTTGCTCGGGCGTAACGGTACTTTGTTCAAGGGCACTTGTGTTTCGGGCCTTTCGACGAAAGAATTTGAGAGACGGTCAGGGCCATGGTGTCGGCCTGGGGCTGTTTTTGTGCCAGCGCCTCTTTTGTGAGGCTTTCCAGGGAATCCATTCATATTTTGGCGTAGAAGTCTTGTTGGATGCTGGTGTAGTTCTTTGGGGGAGACGAGAGAGAAATGTATACCTCTTTTAGACATCCTCTTTCTTGGACACCCCCTAGACGTGTACTCTTTTCTAATATTAAAGAAGTAGCATGTCTACCAAGTTTCATTTTTTTTTTAAAAAAAAAGGACTGATCATGCTCTCCTATGTATTATTTTTTCTGTTTCCGGATTTTTTAATTTCTTCTTGCTCCCTTTCTTTTTATATTTATTTTTATTATCCAATTTATAGGAATTTAGTTATTTTGTTGGTAGATAAACAAAATAATAGATAAGATCAAATCTCATAGTTTTTAAGGAATTTTTGCTGTTGTTATTTTTTTAAAATAAATTAATGGATAAGAACAAATCTAAGAAATTTTCGTTGTTTTTATTGCCTTTTTAATGGATTTTATATTTAAATTTGTTGCATTTTTTTATTTCTATTTAAGTTCTTTTCTATTTTTTTGTTTAAAAAATGTTTTAAATTCTTTTTTAGTTATTTTATTTATTTTTTATTTTTTTAGATTTGATTAGATTTGCCCTTGTGTTTGAGTATTAATACACTTAGTCATTCCTACAATCTTAACCTAACATATAAGATTGTAGGAAAGATTTAAGATTGCAAGAATAACTAGGTGTATTAGCGTTCCAGCAAAAGCACTATTGTATGAGTATATAGTTTTCATTAGAAAAATTGTAAAAAAAATATGCATTCAATTTATTACAGTATATATTTTTTTGTGAAAATATGCACTTAATTACAAATACAAAATATCAAATTATTCTTACCATCACTCTACTAGCCCAGCCCACTCTTAGATCCGTCCTTATGCTTGAGCATTAATACGCTTAGTCATTCTTACAATCTTAACCTAACATATAAGACTATATGAATGATTTAAGAATGCAAGAATAACTGGGTGTGTAAGAGATCCAACAAAAACAGGATTGTGTAAGTAAATACTTTATTAGGAAAAGTGTAAAAAAGTATGCATTCAATTTATTCGAGTGCATACTTTTTTCGTGAAAGTATGCACTTAATTACGAATACAAAATATCAAACTATTCTTACCATTACTCTACTAGCCCAGCCCACTCTTAGATCTGCCATTGTGCTTGAGCATTAATACACTTAGTCATTCCTATAGTCTTAACTTAACATATTAGACTGTAGGAATGATTTAAGAACGCATGAATAACCTGAGTGTATTAGCGCTCCAGCAACAAAACTATTGTGTGAGTATATACTTCATTAGGAAAAGTGTAAAAAAGATATATGCATTCAATTTATTTGAGTGCTACTTTTTTCGTGAAAGTATACACTTACGAATACAAAATATAAAACTATTCTTACCGGCCATCACTCTACTAGTCTTCTAGAATATTATTCTGCTAGACTACAAGGTATCTCACATCAGAATTGAAACAAGGGAGAGTGTGTGAGCATTGGGCAGCACCCAGAGTTCCCCCAAACACTTCAGCGGAGAGCAATCACATCAGACTATCAGAGCTCCAATGAAGTATCTGAGGGAACTCTAGGGGACACTCAATCAGTGTTTCTATGTGATGAAGCCTGAATGAAAATTGCCACAACAAGTCTCCATTTATAATGGGCTCCTTAAACTAATCCAGGTTGAGCTTAGCTACTAAAACACTGTTCAAGTGACACTTATTAGGGAGGGATTTTTTGAGTGAAAAATATGTACATTGAATCTGGCCATCTTTTCAGCAGTGTAGTAGGGGGGGAGGAGAGTGCCACATGAGTGAATGAAAGCTCCTTCTGTTATCTTTGCATGCTACAGATGTATGGGATGGAATCTCCCAGAGTCCATATCATTACCCATCATGGTATTCCATCTACAGTCAATAAAGTGGTTTGTGTATGACCACATAAAGAATATCTTATGTCATCGAATGTCATAAAATTCGTTCACATTGTAAATATTCGTCAAATGTTCTATTCAGTACAGTAAGTAGGTTAAATATAAAAAATAAATTAAATTATTTTTTAAATGTATTTTGATCTCACGTAGTATCTAATATTGGGTGTGAAGGTGATAGACGATAATTTATGATTAATTTTGTAACATTAGATCCAACAGCTTTTATGTTTGACTATAAATGATTTAACATTATATTTTGTGACATTGAATTTCTTTTTATTTCCATTTTTTTGTTAAGGTTCAGCTTGTATGGGAATTTCAAGTCTCTACAGTGTCATGTGGACATGTAAATAATTTTATAATATAAAATATATGAAGAGCATATTTCTCTGAATTGATTGCATATATTATTATATTTTTTATAATAAAATATATTTTACTTTAAGTGATCTCATATATTAGGTTAGCATGGAGATACAAAATAGACTGAATTTATCAGTGCCCATAAGTGTACGTAGCATTTCTTTGAGAAGAGGGGAGTTGATTCACTCAATCAGGGGCGGAACCAGGAATTAAAGCAAAGGAGGGACAGAGGGCCAAGATAATGAGTAAGATAAATTTTTTTTTTATAGATATATGATAAGTTAAGACGATATTAAGACATGTAGTTGGATAATGATCGAGTCCTTTAAGTAATGGTGGTCGATTCATATCAAAAGTTATTTTTTTACTTATTTTCTTGTATTTAGTGATCTAGAATGATTTATATAAGATCTAAAAAAAAAATTTAAGTCTCATTATTCCCATTGCAAAAAATAGAAAAAATGAAGCTTCAAAAAAATTAAAAAAATGAATATGAAGTAAATAATTGATCACAAAAACATACAAGGATATCTTTAAACCTAAATTTTGAAAATTAATATCAAACCCAACTTCCAGAAAATCTAAGAAAACTCAATATGTTAATGATGAAAAATTAAAATAAACAAAAAAAAATTATGAAAACATCCAAATATATGATTTTTCAACCCCTCAAAATCAAATACTAATATTCTAGTGAAAACAAAGCTTTTCACAATTCCTTTTTTTTTATAAAAAAGGCACATGACTCCAATTCTCAATAAGCTATAATACACCTAGTTCATTTGCAACCTATTTTATATAGAATTGGCTAACGCATTATATATTCCACTATCTTCATAAACACTATTACTAAAAATGTAAATAAAAAAATTATTTAATTACATGTGAGCATGTACATCATTTCTATAAAAGATTTATATACTTTATAATATAAGTATACATTTCAAAAGGTAGGCATGTCAACGGGTCGCAGGTCGACCCGGACCCGACCCGATAGAAGGCATAAATACCCGACCCGAAGGACCCGACAATGAAAACGGGTCGGATCTGGGTCCACCCTGACCCGATCCTATGGACCCGATGGACCCAACCCAAATACTTTGTGATTTTTTTATTTATAATCCAACCCAGCATTCATGATCCAACCAAACATTTATAACTAAATATTGAATACTCATTTAAAATTTTAAGCATTTGAAATATTTGTACAATATTTTAACTTCACGTAAAAGTGTAATAATCTAAACCGTATTCCAAATGTCATCTTATTAAACATTAAAAAATTAAAATAGTGAAGAACTATTTATAATATATTACACTCTATTAAAAAGAAAAAAAAATGAAGCCATTGTAGGCCTTTGAGAAGTTTTTCAATCACTCTTTGTCTGGCATACTTTTGTTAATGGGTCGACCCGACCCGACCTGACCCGAGACCCGATGTGGACCTGACCTGAAGGACCCGCCAATCAAATGGGTCGGGTCCGGGTCCACCCCGACCCGACCTGTTGACAGGCCTAGATCTAATGTATACATGCTAACCGGGATGCAAACAAAACTGCGTGTAACATTTTTTAAATTCAAACCCACTCATTTCTATTTAGGATTTTTTTGTATATACCCTGAAAAGATTTCATTTTATCAAAATAACTCTAGTGAATTACTATTTGAATCTACACCCCCTTATTTAAATTATTCATGAATGATGTTTTAAAAGGTATTCTGCAAAAAAATAAAAAAATTCTATTATGTAAAAATATCCCTTAAAAAGCATTGATTTAATTCAAACCCTTTTGAGTGGTGTTGATGAGAATATCATTTAAAAGGGATACTTAACAATATAAACATTTTGAGGGTTGTATATGCAAAATTCCTATCATTATTCATCACCCATGCATGTATTGATCACCCCACCTATTGAACCTTGGGGGGCCGGGCTCCTGCCCGCCCCCCTTTGGTTCCGCCCCTGCACTCAATCAATTTTACAACCCTGTCTATAGTAGCCATGCTACTAATGCAATGTATAAAATCACTAAACGCAATATGTCATACACTATTTATATATATTCTTTAATGAAAAATATAACAATATATGCATCTAATTTGTATGAGCATGTACATCATCTTTATAAAAAATATATATATTTCATTAGCTCATTATATGCATTATTATACTCAACCCTTTTTTTGTTTGATTCTCAACACATTTTACAACCCTCTATTAGTCCCCTGAGCTCACTATAACAATGCACTTTCTTCATTAAAAATTATTTTACACATTTTATAAATGAGTACATACATTTCATGAATTATATATATCTTACTTTTTTTATTATAAAAGCACATACCTAAATAAATGAGGCATATGACTTTTTTAAAAATAAAAAAAGTGTGAAACTGTATTTGGAGCGAGGAGTCGTCTACAATTTTCCCATAGAAAAATGGAAAAGTTACACTCAGTCCCATTTTCTATCCCAAACACTAAACGCCCATATTTTCATCTTTTCTTAAAATTATATACATCATCTAATAAGATATATATTTTTATAAAATGTGAAGTATATACTCTAATGACTTTAATTATATCATTTATAGAAAATCTAAAAAAAAAGTCATCATATACATCAAAGAGGGTTAATAAGTTATATAGAACTGCATGTTAGATTGTAGACAAATAATGGGTGTAAAAACTCTCAAGAAAAACATAACATTTGGGCCACCACTCCTATATATATGAACCGGGTTGGCCCGGTCAGCCCTTTCAAGAGAACCCAGACAGGTTGGGTCGGACTCAGCTCGGGCTGAGCAGATTGATCTCTCACTGCATTAGAAACCCTGAAAATAGGTCAGGGAAAATGGTACACTCAATTATTTTTACAAGTTAAAATTTAGACCACACGTATTTTTATTTAATAAAAATAGTAAACATCATCTAATGAGGTATTTGTTTTAATAAAAAGTGTATATTGTTTAATTCCAAGTTGAATGAATCTATTTTCAGTTAGTGTAAGAAAAAATTTAATGAAGTATATACATCATTTAATGAGGTATATGTTTCACTAGATTTTTAACAAAGCATATAAGATTGTAAAAAAGAAGAGTATAACAGCTCCCAAATATTTTACATTTACACCCAGTCCATTTTACCGTCGCAAATGTATACCACACGTGATTATAATTGCATGAATGACTACAAGGGCTCAGCGTAACTATGCCCATATTTTATTGTATCTTATGTTTTGGGGGAAAATGAAGCCACTGAACTTCATCTATTGTTATCTAGGATAATGGAAAGCCATAATTTGTCAGATATATCTTCTTAGGGCTGGTAAACGAACCAAGTCGTTCGGGCTCGGCTCGGTTTGAGCTCGTTCAAGCTCGTTCGTTTAGACAAATGAGCGAGCTTGAACAAGTTTTAAAGCTCGGTTAGGCTCGGGACCTGTATCGAACTTCATTTTATGTTGAAATTCGACCCATTTGTGTTATTAAAACTTAGTTGAAGCTTAACTAAACTCCTTTATAAAATCAGAATATTAAATTAATACAAAGTTATGCTCGTTTAAATTCATGAACTTGGCTCATTTAGGTTAAAATTTTGTTTTCAATCCTTAAAAACCCTAAAATGAAGAAGAACGTTAGGCTCGTTGAGGCTCGTAAGCTCGACTCGGCTCGGTTCGACTCGACTCGTTTATAAACGAGCCGAGCTTGAACATGTCAAAGCTCGGCTCGTTCGGCTTGTTTACCACTCCTATATCTTCTGCATCAATATTGGTGGAGCCACCACCATCATTACAGTCAGTGGCGGAGCCAAAGGGGGGCGGGCTGGGGCCCCGGCCCCCCCAAGCCATTCGTAGACATGCATAGGTGATAAATGAGAAATAATAGTTGAAATGGTCTTCTGGCATATAAACTCCTCAAAAAACTTTATATTGCGAAGTACTCTTATTAATGTTCTTTTCCTAGCATTACCCTCAAGAGGGTTTAATTTTGCATCAAGGCCCTTTTGAGGGGTATTTTTCTTTTTTTTTTAATTTTTCAAAAATACCATAAAAAAGGGGATATTGCTTAAAATAGTAAGGGCCCGTCTATCCCCACCAAACAATTTTCCAATCCCACCGATCAAAAAAAAAAAAAAAACGGTGTTTGTATGTTCCCACCGATTCAGTTCGACCGAATTCGGTCGCCATTTCAAGTTTTGGGCGACCGTAATGGGTCGTCATTTCAGGTTTTGGGCGACCGGAATGGGTCGAACAGAGTTCAGAATTATATCTACTTATTTTTTGTAAACAAATAAATTTTTGGATTTATCCATCATATTCTACATTTTTTCTTTCATCCAAACAACAACTAAGGGATTAAAAAAAATGTAAGTAGATATACTTTCAATTAATTCAAATTTTTATAGAAAAATATCTTATTAGACAAATATATATCATTTTTAAGCTTCGTTTGAATTCGTAGTTAAGATGAATTTTTGTTTGAAAACAAAAAAACATACCAGTTGATTCAAACACATTTTATATTTGGCTTTTGAAATTTGTCTGTAACTTATGCTACATTTAAGAATAATTATTTATTCTCCCTTCATTACAACTCAAACTTGGAGTGATATGAAAGATTCAAGGAGGATACACGTCGTGAGATTATGTTTTCAAAAAAAAAATTATAAACTTTATTTCAAATCCTGTTCGACCAGATTCGGTCGCGGCAACCAAATCCGGTCGTGCGAAACCTGAAATGGCGACCAAATCCGGTTGAACTGGTCGGATCGGGTGGGGATAGCAAAACACCCGGTTTTTTTTTTTTGTTGACTGGTGGGGTAAGAAAATCGGTGGGTGGGGCTAGACGGGCCCAAATAGTAATTCACTAAGATTGTTTTGACAAAATGATATCTTTCACGGGTATATGTAAAACAATCCTAATTGAAATGAGTGAGTTTGAAATTGAAAAATGTTACATGCAATTCAGTTTGCATCCTGATTAGCATACATACATTTGATTTTTTTAAAGTGTATACTCACATAATAAAGTATATTAATTTTTATGGAAATGAAGTACATGCTCATATGAAATAAATATATAGATTTTATCAAAGTGTATACGGACATAGTTAAATATATATTACGTTAACCAATATTATATATTGCATTAGACATGGAAAATGAAAATAGGGCTACAAAATTGACTTTTAGTATATTAGCGCTCATTGAGATTTGGAGTAAAAATGTGATAAGCTTTATTTTTACAGAATACGGGTATCTAATTTTGAGGTGTTGAAAAATTACTAAATGGTTTAATGATTTTTTTATTTATTTTAATATTTATCATTATTATATTGAGTCTCATGTTTGAAAATATCTTTCTGAAATATAAACGATCAACATATTCATATTTTTAATTTTTGAAGCTTCATTTTTTAAATTTTTCGTGATGGGAGTAATTGAGATATCAATTTTTTCCCTAGATATTCAATTAATTATTCTAGATCTCACTAACTTTTAATATGAATTAATTGTCATTGTTTTAAGGAATTGAGTCTTAACTTATCATATATCTATAATTATTATTACTTTTTTAATCTTATTCATTCTAGATCTCTAGGGCTTTTGGCCCCCCCCTTACTTTAATTCCTGGCTCCGCCCCTGATTACAGTTGCTTGTAACCTGCCAAATACATTCTCCCCAAAAGGACATACAGAATGGATGGTATTATTAGAAAACAATACCACCATCAAAGCAAGCCCCCTCACATGGTAGAAATGATCACCTGGGGAGCAGGCACTTTTTTTTAGTTTTTTGTTTTGAAAGATGAGCTTGGTCTCTGTTGAAGGAAGAGCTAATAACTTAGCCCGTTTGGACGGGAGAATGTGAGAAGAATAGAGGAGAAAAGGATTAAAAGTTGTTTGTTTGCAAGAAATAAGGGGTATAACAATGTCAGAATAGTATGTGAGAATAAACTAGTATTGATATTCTAGACCCCCTCTGAAATTGTGTTATATTTCACCAAATTTATTTCACTGGTATAAAGAATTTCACATATCAAATCACATATCATCACCTCTATTAAATCAGGGGACACACGTGTCAAATCAATATTTTACCTTTTTATAAATCCTTATTCACGTCACATTTGACATTTCCTAATGAGAATAATTAAAAACGCAATAAAACAAAAAAATGATTTATTCTTTACTTATAATGTAATAATTATCTATCATAGAATAATTTATGTTGCTATCCAAATGATAACTTAATTTAGGATAGACGAATGGAAAATCAGGTTATCCATCCATCCATTCATCATTTTGTGCTTTAGCTTACCAGTATTCCAAAGAGATACAATGCATCTGGCCTAATTTTTAACTTTAATATTTAAACCTAAACATATATGCATTTACATGGGTGTGCATATATTCGAATAATTAAAGGTATGTCTCGTATACTGGTGTTTGTCACACCATTCTCTTGCATATTCAAACAGACATATATAATGAAAAAGTAGAATTCTTAGTTACATTATTTTGTGCTTTAGCTTGTCATTATTCCAAAGATATACAATGCACCTAGCCTCTTTTTTTAACCTTAATATTTAAACCTAGAAAAGATATACCCATTTCCATGGGTGTGCATATATTCGAATAATTAAAGACATGTCTTGTACACTGGCATTTGTCACATCGTTCTCTTGCATTTTCAAACAGAAATAAATAATGTAAAAAGTAGAATTGTTATTTAAATTAAATCGGATGAAGCAAATAAAAATAACATTTATATTTTTCAATGAGTACTAGAAAATAAACTAATCAATCTCTTTTTTGGTGTGATTTACTCAGTATGGAGAAAATAATCAAATGGACTTTAGGAAAAGTCGGGGGGTTAATATGGATTTTATGCAGTTTACAAGGGATTATATGAATTTTTTCTAAAATAAAAATAATATTTTACCATCAATTTGTTATTTGCAAATTGCGGGTAAATATATTAGGAAGAAATTCAAAAGGTCTTTTTAATATATAGAATGATCAAATCAACCATTTAAAAACTTTACCTAAAAAAAGTCTTCGTCATTTTATCACCTACAATGATCTAATTATTATTTTCTTATCTAATTGTTATCTCGTTTGATTCATTTTAAGATGCTTCATAATATATAATGATTTATATAGTTTTTATTAAATGTCTTCTTCATCATTTTATCACCTACAATGTCTAATTTTTTTTTATGAGAAACAATGATCTAATTATTATTTTCTTATCTAATTGTTATCTCTTTTGATTCATTTTAAGATGCTTCATAATGTAAATAATGATATATATAGTTTTTATTAAATGTCTACTTCGATCATTTTATCACCTGCAATGATCTAATGATTATTTTCTTATGTAATTGTTATCTCTTTTGATTCATTTTAAGATGCTTCATAACATAAATAATGATTTATATAGTTTTTATTAAATAAACCACCATCCTTTATAAATGTTTATTATATTTTGCACAATGATAGGTGAAGAAAGACGAGGCATTTTTTTTCTTTTTTTTCACGATTCATAATTTGTCATCATCTATTATGTAGGGGAGATGTGACTAGAGCTTGTAAACGAATCAAGCCGCTCGGGCTCGGCTTGATTTAAGCTCATTCAGGCTCGTTCATTTAGACAAATGAGCGAGCTTGAACAAGTTTTAAAGCTCGGTTAGGCTCGTGACCTGGATCGAGCTTCATTTTATGTTCAAATTCGACTCGTTTGTTTTATTAAAACTTAGTTGAAGCTTGACTAAACTCTTTTATAAAATCAGAATATTAAATTAATACAAAGTTATGCTCGTTTAAGCTCATGAAGGTGGCTCATTTAGGCTAAAATTTTTTTTCAATCCCTAAAATCCTTAAAATGAAGAAGAATGCTAGGCTCGTTGAGGCTCGTGAGCTCGGCTCGACTCGTTTGTAAACGCTCGGCTCGCTCGGCTCGTTTACCACCCCTAGATATAACCCAATTAATTTCAAGAGAGCTTTTCTAGTCAAATGTTATTTCCTTATTTAATTTGATCAATTCTGACTTATGGTCCGTTTGGAAACACGTATTAAAATAAGATTTTGAATAAAGTGATTTAAATAGACTTGATTCCTGAAAAATAGATTTTTTTCGCTTTTTAAAAATTAATATTTTTACACTAAAAGCTGAAAGTAACTTTTTAATTAAGTCAGCTTTTTAAAATGTATTTGACAATATTTTTTAGTTTTCTACTTAATTAAAAGCGGAATCGCTTTAATTAAGCGGAATCAAATGGGGCCTTAGATCACATACCTTATCATAAGACTCCAGCCTTGTTAGGATAGGTGTCGCTCCACAACAATGCTTTTGGCATCGCAATGGCTGGTTCGATGATCTTTGTGGGGGTTTTATAATTATAACCTTGCAGATTTGGAACTGGGTGTGTTATATAAACGAGACAAAAATGTAATCTGGCTTCAGGAAGTTCGAAACGATCCATCCAAATATAGGAGAAAACCCAAATGAAATGCATCTTAACACAATGTTTTGCACCATACATCCAAGCATGCCCTTCATTTGGTGTAAGCTTTAATATCAATCTTCTTAATCATGATAACTCTCATGTACCATATATGTGAAATATTATTTGAGGAAGAAATAATTAATGAATGATTCAATTTGATTCATATTCTATTATTTACATGCCTTTCACTTTGTGTATAAAAGTAGGGAGGAGCTATATCGAGTAATCCAAAGTGCATATCCATTACCCAGATTTTTTTGGGGGGAAATGATATGTACAGTCCCGTGTGCAACCTTATTTACAATCTACACCATATTATTTTAAAAAATATATGCTCGATCGTCCATTGAAGTATGTAATGTTAGACAAAATGAAGTACACTAAGATATAATTAATAGTGTATTTTTCTTTGAAAAATATTTTTTTTAAAACTCTATATACTATGATAGAATTCATATATTGCGATAGTGTAATATAACTATTCTATCACTTGTATAGGGTTGTAGGATTACAAAATGGACTGAATATATAAAGCTCTTTCTCTTAGGTGATGGGAGGGGTCAATAGGAATAGGAGAAAGAGAGAGAGTATAGGAGAGGGATATAGAGGGGAATGTGACATGAAGCGAAGGAGGGTAACACGCGAACGTCGACTGAGGCTGAAAAGCGGGAGGGGAAAGTGAGGGGGAGAAAGAGAGGTTGGGGAGGGGGATTAGCCTCCTTTGCCCCCACCATCGTCCACCGTCTGTCCCCCATTCCCTCTGTCGCCCACTCCCAATTTTGCTCTCTCTCTTCCTCTCTTCCACTCTCTCCCTCCTCGACATCCTTCAATGTTCTTTGTTTGCCTCCCCCACCTCCCATCGTCCTCCTCCACTATCTCATGATTATCATCTATCACAGCTCCCCATTGCTGTCCTCCGTCAACCTCTCCTCTCTCATTCTCTCTCTTCCTGTTTTTCTCTCTTCTATTTTTCATCTCCCACCAACCAAAAATGATGCTGAAAATTATTAAGGGTGTATTTGTATATAAATTTGAAAGGAAAAGTGAAAAAAAGTGAGGAAAGAATTTGAGTAAAAGGAAAAATGGTGGAAAGGAAAAAAAATTCTCTTTAATTAACTTTCATGGTACTTGTACATGTGACGACAAAATTTTATATCACTTTCTTTCAAATTCTCACCCACGGGGAAATAAATTTTTTTTCTACTTTTTCTAAAAAGATAAAATAGGAGATGAAAAGTGATGAAAATTTTTTCCCTTTCATTGTTTGGCACAAACACTAGAATTTTGGATGGTTAAAGGAAAAACTTTCATTTTCCATCATTTTTCTCTCTGTTTTTCTTTGATTCTGTATACAAATTTGAAGGAAAAGTAAAAGAAAATGAGGGAATTTGAGTCAAAGGAAAAGTAATAAAAAATAAAAAAAATTTCGTTTTGATCAACTTTCATGGTGTTGTGTTTGCGGTGAAAAAAATTTCCATTACTTTCTCTCAAATTTCTCATCTATCGGAAGAGAAATTTTTTTCCACTTTTTTAATAAGACAAAACAGGTGAAAGAAAGTGATGGAAAATTATTTTCCATAATTGTTTGATACAAACACTAGGGCCTGGTTTGGCATTAGGATAAAGGGTTGGTGGGATAAGACAATAATTGGGTTAAATCACATGTTATCACATATGACATGAGAAAAATAAAGAATAAAACATGGACAATTGTCCGTGTTTTGAGAAAAAATAGAGATATTTTGTTCGAGATAAAATATGGAATAGACTTTATCCTTATTTTTTAATGTTATTTTGTTAAACATAAACAAAATTTATGACTACTCTTCCCAAAAAAACAAAAATAAAAAACTTCATAAAATAAAAATCAATATATTAATGCCCCTTTAATAGAAATGGTAGACTTGATATTTTTAATTTTTTGTTAAAGTTATCCCATGTTTTACATCATGTGATCTAAATACAAAGTGAAAGATAAGAACACAAAAAAATGATAACAAAATGCATTATCAAATGTAAATATAGATAAAAATAATGATTTTTTATCCTAATAAATTAGGTTAACTTATCTTAAATATTTATCCATTTATCAAACTAAGCTTAGGCCCCCATTTGGAATCGGTATAACCCCTCGGATAATCCCGGATAAGTATTGTGGTGTATTTGTTTACCCCAGATAAATTATGTTCGAATAAACCTTGATAAAGTGGTACAGGGATTCCAATCAATCCCTAGAATAAAATTTATCCTAGGTTATTCCACCCAAAGAATAAGTGCCCACTGTCAAATCAACTGTCATCACCTCTTATAAATCACATGTCAAATCAACTATCATTATTTTTTTATCTTTTATAAATCTTTATCCATACTTTATTCACATTTAACCCAAACAACAAAACATTTATTCTTACGATTCCCAACAAGAATAATTCAAAACACAACCAAACACAAAATTATTTTATCCTTATTTATACACACTTATGCTCGGATAAATGTATACCCAAAAATAAATCATATTCTACATCCAAACGGGGGCTAAAATAAAATATATCCCCGTTCCAAATGGGGGCTAAAATAAAATCTATCCCCGTTCCAAACAGGGGCTAAAATAAAATCTATCCCCCTTCCAAACGGGGGCTAGATGTTAAAAGAATATTTTTTACTTTTACATCATTTTCCCTCACTTTCCCTGCAATACAAACACACCCTCCAGTAAACATAAGTCACAAGTCACAACCTCTTCTCTTCCCGCTTCCCCCAAGAAAATCAAAGGTCCAAGGGCATTTCAGTAAATCAAATTCTTCTCTGCAAAAAGAAGGCGAAACCCGGATCTCAAAACACCCCCCCAAAAGAAAAAAAAATCCTCTCACAAACCCCGCCCGCCCTTTAAAAATCAAAAACAAAAAACAAAAAATAAATAAAAAATAAAAAAGGGGTCTCTCTCACTTCCTCAAAAATCGAAGAGGGAGAGAGAGAGAGAGAGAGAGAGAGAGAGAATCAACAATGGAGGCGGCGATGGATCTGATGAGGAGGGTGTCTCCGAACCACTCCGAGGCGGCCCTCTCCGCCCTCCTCAGCCTCCTCCCCACCCACTCCTCCCCTCTCCTCTCCCAAGTCGATCAACCCCTCCAGGTCTCTCTCTCTCTCTCTCTCAACTCCAATTCATTTCAAGAACCCAAATTGGCGATGCATTCATCACATCTTGCATCCCTAATCCGATCTTGATATCGTAATTTGTAATCTGTTGAGAATGATTTGATTTTAATCGCAGGTTATGGTTGATACCGAGTCAGGGAAGGAGTTCGTACTGTGTGAATACAATAGAGATGCTGATTCATACAGGTGGATTATCCCTTCTTTTTAGAAACCCTTTTTGATTTCGTTATTCGGGGTTTGTTATTCAGGATTTTTTTTTTGTATATCGTTTTTGGATTCATAGATCGCCGTGGTCGAACAAGTATTATCCGCCATTGGAGGATGGGCCTCTCCCGTCGGAGGATATGAGGAAACTAGAGGTCGAGGCGAATGACATCTTTGCGATTTACCGTGACCAGTGAGTTCATTCGCTTTTCCTCAGTCGATTTTTACTGTTTCGATCCTTATGAGTGATATTTTCTGCTAGGTATTATGAGGGTGGTATATCGTCGGTGTATATGTGGGAGGATGACAATGGTGTTTTGGTTTCTTGTTTTTTGATCAAGAAGGGTGAGTTTTCATAATGTGTTAGCATTTTAAGAATCATGTTTTTAATTGGATGACGAGTTTTTGCATGTGATATTTTTTTGCTTGGATGGATGAAGATGGAACAAAGCCGGGTTTTGGGCGAAGGGGGTATTTGCAGGAAGGCTCGTGGGATGCAGTTCATCTCATTGAGGTGAATTTTAAGTGAGACGCTCAAATGTTGATTGAATCCGGTGCTTTTATTATATTAGAAGAGCTTTGATACATCCAGTCATGTTTTTAGCCCCTTGAAAGATGCATACCTTTATATGTGTGTATGTACTTTTCATATGAAGGTATATAACGCGGAGGCTAAAATTTGGGTTAAAAATGAGGATAGATGTATCTTTATTTGGCGTTAGAAATATATATTGGAAACGTTAGCCCTATAGTAATTTTTGGTAATTTGGCAAGGTTGGACAAGAGGAGAATGGAATGGCTCAATATTGCTTGACCAGCACGGTGATGCTATCATTAACCACGAAGGATAAGTTATCGGGCACTTTCAATCTTTCTGGTTCCATCAGAAGACAAGTAAATTTTCTTTCTAATCTTCGCTGATGATAAGGGTGTTTCTACATTTTAATCTGTGTGTTTACACTGCATGCTAAGGCATAGAAAGCATAAATTCGTGCAAGAGAATCTGATCCAATTGATTGATATACAAAGACTAAAAATATGTCCGTGTATAGGAATTCATCAGTTCCTGCATTCTTTTACAGATACTTCTATATAGACTTGTTCATGTTTTTTTTTGTTTTTTTTGAAAGGATTGGACCCATCATATCAATAAAAAAAATTCCATCAAAACATGGAAACGAGGGATCTCCGAAATTAAAATACAAAGCTAATGAGAGATTAAAGAAATAAAAGAAAACACCAATCACAGGATAGAAACACCCTGCAACAGCCCACATAAGGCATTTTCTAATTTCTACATCCCTTTCCCTCCTTCCTCCATGATGTTTGATGTTGATCCTGTCTCAAGACAAATGATGACCCATGCTTGAAGTGACACGGTGACACCACTGTCGCAGCCCAAATGTTTTCTTGTTCATGTGTCATTATTTGGAACTGAAAAATCTAGGCTGTCAAATATAGATGGTATAGAAACTCATATATCATGCATGGTTCTCTTAAGGGACTGAATATGCTAAAGTGTTTAGAACCAGGCTACAAGTACCTCTTGAGTAGCTTGCAGTTTTGCAGGAATTTTTATTTGGAATGCTTTGGATTTGTAAATGCATGCATTTGCTTTATATGGTGCAACATTTTCCCACTTTTCTGGCCAAATGACTCCCTCTCACCATTGTTGCAGCAATTATCATATTCAAAAACCATCATGACTTCCTCTTCTTCTTCACATATTCCTTGTGTATTCTTATTTGGACTCTTTTTAATGACATATATTGCTCACAGATGAAGCTAGACCTCTCAGTGGCAGATGGTCACCTTTGTAACATGGGAAAGATGATAGAAGAAATGGAGGGTAAGCTGAGAAATTCTTTGGATCAGGTAACTTTTAAACCTTTCTCAACCATCACCAGCTTTTATAATGTCTAGAAACAGAATGATATCAACATGTTCTTCAATTCTGTTTATATTCCTTTTCTCTTTGTGAGTTGCATCATAAGTTTGCAACCTATGTCATGTAATGTGTTCAAGGTTTACTTTGGGAAGACGAGGGAGATGGTTTGCATGCTGCGGCCGCCGCCAGAGGTTTTGCAAGCGAGAATGCCAGACATTTGAAAAGCCAAACATTCCATGCCAATCTCCGGTTGATTTCTGGTGATCTCAGGCCTCTTTCATAAGGTATGACAGACTATATAATTTGGTTTTAGGGGAAATTTTACTGATAAATATAACATGGGTGAAAAAAAAGCTCGATAATTAGGCGTAGTAGTATACAAAAATGCTTTAGCACCCTGTCTGAAACTGTTGGAATTTGTAAAGTTGGAACTTGGAAGGGGTCTCTTTTATATTACTCAATACCAATATGGCTTGTTAGTGATGTTGATCTAGTAACATTGATTTTTTTTTTTTTTTTGGTACATTGATCTAGTAACATTGATTGATGATGATCTTGTGAACACCATTCAAGAGACAACGATGTATGTTATTAGAATAGTATTTTTATCCTCAAACAATGATTTAACTTGTACACTTGAGAGAGAGAGACTGAAGTTTGGACGAGAGGCTTTCATGTGGTTTTGATTTGTTCTTTATTACTCAATGAAGTTTATGCTTTACATGTTTGAAGCATATATTTTTCTGGGGTTACAAATAAAGATTGCATGTGAAAATGCCTTTAAAATTTATGTCATATTCATCTAGTAGCATATAAAGTATTTTTAATACAAATTATTAAGAAAAAGAGTAGGTGTATAAATCATTTCTAATTTTTTTATATTACCACAAATTTCATTTAATAGTAAAATTCGTATTTTAAAAAGATAGTATAGATCATTCCAAACATATAAAAAATTTATATATATAACAAGATTGGTTTATTTTCAAATATAGTGGATTAAGAATGAATAATAGGATGCCTTACATTGCGGTAATAATTAACCAAAAAAATGTCAACCAATTGCCAAAGTGGACCAAACAAAAATTAAGGGTACCACTACACGACATTATTATTCTTTTCCTACTGGAACACCCAAAAAAATTGTGTTAATTCATTCTTGTATTTTTTTTTTTTAGAACGGTATGCTTGAGCCTTATATAAATAAGAAACAGAGCTCGAGAGACAGATGCAAATGAAAAAAATCAAAATAAAAAGATGAATGGGCAAAGCACCTCATTCTTGTATTTATTTTGACATAAGAAAAGGTTAACCAACAGCCACATATCACTTTTTTAGGTATGGATAATCACTTGTACGATTGATCATTTGATCCACTCCAGTTTGGAGAATGAAACAGCTTCAAAACCAAAAATAAGATGAGTGTGCTCAGTCAGGGCAGATATGGAGGAAAACAGGGAGTCTCTTCCTCTGGCTTGGGCTATATAAAGTATGCTCTCAATGAGCTTCTCTGACCACTGAAGTCCCCCACCTTCCAAACTCTAGTTGTAGATGTAGCTACAACATGAGTCCTCCCACCTGTTCCTCCTATCTATACAAACATCAACACACCCTGTCAATAATTAATTGCAACGGGAGCTACTGAATTCATATAATTGTTATCATTTATTAATTGGATAATTTTTTAGAATTTGATCACGTGACAAAAAACTTTAATCAATTTGGTAACCAGAACTAATTACATGATGACATATCATTCTATCACTTTTTGGTGGAGGTGGTACCATTTTTGTGATTGGTTTAAAAATGTTTGGGTCACAAAATTGATCTTACTATATCATTTTCCTTTGGCTCATTGTGGTTTAGGTCAAGTATCAAATATAATTTCCATACTAGTATTTAAATTTCATGTTTTTTATCATTTTTTTTGTAAATAAGAAGGCTGAACTTACAGAGTTACCTGTTCACTTGAATGTTAGATTTTGTTTCGATGAGGTTTGCTAATGAAAACCTTTTTTTTTGGTTAAGAACAAAAATAATAATAATAATAACAATAACAAAATAGAATCCTAATATTATTATAAAATGACTAATTTTTTTAATTTTTCATACACTACTATAATGTATTATATATTGTATTAGACCAATTTACATCCCACTAATAGTGTATGGACAACTGGGGGAGTTTTTGGTTGTAAATGAATTGCAAAACAGACTAAATGTAACACTCTTTAATATGTCACACGATAACCCTCCTTTGCAATATTCTCTATTTTTTGTTTTCATATAATCCAACGAATTAATGTATCTCTTTGTATTTTTTTTTTCAAACCTAGTATACACTAACATAACCTAATATATACTAGCATAACCGTAGAAACCAAAAAAATCACATCCAATGAAGGCATATAGACAGGATCTTAATAATGCCATCAATGAGACAATCTTAACAATATTATTGTTCAATGCGCTTGTGACCATTCGATTATGTAACTATAAGATACATAATTTAATTAAATCATAATAAAACAATTAAAATTTAATTGAATTTTAAATTAACTAAATTTGAAATTTTACAAAATATTTAAACCATAAAATTTATGGAACAACCAATCAATCCCCGAATCAATAAAAATATCACATTTGTAGCTTCAAGCACCACTATATCCCCCCCCCCCCCCCCCAAAAAAAATAATAATAATTGAGAAATCTTTTTTTTTTTACAGGATTACTGGGAAAAAAAAAATTCTTTCGCTTTTCCTCACATTCACTGAGGTGAAGAAACTTAACTTTTTCTAATTTAGTGGTCAAGAACAATTTTGCTTAACCGACATAGTTCAACACTCCAGAGGAAACACCATCATACCCAATCAGTCTTGCTTCTAAGAAAAAAATAATAAAATTGGGGAATAACATCATCAACCCCTCATGAACAAATCAATGTGTATATATGTGAAACACAACATTTACAGTAACGTCATGATGTATCTGGCTTTCCAACATTTGGAGAAAAAGAAACACCTGATCACATAGCCTGGTGCTATGTTAGATCCCTTACCTATTCCCAAAACAAAAGGAGCCTTGTATATGTTCCCTCCAAATCCCAAAAATTCAAAAAATGAAAAGAAAAAGTAGTTCAGACCCCTCCTTCAAAACCAAAAAACTGGGTAAGTCAGAAACCAATACCATGTCATAAAGCCTGGTCTGCTCACTCGGGGCAGATCTCGGCAAACACGGGGAGCCGCCTCCTCTGGCTTGGTCCGTAAAGGATGCGGTTTATGTACTCCTCTGTAGCCTTATTCGGTGGCCACACCGATGAACGTGGCAGCGATGAATGCGCACACGGAAAGTTCTCCTTCCCCGGCTGGGCAATTGCCAAGGTGGGCATCGCCGCAACTGAAGCATCAGGACGAGGTCGAGAATTTAGCGGTTGATGGTAGCGACCCACAGTTGGCGGTGTCTTGGATGCCTGCCCTCCAATCTACACGCGTAGTCACAAAATTCATGTACCACAAATATTCAGTAAGGGTTCCATGTTCCATTTGATAACATACATGCACATTCGTAAATCATACTAGATAGACATGATAAACATGTATAGAGATTATTCAATTGTATTCTAGATGTATTCTACTATTAAAATGAGAAATACATGCAAAAACTTCGCGATGACAATGAAATAAGTTAGTTTTTTTTTTTTAAATTACGAAGAATGTGATATCCAGCTTTAGAAGATACTGAAATTCTTTACTTCCAGTTTCAGTTGAAAAAACAAATGGATATACATGATAAAAATACAACAAATGGATATACATATACATGATAAAAAAACAACAAGAGCTATTGAAATTCTTTACTTACTTCCAGTTTCAGATGAAGGGGTCGCAGCTCTTCTTTCCCGTGCGCAAACTGCAATGAACATCACCAGTCAGTACAATTCACAGATTCCAAATTCCATGAAAGACCATTGAAAAGCATCCAACTTGTGTCAAAAAGGAACCTGGCATCGGGGGCCGAATCGGCAGAAACCTGAATCAATCCAAGAACCGCAAATCTCGGTCTTGTAGAGGCTGCCCCTGTTGTTCCCGCTGCTCTCGGTGGAAGAAGAAGAAGTCGGAGTCAAGAACGGACCGAATGCGGTGTCGGGAATCGAGGGCGACAGAGGATGGGCCGGCAGCCTCGCCCGGTGGCAGTGGTCATCCTCGACGAGCACTCCGTCCATCACGATCACGTCCTCCTCCTCGTCCACCACCTTCACCGGCGTCTTGTACACGGGCGGGGACCTGGAGGGGGGCGTCTGGAGGTGGAGGAGGTTCCCCATCGGCGAGAGAGGGGAGCGGCGGCCATGGCGGCCGCGGAGGATGGATGCGAGGGTGGGAGGGGAGTTGGAGCCGGAGAAGGAGCGGCGGACGTCGAGATCGAAGACGGAGAGATTGGAAGAGGAGGAGGCGCAGGCGTTGAAGGCCGGGCCAAGGTAGGTGGGGTTCGTGGAGAGGGGGGAGAGGTGGCGGGCGCGGCTCGGGTGGTCGAAGGAGTTGCTTCCGGTGCTGCTTTCGATGGCGGTGGCGGCGGTGGAGGTTCTGCCGGAGCTGCTGTTGCTGGAGATGCCGATCCCGCTGTAACGATTTGTTGCCATTTTTTTGGATTCCCTGAATCGAAGAGATCAAATCTTGAAAGAAATACAGAAATTCTGATAAACCAATCAACGTTTCAATCGATCGAGAGAAACGTATACTGAAAAGGGAAAAAAAATCAATGGATCACATGATACGATCTCGAAAGCAAGATGCGTCACTGATCGGTCAAAAAAAGTTCAATCGACAACATCAGTTTAGAATCTTAAGCAGAATTCAAGAACAGAAGATCGAATCGATGGACTCACCGTGGAATTCCACCCGATCGCCGATGCTAGGTTCACCTTCGACCGGAAATCGCCTTCGGATCCCGCGATCAGACGATTTTGACAGAGATTCTCCCTCAAAATTCGACGATCGAGAGCTCCGTTTCGAAAGAATCACCGCCAACGTTTCGCGCTCTTCGAAGCTCTCGTTTATGATCTGTCTTTCAAAATCTTCCGAATAACCCCACTTATATCCCCGACCGCCCCTCTGACGTGGCACGCTCACGACCACACGATAACAAGATTTCTCTCTCTACCGTCCGATTCAGAGAGCTCGCTTCGGAGCACAAAGCGTTTTCAAGACGAATTTACGAAACTGCACATCAGGTCAGGTCGGTTTCCTGCAAAACCAAAGGCCATTTCAGACAATACGTCCACTCCCTCGTGAAAGCCCTTCTACAATCCAAGTATTACGTAAAAGCCATCAACTTATAACCGCACGATCGATGACCCCTCCGGTTGACGGTGGATATTGCTCACGCGGAGATTACTGGCTGTAATGCTAAGAAGGATATTTACGTAATTATAAGATACCAGTAGGGGCATCCCCGTAAATACGTATGTCTCTCTCATGCTTCGATTTCGAGTTCACTGTAAAAAAGAAAAAATTTGATTTCAGAAACTACCAACCATATAAATAAATTTTATGCGACCCCAACAAACGCGATCCGATCGAAGGCGCTGGGGTTTGTGAAGCGTCAGAGACCTCTTGATCCAGGTCTGTATTTCTCGATCTGTTTCTCTCGTTTTTTTAGGGTTTGTTTTTTACATGCTTTTGAAATTAAGTCCCTCTCGCTGTCTCTTTCTCTATGATCGTTTCTTGATTATTCGTCTGTGTTTGATAGAGCTTCAAATCTAGCTGAATTTTGAATGTTCTGGTCTCAATATGTGGGATTTCTTGTGAAGTTTTCTTTCCGGAATCTGAGAAATGAAGTATTGCTTCTCTTTGCATTTGGTGGATGTTTTTCTACTGATCTGAATTGATTTGTAGAATTGATTCTCTTCATTGGTGTTTTTTAATGTGTTAATTTGTAATTTCAAATGACCGGCAAAGATTTTGATCAGAGTGAGCTTTGAAGATGATACGCTTCAAACATTTGGATGAAGATTTTGGTTATTATCATTTTGAGGAACTAGAATTTGAGCCTGATTTTAACTTAGAATTTGATTGTAGAAGTTCCAGCCTTGTTCAATATCTGTGGATGCAACATGTGAATTGTTTAGCTGTGTTTGAATCAACAGATATGTGTTTTTATTGGGTCAAATAATTTATTTCTTTCAGGATAGAATTGTCAACTTCAGTTGCTTGGTTTCTGAGTAGGTGATTTTTGAATTTGAGAAAAGGTAAGCAGGTTAACCTGAACTTCTACTTTTGCGTTTCATTGCATGTTTTTTTTCATCCTTTGTTGCCCATGACTCTACTTCTTTGTTTCTGGTTAGACATTCTACTGCATAAGCTTCATTATAGCATCTGTAACATGTGTGTGTGTATAATATGTATACATCATTATATGCATTTGATCCACTCCAGCAATAGCAAGATTGCTTTTTGTCACTAATATAGGGCCAGAGAGGTGGCAATCCTTTTTCGAAAGGACTTAATGGGTCTTCTCTGGCTACTCTCTACCCACATCTCTATAGGGTGGCGAAAGATACTTTTATTGTTGATTCTTTTACATGTGGCAACAACAACATTGTTTAGTGCCCTCGGTTTTGTCGCAACCTGAATGATGAAGAAGTGAAATTCACATCCGTTCTTACATCTCTTCAACAGGTAACATTGGACTTAGAAGAAGAATATTTGATGCTCTCCGAAATGGTTTTACCGTTAGAACATTCTCTAAAAGGCTCAATATGAACCTCTCAAGAGAGATTCCCTGTCGTTTTGCTCATCAAATTTGGAGAGTCAATGCTCACTTGAAAATTTGATGTTTCATGTGACTACTACCTCCAGAGATAAAACTAAAATGTACGAACTGGGTGAACAATGGAAAAAGTTGTTTGTGATATATGTGGAGAAGTTGAAGAAACAGGAAATCATTTATCCTGGTTTCCCACATAGTGCTCACTTATGGTTAAAGGTGAGGTCGTCACTTGGTATGAGATGTGATTTAAAAAATATTGAGATGTGGGAATGGTTTTGGAAGAGAAGGAAGAGAGGGGTTTAAAGTTTCAAAGCAAAATTCCAATGGCTCATTCCTCAAGCGGTTTGAACAATTGCATTTTTAAAGGCCATATGTTGAAATTACTTGGGCAGCAATTACGACTTATAAGCTTGGGTTACAATTCTTCATGGAGTGGAAAGGGTTGAAATCTTCGATTTTTGGATTAATTTTGGGAAGGCTTCAATTCTATCGTGGGGTCTTCCCTTCGATCTTTTTACTTTATTACTCTTGTTATTTGAATATTTTGTTGGAGATCCCTCATTTCTTTTGTGTTCGTGAAGCAACATTTTATAATATGATTGCTTCTACCCTATTTTCATATATATACAACCCGCTTTTCTCTCTTTTTCACAAAAAAATACTAGGAAGTTGCGGATCAAATTCGGATACCAGAGGAGAAGAATCAACATATATAACATAACATTTCTCCTCCAATTCCCTGTAGTCGAGCCTCCCGATCTGTCATTATACCTCTAGAAGTAGAAACAATTACAATCCCTATTCCGCCTAAAATCTTGGGAATTCCTTGATAGTTGGAATAGATTCGTAAACCAGGTCGGCTGATACGCTTTAAAATAGTTCTATATATCCCTTTCCTAGTCCTTCTATGTCGCAGGGTTAAAACCAAGAAATCTTTATTACTTTCCCGATGTTTTCTAACGTTTTCAATAAAACCTTCTCGCAGAAGTATTTTAACAACGTTTTCGGTAAGATTCGTAGATGCTATTCGAACTGTCCCTTTTTTAGCCATTTGAGCATTTCTTATAGAAGTTATTATATCGGCAATAGTGTCCTTACCCATGACGAACTATAATTATAGGTACTCCAAATTTTGATATAATCAGCGTGTTAGGTTTTTCGTTATTTTTCTTATTTTTTTTTTTATGAATTAGTAAAGTAAAGATATATGCGTGAGACACAATCTACTAATTGATCTATATCAGATATCCTAGTGTAGCATCATCTACCACTATTTATAATACCTCAGGAGCTAGGGAAACTATTTTAGTGAAATTCAAATGTCTCAATTCCCGAGCGATCGCACCAAAAACTCGAGTTCCTTTTGGATTCCCTTCTTGATCAATGACAACTGCTGCATTGTCATCATATCGTATTATCATACCGTTGTCACGTTTGAGTTCTTTACATGTACGTACAATTACAGCTCTGACCACTTCTGATCTTTCTAGAGACATATTGGGTACTGCTTCTTTGATTACAGCAACAATAACGTCACCAATATGAGCATATCGGCGATTACTGGCTCCTATGATTCGAATACACATCAATTCTCGAGCCCCGCTGTTATCCGCTACATTTAAAAGGGTCTGAGGTTGAATCATATCATTTTTGTTTTTAATCTGCTCTTTCAATGCAAGGGTGAAGGAAAAAAAGAAATATTGTCCGTCTGGAAATAAATAAAACTTCGTTTGTATTTTGAATCCTAAATAAATACCCTTTATCTTTGTTTCCACACTCCTTATCTATCCCGCAATAATAAATTGCGTTCTTATAGGCATTTTGGACGCGGCTATTTCAATAGCGGCTCTGGCTACAGTTTCTGATACTCCACCCATCTCATAAAGTATTCGACCCGGTTTAACAACGGATACCCAGTATTCGGGGGATCCCTTCCCCGAACCCATACGTGTTTCCGCGGGTCTTATTGTAACGGGTTTGTCCGGAAATATACGTACCCAGATTTTTCCACCACGACGTGCATATCGTGTCATTGCCCTTCGCCCCGCTTCTATTTGTCTAGATGTGATCCAAGATGGTTCAAGTGCCTGAAGAGCGTATCTTCCGAAACAAATATGACTGCCTCGATAAGACATTCCCTTCATTCTTCCTCTATGTTGTTTACGGAATCTGGTTCTTTTGGGTTATAGTTGATGGTTATTTCTCAATTCCATCTCTACTGTAGAATCGGACATGAGAGTTTCTTTTCATCCAGCTTCTCGCGAATGAATATGAATTCAAAAATATTACATATACAGGTGTATTTAATGAATAATACAAAAAATCGTGGTATTTGTTGATATTGAATCATATATATAACACACACATACTATAGGGCTAGAGGTGTATAATTTTGTTGTAGCTGAAATTTGTGATGGTTTGTTGTTTGGGCAATGTATAAGTTTTTTAGAACTAATGTATTTAACCATGCCAGCTTTTTGTCTAGTGGATTACTGATTTCCATTGTGATTTGTTGGCACTTCAGGAGGGGCAATGAATTTTCTCATGAGGGCTGCAACTCCTGCAGTCCCACTCCCAGATCCACCTACTGTTCCAGATCCTAATGCAGACATGATGCCTGTTCATGGACCAGCTACCACATTACAAGGCCTTATTGCCGATGATCCATATCCAGTTCCCTCCCTAGTGGAAGATGGTAATGGGGAAAATGATGGAGGTGGAGCTGTTACTGGAGATGCCCCAGGGCTAGCTGCAAAGAACCAGATCCCCGTCCGAAACCACACAGATGTTCCTGAAGATGAAGGGTTGATAATCATTCCATGCAGTATGTTTATTTTCTTCTTTGTTAATATAGTTATTAATAGGATTGGTGGCCAATGGGTCCAAGCATGCATCATCATGATATTTATATACCTCTGTTGTTTTTTACCTATCGGTCTGAATTTTACTGGAATTAGACATTAGTTAATTAGTCTTACAAATTTTCCCTTCCTACGCATTTCCTAATTTGTGCACCAGCCTGTGGGAGTTAAATCATCTTTATATACTCTTTTGATAGCTATAAATATTTGATTTTTAGTTCCTTCTCATAAGTGCTACAAAATGCATGCAACTAATTTTCATGGTTTCTATAACATGGTCATCTTGATGATGTTCTTGCAGAGGAACTTCCGGAAAACTGGAGTGACTCTGCAGATATGCTTTCCTTTCGCTCATTGGACCGTTCTTTCATTTTTCCGGGTGAGGCTCTCTAAATATCTGGCTTGCCCTTTTATACTTCACCAATGCAGTTCCATATACTCAAAACAGCTTACATTGCTGGGAATCTGATTCTCTTTTGGCCTCAGGTGAACAGATTCATATACTTGCATGCCTATCAACTTCTAAAGAGGATGCTGATGTCATAACCCCATTTAGAGTTGCAGAAATGATGAGTAGAAATGGAAGTGCTCAAAATATCAGACAGCCAAATGGAGTAGTAGGAACTGACTCCAGCTTTACTCAAGATAATGGCATGAATCAAGCATCTGATTTGCAGGATGTAGTTGAGAATGGTGAAACAATATTGACTACAGACAATACTGATTTGAAACATGATATTTCTGCCAGTGAAACCTTTATTCGTATGGAAGACTACAGGAAGAGGACTGAAAGATTATTGGAAAGATTTATGAACTCTCATTTCTATGTCAGAATTGCGGAAGCTGAAGAACCACTCTGGTCCAAGAGAAATGTGGCAGAACCTTCCTCTTCTGACATCACTGGAGAAAAAATCCCTCCCAGCAATCGAGGATCAAGAATGACCACAAGAAAAGGAAACCTTCTTCATGCAATTATTGATAAAGGAAGTTTTGATGGAAGCGGATCTGGTGGAGTTGCCAGAAATATTGTCAAATGCTGCTCTTTGCCTAGTGGTGACATAGTGGTATGTTTCAGCTTTTAAAGTACAGCTATCTGTTGTTCTTCTCACTGCAGATCCGTTTCAGCATAGTTTTTCTGTTGATGTCTGTTCCATTGGTATCGCTCATGGGCATTTTTAGATTGTTGCACTTTTTGTTGGGTTAATGTGGTTGATGTAGAATTTCTGATACTGCAAAACTTTTTTTTTCTGAAAGAGTTATCCTTTTAACGACCTTTAGAATGGTAGCCCCATATGGATTTTATATATTACAATAAAGCGTATTAATTATTGAACTCTGAAACTTATGACATGCTATTAAAAGATGGTTGTAACGTGCTTTCTTGTTGATACACTTTACAATTTGTTACCAATTATTATCATGTTCATTGCTAGATCTAAAAAATTAGTAGGTTTGATAAATATGAAGAATGTCAAGCCCTTTCCTAGCAGATAAATTTGGTTTATGGAATTTATCTTATTCGTTTGAAGACAGATCTGCATAAAATGGACATGAATTTTACGACTGCTCTACTGCCTGTCTTTTCTTTTGATTTACATCAATGACTATTGACATTTGGTAGATGATGGGTTTTACTATGCCAATTGCAAATGTAAGAACTCACCATTGAAAGATTAGAAAAGGAAGAAAAAATTATGCAGGGTTGGAGGGGGGGTGGACATGATCAAATGTTTATTCCAACATGAACAAAGAGGAGTGTAAGAGAAGTCTTGAAATTTGAAGTAAATGCAAGCCAGATACAATCTGAGCCTACAATAGGTGTGAGTTCTGCTATTACGTATTAACATATCATTATTTATTGTAAATTATAATCCTGTCAAGTTCTAACTTTGAAAACCTTGCATCACCTTTATTTTATATCCATGCATGTTGGCTTTATTTTGTTTAATGTAGAATGTCTTATTGGCTTAATACCCTGATTTCTTTGGAAGTAAAAAATATGAAACAGATTCGTTTTCAGACTGGATAAAAATTCTGCAAGGCAAGGCATTTCAGATTTCTGCTTGATGTCATGTGCTCACAGTTGTAATTCTAGGTAGAATATGAAAAGTGGGATGGAAGATAATTTTTTTAAAAGGGAATTAATGTATGCATATTCCCTGAATAAGTCATGCAAACTCCCCCCCCCCCCCCCCCCAACAACAAAAAAAAAGGTATTTGTCTTGTCGTGAACAGAATGTACTCTTTTCTCTTAGAAAACCGAATGGGTAGCAGAATAATAATCTGGTTTTAAGCCTAATACTGAAAACAAACAGTGGCTGCCCTAAATTCTCTTATATTCAGCCACGTACCTATGTAGCCTGGCTATGAGTGAATTAAATGTACACATGGATTATATTGGTGATTTTTTTAACCTGTTATTATTTAGAAAATATTTTGTTCATTTACTTTGGATCAATATTTATTGCAGTTACACTAAATCTCATCTGACCCCCACCATTCGGCTACATTGATTTTCATGTAAAGTCTGTTGATTTTAATGTAAGTTGTTCATAACTCTAATCCTGATTGTGAGTTATAGCCCTCAATTATTATCATAAGGTTAGTATTTTTAAATATAACTCCATTCCTGATTGTTGTTGATTGATTTCTCTGGGACATTTTTTTGTTATTCCACATCTTCTACTTTCTTTTTCTTTTTCTCTTTTTTCTTAGCATCCTTGCATGGTTATTATTAGCTTTATTTGCTAAGATAAGACATATTTTAGGTTGTGGGGTCTTTCGATTATTATTTTGCATTGTTATTTTGCCTGTTCTAAGATTTTAGTGGTGTGACATTTCTGATATTTGTATGTTGGAAGGACGCAGGTGCTTTTACAGGTCATTTTTGGAATTAGCGATGTGAAAGATCCTGTTCTTGAGATTCTTCAATTCGAGAAACAAAACAATAATAGTTCTGCTCCTGAAAAAAGTGACAACCTATGTGTTCCAAAGCAGGATGATCCATGTGGTGAGCTTTTAAAGTGGTTGCTTCCTGTAGATCGTGCTCTACCTCCTCCTCGTCCATTATCTCCCCCACATTTGAGCTCAAGTTCTGTTATAGGAACTCATAGATCAACACTCTCTGCTTCATCTGGTTCACAACTTTTCTCCTTTGGTAATCTTAGAAGCTATTCCATGTCTTCACTTCCTCAAAGTGGTTCAGCATCTGCACCTGCTGCTTCTCCCCCATCCAGTACAAATCAGAGCTTTGAGCTTGAAGATTTTGATCGCTTCTCACAGAAGCAGCCAAAGGCTCAGGAAGTCGGAACTGAGGGACTCCTATCTTTTCGGGGTGTAACATTGGAACCAGAAAGATTTTCCACCCACTGTGGGTTGGAAGGCATCTATATACCTGGTAGGAGGTGGAGGAGGAAACTAGAAATTGTCGAACCCCTAGAAATCCATTCTTTTGCTGCCAACTGCAATACAGATGATCTTCTGTGTGTTCAAATTAAGGTATTCCTGAAGAACAAGAAAGAATGTGAGCTTGGACAGTTCTCCATTGTTCACTTCACTGTCGTCTGGTGTAGTTTTAATGAAGTCTATGCATTTTTTTAAATGTTACTAATAGATTCTTGAACAATGTGCAGAATGTTACTCCTGTCCATCTACCAGATATAGTTATTTTCCTAGATGCCATAACTATTGTCTTTGAGGAGGCACCAAAAGGTGGATCCCCTCTTACATTACCAATTTCATGTATTGAGACTGGAGATGGACACGCTTTGCCAAATCTTGCACTCAGGTTAATCTCAGTTCTATTTTCCTTCCATTACTTATGGTAGTTGCTGATTGCCTGATTCTAATGTTTTATTGTATTGCAGAATTATTTCTTGTAATTGCTTGTGTGTGTGTGTTCAAAGCATTATGATGGCTGTCACTTTATTGTTAAAAATAATTATGGAGACTACACATTCTACTTCTACCTTTTTTATCATGTATTTTGCAATGTCATTACGATTGGATAAGCTTAGCTCATTCAGTAGCATCATTAAATTCACTTGCTTGTCTAATCAGAGAATTAATACATCTGAATTGTCATGTTTATTCATATACAGATGTTAATCCATTGGGGAACTTTTTATTTATCTGAACTTTGTTACGCTGATACGTTCTTCAGGATTTCACTCTCCGGACCACTGTGCCTACTGTGCCTGTTCACAGTTCTGTTCAAATAAATTTTACCAGTATATCAACTTGAAAAGTTTGTTCATGGTTGCTCTTTATAGATCATATGTTAGCACACACTTTTTAACTCAAGAAGCCATAACACCATAAATTAACAAGAGCTCAGAAAAAAGGATGGGATGAGAGGAAGAAATTTATTTAAATATATTTTTGTTCTTTTAAGAATTAACAACTGTGATTTTTTTAAGACACAGTCACTATGTAAAAATCTACCCAAAAGAAATCCCAACAGGGAGAACTTGTAGTCAAATTCTCTTTTGTGTTGAACAATTGTTGGTAAAGTTCTTTTGGCTTCTGTGTGACATGAGTGGCTTGTTTGAAGATCTAGATCAAAAATGGCATTTTTGACTTTCATTTCTGCCTCTCCGTATTATTTTACCTATGATTTCTAGATGCATAACACAAATGGGTATCCAATATAGGTAGGGGTGGTAAACAAGTCGAACGAGCCGAGCTTTGACCTATTCAAGCTCGGCTCGGGACCAAGCTTCATTTCGTGTTCAAGCTCGGCTTGTTGGGCAAGTGAAAAGCTCGGTTGAAGCTCGGCTCGGCTCATTTGTTAAACAAGTCAAGCCGAAGCTCGAATCAAGGCTTGGCTCGAGCTCCTTTAGTTAAAAGAAAACCTTGTTTAGCATTTGAGAAGTCATATTTCACAAATCACAACACCTTATACATGTGAAAGTAACATAAGCTCGGGCTCGGCTCGTTCCCCTTTTTTTTGTTAAGTAAACGAGCTCATCTAGGTTCGGCTCGTTTACAAGAGCTTTAAAAATTGTTCAAGCTCAGCTCGTTTGTCTAATCGAACGAGCATGAACGAACTTTAACCGAACCGAGACCGAGCTGCTCGGCTCGTTTACCAGCCCTAAATATAGGGACATGCATTGTAAACAGGTACTCACTGTGGGCTGAATTACTGAGAAGTGGGCCTAGGGTTGGATGGTGACGTAAAGTCCAAATGGATTAAGATTTGCTATCTGGGATGTGAAATTCCTGCTTTTTAGGGTTTCATATTTTATAGGCTTTCGTGGTTGGAATTTGATTTGTGGTGAAGTATGGACATGGTAGATATGTTTGACTAGGACCGGGAAATCTTTATAGAAGGAGAAAAATATGCAAGTTAGCTGAATGTGTGGAAACTTATTGGAATGATGAATTAGGTTCAGCTGGATTGAAATTTGATTTAGCACAGGCTGCACAGCTATGGGAGGTTATGGAAACGTTAGATGTGAGGAGGATAGTTAGAGTTTGAGGTTGATTGGGAATATTAAAGCAGGGGGTGCAAGAATTTATGTTTGGCTAGGACTGGTAGGGTTGAAGAGAAAGGGTGCTGCAGATACAAGTTTACAGGAAAAACTTGTTATGGTTGTGATCATAGTCGTCTAGGCGGCCAAGCGAGCTTAGGCGGTGGGCATTTGCCTAGGCATGTCTAGATGCTTAATTACACATGTATTTTTAAGGTGATGGTATTATTATTGTTAATTTTTTAATTATTCATGCTTTGCTTTTTCTACAAGTGAATCTTATAAATGAAAAGTGTAGGGTTAGAATGCGAAGTGAGTTAGGGGAAGGGGGGACAAACCTACCATCGAGCTACTTCTTATGTTTGATGTTACTTTCTCTATTTGTGGTGGCTTGGTGGACAACAACAAGAGAAAATCAATACCTTATTGGTCATTATTCATATGAATAAAATAGTTTGAGCAATATATATAAAATGAATTAAGTCCAAGCTATTAATTTCTTTAAATCTCAACCATTCATAACAAATGAACCAAGTCCATTAAGCGTCCGCCCAACCCATTTATTCTACCTAAGCAGGACAGGCAATGTCGAGGCACGTATACAAGCCCAGGCACTCACGACACTCAACAATGTTTAGGTTCACGAGGTCCCGCACCGAATCACTTCCCTATATATATATATATATATATATATATATATAACATAATATATTTAATATTAAAATATTTATATATATATATATATGTAATATATATATATATATTACTATTATAACAATGGCTAAGCTATCATAACTAAATTTTTTACATATATAATATATGTGTGTGTGTGTGTCATAAAAAATTAGTTATAAAATATATATTTTAATATATATATATAATATGATTTATTATAAATTCATAACTAATTTGCTATAATATCATAACTAAATTATATATATATATATATAATATGCGTGATTACTGCGGCGAACGGCAGAGGCACCACGGGCCGTCGACATGGGTCCACTATGGTTGTGATCAGATGGAGCACGTCGCGGCCGCACCTGCCGTTGCACCTAATCATTTTCATATATATATATATATATATATATATATATATTTAATACATCTTATATATATACATATATGTATTTTTAGAAATATATATTTTTTATAAATAGCATTACCAAACACATGTTGTGGAATCACAAGTTTTCTCAATCATGTTCCTTAAGGTTGGCAGATTCACAATCCTAAACCTGGGAATCCCAGGATTCACTGTAATTCTCAACCAAACACACCCTTAAGCTCCACATTAAGGGCAAAATTTCCAAATTGCATTGGGGACTAAAATATTTTCATTGATTGATGGTTGAAGACAAACTACACTTATAGAGGGGTTTAAAATCTACACCCGATCCTAACAGACTCTAATGAAACCCACAAATTCACTGCCTATTTATTTAACCTACTTGATTTAAAGAAAGACCACTTGTATAAGTTCCACAGCCTATGAGTATCTCAGCAGAGAATGGTATTCACATATTCCTGTTCAGAATGCTTTAATCATATTTCTTCCCTGATGTGCATGTTAATTCCTGTGCCATTATGGCTTTGTGACTGAACATGTACAGTGAACTTAAGTTTACTGGAGCCAGTTTGTGTGATATTGGGGGGGGGGGGGGCATACATGTTTTCTTTGTTCTACTAATGGCATCCATTTTGATCATTTTATGGCAGGAGGGATGAGGAACATTCTTTCATTTTGAAACCAGCTACTTCATTATGGAAGGACTTCAAGGTTCATGGAACCAGAAGTTATCTACCAACACAGTTGCGGATGGGAAATACTGAATCAAATATGCCTGTCATCCCAAAGGTCAGTGAAGGGATTTCTTCAGCGTCTGATCAGTATGCAATTCTCGTATCTTGTCGATGCAACTACACTGGTGAGTGTATGATTTTCTGATTGAACTGTAATTTTCTTCACAAGATTGGACCACTTCATTGATGTTTCCTCTTTTTTCCTTGTCTTGCAGAATCAAGGCTATTTTTCAAGCAGCCTACAAGTTGGCAACCTCGTGTTGCTCGAGATCTCATGATTTCTGTTGCATCAAAAATTTCAGAACAAACTGCAGAAACAAATGGAAAAGTTTCCCAACTCCCAGTGCAGGTCTGTATCACCCATGATTCCACACTTAATTTTAACCATGGAACTACTATTTAATGGGTTCCATATGAATTTGGCAGGTATTGACCCTTCAGGCTTCAAATTTAACATCCGAGAATCTTACCCTAACTGTTCTTGCACCGGCATCTTTGGTCGCACCACCTTCTGTGGTGCCCTTGAACTCTGCACCAGAAACCCCGGTAAGCCCATTTGTTGGTTTTCCAGAGTTTATGGGAAGAGTGGACAGGGATAGACTCGGACCTGCTGTGCAGAGGTTGAGTTCATTGCCCACTGTTGGCGAGAGTCAAAAGGAGAGCAGCGATACTGGAACAAGATCGATTTCTCTTACTGATCGCACCATATCTACTACTGATATTGTTTCAAGCGCTGATTTGGGTTGTACACACCTATGGTTACAGAGTGCAGTTCCTTTAGGGTAACTATTATCCTCTATGTTTGCCCTTTTTTAATAATTTAAGGTGGTTTCAGTCATTCTCATAGCATATAATGAGGTACATTGCTCTTGTGTTTTTCTTCCGCTGTTGAAATCAGATGCATTCCCTCTCAATCAAGTGCGACAGCGAAGCTTGAGTTGCTTCCATTGACTGATGGCATAATTGCTCTTGACACACTGCAGATTGCAGTTAAAGAGAAAGGTGCGCTTTCTCCATTGCTTAAGATATAATTATGGTTTTGAAATTTTGGTGCCTAAGTATATCTTTAGTCCTGAGATATCCGACCTCAAATGTTCTGCGGTTCTTAAGACTTTTTTGTTTGTTTGTTTGTTTGTGTTGGTTGGTAAATGTTGGGTCTCAAACCCATGACCTCTTGGTTGCAATATCTATTGTCAACCACTGAGTTACGGGTCCAAGCCCCGAGTTCTGAGACTTGCGTATTTCTTATTGGTGATATAATTTTACATGTATGTGGTATGCATTTGTTAATTGAAGGAATGATAAACAGACATCAGTTATAGACGGAGACTCTTAATGCACATATGAATTTCATTTTTCTACTAGATTCCTTGATAGGATTAAAATTTAAAGAAATTAAGCAAGAAGCAACAATTAAAAAACACTTTATAAGTTAGCTTATTCTTTATAATGTTTATAAAAAAACAATAAAAAAACACTTTATAATGCAGACCTGGTTCACCTTTCCCTCTGTTTGCCCCCTGCCTTCTCTCTTATAAGTTAGCTTATTCTTGTAAATTTTGTACGTTCTTGTAAATTTTGTACGTTCAGGTATAGCAATACAAAGTCTTCAGTTACCAATAAAAAAAACACTTTAGTGTAAGTGAAGATGATAAAAACGTTTCATGTGTAAAGTGTAAACATTTTGAGTCATAATTGCAAATTGCAATCAATACTTGAGTTGTGCTTGAAAGTCCCATTTATGATGAATTGATTGTCATTTGTCTGATATACCAGGACTGACATACGTGCCAGAACAATCATTGAAGATCCATGCAACTTCTAGCATCACGACGGGGATCTCATGATATCGACATCATATTCTTATCACCATATCCATATCCATATCCATATCCATATCCATATCCATGGTGTTATGTATAGCATCAATTGTTGCTGTTTGTCGAACAGTCGGTGATCGCCAACATCCTGCTTTGATTGATAAGATGGTAAAACATCAAATTGCAAGGCCTGTCATTCTTTCCCTATTCTTGAGGTGTTTTGGCTTATTGAAAATTTTCTTTGTGAGTTCATAAGCCATTATAATTTTGTAATGATTGGAATACTTGGTATACTATGTGTGTTTTTACTGTGACTCTACATGCAGTTCTGACTCTAGACAGTTGATACAGGGATACCAGAACTTTTTTTTTTTCTTCCCTGCTAAGGGAAGGGACCAGAATTTTATTACAATGAGATTTATTATTTTTTCCAAAACTATGTGCTTGGGAGTTTTTTTTTTTTTTTTTGTAAGATTAGTGCCCCATGATTTGATTATTGGTCATTCTTTATGGAGAGTGGGGTGCTAGCCGACTTTCCCAAAACTCGATTCGCATGTGCTTGTGAGTTTATTACCCAAAATTATTCAAGATGATGGGATGATAAACTTGGTGAATAAATGAAAGTGGAATAAATACACTGAGCCACTGTTTGGTTCATAAACCTCGTTCCATGAAGCAAGACGGGAAGGGTGTGGCTACTCGGTCATACCAGCGGATGCATGAGTTCGATATGGTGAGGCGCAACAATATGGTGTTCAAAGGTGCATCGTTCTATGAATTCAAAAACCTATGAGACTTTATTTGCAAAAACCTATGAGACACGACGACATAGATGTTTCAGGGAGTGGGGCACTACTCTGGGTGGGGCCTCAACAATTCATATCGACGATAATGCACTCTTTATCGTCAAGTAGAGATGGGCTCAAGCAGGGGCGGGGTAGAAACCTTGTTCTACTCAACCCGGCCCGGGAGCCCGGGCGGGAAGGGGGGGCGCTGTGGCACCTGGTGTGCGTGTCATATCACCATGTAACTTCTACTGTTTTAACTATGTTTTACTTTTCTTTCTTCTCAGCTTATTCAATCATGTTCTTTTTCACTACTGAAATAGAATTTGACTATTTTCGTTCAAAAAAAAGAGTATGAATAAGCCGGTGATATTTGTAGTTCCAAGTTACTCCATTCAATTCATGGGAGTTTGTATATCAAATCAATTAATCATTATCCTCTTATAAATCAACTCTCATGTCATTTCATTTCACTTTATATAAATTTTTATCAATCCACATCTTATTATCTTTTTATCTAAAATTTATCCCATCGATCAAATAACAAAACCTTCACGTTCATTTTTGTATTATGATTTATTCGCATGGGTAAAATGATTTACATTGCTACCTAGGGCTAAAGATGCATAAATTGCTATAGATCATTGGGCAGCGATATTTTCACCCAATTATTTTAAAAACAACTTTTTTTAATGAGCACACCCCGACCTAACCCACCCCGTCTGTCTCACCCCTTGTATCCCTCTTTAGACCCCTACTCTATGGCATGTATGCTTTGTGGTGTCATACCTCTCAGTTCGACTTCACAAGGTTGAACGAGTCATGAGACTTAAGGCATCTGTTCGACTTTTGAAGTTGTCACCTCACAGGTTCACATGGCCGAATGAATCACATAGACTTAAAAACATTGTGATGTCGCTTTATCCCAGGTTGACTTTATAGTGGCGAACGGGTTTAAGACACTCTCTGTAACCCGTTCAACGTTGTGAAGTCATCACTTATATCTCAGATCGAATTACTGGGTCGAACGGGTCTTAAGGCCCTCTCTATAACCCCAGTCGTCATCTATATCTCAACTCGATTTCAGAGAGTCGAACGGGTCAAACAGACTTAAGACCCTCTTTGTAACCCGTTCGAAAATCGTTACTTATATCCTAGGTCGACTTCACAGAGCCGTACTGCATAAAATCTGGGTTAGCATCAACATAATCGCATTGTATTAATAAAATATTTCTAAAACATCATTTTATTTAACACGTGAACGCCATCGAAACATGTCAAAAACTCATAACATTATTATTATCAATTACAACATTGTGAATCGACCTCCCCACATGAAAGGTTCTTTCAAACTATCTGCATCTATCTCTAAATTAACTGGTCTATGTATATCTTCTTCTTGCACTCCTCTTCCTTTACCTGTGGCCCATTTGCTTCTTCTTCCACAACCGATTGTTCAACAAATGAAATGTTTGAACTTGAAGGTACATCACTGCTTTGAGTTGACAATGCATTATAGTCATGCTGCACAAAAAATAAGAAGATGTCATAATCAATATGAAATGAATATTGAATAAGTCAATCATACAAATCATTTACTAAAAAGCAGTGTTACATATCAATCACCCAAATTTTTCATTATCTATATATGGATGTAAGAGATAAATTTAAACTCATTATTTACAAACCACCTAATACATAACACTATACCCTATTTTTTCATTCTCTGTCATAACCAATACACAAAAAATATCAATCATTCAATGATACTTCCTTTAGAAAAAAAATAAAAAGGTAAAAAATCAACTTCATCCAACTAAACCCAAAACACATACTAAACCCACATGGTTATTGCTATTTTATCATAACAAAACTGCTACAATTTTTTATCCATATTCTATTTTATTTTTCCTTGTCCACCTCGTGGGAAATAAAAGAGCCAAAAGAACTAGTCTAAGGTGTGTTTGGTTGTGCGATTAGCAAAACTGATTCTGTAAAAAGCTCATCTCCCAGCTTTTGAAAATCGTAGTTTTTGGACATATTTGTCTGAAATATATCTACTACAGTTAAATTATTTGGTTGCACGATTGTAGAAACAGTTATCTTACAGACGCAAAAATTGTTACAATCATGCAACGCAAATGGTACGTACCTAAGATTACTAAAGTTCATTAGCCTAGTGACGTCTAGCCCGTTGAAGGGTAATGGGCAAAGCCACAAGCCTATATGATCACTTCTCACTAAGGCCTAGTTTGATATTATGATAAAAGGTTGGGATAAGAAAATAATTTGGTTAAATCACATGTCATCCCGTATAGCATAAGAAAAAAAAGAATAAAGTATGGACAATTGTTCGTATTTTGAGAGAAAATGTGAATATATTTTGTTCTAGATAAAAGGTGAAATAGACTTTATCTGCACTTACAAAAAAACAAAAATAAAAAATTTCATAAAACCAAAACCAACAATATTAATACCTCTTTAATAGAAAGGGTAGACTTGATTTTTTTTTTTTTTTGAAGTTATCCCATATTTTACGTCGTGTGATCCAAATGCAAAGTTAAAAATAAAAACACAAAAAAATAGGAATAACAAAATACATTACCAAATGTAAATATAAATAAAAATAATAATCTTTTTATCTTTATGAATTAGACTAACTTATCCTAAATATTTATCCATTTACCAAACCAGGCAAGACGTTTTAAAACCATAAACTTATTGAGGGGCAAAACGGACAACCTAATGGTTTGAAAAGTCAGTCAACTTAATAAAACTTGATGTTTGTTTGTAAAGAAATATACTAGATTAACGAAATATATACTCAGAATAAATTAAAAACATTTATATTTTTTTTTAGTTTTCTAACTTTAGCATATACTAGAAGGGGAAAAAATAAGGAAATCTATATGTATCTAGTTACATACTTCTTTAGAAAATGAAGTAAACAGAGAATCATTTTATTTGTGACGAATCATGCAAAGAAAAACAAACACAACCATGACAGGGAGGGCCTCCCAATTCACCCACATACAGAGGCTTTTAAATCACCTTGCAAATGCAAAGATCACATGATCAATATCCTGAGTCACAAGTCTGTGCCACCACACAACCTGCCTGAGTCTTTTTTAAGTTAGGGAGTTTCAGAACATCAAAAAAAACAACAGCAACATATTTACATTACAACTGCAGGTGGCCTCTGCAAACATTACCTTCAAAGGCGATGAGACGCAAAAAGGAAGCAACAGCTTCCACCCTTTCTAACCAACCTCTGTCTCAAATTTCAAGCAGATACCCATGCTGAAGAGCTCCTGATAGAGCAACTTGGCCCCGTAAGGCACGTTGATCTTCACGATGTTCTCCGCCGAACCACAGAATCTGCAATACGGTCCCCGCACTTTTCCGCTTCCCTGAACAGACCTCTGAATGACATTCGCGACCCTCGTACATCCCTGACACACGTACATGTGTGAGAAGTCGCTCAGCCTGAACAGCCTCTCATGCAGGTTGGCTGAAGCGCCGTGGGCCAACAAGCAGTCTCTCTCCATCTCCCCAAACTTCACTCCTCCGAATCTCTTACGGTCCGCCACGGGTTGCCGCGTCAGAGGGTGGACTGGACCGGTGTTCCGGAGCTTCACTTTATCCTCGGCCATGTGTACGAGCCTCTGGTAGAATGTCGGGCCCATGAAGATCATCGCACGCATCAGTTCGCCGTTGCGGCCGCTTATAACCCTCTCGCCTCCCCATCTTGAGAATCCAACACTGAAATACAAAGCACGGAAAGATGTTCATGTTAAGAAAGTCGGACAGATTTGTATCCTTATGAGAAAAGATGCATCGATGGGAAGAAAGAGTAGATGCATCGATTTGCTCGTCTGGATGGACTGATAGGGAGAAAGAATTAGATAACTTCATGCAAGTCAAAAGCCACAGTTGCTGATAAGGATAATAGTGTCCCCCATTTTTGTTTATCAAGTCAACAAACATCAGAATTGTATCAAATGGCAATACAATGAAAATATTTCATCAATAAAGTGACTGAAAATTTAAAATTAAGATTTTAGTGACCAATTCCTCATAAATGTTGGCGAAGAACCTCTTACGAGAAAAAAGAAATGTCAAACATGGACCCGTTGTAGCAGAGCATTCCAATTTCCACAGTTCTATATAAGAAAATTACCTGTGCAGTTGTTCGGTTATAATGTCAAATGAAGCAGTAGTGAAAGGTGTAGCATATCTCACTGAACCACCGCACGCAATTCCTTTCCCCAAGGCAGCTTCGAGGAGTTGGCCAGGAGTTTGTCGAGTCGGAAATGCATGTGGGTTTATTACAATATCTGGAACTATTCCTTGGAGGGTGAACGGGAAGTTCTCTTGCGATTCAAGGAATCCAACCACACCTTTCTGGCCATGCATGCTTGAGAATTTGTCACCAAGACAAGGAGATCGAACCTAAAACATTCCCATAACAAATTAAAGTACATACTGGAGCTACTGATCCAACTAATTACAAATGTTAAAGAATTAAAGCATAAATAACATTTTGTCCCAAAGTACTCGTATATTTTTTTAAGTTTCTTAATGGACACGCGATAAATAAAATCACACCATGGAGAGGTAAAATCAACCCGTTTTGTTTTGGAAATAGCTAGTCATCCAATAAATAATAACCACATAAGAATTTAAAATCACCAGTGGCATTGATAATATTTTAACCGAATGTAACCATATTTTTTGCTATTTCTTATTGAACTTGTGATAAATAAGATAGAATGAAGATATATATAAAAAATTACACAACTTATTTAAAAATATTTTATGTAATAAATAAACCCTTTTTAATTTAAGTAGACATATGGAATTATCTGAAAAAGCTGTGTGCGTCTATTTACCCCTTTCTAATGAGCAGTGTGCGACATTTTAATGGGCTTTTAGTGATCAGAGGCCCATTATAATGTTACTATTAGACTAGCAGTCCATATACTAGCTCAGACCCTAACCAGAACAAAAACAGCCCACGACAGAACATCAAAGAGAATCTGGAGCTGCACCAGGCCAGTGTAAGAGTGACAACCTTTTGGCAAAGCATGGGAGTTGAACTGGGAAGCTCCCACCAATTGAGATCTTGCACAAACTCAATCAGGCTGGTTACCCATCTGGGGTTTTTTGTGATTAAAAAAAGTAATCCACCAATTCTAATAACTGGTGAATCAAAGAAGTCAATAAGAGTAGGAATAAAAGAGATGTCCCCACCCAGCCTACCCATACTCACAATACAAGGTCCTCACACAACCAATAAAAGACCATCCATAGGAATACAAATTCCACCCGCCCTGAGGAAAATGTGAGTACCAATCCTCAAGAAAAGAAACCCCAATTGTGCAGGTACTTTCACTATAGCATTCAATTCTCCCCGAAAATTTTCTCATTTCTAGCTAAGCAGATAAGCTAGCTGCATGTGGCATCATAGTTATGAATTTGTTCTTTTTGCTCCTGCTCCCCATCTTTTGGTTTAGAAAATTCAGTAAAATAGACCGCCAACTGTTGTCAATTAACTCACATAATTGAGGTATTTCCTTATTCTTGATTAATAAATCTCCCATGAATAATTAGAGGAATCACTTTCCTCCAAAATTAATAATGAAAATAATTCACATTGGCTCCAGCAACAAATTTATACCTACAGGAAAGAATAATGAAAAAGAAATATAAGAATGCTGAGGGAGTTATAGGAGTGACTCGCCGACAATAATCATTACCATATAAGAGCATCTCCAATCTTATACCCAAACTTTTATCCAAATTTAAATTTGAGTAAAAGTCACCCAAAACCCTCTCCAACAATTTACCCATACCCGTACCAAATCAATATTTTACTCAAATCCTTATCCAAATCAAGTGAAACTCAAATCTTTACCCAAATTTTCAACCTCTTTTTTTCTCTCTCCACATTTTCTTCAATATGACATTTTTTTTCTTTCAACTCCACCTTTAGTTGAATTATTTTAGATGCCTTCTCCCCCCCCAAAATTTTCACTATCTCTTGAACCCCCCCCCCCCCCCAAAAAAAAGGTTTTCTTTCTTAAATCTTCATCTTTTTTTTTGTAACTTCTTATTTTTACACCAATAAAAAATATTATTTTTACTTCTTTTTTTCAAAATTGGATGATTATAATTTTTAAATTTGAATATCTTGAAGGAAGAAAAATTGAGTAGTAAAATTTTTGGGAAAAGGGGACTTTGAAAATGTTTATAGGAAATAGCTAGACGAAAATTGAATTTTAAAAAAAAACTAAAACACAAAATGATGGTTGGAAACACATCATATCAAATCAAGCTTTTATCCAAATTTTAAGTGAAATTTAGGTATAGGTTTGAGTAAGGGCTAGAGATGGCCTAAGACGTATGGAAATTAAAATATCAAATGAAGGAGAAGCATGTGGCACATTACATAGAAGACATCATAACAAAGTGAGGGGAAACTATTGATTTCTTGCGAGTCTTGTTTGCCAGTAGAGCACAGAAATAGTTTCCTTAAAAAAAATTAGTTTACAAAAAGACACTACGCAGTAGAAACAGAGAGCTATCAAGAAAGAAGCTGAACGAATCAGAGATTGGAAAGCTAGACAGAATAAATAAATAATTGATGTACCTGTCTCAGAGTAACAACAGCATAGTTCCTGCCATCATCATTCGCAGAAAGAACAACTTTCTGCACCATTCCTTTCTCGGTATGTTTCAACTTGATACTGTGATCAGCTCCAGATTCAGCAACCTTTCCAATGACTATATCCCCACTTCGCAAACTCGCCCCAATATATGGGAACCCATCATTTTCGAGACTATCTACAGGTCCCAGTTTACTTTCAGTCTTACCAAAATCCACCTTGTCTTTTACCTTTAATCGTTTGGTTGGGAGAAGCTCACTGTTATCAACATCAGTCTTGTAACTCCTAAAATGCTCCGTACGAAACATTCCACGCTCTAGAGAAGTCCGGTTCATGACCAAGGAATCCTCCTGATTGTACCCTTGATGAACATTGACTGCTACAATAGCATTCTGGCCATTGAAGAACTCTGGTTTAGCAATAAAATCACTTTGGTCCAGGGAACAATGTGGTTTACCAAGGGAATCAGACAGCATTGTTCTGAAAAGCGGTTTCTGTGGATAGTATAACTGATGAGAGAGTGTGTCTACTCTAAGATTTGGATTTGTTGTGCTGAATCCAATAGCCTGTTGTGAGTGCTTTTCAGCTTGCATGAGGACTCTCTTTGCAAAATCATGGTTGGCAAAAGGGATGATGCCACAACTTAAGCCCAGTAAGAAAGAAGGATCAAGTTCACAGTGCGTGTAGTGGTACAGTGGACGATCTTTATCCCCAGTGTACAAATCTTTAATCTCCCAGGCAGTATGACAATCTTCTTCTTCTTCAACACCTATAAGCTCTACAACAGCTTCATCCAAGAGACACTGGAATGAATAGTCTCCTCTGAATTTTTTCATTTTCTTTAAATTCTCAACAACCAGAAGGGGACGTAGAATTCTTCCTGCATCAGAAAATATGCGCACCTCTCTTTCATGCTTGTCGTTTTTTATTTCCACCTGTAAAAATTATACAATCAAGGATACACCAATTGTAGATTAAAATAACAGCTACTGACTGTGTAATGTGAACGCATTCGAATATTTATCAAGAAGGAATTATGTTGCCTAGGTTAGCCACAATGAGGAAAAAAGAATTCTTCTGGCATCAAACGATATGGTTCCTCCTTGATGATTGTCACTCTTTGATTTCAACCCATACAACATGCATATAAGAGGAAAGCAAAACAACTATCAAGTGCATGGCAGGAATGCATCGGTGTGAATTATTTTTCACTTTTCTTATATATATAATACATAGGATATAATACTGACTACTCGGCCAGTTTATATCTATATATCAACAATATATTGACAGAAAATCAATATATCATCTGACATAAAAAATATATAAAATGGACCTATAAGTGGTCTGATTTAATCGATTGGGGGTCAAAACCGATACATCGATCGATATTTCAAACAGCGATATTATGTCTCATGAAACAAGTGATATATTGAAAATGGAAACCTCTTCATAAGTTACAAGCAGGTCTCCAGGAAATTTCACTCTGGAATCAAACTTTTCCTTAGATTTCACATGCCTTATATTTTGATGAAATAAGTGATCCAATGCATGATCAATAAAGGCCATATACTTATAACAGGGCTTTCACAACACAAAATTTTATCACGTGCTTATTATTTTGATAAAAAAACGATCACATGTTTCAGTGACATACTGACACTTCCGATGAAATTAGAGCCTTTCCCTGATATCCCATTTAAGCCGACTTAAATTTGTTATTTCATATGTGATTATTTTCTCATTTCCATTTGTGATTAATATATCTTTCCTGCCCCATCCCCCCCCCCCCCCCCCTCCGGCCCAAAAAAAGAAAAGAAAAGAAGTTGTCAGTTTATCGATGTCATTTGCGCACCAACATGTCATGTTTGTTTCTTGTTGCATATATGACAGGGTAATTTATTTTATTTTATAATTCAGTGGTACTCCCTGTGTCAGTTGGAAGGAGTATTCCAGAATGTGTAAACTTACAGATTAAAAAGTGATTTTAAATAGGATATTGTTACTTAAAATTTTTAATCAATTAATTAAGTGATATATTGGAATATGGAATAAATAAAAACTTAAATAAAAATATTATCTAGTTGAGGAACCAACGCTAGGTGTTGCATCAAATTGGTACATTTAACAAATAGGTTCCAAAATAAGTGAGCGAACCACTTGTAAAGCACAAGGACTTCTTTCCATATTGTGCCATACCGCCATCTCTATTAATATCATCTATCCATGAACACCCAGCTCAACTAAACTATCTCAACATAAAGAAAACAAGGTTAGAATAATATTTTAATAGACTTGATATTATAACAAGCAATATATGCACAAGAAGCACGAAAAATAGATGTACATATATTAAATTCAACACATTGCAAATGAACAGACCATACCACCATAATATTAATGCATATACCAAAATTAAGTATCCGTATTGATTGTCAGAAGACAAACCTGTGGAGAGATTAGCTTGCTTCGGCGCTTGATTCTTAAATTTGTGACAAATGAATTAGAATCCACACACAAACCAACCCAGAGTCCATTCAAGAAAACTTTGCCCTTTCCACTCAATGATGACAGGGAAGCTGTGTCTAAAACCTCCATGCCACATGATATCAAGATATCCAAAGTCGGTTCTGTCAGATCAGTACTGATAAGACCTGTGGCAGCCAAATTTTTCACAAGCCCACAATTTTCACCATCTGGAGTGGAGATGAAGCACACCTTTCCCCAGTAAGAAGGATTTCTGCATTTATACAATTGCAAATAAAGAGGCATAAATTAATCTTCTTCATTCAAGAATCAAAACCATAATATGTAGAAAATAGGGCCAACCTCAGATCAAGCCACAAAGCCAGGCATGTAAGCCCAAACTTATGCATATAGTCGGTAAAACTGTGTATTAGAACAGTGAACTGAGTATATGGATGGATCTGTGGCTGGACTGAGGATGGGGTAGCAATAATCTAAAAGCATACATGCAAAGCGTATGGAAGCTAAGTCATAAAATTACCCTGATCTCAGATACAAGGTGTGTAAAAAAAAACAAGAATTGAAGTAAAATTAAGGAGGCATGATAATCATATAAAACAAAAGGGAATGAAAGAATGTGACTAATTCACTAAATCGCAGCACATATTAGAGATAGAGATGTGATCCAGGTTGTGTGATGACCTCTGAATTAAATTTTAAGTTATAAAAACCACACCAAAGGATATATACTAATTTCATTTTCAGATTTCAAATTTTCAGTCCACTAGATAGTGAATATACGTGCAAATGAAGGATTCCGATCAATAGGCCAAACAAGATGGATTCTGCTGAGAACATAAAGAAAAATCATGACATCAGTGAACGGAGAGGAAAGGTAAAGAAAATCATTCACATCATGTATTATTTGTCATAACAAAACAACAAAAACCTGGTTTTATACTATCCAGGAACCACAGCTACCATATAAATACGTGAGAAATTTTATAAAAAGGATCAGTCGATATTGGCATGTCTGCTGACCAGGTTCTTTTTTTTCTATGGAAATGCTGACCAGGCTCTTAATGCTATTGTTAGGCAACTGTTATACCCTGCAGCTATAAATGAAACTTCAAACTTCTGTTTCATCAAACAAAAAAAACATGAGACACAAAAAAGACCTCTCAGAAAAAATGTTGTTAATGAGATATCATTTGACTGGAGATTTCACAAGATGCAAAAAATCTATTGGCTAAAAATAAATCAGACTTAAGCACAAGAGAATTACAATAAATATTAGTATATTCAAAATGCATATGAGATCCAATGCCCATGAAACTTGAAAATATCATCAAACAATATATAGAAGGAAATCACTAAATTATTGCATTTCACAATGAATAGAATATAAGCACAATTGTATCAGTGAAAATGAAATAGCTTGCACTTACGGATATCTAGCATCTCCACCTTTTCCAGCATAATTGACCTGCTGCCGCAGTTTTCTCAGGTCAGATGTCATTTGTATGGGATTTGTTCTTCTAAGAGTTGCCACAACACCAGAGCACCTTTCCATTCTTTTAAAAGGGTGACACCAAGCACCAGTTGAAAAGGCCTTATTGAGCCCATTTGTAATGACTGATGCATCAAGATAGAACTCTATTGGCTTCAGGTCTCGTTCTCCATACAAATCCCTCTGCATTGCCTTAACCATTAGCCTTTCTGCATGTCTAATGTGCGACCTCAGCTCTCGAGCAAGCAAATCCCCAGCTAGCTCCAGTCTCTTGTTGCTAAAAGAATCCCAGTTGTTGCACTTCCACTTGCCACAAAAGGACAGCAATAGTTTTTTTACCATGTATCCAAGGAAAAATGCCTTCTTCTTAAAGCCTTCAAGCGTGGGAAACAAGTACTTTGTGATGCACTCATCAATCGGCTCACCAGGAGGAAACTTGGTTTTCTTAATTTGTTCATGTACATATTGGAGAGCTATTTCACCTTTGCGGAAACCTTTGCACTTAAATTCAGCATGAGTAATTGTGTCAAGTATAATATTTGTCAAGTTTGCATCACAGTGACCAAGATCAATCATTTCAAAAACCTCTTTATCAGATGATGCACCAAGGGCGAAAAATAAGATCCAAACTGGAACGTTGGTATATAAAAAGAATGTGTTAATGACAAGTCGTCCAAGCAAATTAAGTCCTCCATCAAGCATATCTTCTTTTGAAGGTTCACTGAGATTTGCATTTAGCCATGTCCTTTTATACTCTGACATGTAATATGCCACTTTCCAGACAGGGGTCTCTGAGACCCAAAGTTTTGAAAAACATCTTCGTTCCTGAGCAATGAAGGTCTACAGCACAACAAAAATAAATATAAAAATACGAAGTAGAGCACTTGGAGTACTTTAGAAGAATAAAAATTACTGATTATATTAAGGAAAAAAATGCATATTGTAAAGAAAAGCAACAGTCCAACAATCAAGAATATTATATTTAGTTTCTTGAAGAAAATCACAGAATGTCTTTTATAAACCATCCAATGGATGACCAGACACTACTCTATCAAAAATTAAATACATATGAATAAATGTGATAATTATATTTTGTAAAGAATTGTTTGAATGGCTTGTGATTTCAAAAGGTATCATCATTGTAGGTCCCATGGCAAATCCAATTGCTTTCCTCGCAGGATAACTAAAGTGTATAATCCAACTCTATATGCAACCATAATGACCAAGTAATCCTTTCAAATGGGTAAACTAGGTCAAGTCCCAAAAGCTTCTTCGTCCCATATACGTTAATCAATCACTGAACAATCACTCAGACTCCGGAAGCCAGAGGCTGCTCAACATGAAAACAAATATTCGTCCTAAGAAATTCGTTGACAAACTTAACAGATGATCACTGGATGCTTCGAGAGACAGAGAAATTTTCATGCAGAGGATTGTTTACCTACTTGTGCTTTTAAAAGTCAGCTGATAAATTTCAGTAAGCCCCAGAAACTTTCTTGAAAACATGCAGAACATATAACATACTTTATCCAACAACTATTTCCTAAGCATCTGTAAGGTCTCAAGCATGGCTATCCACACAGTCCCAAACCAACTCATCAAAGTAATATTACACATCAATTTTTTTATATTTTTATAGAAATAATGAAACTCCACTAAGACACAGAACACATAACATACACACTATATCCAACAATTACCCATGAAGCATATGCGAGGTCTCTCTCACATAAACCAACTCATCAGAATGGCATTGCCCGCAGATTTTTATATATTTGAAGAAATAATGAAATTACACAAAGATGGAAACAATTAAGGGTGGGTATCGCAATCAACCTGTCATGAAGAACATCAGATGAGATATTACAATTGATACAGAAACAATTTACCTTTTCCATTCCCTTGATCAAGAAGTAGCCACCACAATCGAAGAGACAATCACTTTTGTCAAGTTGATGAAGCCAACAAAGATTTGATTTGACCATCACAGGCAACCTGCCAACTACCACATCTCTTTTTTCCTCCACCAAAACCTTCTTATTCACAAATTCTGTCTTGCCGTATTCTGCTTTACCAGATTCTGATTTACTGGATTCTCCTTTACTGGATTCACCTTTACTGGATTTATACTTGTCACTTTTCATTATCTCCACCGTAAACACCTGATATTCAGGACAAGAATGATAATTCAGTGCTTCATAACCGAACAAGAAGAGACAAAATTGAGAAGAAAAGAAGCTTGCACATCACATTGAAACTAGCAGCTAGGAAAAAGAAACAGAAATGCATAATTCATTGAGAATCGAATAATGTCAAACTTTCACTGACAAAATATAGCAGTCATAATTAGAAGAGAAAAAAAAGGAAACAGAAGTGCATAATTCATTTGAACCAAAATAAGTCCAAATTTCACTGACAATATATAGCAGCTATAAAAAGAAACAGGAAACAGAAACACATGATCCTTTTGTGAATCAGACAATGCCAAATTTTCACTGACAAGATATAACAGCTATCTAACAAGAAAAAATTGAGCACCGATTTTCAGATGTGTTGTTGTGAACCGAGCTTTGGTTAGCCAGTTAGCAACCCCAGGGAACTATTAAAATCTAAATTCGCTCCAATTCACCACAAAAACCAGTTCCACGTGAGAGTGAAGAAAGGTGTGCGATCAACTAGCGATTCATCAAACCAAGTTGCCAGAATTGGTGCAGAATTGTATAGATAGACATCACTTTGACCAGATAAGGTAAGAACAGTTATCAGAAGAAAATGACAAAACCGAAATGATAAGTCAGATCACCTGCAGTGTAACTTCCACTTTCATGCGTGCTGCATAGGTAAGGTTTTGGAGGCGTGCATGCCTCGGAAATAACTTATCGCTTCTTGGCTTATCGCCACCCCCACCCCAGAAACTGGGTTCTTCAAGAGTCACTTTGCCAAATTTGAAGGACGCATGCCTCCAACCGATTTCACTCTTCTTCGACGGGTCGTAACCTGGTTCAACGACAATCTCTCCCAGAGAGTCAAAAAGCGCTTGGATGCCCTTCGACACGAACTCATTGTAAGAGTTGATCTGGTGACTTATGAGGCCGTACTCGTCGAAAAATGAACGGGAGACATCTCTGAAGAAAAGTCTGAGAATATCGGGGTCCACTTTGGTGATGTCCACGTCTTCGGCCAAATGGTCCAGCTTTGAGGGCCCGGAAGAGGACTGCCCTTTGTCAACAGATTTTGCTCCATCAACTTCCATTGGAGTGCTGTTTGGAAGCTCATCGTCACTCCACGATTCAATGTCCCCAGTGGCATTAGACTTTTCCATTGCAAAACAGGCTTATACCCCAGTGCACGTCACAGATAATGGTAGTCCAAGCAATACAGACTCACCACACGACGAATTCCTAGGTCATACAACAGACATGTAAGCTGAATAAGACCAAAGAAATGCCACAAGAGCAATTGATTCACATAGCATGAAATCAATAACTATTTCTGCAATGCAGTTTCACTGTATCTTGATATTGCTTAGTGTGATGAGTCCCCAAACAGTTCAAGGAGTCCAGAATAAAAAAAAATGGAACACTTGAAATCACAGTCAAAGATAAAACCAGCAAGAAATCATTTTTTTAAAATTAAGAAAAAAAACACAAAACCAGAAATCAAATAATAGTGAAATGTAGCTAACAATACACCAAAAAAAAACCAAAATGGAGTGAAAACAAAAACCCTACATAAACATTGTAACACAAAATAAAATACACTACAACAAAAAAAAACCGGAAAAAAAAAGAAAGATACGAGCAAACAACATACGATTCTTCTCTTCATCGGAGACGAGAAAAAAAAGACTTCGATTATATGTAAGGAAGGAAACCCTAGTTTTCAACAACTCATGAGAGAGATTGGGGGGAACGTTTACTTCGACGAGTCTCTCCGAGCTTTTGTTCTTCTGAGGGCGTACAATGTGCTCGCGCGCATACGAGAGAGTGAGAGAGTGAGTGAAAGAGAAGGGTTTTTAATGGGTTTTCCCGAGTTTTTTTTGTTTTGGAGAAGAAACCAAAGAAGGCAAAAATGGGCTTTCCGATGGGGGGGAGGGGGTGCTTTTTACACGTTTATTGCTGTCGGAGGACATTTGAACCGTCCGATCAAAAGGACCTCGCGCTTTCACACACAGCTTTGATGGGATACATTTTTGTTTTTTTCTGAAAGGCTAAACTCAGAAATATATAATCCTAACACCCCCATTGAGTGTGTGGTATTAGGTTATTGAAATAAATAACAATCCAAAATAAATAAATACATTTTTATTTGATTATATTTTTTTGTTATTCTTATTCAAAAAATATAAAAATGACTTTTTTATTATTTTGTACTTCACTTTGGATAAAGTGATAATAAATTGTTGATAAGGGATAAATAAGAGTTTATGACTTTTTAAATAACAATTATACTCCTGATAATAGTGTAAGAGATATATGATTGATTTGATTGATATGATAATTTTTGGAATCTGTATAAAACTGTTAGGTGAAATAACAACTATACTCCTATACTCCTGATAATAGTGTGAGAGATGTATGATTGATTTAATTGATGATTTGATGTGATAGTTTTTGGAATCCGTGTAAAACTGTTAGGTGAAATAATTTTTTTAAAATGACAGCGAATGATATTTTTATCTATTGACATAGATAAACCTTAACAAATAATTTCAACATTTCATTAGAATAGTTATAAGATCTTAACATAGTTTGTCCAGACATAATTACCAGGATTTATTCTATCAAAACAAACATCTTTTTAAGTCATTCTCACGTATTCTTCTTTATTCTCGCCTTATGTTCCATGCCATACGGGGGGATAGTGTTTTTAATTTTATTTTCAAAAATTATATATAGAAAAAATATGTAGTTTTATAAATAATTAAATATATTTTTAATGAATTAAATAATGTGAAATTTTTTTAAATATATATATATATATATATATATATATATATATATATATAGTGAACGAAGAAGACTAATGAGGTCTATAAACTACATTTTATATTGTAAAAAAGCATGTGTAGCAATGCTTTTTTTGGGGGGCATTATTATAACTTTAAAGGGTATATATCTCTTTGAATTTTTTTAGGGATTTTTACATATATCTCTCTGATATATTTTGATTTTGTCTCTGATATATTTTAAAACTATGAGTCCATGACACACAATATCCTTAGAAATTTTGAAGTGAGTGTACACTTACCTCTTTGTCATAGGCATTTTTTAACTTTCAATAAACTATGATTATCTTGGTAAGCAAACATGACAAAAGGATGATCATGCCCTCACTTACCTTTACGTGACTTGTCCACTAAACATTTGAACCATGATCCACTCCACACACAGAGGCCAAGCCAACATCAGCATCTTGTTATAGAGGTTGGTCTAAAAAGAATGGAAGAGGTAAAACTCAAGAGCAAGTCATGCAAGTTGATACTCTCCTCTTCAACATATACTTAAACATGTGAAGTGTGCAAAATGAGTAACAAGAAATCAAGATGAGAATTTTTTCACCACTGCTTCAATAAAGATGAGTAACAACAGTGTGATTAGATTTTTTAAATTACAATTAATTATAACAATACAATGAGATTTTTCAACCATGCTCTTATTAATTGCACATCTAACCACTTCAAACAATCATCATCACTGCCTCCACTTGTTCTCCTGTCCTTCGACATGAGTATGTTCCTATTTGTATTTATTTAGTTAAATAATTATAAAGAAAGAGTGAGACCCCCGCTGAATAGGAATATTTTTGTATATATGTTTTCTTCGTTTTTGCATGCATATAAGTTCATTTATGTTTAAAGCAAATGATATACAATATAGAAAAGTTTTTCATTAGGAATGATCTATATATTGAACAAATGTCATGCTGGTTGGTAGTTGGAGCTTTTCTAACAATACAGTGGAATTGGGTTATGTTGTTGCAAAAACCTGATGAACGAATATAATGGATTGCTAGAGAACAAAAACATATCTAACAATGTTTAGATATGCGCTTAGTGCGACCGCATAGGCGGTTCGGTATGCCTACCGAACCATGTAGGCGAGGAAGCGGCGATATGTCGGCAACACCCGCATATGCGGGCTAAAACCGGTTTTACCACTTTGGTAAGAAATCTAATAATTAAGAATTTAGTAGCATACGTTAATATGAAAATCATATATGTTCTTCATTTCATCAATGAGAATAATGAAAAGCATTAATTACCTTCTTATGGTTTCTGGGATTGGTCTTGATGTTATAGCTTATTCTCTTGTGTCAACGGTTTGAATGGTTTAGTTTTTCTTCTTTGTTTTAGTGACCATTTGATGATGATCTTGTACGGATGGTCAGAAAGTTTGCATCAAACTAAGTGATGGGATTGGTCTTCGATATAAGTGTTTGGATCGTGGTTTTTCTTGTTGATGATTTTGTACGCATGAGAGAATATATCGGCTACAACAACGGTTTGCTATGTTACATGTATACCCTATGAATATATAGTTGGCTAGGGCACAATGAGATTTATATTCAGAAGATCTAAGGAGTCATTGCGGTTAGGATTTTTTTAAAGTTTTTGTTTATGATTAGGTAGTTATTATTTGTTTCCTAATTAATTGTCGTTGTTGTTTATTTTATTATGGCTATTAATTTTGTTTCATAATTTGTTTTATGTTATGGTAGAATTATTACAATTTTATCTTATTGAGATGCATTAGTTGATGTATGTGAAAATGTGACTTGGCCACCAAGAAAATATATCATGTCTTAAGCGGGTTTAATTTTGTCATTTGATGTAATTATTCAATGCACTTGTGCTCAAATACAAAGAAATTATAATTTGATTTTTTTTTTGTCAAAAGAATATTTTTCATATTATTCTATTGTTTTTCATTGAAAGTGTGGTGTATACATTAGGTTTTATAGAGATATCATATCCCTCCCCATCTCTCTTCATAAAAATAAATAAATAAAAATAGAGACAGAGCTTCCTTGCTAAGAAAACATGAAAACCTAGATTTTTAGATGATCTATGTATATAAACAAGGCATTTGATCATGAAGAATAAAATCTAACAAGACAAACCCATTGTGGATCATGGTTTATTCCCCGTAGATCTTGAGTTATAACCCCGCAACACATGTTGTTATGAAAATCATGTATATTCTTTTACTAATAAAGGATTCAAGAAATGTCATTATCTTAGATTGTTGAAAAAAATCCCACTTAATTTGGGGTGTTGATGTTACACTCCTATCAACTCAAGGCATTATGCACGTGAAAGAGTTGAGAGATGACCATGAAAAAGGGACCATGCCTTGAGCGGGTATGGTTTTTCTTGTTTGATCTAATTCAATGAATTGTGTGTGCAAATACAATGAATATATAAAGAATTTCCTATTCAGGGGAAGTCTCCCTCTTTTTTATATAATAAAATAAATAATCAAATAAAATTATATTGTAACACACTCACCCCCTTTGTAAGAGAACAAGTTTATTTTTTAGATGATCTAAGTAGATAGACAAAATAATAACTCTGAATATTAAAAGCAACAAACATGCACTCACACAAAAATAACAGTGTACGTAGACAAAAATAACATCTATGTCACAACAATGGGTCACAGTAATGCATTTTCTTAACTAGGTTTCATAATATCTAATATACTCCTAGACAATTATTAATACTCCAAATATGCATCTATCATTATTATGCTAGATTCAACTTAATGGATCCTATGTTAGGAGAAATCATAATTGGACAGATAAAAACCAATATCACAAATTAATAGGTGAAGAATTAAAACTCATTTGGTGAAGGGAAAAATTTTAAAATCTTGAAAGGAATGGCCTGATAATTTGGGTACGGTGTCATTTAGGAAAAAATATTACAAGACCATTAAAAGCAAGCCATAACAATGTATCAATAAACTAACATACTAGTTCTTTTTATGAGAGACGTGCATAACACGTTTTTCAATAAAAATGAATTTATGTATGCTACATACTAGTTTCTTTTATGAGAATCTGTAAATCTAGAAATAATGTATTTTTAATAATTATAAATCAATAATTTGGATATCATACATGGAATAACATAGGATAACATAGGTTACTAATGTACCCAGAATCCACAACAATGTATCAAGAGACTGACATGGAACATATCACTCAAGCCGAGGAAAAGATTAATGCTATAACATGGAATATATCACTCAAGGATATTATACATGGAACACATCTAATTTAGACCTAAATATTCATTTGAAGAATTGGGTTTGAGAAGAAAATATTAAAATAGCTTACAGTGGGTAGATTTCTACGTGTTGAAGTCCCTATGGTTCCTTTATCGCCATTGCCATCATCATCGTACTGGAGAGCATCAGGTTGGTGGCCTATTTAGGATTTCGAATGGAGTATGTTTTTTAGGGATTGAATGGTGGGCTTGCTAGGCTTTTGCATCGAGAAGAAGCACAAGTATTGACGAACGAGCGTGTTGAAACAAAGGATTTAGGGTTTGGATTGCATTCTCTCATTCTCCATGTGGTTTGGTGGGGAAAAAAGGAGAAAAAGTTGAATAGGAGAGCCGACTTGTGAACAAGAAGGGTTTGAGTTGATTTAAATGAGACGATGTGAGATTTAGATGGATTGGGTAAATGTGTTTGTTGAAAAGGCTTTTGAAAGTTAAAAAGGATAACTGATGGAAAATATTAAATTGGATCTAAAAATAATGAGTTTGAGAAATGGGGACGTAGAAAAAAGTTCAATAACCTAAAAATAATAGAGGGGTGGCTGGTAGGACATCTAATTAATTTTCCAAATAAAAAGATGAAAATAAGGAGCATTTTTATTTGAAGAATAAAATATGGAAACTATAGAAGTGAAATTCTAGATAAAAATGAATTGTACAATTCAAATTTTATCATACACATTAAAAAAATTATAATTTTACTTAGAACATTATGTTTAGATATGGAAACTTTGGGTTTGGGTTGTTTCAATTACCCCGAACCATCAATTCAAATACAACCCAAATTAGGTTATGATTGCTCGAGTTCGGGATCGGGTTGAACCTGAACTCTAAAATCTCAACCCAAAATTTGGGTTGCATCGGGTTGGGTCATGTTCAACCCGTCCAAATTGCACCCTAATTTCATTCTTCACTTTTCAGCCACCAACCCCATAGCCTCATTTCATTCTTCAATCTTCAACAAATCTTAATCAAGCCCCATTCATTTTTCACTCTTCAACAAAAATCCTAATAAATGTGACAGTCCATTCTCCCCTTTTGCCCGATGTTAAAGCCATTGTCTCCCCCCCCCCCCCTCCCATTTTGTTTTGGATTTGGTTTTTTCTGAATGTGATATGTTTGTGTGGTTTTTTAGTTTTGAAATGGTTTTCTGTGAATGTGAGGGTTTGGAAGATTTATCATGAGTATTGTGAGATACTTAGAGGGAGATGGAAGGGTGGCTCAATGGTTTTAATTCAGAGAGAACAACTTATAATGCTTAGGTTGAGACAAACAAAATAAAAATATATATGAATCGATGTTGCATTATCAAAGATCAACACTACAATTTTAAGCCTTCACATTGTTCACCCATTTTTTCATATTCATTTTTTAATTATTTATAGTGATTTTATGGACCCAAGTCAGACCGGGTTGACCCGGGTCTATCGAATCTGGAACCTGGACAATGATGTCCTAGGTCCGTTGGGTCCTGCATAGAACCCGGGTCTGACGGACTCAACTGTCGGGTGGATTCTGGGTCCAGCATGATCAAATTCAACTCATTAATAAGCCTAACTGCATTGTCTGTGGAGTGAGAAGGTGTTGCAATAGGAGTGACAATGAAAAATGGGGATTGAATGTCATGGTTGTGTCAAGCCAACTAGGAATTGAAATGTCTTAGATAATTCTCTTTTTTTTAGCACCTCATTTTCTTTGACAATTGGCTTCCATGAGAATGTTTTTGTATAAACTCATTCATAAGGGAAATTGAACATAGGAGTGACTGAGAGGTGAAGAGGTTTTTATTGATAGGAAAGAGAGAGATTAAAGAGATGGAAGAAGGGAGGCTGACGTATTAAGGGGAATAGGAGTGTATAAGACATTTTACAGGTTTTTAATGGTGGTAAAATGAAGTTGTTTAACTACTACCAATTGAACAAAACCTCAAGGGCATCGTTGTCTTTATGCGCAAGGTTTTAACAAGGATATTTTAACAAACACAAACTAGTTTGAAAGTGAATTCAAACTAAAATTATTTTGATTTATAATTGTGTATAGAAAAATAATTTAGATAATTAATTAGTAATTTTTATTCATTTAAAACTATATATTTTATCTATGAATTGAATGAACATTTGCGTACTATTTTAAAGCTAAAAATGGGACCCCTTATAATATCTTTCATTAATCTAAAAAACTATTTTTTTATTTAAAAAAAATGTCATTCACCATCCAACATATAAAAAGCAAAATATCAGAACAAAATATAAAATCTATAAAAAAAATTGAATAGAGAATTCTAAAATATCAGTCTCCATCACAAGACCCTTCCCCCTCAATCAATGGTTGTCCTTTAAGAAAAGCTAAAAAAAGAAAGAACGAACGAAGGCGGCAAGGAAACGCAATGATGACACTTACTTAATACGCGCATCGGTGTCCCCGAACCAACACCGCGTCAACACAAAAAAAAAAAAAAACCAAAAACCGGCCCCACTCATCTAACGGTCAACAACCATCATCAAAGATCATCCGACGGTCAAGACCGGGTCTCGCCCCGCGCCCGCGTAAAAGTCACTCTCAAACCCTCATCATCTCCAACGGCTATATTTTCCCCGAAAACGCCCAAATTGCAATAAAGTCCACACATCCCCTCCTACATTCCCGTTTCATCACGATCTCTCTCTCTCTCTCTCTAAAACATGAGCTATTGCTGCCTCTTCGTGCCTTCTCGCGTCGGCTACCGCGCCATGACCGATGAAGCAGAGGAGGAGGAGGAGCGGGTGATGGTGGTGGTGGGGAAGGAGAGGAGGGTGTTCTTCGTGGAGCCGTTCGTGCTCGGGATGGTCCCATTGAAGGATCTGATCGAACTGGGGAGGAAAGATGGGAGCTTTTCGAGGGAGGGTTGCGCAGGAGAGAAGGCGATCTTCGTCGATGTCGACGCGATATTGTTCGAGCACTTGTTGTGGTTGCTGTACAATGATGATTGTTCTTCCCTGTTCCAGCTTGATCTCAAGGAGATTGTGGAGTTTTATAGTCAGGATTCTTGAGGATTGAAAGGCAACCAAAAAAAACCATCTTTGAAGTTGCAGTTAAACAGGGATTACAAAAAGCTCCAGGAATTAGTAGTAAAAAATTATCAGTCCTTTTGGGTATTGTATTGTAATTTATTTACCCAAAGTACATGGGGAGGTTTTTCTTGTAAACATATACATGTTGGTTTTTTTTTTGTCTTACAGGGGGGATGGTTTATAATTTTGTCATTGAAGTTTATAGAGGTTTTCTAGTGTGGATTTTATTTGTGTGTGAAGTACTGTTTTTAATTCTGAAGGCCTACAAAGATTGCATTTATATGTGACCAGGTAAAATCTCTTAACCCCTGATAGTGGAATAGGTGGGGGAATAAAGTGGAATAAAGGTGAATAAATCCAAATACCTCTTTGTTTGTGAAGAGTAAGTGGATATATATTCTGGAATGTGTGAAAATAAATTGATATTGTTATTTTAAATCCCTCTGAAATCATGTTATTACATCCAAACTATCCCATTGATGTAAGGGAATCACATGTTCAAATCATATTTTTTTTAAATCTATAAAAATCACATGTTTTATCTTTCACAATTATTATATGTTCAACCAAATAACAAAAATTTCATTACGACTTTCCTCGATGAAAATAATTAAACACACAACTAAACAGAAAATAACTTATTCCTTATTTATAGAAGAATGATTATCGTTTCTATTATGGAGATTAGAGTGTTTAGTTATTGTCAAACTCAAAAAAATTTAAGAGAAGCAGAAGTCACTGTGTTTCGTGTTGTTCTTAAACCAGCTAAAGACTTTTAGTTATGCATGTTAACAAGTCGTGGGTCGAACATGAATCCAACGCGAACCCGACCTGATAAAATGAATAAATACCGGATCCGAAGATATTGACAATTAAAACGGGTCGGGTCTGAGTTCACCCCGACTCAATCCTATGGGTCTGATTGACCCAACCAAATATAATATTTTTCTTTTTATTTATAACCAATCCAACATTTATAATTAACTACTGAATAATATGGGCTGATTGACCCAACCAAATACAATATTTTTCTTTTTATTTATGACCAATCCAACATTTATAATTAAATGATGAATAATCATTTAAAATTTCAAACATTTGAGATATTTTTATAATTTTTTCACTTCACATAAAAACATAATAATCCAAATTGTATTACAAACATTCTTTCATAAAACATTAAAAAATCAAAACAGTCAAAAGTTATTTATAACATATTAGACCATTTAAAAAAAAACAAATGAAATCATTGTAGGTCCTTAAAAAGTTTCTAGATCTCTCCTGGTTTAACATAAACCTATTAGTGGGTCAACCCAACCCATGGATCCAATCTGAAGAACCCGACAATCAAATAAATCGGGCCGAAACCACCCCAACCCGACCCGACCGGTGGACAGGCATACTTACAGTCCACAATTATGGTTGAATCAACCGATGGCCAATATTGAAAGTAAAATATAAAAAGATTCACTCCTGTAATAATAAGATGAGAATCCTTTCATTACAGTTCTATCAGAATTTTGCAACTGTAGTTTTTCCTTGCAAAGTGGCTTTGAGAAATCAATTGACTTCATCTTTTGTCAGGGTCACGTGCTTCTTCCCTTGTGAATTGCCACTGCTCAAGGGATAGAACACCTAAACCTGGTTCCATGAACCATATTCAGAGTTACTGAGAAAAGTTTTTGAACTCTTCAAAACCAAAACCACACTTTCTGGCAGCTTCAAACCCACAAAAAAAAAACACAATCAATTCATCATCGATAAACATCAACCTCCAAATTTCGATACAAATCCACCTGGAAAAAAGAATTTGTGCACATCATATACATGACATGAACTTTAAACATTTAATAAACAAAACACACACCACCCAGAGTAGCAGCAAAATCGCTTCTACGACTGATGACTGAACGGGGTGTTCATATCAAAATCACGCGACCCAGAGCTCCTTCAGATGGAAACAGGTGACTCACATTAAGAGCAACATGAGAGCAACAGCTTCTGAAAATCACACACCAGTCAGTCTTTGATCGGTCTCGCTTCAAATCCTCCGGCTTCACGCTTTATGAGGCTGTACGGCAAATAAGTCCCCAACAGCTTATCCCAAATCGAGAAGAACGGCTGAGAATAGTTATACTTCGTTCCCTGGAGTTGGTGGTGGATATCGTGATAGGCAGTGTTGTTCTGGAAGAAAATGTGGAAGATGTTGCCAGGCAGCCAGAGTCCACAGTGGTCATCGACGGTCTTCATCACTGCAAAGCAGAAGAAAATCACAGCTGTTCGGGCGGTCATCCCCGAGATCAAGAACGAGAGTGCCCCACCAAAGGTGTCGAGCAGAAGGCCCTCGAGGGGATGGTTGTAGAGGGCGCCAATCGCGTAAGGGACAACGAGCTTGTGGTGTTGTGAGTGAACGTGACGATATAGGAACATGTTTTGGTGCATATATCGGTGCACGAAGTATTGCCATGTGTCCATGACGAGCATTGCGACTAAGATTTGGAGGAGTTGGACCGGGATGGATGGTTGCATGACGACACCTGATGAACTTGCTTTTGAGGTGATCTGAAATTGAGATGGAGAAAATAAAATGAGAGAATGAAATAAAATTGAAATGAAGTAGAGGAGATTAAGGCACATCATGTTCCAGGATTGATGTGATTAATTAGAAGAAGTTTAGCATACAAGAGGGACCGAAGTGTAACTCATAATATCACTGAACAGAAAGATTGTCATTCAAATGAATGAAATAGAAGGCCGTACAACTTAAAAAGATGCTAATTCTTAAACAGTGATGCAACTCGCATGTTATATTGATGGAAATTTTATTATTCAAATGAAGGAAGTAGAAAGCTGTAAAACATAAGTTTTTTTTTTTTTTTTTGAAAAAATAAGAAAATCAGACATTGCCACCAGACATGAAAGGCAAGATTCTTGTTTGATCTTGCAATCACTGTATATAGATCATACTTTTACCATGAAATATGAATATGAGATACACAATCAAACAAATTCCAGGATTACTTCCCGCCTTGCTAAACTCGTAAGGTAAACAGGCCCATACAAAATCAAGAAAGATGCACATAAAAAGCAAGATATAATAAGAGAAAAATAAAGTACATTTCTAGCTCAAATTTCACAGAATATCAATAGGTAGATAGTTTTAGTGTAAAATATTGTGTACTACTGATATTGTTGGCATGATAGCAAAGAAATATGGAATTAACTTGCATTATATTTTCAATAGTTATTTGTTATTTGAACAATCAGATGTGTTTACATTCCAAACTGAGAAACATATCAAATGTTAACCAAACTGATATATGTTACACCTTCAGAGGTCTAGAGACAACATACACCTCTCCATGAATCCCGCAGTATAGATAAATCACCAAAGAACTACAAAAGTTACAAAGAAGTAGATCATTTCACAGTGATATTAATAAATGGATTTTGTCCTTTATGTTGTGAATTGTCCTGAGACAATCTCATATCAATGGATTTACGTTACATGGTCATCAATGACACAACTGGCAATAAAATAAATAAATAAATAAACAAAAAATCAGAAACAATACAAAAGCAGATATTTGTTAAACTGTGAAAAGGGGAAAATTTTAACGACATCCAAATCAGAACGAAACATCAGTTCCAGCTTCCATAGTTTGTGCTTTCAAGCATATTTAATAGAAGGACCTGGAGAACTATGACTTAGATAAAACTTTGTCTCATAATGCTTACATACAAGCAAAAACACAGTATTTAGTTGCTCTGACTTACCAATTACGTGTAATTGGTAAGTCATAAACTAGATACATAATGGTTTACGGTTAACTTGAATTACCAAAAAAGAAATTCTGTGCGTGAACACATGTTTTAATTTCCTTTTTCTTTCTTTTTTGGTGAGTGGGGCACCAAAAAGAAACAAGTATTGCATAATCATGCATTAGATGGAATCGGATATATCAGCAGACATTTATCTTGCTGTACATTACATAGATCGATACTAAACATTTATTGTTTAGTGTAGAAACTATACTTCACAAAGGGGAAAAGTTTGAATGCAAAACCTAATCATGATGTATCCGCCTGAATGATTTGATCCAAATGAAGATGCAACCCATAAGTATTGAGCTGGCTGCTCGCTTGAGCTTTCCAGCTCAATTACAAATCATGCCTTACAGCTAAATTCATTTCAATTAATCAACTTTACAGTGACTTGACAATCATCTCAAGCTGATATAATACAAATCTGACAATTGACCAAGTGTTGTTGACATCACTTGCCTACCAAAATGGCCTTGAATCCATGATTGCTTCTTGCATGATTCAAAACCAAAGTGGGCCTGATTAAAAGCTAATCCATATATTGGTAGCTATTGGAGTCATGGAATAGGCCTGTTGTCGGACCTATTCCCGGAGACCCGGGGGTTGGGGGGCAACGCCGATTAGGCGTACGGGGGTTCGAGGGCAGCGCCCCCGACTCGAATTTTTGTAATGGGTATTTTGGTCATTTTCCTATTCAAGGGCTTGTACATCTTATAACTATAAAAGAGACATTTCGGTCACCATTACACAATACAATATTATTATTCCATCTATTTTTTCTTGGTATCAGAGCCGCAAATAAACCCTAGGATTTCACAATTTTATTTTTTTTTCCTTTCATCACGGGTCGTGGTGATCGTTTCCTCTCTTGGATCGAGATTTGAGTTTTCCTTTTTGCAATGGATCCAATGCCGAAGGACCTCACGCCACTATCGGGTGGGGAGATCAAGGACGACGCCTCGTTATGACAGATCCAGAACACCTCGGTTGGTATCACCGCTATTCCGTTAGGGCATAACTCTCATGCTCAACGGATTACCAACGTGCTTCTTGATGGACGAAATTATCCATCATGGTCGCGTTCCGTTCGATTGTATTTGGGTAGTCAAGGCATGTCAGGCCTTCTTCTTGGCACCATTAAAAAGCCGGCTGAAACTGATGCAACCTTCAATCAGTGGGAGATCAACAACTGCACGGTTCTCGGGTGGCTTTACAACTCCATGGAGACCCGGATCTATAATATGTTCATGTATCATGATACAGTCGACTCTCTATGGGCTGCGTTGAAGAAGACCTATAGTCATGCCAGGAATGACTCATGGATCTATGAGTTGTACAAGGATATTGCTCAGGCCACCCAAAGTACCCAATCTGTTACAGATTATAGGAACTTGCCCATTATGAGTCTCTCTCAGAGTTGTCTAAGGAGACTGCCACGATTGTTGTTGGCCGACTACAACGCCAACAGACGTATGCGTTCCTTATGGGCCTTCGACCGGAGTTCGAATCTCTTCGTGTTCAGATCTTGAATACCACACCACTTCCTTCTCTATTTGAAGCATTTGCTATTATTGAGGGTGATGAGCATCGCCATCAGATCTCTGCCTCAGCACCCACTAGAACCCTCGGCGATCAGATGGCATTGGCGGCCACCTCTGGATATGACTCTTGCGGCCACGGGGATAGTAGTCGTGGTCGCGGTCGTGGACGTGGACGCGGCAATATTGTGACTTATGGCCACTGTGAAAAAACAGGGCATGAAAAAGTCAGATGTTTTCTTCTGTACCCACAATTGATGCGACCTCGCAATGTTGGAGCTCCTTCATCTGCCCCCCGTGCTGCTGTTGCTGATGCTTCAGTTCCGGGTGATGCCCCCACTGCTCCATCTGGGTCCTTTGATATGCGTACTATTCAGAACCATATTAATGTCATGGTTCGGGAGAGCCTTGCCTCTCATGCTCATGCTGGTCCAACATCCTCTGCTGCTACCTCAGGTATCCCCTCCGCCTACCATGTTAACCAATCAGGGTCTCCTACTTGGGTCATTGATTCAGGCGCTACTGAACATGTCTGGTGAGTCTCGATTGTTTGCCCCCTTGACATCACCTTCTATGCACAGAGAGGTACGTCTTGCTGATGGCTCGCTTACCCCTGTCATCAGTAAGGGTACCGTTCCTTTATCTTCCTCATTATCATTGCACTCTGTGTTACATGTTCCCAACCTTGCTCTTAACCTTCTTTCTGTTAGCCAATTAACAAAGGTTTTGAACTGTTCAGTGACTTTTTACCCTGATCATTGTGTTTTTCAGGACCTGAGTACACGGAGGATTTTTGGCAAGGGGTATGAGAGAGATGGCCTTTACATCTTCAGAGAACCACCCACCACAGCCCATGCTTCCATTTTGCCCACTGATCATTCGCATAGTTTTTCTCTACAATCTTTAGATTTATGGCATGCTCGTTTAGGACATGCCAATTTTCAGCATCTATGTTCTTTATTTCCTACTTTTCGTTCTTCATGTAAGACTCATAAGTTTCAATGTGCTGTGTGAGCTTTCTAAACATACACGTACTACTTATATTTCTCGTATGAATAAAGCTTCTGGATTGTTTGATTTGATTCATTCTGATGTGTGGGGTCCCTCTCCTGTTACTGCTTTTGGTGGTCATAGATATTACTTGACATTCATTGATGATTTTTCTAGATATACTTGGGTTTATCTTCTTAAATCTCGGTCTGAGGTATCCTCTCAGTGTGTTAATTTTTTGCGCATGATTAAAACACAGTTTAACATTACTGTAAAGAGTATCAGGTCTGATAATGGGGGGGGAGTATGTCTCAGATTCTTTTCGGTCTCATCTAAATGAGTTGGGGATTCTTCAACAGTTGACTTGTCCATATACACCTGAGCAGAATGGGGTGGCGGAACGAAAAAATCGTCATCTCATGAATGTGGTTCGTTGTCTCCTTCGAGGAATGAATGTTCCAAAGTCCTATTGGAGTATGACAGTCCTCACTGCTGCCTTTTTTATTAATCGGACTCCCAGTCGTACTTTAGGAGGTCAAGTTCCTTTCCATGTTTTATATCCTGATCGTACTCTTTTCCCCATCACTCCTCGAGTCTTCGGGTGTACTTGTTTTGTTCAGGATAGGGGGCCCTCACGCACCAAGCTTGATGATAAATCTATACGTTGTGTTTTCCTTGGTTATTCTACCATGTCCAAAGGATATAGATGCTATGATCCTATTTCTCGGAGATTGTTTCATTCCCTTGATGTCACATTTTTTGAAGATGTGCCATATTTTTCTGACACGGTTCTGCAACATTCATCTTCACCGGTTCGACCGACTTCATTTTTCCCATCATTGCCTTTGCCACAGCCACAGTCACAGTCGCTGCAGCCACCGTCGTCACCTCCTCTGTCGTCACCACCGCAGTCATCTCCACCACAGTCTCCTCTAATTGTATACACTCGTAGACCTCGGCCACCTCTCTCTCCTGCTCACTTGTCGACATCCTCCTCGGACTCAGGTATACCTTCTTCCTTGATCACTCCACATTCTGTTCCTGATTTGCCTCCATCTGACTCTGATGTGCCTATTGCTCTTCGCAAAGGTCGTCGGAGTTGTGTCACTGCTCATCCTCTTGCCCAGTTTGTTTCTTATCAGGGACTTTCCGATTCCTATAGAGCTTACCTGGCTGCTACATCGTCTATTCGTATTCCTCGTACTGTTACCGAGGCATTACAGGATTCTCTATGGACCGCCGCTATGACCGCTGAGATGGATGCCCTGCAGAAAAATCATACGTGGGAGTTGGTTGATCTTCCACCAGGGGAGAGGACCGTTGGTTGTCGATGGGTCTTCACAGTAAAATACAAAGCTGATGGGGCTGTTGAGCGATATAAGGCGCGCCTTGTTGCAAAAGGCTTTACTCAGACTCCAGGGAAGAATTTTCATGCTACATTTGCTCCTGTTGCCAAGCTGACTACTGTTCGGCTTCTTGTCACTCTTGCTGCTTGCCACAACTGGCCTCTTCATCAGATGGATGTGAAGAATGTTTTTCTTCACGGCGACTTGACAGAGAAAATTTATATGGATCCGCCGCCTGGTTTTCGTCTTCAGGGGGAGTATTCCGGAAAGGTGTGCCTTCTTCTCAAATCTCTATATGGACTGAAGCAGTCACCGAGAGCATGGTTTCAGAGATTCAGCGTAATCATTCTCTCTTGGATTTACTCATTGTCATGCTGATCATACTTGCTTCATTCGTCGGAGTAATGGACGGTGCACCATTGTTCTAGTTTACGTGGATGATATTATTATCACAGGAGATGATGCTGATTACATTGTCAAAGTGAAGACTGAGCTTGGATAGGCATTTGATGTGAAGGATCTAGGTCCTCTTCGGTATTTTTTGGGGATTGAGATTGCTCGCTCACGCCATGGTATTTCGCTCTCCCAGCGAAAATACACTCTTGACCTACTTGAGGACACCGGTATGCTTGGATGTCGCCCTGCCACTTCTCCCATGGACCAGAACCATCGCCTTCATGTTGAATCAGACGACCTTCTGCCAGATCCTTCTTTGTATCAGCGTCTAGTGGGTCGTTTGATCTACTTGACAAACACTAGACCTGATTTGACTTTCGCTGTCAGCGTAGTGAGTCAATTCATGCATGCCCCACGGACTTCTCACCTAGATGCTGTTTACAGGATTCTTCGATACTTGAAGTCATGCCCAGGTCTTGGCTTATTCTATGCTACTAGTGCTCAGCCTACCATTTCTTGCTACACTAATGCAGATTATGCTGGTTCGCTCACTAATCGACGATCCACTTCTGGTTTTCTGTACTTTCCATGGGGGCAACTTATTTCCTGGAAAAGTAAAAAACAGTGTGTTGTCTCTCGTTCTTCTACTGAGGCAGAATATCGTGCCATGGCCCAAGGCACATGTGAGATCATTTGGTTGCGCTCTCTTCTGACAGAGTTGGGATTCCCTGTAGCTGGTTCATCTCTACTTTGTTTTGTGATAACCGATCTGCCATTATGCTTGCCTTGGACTCAGTTCTTCATGAGCGGACCAAACACATTGAGGTTGATGTTCACTTTCTTCAAGAGAGAATACAGTCGGGCGCCATTGACATAATTTTTGTCTCTTCCAATGAGCAGCTTGCCGATATGTTCACCAAGTCTGTTGGTCCATCTATTCTTCATTCTAGTTTAACCAAGTTGGGCTTGATTGATATCTTCGCTTCAACTTGAGGGGGAGTATTGGAGTCATGGAATAGGCATGTTGTCGGGCCTATTCCCGGAGGCCCGGGGGTTGGGGGGGAACGCCCCCCATGGGCCGCAGACCCCCCCGCCCCCGGGCTGGAGGGAATAGGCCCATGTGGGGGATCGCCGATTGGGCGTACGGGGGCAGCGCCCCCGACTCGAATTTTTGTAATGGGTATTTTGGTCATTTTCCTATTCTAGGGCTTGTACATCTTGTAACTATAAAAGGGACCTTTCGGTCACCATTACACAATACAATATTATTATTCCATTTATTTCTTCTGTAGCTAACTGAGGATATCCACTAACCGGAAACTTGGTAGCTCAAGACTAATTATCTTGGCCACATACTTTTGAGATATAAAAAAAAAATCGGCATAATAAGTGATTTGTAAAATATGGGTTGAAGCTTTTTGTTTCAAAAATTAAAGTCATGGTTGACAGAAGTGACCCTTGTTTAACACACTATTCTTTCTATTTAAACAAGCTGGATGCATGTCTTCTCTGTCTACTCCTAACACATACTCCTAACAAGCTGAAAGGCATTACAAGATTGCTCTTTCAAAAATTCCCTTTTTATGAAAGAACGGTGAAACATGAACCAAATTATATTAATTTGGTCTCCCAAACTAGTAATTGACAGTACATATACCAAATTCACATAAAGAGATTATTCAATTGAACGCCTCCCACCCGCTAAGCCCTTGAATCCACGTGGAGTTGGCATCCGGGCTTTTCTTGTATTTATTTGCTGTTCCTTTTGCTCTTTTGACCCTTTTGCTTTGAACATCATCAAATAACTCCCTCCCACACCCCCCCCCCCCACCCCCCCACCCTCTAAATAAATAAATAAAGAATGTTTTACCAAATGAACTTTTGATGGAAATCCTCACAAGTTTAATTTAACAAAAGGAAAAGAAAAAAACTCATTTTTTCTTTTTGGCTAACCACCATCATGGTTAAAGGGCCTGATCGGGATAAATGATCCCAACTCCTTTTACGCTGAACAAAATTACTTACTTATCTTGGTCAAGATAATGTTAATTCCTAACCCATTAAACAAATAATACAGGATGGCCCTTCGATAGTAATTAGCTAAGATAATCATGTTACTATGCTGCCCAACAACCCTAAGCATACCTAAACTGACTCAGTTTTAGGGACCTGCTTTTGGTCCAGTACAAGCTCCCCACAAGCATCTAGACCATCTTCTCTGTAATGGGAAATTCTGTTCAACAATTTTCTGGATTCTAAGAAATACAATCCTTTGTACGGGCAACTTTTAGGAAGATACAGATAGAAACCATAATCCAGGATTGTGATGCATGTTTCTAAACCTTTTCCAGCAACAGTTAACAAAAGAAAGTGTTCTTGTCAAACCTTTTGGATCTGATACCAACTCTCCACTAGCAAACATTGTTCATTCACATATAGGTTAAATTACGACACTTGGAATCACCCAATAGATGCAGATTGGAAATGGGTAGAAAAGCACCAATACTTAGTGGAGAACCATGAAATAACAGCACTAGAAAATGGGTCAATTCAAGAGAAAGTGAGATATAACAACACAAACAGCTTTATTGCTATATGCATTATCTGAAATTGGTGAGGTTGCCATCTGAAGGGCCAGTGAAGATATGAGCAGAGATAAGGATCCATTGGAAATGTTTTTGCTCCACATTATCTTAGAAATTCAATGGTAACAAGTAAATGACATGTGGAGCCAAAATTGGGGCAACAGAGCACAGATTCCACATGCAGGCATCCACAAGTTAATGTTGAATCAAATTAATGGGGGTTTTCTAATTTTCGCAAAGAAGCCAGAGAAATCATTATTGGTGTGAGAATATTCGATCACGGTCTTGTATTGGGAAGAGGAAGACCAAATGAAATTTCAATGTGAGTAATATAAGTTTGAAATCTGGCACCTGCAGCATCCATAACTTCTGCAGAATTCTCATGCATAAACAGAATCCATACTCCTTTTTTCTGAAATATATAGGTGCAACCTTACTCATAGAAATCCCCCAACCGAGGGATCTCCAACAAATTAAAAATAAATAAATAAATAAATAAAGAGTGATGGTAAAATAATGTCCTCCAAATCAAGCAACCGACTCTTAGCCCCCGTTTGGAACGAGAATAGATTTTATTCTTGGGTATCCATTTATCCAAGCAAAAGTGAGTATAAATAAGGATAAAGTGATTTTGTGTTTGGTTGTGTTTTGAATTATTTTCATTGTTAAACGTGTTGTTTGGGTAAAATGTGAATAAAGTATGGATAAAGATTTATAAAAGGTGAAAAAATAATGATAGTTGATTTGACAGGTGATTTATAAGAGGTGATGACAATTGATTTGATAGTGGACCAACATATTCTTTGAGTAGAATAACTTATGATAATTTTAATTCCAAGGGTTGGATGGAATCCATATACCACTTTATACCAGTTTATTCTAGCATACTTTATCAGGGGTTATCCGGGGCAAACAAACATCATTTATACCTTATCTGAGGTTATCCAGGGGCTTATTCCCAAAACAAATGGGGGCTTAATAATATTTGCAACACCATACAACCAAAAACCATGCATTATCAATACTCTCGTAACAATTTTCTGAGGGAAAAAATTGCTTATGATAGTTATAAAGGGAACAACATTGAGGTATGCCCTTAATGTATATGAGCCTCAAAGAAATATTAACAAGTAAAAAGTGGAGAAAAGGACCTCCAGATGGAGGAGGAGTCATCTCCAGTGTAAAAGGTTTAAAAGAAATGCAAATAACTGTTAAAACAAAACCAATCCATTCTGGTTTTTTATGGCCGACCAAGTTTATTGATATGAATATCTGTTGGCACAAGCAAGCCAGAAGGCATATAATGAGATAACTCAAGCTGCGTGCATGTCAAAGGAGCATCATATCATGCAAATACATCCACAAAAAGATCTGACATCCAGGCTGGAAGCAACTTTAAATTGTTCTTGATGAAAAACAATGCTAAATAACTAATATGCCCCTTTACATCCATTTTCAGTCAAGCAATCAACAAATTGTTAGCAAGCCCAAGAAAGTCTTATGGAGAGGTCGTATCAAAAAATATTCTCCTCAACCAAGTTGAGGTACATCCAAGGGCTCATTTATCATTAGACCACTCACCAGTTTCAATGCCACTTTTTTAAAGGAAGTTTCAATGCCATCTTTGTAATTAGGGAGAATATAGTGACCCAAAGTTCATAAAATTAATTAGGAAGAAAATGAAACAAAGCAAGTTCCATGCCCTCTTTTTGAAATTGTATATACATCACAAATCCAATGTCATACTATCATATATGTATATTCGGAATATGTAAAAAACCTACCACTGGGTCACCGCACAACAACATTTTAGAGAAGACATGCATATATATGAAATATGAATCCAAACAAGGCCACCTTCCAGAGTATTCATATTCCCCATTCAAGTGGCTCTATTAGACACAATCAAATGTAGGTAAAACATACCATGTAAATGAACGTCTAATTACCACATATGAGATGACGAGGGCAAGAATGTGTGCATAGATGAATATATTCGTATGCATCATGAAGGCGTTCAGCAATATTTGAAAAAATTACAGAAAAAAACTTCTCGAGATGAGACCAATATCTTTAAAAGATACAGATCCAAGGAAAAAAAATTCTTTAATGAACGGGGGTGACCCTACCACTTTTCTTGTATGCATGGAACCACAAGCCCAAGAAAAGTGAAACATCTTAAACCTCCATTAATGTAATACACTGAAATACCAGGACATGAAGGGAATGAGCAATTAACAATCTGGTACCAGATCATCCACCCTCTCATGGTACACCCTTTAAAAATAAACTCAAGAACCTTCACTCAATTCCACAAATATAGACTAACCTCTACACAATATGAAGAGAGGAAAAATGACTGTCTGTAGCAAAATAACACACTTGCCATTCACAGGCTTGTTTTCTCTTCTTCTTTTTTGAGATCAAATTGATGAGATATTGCTAGTCATCTGGACTTTTGTATGCATGAACTAAACTAACTCCAAATAGACTTGGATTCCATTACGTCCAAATTAAGAAGTTCTAAAACTTCTCTACATTTCTCTTCACTTTCTAAAGGACTCAATCAACTGCCCCTACTGATCTTTTAAATCATATGTTGCGCCCTAAAAAACACCCAAGATTTGTAACCGCATATTTAAATATCAAACAAGAGTTTTAAAGTAAATCACCCTAATAACATGCCACCTCTCCTAAATTTCCCTAAAAAATGAGCTGTACCTTTATTTTTTGACACGAAAAGATATATCAGAGGACAGTGAATAACTGCATGTGCACACTTATATTCTGAACTGAACCCTACTCAATTAAATATTAGTCAATCAACAAGTCACATAATATAATCAGCCCAATAGAAGTTCACACTAGATTAAATTCAACTACAGAGAAAAACACCCACTTCAAAGTGTCTCATCAACATAATCCATTCCAATAACAATTAAAAAACAAAACACGACCACAAACCAAAACCCAACATCCAGCTTCGCTCCAAAAAATAATCTACAAAGAGCCACAAACCTCGTATTTTTACACTACAATTCACTGCACTATATCCTTGTATGCGGTATCTCTAGTGACAGATAGAGAAAATTAGATTCAGTAAAAGCCAATGATCGAATAGCAAAACATTACATTAATCGTTTAAAACCCCTCTTCTTCTTTTTTCATCAATTTTGTTTCATCTGCAAAATCTGACATAAAAGCAACGAAATTTAAATGCATTTTTTCGTAACTCTGTTCTAAACTTTCAAAAAAAAAAAATTTAAATTGCAAAACACAAACAAAACCATTTCATCGGACAAATACACTCAATTAAAGAAAGAAAAAGTACTGCAAACAAAGTTCTGTCAAAATGCAACCAACCGTGAAGAGAGCCTGCGCGACAGTTGCCTGAACGAGCTGTTGGAGCAACACCCCCTTCACCACCGCCGACAATTTCACGAGATTCTTCTGCTCCTCTTCCTTCCTCGTGTGCAGCCTGAACTGCTCCAACGGCGGCAGGAGCTGATACATGCCCGCGTAGAGCCAGTACAAGACGATCGGCGCAAACGTCCCCATCGATTCATCGCTCAAATAGCCTTCCCAAAACACCATCTTGGACACCAAAAACAAAGGGGGGGAGATCCGAAACCCCAATAGAATCAAAGACCCAACTTCGATCCTACCCCAGAAACTTCACCGTGCCCTTAAATTGGACCAGAATTCCATGAAAAGGAGGGAAATTGAGAGGACCCTTTTGAAGATCAGGCGAAACTAGGGCTCACCCATGGAAAAGCTGGAAGCTTTTTTGAAAATTTTGGAATCCCCAATTGAAAAATGGATGAAAAGCGAAGGTGGTGATTTGAAGGAACTATAAACAGAGATCGAATTGCACTCGAAAAAGGATTTCTTTTCGGGTGCAGATCTGAGGAGAGATCCCCCCGAGAAAGAGAGGAAAAACTTATCGTTAACGTTTTTTTTTTATGGAATGAAAGGTTAAAAATAGAAAATTTAGGGTTTATTGAATATCAACCCAACTTTAGTTGTAAGAAAGGGGGGTTTCCAGCAAGGAAACGCAACTTTTTCGAAGAGGATATTTTTTTTCTTTTATTGAATGATTTTTTGTTTATTAAAAAATATCAACCAACAATTTATTTTTATTTTGGCTCTTTCTAGCTCAGCTTTGTTAAAACTCATTCGGCTCGTTCGATTAAAGAGTAAAGTTTGAATATTTTATAAAGTTCGATTTGTAAAGGAGCGGAGCGTTCAAATCTATATGAGCTCATTACTTAACATGAAAAGGGGTAAACAAAAAAACTCGAGCCGAGTTCGAGCCCGAATTTATGTAATTTTTATATGTATAAGATGTAATTTGTAAAAGATGACTTTTCAAATGCTAAACAATTTTTATTTTAGCTAATAAGTCTGAGCTGCGCCTTGGTTCGAGTTTTGTTTCTTTTAACAAATGAATCTAAGTCAAGTTTTTCACGAGTCGAGCTTGAACATAAAATTAAACTTGATCCCGAGCTGAACCGAGCCGACCCTGATACTAAACGAGTCGAACCTGAACAAGTCAAAGTTTGGATTGTTCGGCTCGTTTACCACCCTTATTGGCTTTTGTTGATGAATATATGCTTTCTCAAACCTCTAACCAAGGATACTTTTAACAACATATTTTAAAAATAAGATTTTGAATAAAGTGATTTAAATATACTTTGATTTCTGTAAAACGCATTTTTTGTGTTTTTTATAAATTTACATTTTTCTACTCAAAGGTATAAGTAACTTTTTAATTAAGTCCGCCTTTTGAAACCCCCTTGATAACACGTTTGAGTTTTCTACTTAATTAAAAAGTAGAATTACCTCTAATCGTGTTACCAAATGGACCTTAAATTTTACTAATAATTTGAGTAAAACTTTATTTAATATGATATCTCTTTAATCATTATTTTATGTTTTATTCTTTTGAAAAATTCTTTATCTTTTCCTAATTATTCAATTATTTGATCTAAAAAGGAGCTATTAAACGACAATGATAGAAAAGAAATGTTCAAAATTTTGGATAAGATTTGGGTTCTTTATTTGGATAAAAATCTGAGTTTTTGGTTATTTGTTATAGGCATATATAGATGATTTGAGAGATTTTGAATCACTTTGTCTTGTTATTAAATTTGAGTACGCATTGGTGATTTAGATATAAACTGAAAATGGTTTTAAAATCTCACTTTGAATACCAAACTAACTAGTTCAAATTTATATATCATTTTTTAAAAATTAAGTGATTAATATTTTAAAATATATATTATCAAATGTTAATTAAGATGTAAATAATTTATAAAAAATATTAATTTATTAAATTTCCAAAACATAAAAGAGGACGAAGCTCGTCGTTATTATAATATCTTATGTATTCTAAAAAGATAAATATTGTTACCATAATTTCATTTCTGATTTTGAAGTACAACTCTGATAAAAATGAGATAAAAGATAAATAGAAGAACATAAATTTAATAAATTACAGGGACTAAACATAAATAAAAGATAAAGTACATGGACGGAAGAGCAGCATCCCGATGAAACTAGTTATTTAACCGGCAGCGCCTCAAAAAGAAATATCACGTTAGCCCACAATGTTTGGCGTCTATTTGTAAAGGTCACCTCTGTCGCACCTGCTAAGAGTCTTTCCTAATCACGGACGCACCCGCAAAACATCTCTCACACGTCCTCCCAAAACACTATGTTCCCACGAGCACCGCCAATCTCCGCCCAAAGCACGCGCACAATCCGACATTGACAAAATAGGTGTTGCACGGTTTCGGGTTCCTCCTAACAAAGGATGCAAGTGGTCCACTACGTAGATAACAAAGAGAGTACTGATGCCACCAGGTCAAGATCAATATGAACCTTTTCTATTTGAATTATACATGCATGTTATGTTAAGTAAATGAGAGAGAGTTTAGAGAAATTATCCACGTTAGGAAGAGTCAAAGAGGAATTGTTTTTAGGATAATATTATGTTCAGTTCTATTTTCAGCCTTCATTTTAGTCTACATGTATTTCAAATTTTGTAAAAATAGTATACCTCGTCTAATGTGGTATATGTTTTTATAAAAAATGAAAGCATATACTCCAATAATGCATGAATGCAATTATAGAAAATATGTAAAAAATTCTTTCAAGCATATGCATTGTTAACGTGAGATATGCGTCGTTAATTTACTATTGACGCATATAAAACTGAAATTGAGGCTAAAAATAGATCTGGGTATAATAGCGCACTTGTTTTTCCAGTAATTTTGCTTTTCTCAGTATCTCGAATCCGAATCCATTTATGCATTTTAGTCATAAAATATCAAATTTTTAATAATGATATCTTTAGCTGTTGACCTTCCTTTCCAATTTCATGATGGGTGGTTCAGCAGTCCACCTAAGAAAAGCAGGGTACATGTGCATTTTCAGAATCACAGGATCTCAATCAGGAGGAGATCATAAACTATTCACATTTAAGATGTGTTGTTCAACCACCTAGATTCTGAACGTTTAAGTTTTGTTCAACCACCTAAATTCTGTGCATCTTCCATGTGTTTTAAAAGCATATTGTTTTTAAAGTGTCTGAAACTCAGCAACATTTGCATATAAATGAGATGGGATTGTCTGTAACAAATTATATACTCTTCCATATAACAACCAATACGTTATCAACACATATGAAAACAGTCTTTTACCGATTATAGTTTACACATGACTACAATGCATTAGTTATTACATGGAATAACTTGTAACACACTACAAACCGTTTAAAACCGGATTTAAAAACATATGCAAAAAAAAACATTTGAATACAACCAAATACGTAGATCCAAATAGAGCCTTTAAAAATTCATTCTTACAAAGCCAAGATTTAAAAAATGAAAATCTTACCGCAATTCTCTTGTGTTTTTATTTTTTTTAAATCATATATCGCATTTAATGAGATATACAATTTTATAAAGATGAAATTTATATTCCAATTAACTAAATAACATCATTTATAGAATATGAGAAACATTTTGGGTTAATAAAATATATAAGATTACATAGGACTGCAATAAAAATTGAGTGTAATATCGCTCAAAAACTCATCCGAACAACAATCACGACATGATCCCACCTGCTATAAGCAATGATGAATTTTTTTTAAAATAAAATAAAATCAAAATCAAACATCTCTTATTAATATGAACAGAGCGAAGTGGTCCCAACTCCCAAGTCCTTCACCTAAGAAGAACCTAGGAAGCTCTTATGATACATTGATAACCCCAATTACAAATCACAAACATCACCAACAATTATATAATAAATATAATAATAACTAGATAAATCCAATAGACCAAGAATCATACCTTATGAACATTCAAATCCCCCCATCAACAGCATTCCTCAGGTTCCCACCAAGCATAGACATGAGCCCCCCACCATGCACCCTCCCTTCTGGCACCGCAAGCCGGCGAACCCCCTCCCTCTCCGCACCCGACAATGACGGGGACTTCATTGAGAGAGGAACCAGTACCTGAGCCGGGATCAGCAGCTGTTGCGACTCCACGCAATCCGAGACCGTGCTCAACCCCGACGACGAATACTCGTTGTCCGTGCTGCTCGCTATCGTCGTGGACCCCGAAACAAGCCCGCGGAACAGGCATGGCCTGATCATGCTCCGCCCAGACCATGCCTGGCTCGAGTGGGCCGCGCACAGCCCGCTCTTACCCCTCGCAAACTTCTCGCACCCCACACCGGATCCAGTCCACGAGCACCGCTTCCCGCCACCGTGGGCCTTGCAGAAGTCCGTGCTTCCCTGGGCGCTCTTGTTACAGCCTTCAAAGTGGCACCGTTTGCCGCCACCATGGCGGACACAGCAGTCAGTGCGGCCGCGGGCGCTCTTGGTGCACCCTTGCACTACGCACCGTTTCCCCCCTCCATGGGCCACACAGTAGTCGGTACCGCCGTGGACGCTCTTCGGGCAGATCCCACCGCCCTCGAAACGGCACCGCTTGCCCCCACCGTGGCCCTTGCAGAGAGGGGTGGACCCCTCCGCACCCTTTTCGCACCCAGCGAAAATGCACCTCTTCCCACCCCCGTGGGCCTTGCAGTGGCTCGTGCTCCCTTGAGCACCTTTGCTGCACCCCGGGTACTGGCACCGCTTGCCACCACCGTGTGAGATGCAGAGCCCCACCTGGCCTTCAGCGCTCCGGTTACAACCCTCCACCATACACCGCTTCCCCCCGCCATGGCGGATGCAGAGGCCCGACTTGCCTCGTGCAGCTTTGGTGCAGCCCCCGGGGTAGCTGCACCGCCGCCCGCCACCGTGGGCGATGCAGAAGTCGGTCTTCCCTTCTGCGCTCTTGGTGCAACCGAGATGCTGGCAACGATGCCCGCCTCCGTGCGCCTTGCAGTAGGCGGTCCGGCTCTCCGCACCCTTGTTGCACCCCGGCTTCTGGCACCTCTGCCCTCCACCGTGGGCGATGCAGAGGCCTGAAGCGCCTCTTGCGCCTTTTGGGCATCCATTGAACCGACACTTCTTCGGGTGGTGGTGGTGGTGGTGGCTGCCGCCGCTGCTGCGGCAGGGTGGAGCTGCTCCGCCAGAGATTGTGGCTTCTGTGGTGGCTGATGTGGTCATGAATTCCAAGAGCTTGTGTGATTCATGCCTTGGTGCAAGTAGGAGAGATGGCATGTACCCTCCTGACATTCTCCTCACCGAGGTTGATCCCTCATCAACTGGGATGACCGCAGAATCCTCTGTTGAGTTATCATGGGTACTGCCTATATTTTTTTCATCCATGGTCTCTCTTGAGAGCCCAAGCTTCAGCATCTCAGGCTCACCGTCAAATGGCAGTTGTTGGCAGAAGATGTAAGAGGATTCTTTGTTCTTCTTGGACCCATCCACTGGATTCCGATCCATTTCATACAAGTCTGAAGTTGGACCAAGACCAAGAACCAATCTGCAGCCATCATCTTGGGCAGAAATGAAATCATTGCGATTGCTTTGAGGATCATTGATTCTGGATGACTGGTTGTTGATAGAATGGCCAAGACAGTTGAGACGCAAAGCAGTGTCTCCCGGGTTGTCACATTTCCGGCGACTTGAAGGGTACACAGGATCTCCAGAGACATATAAAGTGGTCAAGTTGAGATCCATTGAGACGGGCAAAGGTGGCGGGATTTAAAACTTAATTCAAGACGGGTTGTGGGAGTTCGGAATTGAGGAGGCAAACTTCCTAGCATAGATGATCTCTACTGAATCGATTAATGGAATAGTATAAATATAAAAGTACGAAGAAAAGATAAAACTTGAGCATGTGACCTCCACCACTGACAAAACCAGATGTGTCTGCCCTGTCCATGATTATGGTTCCTGCTTTAAGTGTGAGATATTGATCAAAGGGCTACCAACTTCCCCGCATAACTGATAAGGTTTGGAGGATAAGATCCTTTGAGAAAAACCATCAACATGGGAGGATGACGTGGATTAAATCCTGGAAAAGAAAAACTGAAGTGAGAAGACTTTACTAGTATGGCAAACATCAAAGCATCAAACATTCTTCTACAAGGCAAAAAATACATCGTACAGCAATGAATTCTCATTCAATCATGAATTGGCATGCAGCTTTTGTTCGGAGGAGCCATCGGCCAGAGCAGTTTATATATATGAATACCGCATTAATTAATCCCAACAGAATCTTTGGACACAGACACGAAGGATAATAGGCATACCATTAAAGGGAGAAAGACTACCGATTTCTACAGTTTTAGAGAGAATAATATGTGAGATCACCTAACCTTCAACTTTGCCTCTTTATCTATCCCTGCTGATCTCCCCCTATTTACTTCTTTTTTATCTTCAGACGTACGAAGTTTCCTCAATAACATCAACCTCCCAAATCCGCTATAGTGCACAAATTCATTACAGCACTATTTTTCAAAATAAGATTGGATCAATTTTATTAAAAATGCCCCAAAAGAGGAGATTCATTACACTACATTTTTTTTTACAAACAATTCATTATAATACATTTGAATCTACAAAACTAAAATAGCAATAAAATGAGGCAGAGAAATAAATTTCACTCTAGTCAACCACTAACTCTCCCTATTCCTCTCCCTCACTGTCCTTTTTTCTCTTCAGAAGTGAAAAATACATTACATGATATCAATCCTACAATATATGGAAAGTTCCACAAATCATTATATGGAATACCTATTGACAAAAATTATAAAAAGGCAGAAATTTACTCTCTAATTAACCAAGCACAGACCATACAATAGATAGAATAGTTGAAAGCATACCATCTGATACTGTAAATTATTATGTTCTAAACATTCAACAATGGTTTTTTATTGTAGCTGTGAAATATAAAGAATGAGCGGAAGTGTCAAAAAAATTTATTTATTTTTATATAGGACATGACTTCCCGATTGATGATTCAATGCCAAAAATGTCCTACACACACAAATTTCCCTGCTAACTAGAGTTTCCTAATAGAAAATTAAAAGGAATAACTACAGGAAAAATCATCAGAATTCCAACCCTGAGTAGACAGAATGAATCTCTATCTTGTAGCGTCGTATACAGTACCCCAAAAGACACCGTTGAGAAACACGAATGGCATAGAAAATATTAGCAGAGATCAAGATAGCACTCAGCGATGATGCACATAAGCAGAACCAGAACAGAAATCAAATCAAAATTAGTTAACTTCCTAATTCACTCAAATCAACCAAACATAAACTTTAACAACAAAAAAAAAATTAAATCACCACCATTCAATACTGGCACTTTATTATGTTCTAATCATGCAATAATATCTTTTATTTCAGCTGTTTAATAGAAAGAACGAAAGAAAGTGTCCAAATTTTTTTTTTTAAAGTATGACATGATTTCTCCAACTTAAGATGAGACGCCAAATTTGTCCTACACCCATATTTCCCTGCTAATAGGTTTCCCAATAGAAAAGAAATGGAACAAATTTCCCAATAGAAAATCATCGGCATTCTACTCTCCAGGCAAACACAGTAAATCTCTAACCTCCTGGCCTCGTATAATGTACCCGAGAAAAGGTTTGGAAAATCCAAAATCTTAAAACAAAAATAGTCCCTACTTTCAGATCAGATAACAAGAAAATTCCAAATCCTTAACCTAGTATCTTTCAAAGGGGATATGTTGAAAACGCTTAAGTGATGATCAAGACACTTTTTAGGATTCTTCTTCAAGACTGTTGGGGAGTAGGTGAAGTCCAAACTGTTTTTCAAAAAACAAAAAGGTGATGTCTGAACAAGATGAACAGACCCAACCTATATCAAGATGCCAGTTCAATTTTAACTTTAAAGATATCCATCCTTCTTAAAAGATACTTTTGATAAACACAGAATGACTCTAAAAAAATTAACAGAAATCAAGTCAACTGTGATGCACATAAACAAGAGGGGAACAAAAATCAAATCCAAAATTAGTTAACTTCCTAATGAGTCATTCAATGATGAATTATTTTATGAAAGTCATCCACGTTATAGAATAACTCCACTATCAGGAGCTCGACCGATTAAATAAACTTGATTAAAAGCGTTTCAGATGAACAAATACCAATCCAAGCTGGTCTCTTAATGGATTCGTTTACCGTTTTTTACCGGTGACTGGAATCTCGAAGGAAAAGATATCTAATTATTCAAAAGAGGATAGACTAAATACAAAACTGAACCAAATATTGAAAAAAAATGTCAGAAGCATCAGATTTTTGCATCATAAGTGAAAAAGAACTCTATTATGATTCATCAAGATAAATCAACACATTTAATTGACCACCAGTTCTGCACTCTCCAAAAAAAAAAAAAAGGAGACACCTTTTTCAAAATCAAGCCACTTACATATGTTATCAAATCAAATTAAATAAACTCCGGATTCAATCTAGCAGAATTCAAGCTTTAAGGCTTCAAACACCTCCACTAAAACTACCATCAATTTTTTTTCATAAATTCATTTCAATCTCAATAAGCAAACAGAAATTTCAACCAGTTATCAGAGTAAGAAAGAAAAAAAATCCAACACCAGAGACCGATGAATATACATAATCAAACTGATACTAATACAAAAAACAAAACAAGAAAACCCCTCTCTCTCTGTATCTCAAAACACAACCAGTGCACCAAAGCACGGATCAAGAAAGCACAACCAATCACAAAAAGAGCACCAGATCACATACGCATATCAAAGTCGAACACTGAATGTCACAGAAACAAAAACAGAGATTCCAAACCAATCACAGTCCACTCTTCCCAGATCTCCTCCTATACAGAGCCACCACCGCAAAACACGGTTATTGAATCAGTTCACAACAAATCCGACACCAACAGAGCTGAAAAAAACAACTACCTTCAGAGACGAAGCCAATCAAAGACAAAACAAAACCTAAGTTTTTCTCTTCTTCTCCAACCGAAGCGGATGAAAAAAAAATAAAAACCGAAAAGCGAGAGCGAGAGAGATTTATATCGGCTGTCGAGAAAATCAACGGCTGCTGTTGAGCTGGGAAACGCCGTCATATCTATCGCCGTTGATTCGCTGGTCCCAACGCGACGCGCCGTTAGATCTGCTGGGTATTCGGTTTGGGACGCGCACGTCGAGGTTCCTTTTTCGTTTCTTATTTTAATAATCTTTTTGTTTGTCGTTTCTGTCTACTGCCGAGAAACAGAGAACCCCATCGTGTCGGCGATTCTGCACCGTCCATGTGGTGGATCCTGATATTGAATGACCGCATGATTTCAAAGTGATTTTCAGTGGGAGGGGTATGGGCGTTGGGAATTCGGATGGCAATGGACAATGTTTTAGCTTGAATTAGAAATAATAATACATATATTTTTAATTTAATGATATATATATAAAATATAGTCGAGTGATTCAGTGTGGGAATGCGGGAAACGACGTCGGTCGTTCGATCGCGGGTCCATCGCATCCAACGGTCGATGTGAATACCGTCCGATGAGATGGACCCGTGATCGACGGCCCGTATCGCTTCCCGCATTTTAATCACTTCACTATATATATATATAAGAAAAAATACAAATAAGCATCAGGTTGATAATTTTGGTTTAGAAAAAAAAAATTTTAGAAACTGATTCTTTTGTTTGGGATATTAGTAATAGAGAACTCTAAACGTACTAGAGGAGCACCAAACTGACCCTAAAATTGGAGTTGATTTTAACAATACAAAAATTCATTTTAAGGGATACATTTTTTCAATAATATCCAATTATGTATAGACCTTTTATGCTTTTAAGTGATTTAATTGTAACTTTGGGAGTATTGATCTCTTTAAAGAAAATAATTATATTTAGTTATCTTAATTAGAGTTTTTAAAATAGGATAATTGTAACAAATGGTTTTGTGGACATTTAAACAAAATAATAATAATGTTAAAAACAGGCCTATATGAAGTCCATGAAAGTCCTCACATTTTAACATTTACATTTTATTAAAAATAAATTATATTATACATATATACTCATTTACATGTAAAAATATATAATGAAAATATATGTCATATTTAATGAAGCATGTACCTCATTAATGAAATGAGATCGGCTGTATGAGACTGTATGTACTAGTGTCGTCCTTAACAATTAGAATCAAATTCAAAAAATAAAACATATAGTAGATCAATTAAATATCAAGTCAAATCCATTTATCATTTATAAAGTTTATTTAAAAAAATTAGCATAAAATTACATGGTTGGTGTGGAGGAAACCCCCCCCCCCCCCCTTAACACGCACCATCAATTGGATTAAAACATTATTTTGTGGCTTTGTTCAAGTACCAAATCCAAATATGTCCATGAATTTTCATTATATGAGATAAAACACCTTAAATTTTGTAGATTTAGATACAAAATAGAATACCATCTCTTCCATATATTTTACTTTTATTATAACTTGTAAGACAAACAAGGCAATAATCAATACCAATGAAGTGGAAATAATTTAAGTTGACATGTAACAAAATCTTAAGAGATAAAAATTCATCCATTCATTGTTAAAAACATTTTTTAAAATTTTTAAAAAAAATTAGAAAATAACCTATATATATATATATATATATATATATATATATATATATATATATATATATATATATATATATATATATGAATGCATATCTTTTTATATTTTCTTTTAATAAAAAAATGACAGACTATTTGGTGCAGACACCATACCCCTTGGGATGCGTTGAATCGTATAGTTAAAAAACAATCTAAAAAAGTCAAAGGAGAGAAGGGGTTGATCATGTGGAAAAAAAATCCCCCTCCATGGAAAGATATGTGTGATTTTTAAGACCGTATGATAAAATTCCATTTAATCGAACCGTGATGATATGTTGATTGCAACTAAGTATAGAAGAAATGATCTGGTATAGGTTATTACTCAACGTTAAGTACGCCTTCTATGAATAAATGCCAACATATATAAATGGAGAAAAACCAATTTAGTCTAAGAAAATATTATTTTTTATTTTATTTTTTAAATTGCATAACTGAAGTATCTGAGGTCAACTTTTGATGGAGATAGAAGTGCTGTCTTTTTTTATGTGGGGGATGGTCCAGAGTCATGGCATAAGAGATTTTAATGTGGCATCAACAGCCACATAAAATGATAAGAAGATTAAATGGTCCCTCTCATTGGATGACCTGGGAATTTTAGCCTCAGGTCATGCTATGTGGACATTTAACTATTATTTATTTATTTATGGTTTTGGAAGTTATGGCTTTCAGTTGTTGTCATCTTGGTTGCGTTGTTGGATATCTTTTGAAAATTCTTCTTTTGCAGCAATTATATTTAATTAACCAAAATTAATTCTAATCAATCCAATGATCTTAATTTTTTTTTAAACAAATTTTTTTAATAATCTAATAAAAATATGCTCTCTCAAAAGTATTTTCAAAAGTTATTTTTCATACCTATTTTCAAATGTTACCTTAATTAATAAAATATCCTGGTTGATGCCTCAGATGTGACTTTTTTTTCCAATGGTTTGTTAAAATGGAAATAAGGATTATTCATACTCTCGCCTAACTCCCATGAATTTTGAAGACTGAGAAATTTATATGCCTTGCTTGCATAAATCACTCTTCAATTTAATCTTGTTAATATTAATCTCTCTCTTTTTTTTCTTTCTTGTAATCTCCTTCTCAGTTTTTAAAATAGAAAAAGCATCTCAAGGTTTGTCAATCATTATATCTAATAAAAATAACGTAACATTTTTTTATATATTTTAATTTACATAAATTTGGCGGATGTCTTTAATTTTGTAATTTAGTTAAATCTAATTAAATTTTTTTATATTTTAAATTTTAAATAAATATATATAAGTAATTATTAAAGTTATAAAAAAGTAAAAATAAAAATGAAAATGGATTATTTTTTAATAAATAAGTAATGAATTCAACTACATGTGTATCACACATATAAGTACATAAGTTTATACCCCCTTTCATCACACCTTTCACAATAATTTATAACCAAGTGCAATTTCGTTTATTCATTATGATATATAAATAATGTTATTATTAATAATATATAAGTTTATACCCCCCCCCCCATCACACCTTTCACAATAATTTATAACCAAGTGCAATTTCGTTTATTTATTCATTATGATATATAAATAATGTTATTATTAATAAAAAAAATATGACAAGAGAGCAACTCAATCAATAAAAAAATCATGCTATTAAATGTTAGGTTGAATTATCGAATCATAAATAATTAACCAATAATAATTTGACACCTCTCTCTCACTGTCGCACACAATATTTATTTTTATTACAAAAATAATCTATTTTTAAAAAAAAATTGCGAGGTTGCTTTCCTTTGGTCCACCGACTGAAAAGTGTGATTGGCTGACGCTTTTATAATAATAATAATATAAGATAAAATAAAAAAACGTGTGACCATTTTAAATGCACGTATAGTTATGGCCTCACATTGAAATATATGATATGATGAATATAAAACACAAATTAATTAACAAGTTGGCGATTAAAATATGTCATGCAGATTCCTTGTAAAGATCAAATTCTGACACAACCACCTGGAGCCAATAAAATTAGGGATTTTTAGTTTTAAGTCCCTGTATACTATCGAATTTAGCTATCAATCTCTCACTTCTTCATATTTTGCTTTTAGTTTCTGCATTTAAATGATAATTTAGGAATAAGTCCCTGGGAGGGACTTATTCCTAAATTATCAAGTTTGTTTTTTAGTCCCTAGAAGGGACATATTCCTAAATTATCATTTAAATGCAGAGACTGAAAGCAAATTATGAAGAAGTGAAAGATTGATAGCTAAATTCAATAGTTTACGGGGACTTAAAACTAAAAATCCCATAAAATAAACACACACTCGGCTCGGTTTGGCTCGGCTGAAAGCTGAGTCAAATGATAAGTATGATTGACTTTAAATATGCAGTTATTGTATATTTGTTTAAATTTATTTAAGTTAAAAATAACTTAAAAATTATAATCATTAAGTTAAGAAAGAGATGTTTTTGATATTATAGCTTATAAAATGCTTTAATTTTTTAAATTTTGGATACTCGTGCCCTTTATTTTTTTTTTACTAATAATACGTATATCTATTTTTGTACTATTACATCAAAAATCACCAAACATCATTTCATCTTCTCAATTTTTTTACTATTACAAATAATATGTAAGTAAATACGGGTTTCAGCTGGCCGCAATTTTTCAAGGGTGTTGTAAAGGGAAAATTTTGCGCTCTTTCTGAGGGGGCTACGTGCCTCGGTTAATCGGGCAAACGGGTGGTGTGACCCGACCAAGGTTAGAACCGAGTATCCTTTAGGCAGAGAGTGGCAGGATAATTCGTCGAGGGAATCCTACTCGCGAAGTTCTGTTCGGGGACCACCTAACCTGAGCAAGGCACCTTGAACCGTGTCTTCTCTGTCAAAGACATTATGATGAGGAGACTGCAACTACCAGATCAACATCGTCTCAAAGATCATTGAGGTTGGTCGACTAGACTGTCTACTCATACCCAATATGACTGTTTGAGTGTCCCCAAGCTAACCATCTTGACCTAGGTTCGAATCTGGTCTTAACCAAAGGAGGAAAGGGACCTCTGACACCACAAGGTTGGCCAGTGCTGCTTTGCTTTGCCGAACTGGAAGAGACGTGTCCTAACCCCAACAAGCCGCCTGCCACTATTTGTTGCAGTCGTAGTTATGGCTAATGAGAGGGCTACACGTGGCCACAACATCATAACAAACCCCCTGGTCTTGAATCTCATGAAATCTTCCATGTTAGAAGCTTCCGATCGAGGCAGAGAGATGTCTGGGTGGGAAATGACATGGACACTCGCTCGGCTACAAGCGCAAGGAAAGAAGAAGAGAGAGGCGACATTAACAAGTAAGCAATTCTGGTTCTAGAGTCATTTTCTTCACTTCATCTTCTTCATTTATTCACTCCACTGACTTGAGCACTATAGTCCCTTTGGCCGGTACCACACCAGTTTCCCCCTAGGTTTTCTTGGTTCAGGATCTCAGGCGCGATTACCTAGATTTTCACCTTGAGGCGGATCTCCAACCCGACCACTCTTATTGAAGGAAAACACTCCATTCAGGTGCCAATATTTGGTGCAAATATTGGCACTACTTTGTTTTCCTTGCACACCCAATATCTGTTGTCATCGTCCCTTGATAAATACATACAATTTGTTATGATCTTGTGGATCAATTGGTGATTAATTCCACATCCAAGATATATTATTGTGATCTCAGAGAATCAGTTACATGATAACTCTAGATTTAATATATCTATGCAAATTTAGAGAATCAACAATTAATGATCCTTAATTTAAAAACTGAATTATGGATTTACTAACTTGGATTAATGCTCGGTCATTGGGCATTTGAGGGGTTGACGGGCCGGATCCACCTATGATGAACGATCTAGGTCGTAGGATCTTGTCAATCGGGTCATGGGCCGTAGGTACACACGGAGTACAGTCGGTGGGCCTCATTTTTGGGCCCTACAAGTACTTAAGGCCATGGTGCTTCTTCCCAGATGGGTCTTGAATTGCTCACATGTGTCAATCCCAATTATCACCTCTCTCTCGCACGTGTGCCCCAGGCTTAAATCTAAGCTTGTCAATCGGATGGAGACGGATCGAATAAGGCCATATCCGTATCCAAATTAGAAATCTGCAAAAATATCCGTATCCGGTATCCGACGGATATTGAAAGTAAATATATGTATCCTCGAAAATCCAGATTCGGATATGGATAATTATCCGAAATATCCAAAAATTCAAAATAAATATGAAATGACTAAAATATCTAAAGATCCAATATCCAAAAATAAAAATCATATATCTAATATTTGAAATATGTAAAAAAATATAATAATTACCTAGTATAAAACATAAAATTATAAGTATATACATAAAACATTACATACTTTAAAGCAAAAATAAAAATAAAAAACTCATACTAATTCTAAAAATATAAATACATAATTAAATAAATAAAAATATAATAATATGTCAGGTCTTGTACTTTGAAAATACTGGTGATCGCCATGTTTATTTTTTTATTATTAGAATTTTTCTTAATAAAAAAAGTGCTTCTGTTATCTTTTTTAACAAAAATTAAACTTAATTTTAGTTAGTTCTTAACTAAAAAATAAAAATGATAAAAATAACCTTAATATATAATATTTGTCATAATGTAAATAATTAAACACAACAACCTAATTAATCTTTTGTTCTTTCCAATCAATCATGAGGCATTCAACCTTACCCCTTTTTTTCAATCAAGATCTAAATTTTTTTCAAAATATTTCATTTTAGGGGAAATGAAAAAAAGTCTCTCAAAAGTTAGAAATACCCAAATCAACAATTTTTTAAAATTATACCTAAAAAAGTCTCATTTTACAATTTTGGAGACACAAAGGATTAATGTACCCTAATGCAATTAAATCCTTAATACATTTCATATCTCTTAACTATATTAAAATATTTCACCCTCTTAATTTTATTAATATATTTCACACATTTTCATGTAAATCAAATTTTTTTTATTCTTTGTGATTAGATGGATTTTATGAAATATGCACCAATATAATTTGAGTTTTTTATTATGAATTACATTAAATGTTGATGTTTTTTTTTAATGGATATGTGTTAATGATGTCATAAAAATATGTAAACAGCCAAAAAATAAAAAATGTGAATAAAGATTTAGAATACTAAAATATCATCTGCTGCATTGGGGCACAATACAAATTTAAATTACATATTATGTTTATACATAATGAAAAATGATAAACAATATCATGTAAAGATATATATAAAAAACATATATTATGATATATAATAACAAAATCTCTAAGATGATTGATTTTTGTCATATATAGAAAGATTGTTGTTTGGTAGGAAAAATAAGCTTTTAGTGTAGAATAAAGCGGGACATTAAAGATTTAATTACATAAGGGCAGATTAGTCTTTTATGTGAAATGAGATTTTTTGAGGTATAATTTTAAAAAATGGCTAATTTTGGTGTTTCAGATTCTTAAGAGATTTTTTTCGTCATTTTCCCTTCATTTTACACACACACACACGTGATTAGTTTTTCTCAAAATAATTTTATTTTATTTCTACTCATGTAAATATTAATCATTATTAGGTATTTACTAATAAATAGTTTTTTGTTTAATTTTTTTGTTTGCAGATTTTAGATAAAATTTATCATTCATATGTTAAAATTAATATTTTTTTATTTTTGTAAATATTTTATTTGATAAGATAAAATATAAAAAATAAAAAAATAATGGTATTTTGATCATTTCTCTAAGGCTATAACGGTTTTAATAAAAAATTTGATAGAAATTAACTAGGATCATAAATATGCATAATTTCTATATATTCTAATGTTATAAAAATAAATATGTTATTTTGAATGACCTAAAAATGAATTGAATGTTTTTTTTATGGTATACATGAAAAAAATCTTTATTTTTATGACGAGAAAGATGGAAAAAAATAATATAATCAGTCGCTTTCATGAAGTCACGTTTCTTTTTCTCTGGTTTACTAAAGTCAAATGATGAACAAAATGGGTTTGTTATACACTTATACTATGTTTTTTGAATATCAAATCTTTGTATCTTTATTTCACATTTTTATTTCTATATTTTAAAAATAATTTTTCAAAAATTGATTATTTTAATTAATTTAAAGCATAAATAATCTTTTTTTTTAATAAAAAAATTGGTTCTAAACATATCATTTGTGTTTGACATTCTTCTATATTCAGTCTCCCATTGTAGTCATTCACATTGCATCAATTAAATCAAAAGCAGTTTATAAAACTTGACTCACAAGAGAGTTTAAAACATGTTAAAACATGCTTTATAGTTTTTTCATCACCCCCACTAATGTGGGCACTCACTGTCAACATTTTTTTTCCATATATAACATGCACATCAATAACATCAATAAAGCCGTGCAAGGACCCTCTTCTGTTTTGCAAATGACTTGATGCTTTTTACTGATTCTAAACCCTCTTCTGCTTTAAATATTCGCACACTGTTTGATGATTTTGCTCGAGTTTCGGACTCTACCTAAACACATCAAAAAGTCAGGCGTTTCTAGGAGGAAACCCGCTGAACAATGACCTCTTTTTTCATCATTTGGGCATTCGGAGACACAAGCTCCCTGTCAAATACCTTGGTCTCCCCCTTTTCTCGGGCGCGCTCTCCGCTGGTATGTGCCTTCCCCTTCTCGACAAAGTGAGAAAAAGAATCGAAGGTTGGGCGGGTCACATTCTCTCTTCTGCGGGCAGATTGGAACTACTAAGAACTGTCCTGTCTAGCTTTCATTGTTACTGGACAGCCGGCTTCACCTTGCCGAGGAAAATTCAGAAGAATATTGAACAGGTGTTTCGACGATTTCTTTGGGGGGGTCCAACCCTCCAGTCAAAAATTCACCATGTAAACTGGAATCAAATTTGTCATCCCAAGGAGGAAGGTGGACTGGGCATTCGAAGCATTAAGGACTGGTCTAACGCCTCCATGGCTGCTCGATTCTGGGAAATTATCACTCATAAAAAATCTCTATGGTCAGAATGGATTTGGAACAGATACCTCAAAAGAAAATCTCCATGGGAAGTCTCCCCCAATTCAGGCACTTCTTGGGTTTGGAAACGAATTCTTTCTCATCGAGAATGGATTAAAGCAGGTCTCAGTTACATCATCTTTAATGGTAACTCCATCAACATCTTAAAGGATCCATGGCTTGAAGGGAATGGTTTGCACCATTATTTGCTGGGGACCACTTCCTACCTCCATTGCTTATCCCCCTTAGCCTACCTAGCTACCATCATTCGCAATGGGAAATGGTATAAACCTTTGAGATGGTCTACCCAACTCTCTGACATTTGGCCTAAAATTCTGGATATTGAACTTGGTGGTGAGGGTGATGATGTTATCATTTGGCCCCCTTGCAAAACAGGTTCTCTTACTACTCAAGCAGCTTGGTCCTCCTTACGACAAGCAAAACCACATGTTCCTTGGAAGCGCTGGCTATGGACCTCCTCCCAGTCTCCCAAACACTGCTTTACAGCTTGGCTTGCTTGATTAAACAGACTTCCAACGTCAGACAGACTGCTTCGAAAGGGACTTCCAGCAACAGCCACATGCACACTTTGCAGTCAACTCCCCGAATCGGTCAATCATCTTTTCTTCAGCTGTTCTTTTACCTCTTTCATCTGGCGACACATATTGAGAAAGGCTGGTCTACAGCCGCCTCCCTTGTCAGGGCTTCTTTGCTGGATTGACTGGTTGGACTCTAATTGTCGTGTTCACCCAATGAACCTTCTGCTGCAGTGTTCCCTCACTTCAACGATATGGTTCATTTGGATCGAGCGCAACTCGCATATCTTCAGGAAGCAATCCGAACACAAGTCCAAGGTACTCCAAAAGATTCTAGCTCACATCAAGCTTCAATTCCTGGGTACCACTATAAAGATCAAGCCCAATCCGCTTTTGGATCGCATTTCCAATCTCTTCTCTCTCCACTTTACACCTTTAGTTGAATCCCTTACTGAAGTTATCTGGAGTCCACCACCTGTACACTGGTGCAAAGTGAATGCTGATGGTTCGCTTGGCCCCGATCGAGCAGGATTTGACTACCTTGTTAGAGCTTCAAGCGGCAACTTCATCATTGGGGCAGCAACAAGATGTCATCCTCATTCTATTAACATCTTGGAATTGAAAGCATTATTGGCTGGCCTTGATCAAGCTCTTTTGTTGGGATTCACTAGAATCTGGTTGGAATCTGACTCTAAAATCGCAATCGCTTGGATCTTAGGACGTGGCAACCCTCCCTGGACTGCAACCCGCTTACTTAGACTCTTCAAGGCCAGTCTTGACAGAGCAAGTGAATGGAGAATCTCCCATATCCAACGGGAAGGAAACAAGCCAGCAGACTTTCTGGCAGGCTGTCAACTTGAAATGGGGACCTCTCCTATTTCCCTTCACTCAATGCCCACTGACCTCAAAGATCTCCTCCTGGCGGACTCTTTAGGAAAGACCCATATTAGATCGAAATGGAAGTAACTGCAGCAATTTTATCTTGTTACTTCTCTTGTAATCTTTTGCATAGTCTGGACTTTCCTTGCTTTTTGTAAATTCTCTCTTACTGAAATATAAATTACTTACCAAAAAAAAAAAAAAAGCCGTGCAAGGAAACCTAAAATGAAAACTGATCAAACTATGATTAGTTTGCTTTTGGTTTTTTATTTATTAAAAAAAGGTAGAGATAACCTGTGTTTTTGGTTGGTGAACCAAAAAAGACAAAAAGAAAATATATGCAAAAGTGGAATTAAAGCACAACTAACTGAACTACAGGCAAAGGTTGAATGACTTTTTTTTTAAATAGAAAATCTAGTTACAAGTTTATGATTTTAAATCTCAATGAACTGGGTGGCTGTATTTGAGACTCTCAAAATTATAAGTGAGTCCCTTTTATTAACAAGTTATCACATTTTCATAACTTAATTTATAAGCTCCTCATATATTAATCTCATATTCAAATAATAAGTAAGTCTCTCTCACATCAAATATTATCACTTACCCTTCGAGGTTTTGACTACCCCCAAAACTCGATCTTTCTCACGGTTTGACTTCTCCGCATGTCTGAAGTGTGTTTGTTGGTTGTCAAAAATCTTAAAAATTAGATCATACATATCCAACCAAATTAAATAAATATGTGTGATTCAACAAACCACAGTCTATTCAAAACCTAAATTAGATTTGACCGATTCAAAAGGGATAAGATCAAGTCAAGCCATATTTAAATTTTTTTTATTAGAGCTGATTAGAATTCAAAAGAGATTTATATTTCCGGTGTTATTGATGATTGACATTTTTTTCCGGGCGTTATTTTTCTTATGGGGTGAATTTATTTGAATATGGAGATGTGGCAGAAGATATGCGATAGTTATAAATCCTTATAATGGTAGTGAGATTTTCTCCGTATATCACATCAAAATAAATTTGAATTTTTTTTCTAAAATACACAGTTCATGTGATTTGATCATGTGGATTAAAATCATACAAATTATAATAGAATATTATTTTCAAAAATAAGAACGGTGGTCATAGCTCTCACCTTAGATGTTGTAAAAAGTTTGGTTTGGTCAACCACTTCAGCATTATTGCCATTTGAAGCAACAATAAAATCCTATATAATATTATTAATTAAATGAGAATCAAGTTATTTGCATACTTCAACTTCGAAACATTGATGCATGTGTAGTAACTTGAGAATTTTAGGGAGATGGACATGGATATTGGCATATAAATTGGTAACTAATAATTAATAGAGGATAAACAATGTGAGACGTATTTTGCTTTTACAATTTTACTATCATGACCAAAATTCAACTGTTCGCATGAGCTAATGGAAATTTAGAACACATATATGTCTTTGCTCGGTATGCACATCAAATTTTTAATGTTCAAAGTGGATTCTAATTTTTAACAAATAGCTATCTTTTTTTTTTGAAGCAATGTAGAATTTGCTACCAACACTTCTATTAAGAAAAATGGAAGTACAAATCTGAATTGGAGGTGAGAGGAATTGAGAAAAAATGAACAAAAGAAGGCGATTTGGATGGGCATTGGTTGTCTTAGATGAGAAGTCTACCGATGCCACAAACCCCCTCCCTACCCCGACCTAATCAAAATATAGATATCTGATCCTCCCGGATCGACACACCCCAGCCCCCCGCGATGCCACACCCCCAATCTTTTATGAAATGATCGGTGGTATCCCAGTTATTTTTGACATACACTCGCGTTCCCTTGAAGATTGCCGCATTGCGAATTAGCCAAATCGACCACGCTCCTGCCACGAACATTGGTTGTCGGATGTTGTTCTCCCTTCTGGATCGACCCGGATTGCGTAAGGTGAGTCCGACCTTCCACATTTCCTCAATGGAGGATCCGATCGGGGAGAAGAAGGTTGCCGCACCGGCCAACTACCAGAATGCGCACAACACGCGACATCGGCAAAAGAGATGAGAAATTGTCTTTGGTTCCGCATTGTAAAATGCACATGTGACTGGATCTGATGTATTCTATTTGGTGTGATATGTCTTAGTGAGAAGTTGTTCATGTGGAAGAGTAACCACGCGAACACTTTCATCTTTTGTGGGATCTTAGTCACCACAACTGTGTGAAAGGCTCGCAAGACTATAGGGGTGGCTGTAACACCCCAGGCCAATTTACTTGATAAATTATTATAATGCATTAAAAAGATTAGTGGTTGCTTTTAAGGAGATTTTCTAAATTTACATTGATATTTTTAGATTTTCATAGTTTTCTAGGGAGTTGTATTGATTTTTCCTTTTTTTAACCTACGGTGGGTACAAGATAGCAAGATAATTTTCAGGAAAAGACAGAATCATTTTTATCATCAAAATGACGAAATCAAATTTTTCATATTTTAAAAGGACATATTTAAATGTATTTATTAAAGCAATTTAATTTAATGACTAAATCTGTTAACCAAACATCTTTTGGGGACCTATGATAATTTTTTTAATTTTACATGTACTAAAACCAATTTAGCTAAATTTACAAATTTACAATTTTTCACCTTTTATAATTTGTATTCAAGTCCCAACAATTACCTTAAAAAAACCAATCGATCACATTCCCTTTATAGAAGAGAATTATTAGACCCGTTTGAGTAATAAATTGTGGAGTGAATAACACATGAATACAAATTATAAAAGGTGAAAAATTGATCTCTTAATTTATAAAAAGCGATGAAAAATGATTTAACATGTAAACCCCCAATATATCAGTTTTATAAATTGTGTGAAATGATACAATTTCAGAGAGGACATGAAATGCCAATGTCAATTTATTCTCATATATTTTGCCATCTCTCATTCCTTAAAAATAAACAACGTTTTAGTCTTATTCTATTTTATTTCTCTCTATTTTCTTCTATTCTATCCAAATGGTTTTTAGAGGCTGACTTGATCACCATCTCATATGCTAAGTCGTTTTCCACCCTACAAGTCACCACCTTCTTTTTTATCATTTTTTCATCTGCATAAACAATATATTGTTCAGTTCAATATTATCCGCCTAACTCGGTCGGTGAAAAAACATCTAATTTAATTTAGAGCAATTTTAAACAGGATTTAAACATTGAACTGATTGAATACATAAGCAAGAAATACACAACGATTTGTTAAACACCTTGTCAATCTCCATCTTATATGCCAATATATAATCATGCAACATTTTAGGGTAACAAAACTTTGAATCTCATAAAATCACCAGACCAGTGCTACTTTGGGGGATGGAATCGTCTGTGGGGTGTCGTCCCTGTGGCACCCAATAAAAACCCGCCACGTGGCGGGTCCCCAACCCCCCATCTCATCGGCATCGCTTCACTTCATCATTTTTTCAAAAAAACCCAAAACAAATGATATTTTCGAAATACCCCCTGACCAAAACATGAATCCGAGCTTAATTTTTTTTAAAAATTTTAAGTCATTATAAATCATATTATTCTACTTATCAATAAAAAATAATATTTTATTAACTTGGACAAAACTTAGTGTTGTTTTCAACAATAAGAAAATAAAAAAGTTGATAACAATTTATAGTCTAAGTTAAAGTCCACTCCCACTAAGTAAAATTTTTCACTCTGTCACTGATTGTAAACATTAATATTATACCCTAAGTTATCTTTTTTTTTTTTATTTAGAGACAGATTTGAAGTTCAAGTTAATAAAATATTATTTTTTATTGATAAGTAGAATAATATAATTTATAATGACTTAAAATTTTTTTAAAAAAATTAGACTCGGACTCTTGTTTTGGTTCAGGTGAGTGGAGGGAGAATTTTGAAAATATTGTTTTTTGGGGGTCCTGATGAAAGATAAGGAAGCTATTTGGGGGGAGGGGGGGTGATGGATTATTTTTTTTGTGGATCAGGGGGTATTTCGAATATATTATTTGTTTTGGGTTTTTTGAAAAGATGATAAAGTGAAGCGATGCCGATGGATGGGGGGTTGAGGACCCGCCACGTGGCGGGTTTTTATTGGGTGCCACAGGGACGACCCTGTGGCACCCCACAGACGATCCCATCCCCTCCTTTGGGATCTAGTTTACCTTCCAACATGATACTTCATAGTCTGACGTCTGCAACTCATGATTCAATATGGTTCTCCACTTTTAGTATGAATAACTAATGAGTCCACTTAAACAAGAACTATTTTTCCTTTTATATAATTTTATAAAATATCATCTTAATGTTTCTTAAAAGTAGTTAGGCCCATAATTAGTCTAAACAAAGTATGAAAACAAAAAAGTTGTTCTTGTTAGGTACTACATGCAACAATTAGGCATACCTTGTTGTCAAGCTTATCATTTGTACAATCTTAATATGAGCGAAGGGGTTTCTTTTACCCCATGTCGGGTGAGGCATAATTGATGAATAAAGTGAAGTAAGAAAAAAAAAACAAGGATGATGAAATTGTTTATTATGATTTATCTATATCAATGAATAAAATTACCTTTCTATATCATTAAATTTTTTTTTCTCTCACTCGTATCTGAAAAACATGTTAGATCTATTATATCACACACGTCTCTTATATTTATTCTAAAATACAAACAAATGTCACTTTTATCTTTCCCAATAAGAATATAACTGAAAAGACAAAAAAATAAATGCTTGTTCTATATGGATTCTTAACTATTCCAATAAAGCTATTGGGGTGAATAATTCTATGTTACATCCCATACGGGAGGTTAAAGACAATGTACCTTACTCCTTTCTTTTTGGGCTTGTTCTAGGTTGGACACAATCTTTAAATCAATCCCCTAAACGGCTAAACCCAAAACCCATCAATCAGTCCCTAAACCCAAACCTTTCTCCCAAATCATGACATAATAAGGTGGAAAAAGAACACAAGAAGAGAGGGAAATGATGCATGTTGTTTGTGTGTGGGAGAATGCACACACAAGGTTGGGTGAGTATATTGGTGAAAGCGACAAGGTTGGGTGAGTATATTGGTGAAAGGATGAGTATATTGGTGAAAGGATGAGAGACCATGGTCACAAAGTTCAGGTACACAAATGTTCAATAGGTGTTCTGTTGTGTGGCATATGTACATTCATAAATCATATGGGATAATAATGATAAAAAATACAAAGATAATTAATATGTTTCTGGATATATTTTGTCATAAGTTAAGAAAGGAATGCAAAAAATACTATGTTGGATGTGAAGCTAGTGATAATAACTAAAATTAACTTTTTAAATTATGATGAACGTGGTGATAAATCATCCAAACTGAATAAATTCTTGGATATGAATGTATTAAATGCACATCTTGATGAACAAAAGCACGTTCGATTGATACATATGTGGGGTATCTAATGAAGTAAATTTTCTAACATTTGGAGAATTAAGGAGTACTTGTGAGTTGTGACTGACAGTGGACAAAACTCCTCGATGAGTCTCCTCCGCTATTGCTGATGGTGCTATTGGTGAGATGATTTTAAAGGGGAATTGGATTTTGGAAGGTTTCTCTAATTTAAATACAATTTAGATTTGAAATTTACATAAGTCATTGAAAATTTGTAAAAATCTACAAAGCTCACATAAATCTATCAAAATCTCAATCAACTACCCCTTAGAAGATATTTGAGAGTTTTGAAAAGACTCTAGTCTTGAACTCATTTCCAGATATATAATTTTCATACATTATGTAAAACGAGAAAGTTTTTTTGAAAATCCAGAAATGAACATAGAAATAGAGAATTCCATGAATAATTTATTTGGGCGTTCTAATAAAAAGGAGAGTGAGAATGAACATCAAACTCACCCTAAATTTTGAGAGGGGGGGGGGGGAGTGAGTGAGATGGAGAGATTTGTGTTTTTCAAAAAAAAAAAAAACACGTGGTCTCGAGTGAGCAACACATACACATTATATCTCAATATATGCAACATTAATTAAGCATAGCAAAATATACATATATAGGAAAATTAAACCTAAACTAAACATCAAAATGAGAGTTTTCAATGGGATTGTGAAGGGAGACATTTTGAGAGTGAAGTCTTTCACTCTTCCTGACGAAAATGAAACCTTAAACCTCTGTTTTTTAGATTTATGACTATTTTAATAAAAATAATGATAAAATAATTTTTAATTGATTGTGTTCTAAATTATTCTCGTTGAGAAACATAAAAATAAATTTTTTATTGTTTGGATAAAATGTGAATAAAACACGGATAATAATTTATAAAAGATGAAAAAATGATAACAATTGATTTATAAGAGGTGATGACATGTTTGACTTGATAGTAGACCTATATTTTTTTGGATTGAATAATCTAAATAACTTAATTATAGAGATTGACTGGAATCGATATACCATTTAATATTAGTTAATTATGACAAACATATTCTTAATTCGTGCATTTCAAACACATATTTTGAGATTATTTTAATTAATTCATTTATTCCGGACCCTAACTCTCGAACCAAATGGTGCTAGAAAGTGAAATGTTGTTTTTCCTCCTAGGTAGAATATCAGCTTCGAATGGAACTAAAATGACCAAAATACCCCCTATTGAGGGGATTTGCTTTACGTGATCCTGATCGTCTGATGTAGGAGCTATTGGACGGTGGTGATCGAATCTTTATCATAGACCTCGCTCGACTCTGTCACGGCATCAGCGTCTCTTTGAGCTCTCTCAGATCCTCTAAAACCGGTGGTGTCGCAGAAAACATATGAGAGACGATGAACCGAAAATCGGGTGACGTTCGTGGATTATGAGCCTTCGCAAATCGAGCCTTTGCAAATCCTCTAAATAGGTCAGTTTCGCCCTACAAAGCCATCGATGCGTATCGGTTTGGTGTTGTTTTTTGCCCATCGAAGATTAGGTTTTTCTTTTGGCGCTTTTAAACGGGTGGATTTTTGTCTTTCATTGCTCAAATTCTCCTCCACTGTTTCTCTGATTGATAAAAATGGGATCTTTTGAAGTTTTTGTTTTGTTTTGATATGCTGATTTTTGATGTTTCTGTGCTAAATTTGACATCTTTTGCACTTTTTTGGGTTTGTAAGATGAATCACTGATTGGTATTGTGTTCTATGTGATACTATGCAGATTTGTGAATTCAAATTTATTACTTTTATGGTGAATCAATTTGAACAAAGGACAACAAGAGGAGAGGATATGTCAATAGAATAATTTGGTCTCACGTAAAGCTGCAATGTATGCGAGGAGATTTAAGTGTCGAAAGCAAAGCTTGGACTCTGTATCTGGTTATTTAAAGCAGTTGCGGGGTTCGGAGCTTGTCAATCACGGTTGGTCGGTGGGACTACTTTTCATGGTGGTCCTCGGTTGCAGGATCGAGTGACGAGGAATGTATATTCGTGGGCATTGCCCTCACGGGGTTTGCCAGTTTTGAATAATTATTTAGGACTTTTTTGGGCACAAAATCATTGTAGATTATATAGTTCTGAAGGTGATGGGAGGAGTGCAAGTGATGGGGAACATGTAAAAGATTCAGTGAAGACCACATGCAAAGAGAAGATCAGGCCCGATGTGAGGCTTTGTGATGAGCATGCCCGCCTTGGTGTGCTAGACCAGCAGGACTGGATTGCTAATGAGAGGTTGTCCATTGAGAGCAAGAAGAAAGAGTCACCTTTCTTAACTACGAAGGAGAGGTTCAAGAATGATTTTTTGCGAAGAGTGGTCCCCTGGGAGAAGATTACTGTCTCATGGGATTCATTTCCATATTTCATTGAGTATTCACTTATTCACCTTCTCATATATGTGTGCATTTTTTGCATTTTTGCATTGTCATCTTAGAACTGTGTAATTCAAAGTAAAATTTATGCGAAAAGTAAAACTTTTGGAAATAGGCCCTGTCTTAATCAATTGATTTTCCTATAATGCATATTTGTTTTGCCTCAAATAATTTATAGGCTAACTTGAATAAGTTTGTTTTTGTCACTAGTGAGTAGTGATTATGTTGAAATGAAATAATTTATCATATGTTATTAGGAAGACGGATTAATATGTACATTACAATGTAACTAGCTCAATAAACATTATCAGCTCCAGTTTAGCTAGAGCATTTGTTCGTGGATCTCATCGCCTATCCTGAGAAATTAATTTCCCATTTATTTAGAATTTCCCTCATTCAATTCTCCAATCCCCTCCTTTATATCTGGAATCGGGGATGCCGTTGGACTGAATGCAGATCCAATGCATGTATTTCCATATTCTTGTTTGTTTTTCGTTGGCCAATATAAGTACAGATAGGGATATCAATAAGATATTTGAAAACCATCCATGTTTGTAAATAAATTTAAAATACTTGACAATCAGTCAATTAACACGTTTTTATACACCACTAAGACAGTACAATCTATTATAGCTATTACCATCACCCAGAGTGGTCCCCACATTCAGGAGGGAATAGACCATGTACCTTCTTAATCTCTGACATTTTTTTGTAATAAGTGGTCGTTCCTAGCACACTGTCTAGGGTTTGTCCTATTAGACCGAGCACTTTACCATTACTGCACGCAATTGCTCTAATAATTTATTCATGTTTTTGTGCGCTATTACAATCTTCTATGCAATAAACCAATTGTTTAGTAATTTAATCAGATGGCTATAGATAGTGGTATCACTATCTGGAATTGTTTTCTTCAACTAAATTTCTTTTTTCAACCTTTCATGATTCATCATTTAAATTTTCATAGTATTGCCGGCATCAATGGAATCTATGTTGTTTCTTATGTTAATCTGTTCGTTTTCTGAAACAGTGAACACACTAAAAGTCTGCTAGTGGAGTGTACCGCTTCTCATTTGAAACATAAGAGGTTCACCTCGTCTTATGGTTCTCGGTTAACTTCTTCAAGTGAGCGAATATTGCTTCAGGGTGTTCCAGGTTAGTTACTACAACAGGATCCACTCTCAATTCATTTTGCTAACCTTCTTTTACCTCTTTTTCTTTATGTTGACACTATCTTCCTTAAAAAATCCATGCTTCTAAATTAAATTTAATTATGTATGCTGACTATTGAGTTGACAATATGTTGTTTCTTTGATAATTTTTGCGTAGGAACTGAGCTCTTCCGAGAAAGATTGGTAAGAGCACTTGCCCGCGATTTACAAGTTCCCCTGTTGGTGCTCGATAGCTCTGTCCTCGCTCATGTAAGTGATACCTACTTCAATTATTGTTCATATATTTTGAAAGATCAACATTTAGTTATGTGGCTTTTGATGAAGTTCTTTCCTCTAGGTTGGATGTAATATTTAATTAGTTACATATATGGTGGATATCTATTGCTTTTTGCAGGATTTTGGCCAAGAATGCTTGTCTGACATTGAGACAGATGATGAAAATGTGGAATCAGGAGAAGAGTCTACAACAGGCTCTGAGGGTGAAGTGATAATGATGCAAGCAATGAAGAAGAATGGGCAAGCAGCAGTGAAGTGAAATCAGATGAGGATGAACGTGATGAGCAGGTATCTGTTGAGGCAATCAAGAAACTTTTCCCATTCAGCATTGAAGACTTTGAGAAGGTACAGAATTATGAATGTGATTTTTTTTTTTTTTTTTAGGATTGGTGCCCCCAGGATTTGATCTTTGGTCATCCTTTACGGAGAGGGGGGTGCTAGCTAACTTTCCTAAAGCTTGGTTCACAAAATGACAATAGGTCCCAATAATATTATACCTCATAGAAAGACAATATTCAATTTACATAAGTTAGATTAATTTTCTAGTTGCAACCTACAAATAATTGAAATGAGGCCATGTAGATGTCAACTCATATCCATTATACAAGAAAAATGAAATCATGTAGATGCTGATTCTAGCTTTAAAGTTCTTCAACGAATTTAGCCAGTGGCAAGAAGAAATTTAGGAAGTTCTGGTGTGGTTGCTTACTTTGGTGGTTGCTTGGTTGGCGGTGTTGATTGGACTTAGAAATTTGAAGAGGTCTTCTTCTAAGCCTGGGATCAACAAGATGCTAAATAGCTCATTGATTGCTCGTTTTCCGGGCTTTAGTAAACATGTCTATTCGATGACCTTGGAGGCTTTGGCAATATGGTAAATTGCAGAATGGATTGTGCAATATCATGCCAAGCAAAACCATAATTTTATTCAATTGCCTAAGACATCCTTGCCAGAAGATGATGAAGAGGTGCTTTTTTGGGGTAAATTACTGGAAACTAGCTTGTTCTTGTGTAAATATCATAGTAACGAGCAATAGACATCTTTCAATGCTTCAGTGGCTCTGTGGTGTGGGGTCCAAGGCTCAGAAGAACTGTTAGTGGAGTTGAGATGAAGGTGGTCTGTTGTCTTCCTACCAAATTGCAGGAGGTTCATCCAGTGCTTCACAGGGGGAATGAGATTCACTGGAGGAAAAAGAGAGACTTGGTTTTTCTGTCAAGTCCTATAAATTTATTGCCTCTGAATTACAGCAAGCAGGTAGGGTGATGTGCAGAGGTCTACGCTGTGCAGAGATGCTTTGGGACAGAATCCACTTAGGGTGTGTTTGTGCCACATGAAAAGTGAGGGAAAATGAGGAAAAGTAAAAATTTCTCTTTAACCACCCAAAAACCTTCCGTTTGTGCCAAACAAGTGGAGGGATTTCTCTCACTTTCCTTTGCTCTTTTGTCTTATTAGGATTGATAAAATTTTTTTTCCCCCACCCTAGAGGAGGAAAAGTGAGGGAAAATGAGAGAATATGTGATTCTCTCCACATCTACATGAACAATCCAAACAACAATCATGTGAGATATATTTGTGATTCTCATTAAAAATTTTTTTGTATTCTTTCATATTTGATTTATTGAGTGGATCTAAATTTTTTTATTTGTTGAATAGATCTAGGTTTTTTTTTAGTTTATTATTTTTGCCTAACCTATCTAGATTGAGATCTTAGATCTATTTTTGTGATTTTTTTTTTTATTTGTTGAATAGTTCTAGGGTTTTTTTTAACAATTTTTATTTTCCATCATTTTTCATCATTGGCACAAACAACAGTTTTTATTTTCCATCACTTTCCATTACAGGCACAAACACCGTATAAACTGGTCAAAGGGGAAATAATTTATTTTCCGTCAATTACCCTTTGACTCAAATTCTGTCACTTTCCTTTAATTTCCCTTTGTGTTTGTGCACAAACACACCCTTAATATGCAAGTATTTTTGTGGTTACTCAGCCTGGAGAAGGTTTTGACTAAGAAAAAGTGGATGGTGCGGGCTCCAAGTGGGGACCTTACTCTTAATTTTTTTTTTTTGGTGAAGAGGAGCCCGGCAGGCCAGCACTAATTGGGAAAACTCCGGATGCAGAGATCACACACCCTATGCATCAGCACCATTTCATTATTGATTGTCGATTTTCAAGAGCCATTTGGGTTTCATTTCCTTTTGCGTGGGATAGGCTACATTCTCCTCAGTCAAGTCTATGATAAATTTTTTTTAGAAGTCAAAATAAGAGAGGAGAAAAGTAACTTGGGAAATTTGTCTAGATGCTTTCTCATGCTTCATGCTGGGCTAATTGCTGACCAGGAGCGATAAACTCTTCAAAGGCCGACAGTGTTACTTTGAGAATACATGGGCCTCAGTCATCTATTTCTTCAAATACTAGTGTTTCTATATTCCTTGATGTGAAAGAACACATATTAGAAGGGTGGCTCCTTTTGGGTGGAGTAATTTTTTTGCAAGTTATGTTGGACCTATTCTTTTGGTCAGGACATTCTTGATGTCCCCCTTTTCTTTTCATGCTATATTATATGATGTTTATCCATTACTGAACTAGCTAAACTCTATCTTTTATCAAAAGAAGACATCACCACATACTTCACTTTTGGCAGTGCAAGGAAAATGAACAATTTGGGGAATTTGAGCAAAAAAAGGGCATATACATGCTGTTATCATTAAAATAATTACATAATATGATACTGATTATCGAGGCTTGCTTTCTTATAAGCTATTAGAGTCAATGTTCTAAAAAGCGTTAGGCGCTAGTCGGGCGGTTGAAAGGGGACTATGGATTAATCGGCTAGGCGGAGATTAATCGGGATTAATTGGTTAGTACAAAATAATACATACATGTATATATGTGTGTGTATAATACCTAAATGTTGAAAAAATAAAATAAATAAAATAAACTAAAGAAGATAAATGACCTGACACATAGATATTCATGAAGAAAATGTGCAACAATCATATAGATAAATCATGAAGAGAACATAAGTAGAATTATACAAATAATCATGAAGAGAAAATATGCAAGTGCATCTATGACTTAGATAATATTTAACTAATAGGTGCAACTATAACATACTACATTAAATAATAAAGAGAAAATGTCAGCAATTAAATAACCCAAAAAAATCTTGATTTTTGTATGCAATAAATTTTTTTTTTTTGAGGCCGACTAGTCCCCGCTTAGACCCGCCTAGGCGGCCGACCATCTAGACAGGCGATTAGGCCCTAAGCGATGCGGGAAGGCTCCGCCTACGCCTAGGCGGCCGACTAGTCCCCGCCTAGAGCCGCTTTTTAGAACACTGATTAGAGTTGCATCCCTATTATATGGGTTGAAATTTTTAATCTCCACCAAAGCATATGGTGCAAAATCTGTGATGAACCTTATAAGTTGTACTTATTCTTGCATTGTGAGGGATTCTCGACTACAACTGGCGTTGGGGACACTAGGGGCATTAGAACACCTTTATCTCATTTAGCATTATTTAATTTTAGTAATTTCCACATAATATCAAATGCTTATCATCTTCTTCTGTCCACATTATTCTTTTTTTTTGTATCGGCTCATCTCCATCATTTTGATTTATTGATAGTTCTATATGATAATATGGTTGTTCAATTTTTTTTTATATAATGTGATGCTATGATGAAACTGATGAAAGTACTAGTTTTCTCAATACTATACATTGGAGAGAGTGTACAATGTCTGTGATTTGAAACAAAATTAATACTCTTATTTCAACATATTGCAGAGAGTGTCCGGTGAGCCTGATAGTGAACCATCATTGAAAGATTCTGGTACTGATTCATCTATGGAACAATCCAAACAACCATTAAAGAAAGGTAGGTAACATGTTTAGCATGGTTGTGACATACTGCATTTCATGATTTGTGATAATTGCTGCTGTCTCATCCATATAGTTAAGTTAGTAAAGTTAATGCATAAATGTTGAGTGCTCATAAGGGATCTGTATTTTGAACGTTCATGTTTGGTGAAAGCCTCGTATGGATTACTTCCCCCCTTACAATGGGTGACTGGACGTCATTAGCTTCATTCCATGGAACAAGCAGACATGCAGGATGTGTATGTAATATAGAGCACCCTGCAGTCTGTCCATATTGTTTCAGCTTGTTTGCAAGATCTTTTGTATCTTGCCTGTCATGCCAATGAAATATCTGAACTTGAGCAACAAGCTTCAGAGAATCATTCAATTTTGAAACTTGGCAGGAACATGTGTTTAAAATTGAGCTATAAGTATGATCAAAACTTTCTTTTCAAAAACAAGTATGATCAAAACTATATTTGGATAGAGATTCAACTCTGATGCATGTTTTGGATAATTCAAAGCATGTTTACAACTTAATGCTATTGCTAGTATTATATCATGCATTGGACATATTCTGGGGATCACCAGTACCAGTATGATACCATGAATTAAAACCTTGCGAGCACGCACATGCAAGCCTTCACAGGAATATACATCTACCTACATACATGTTTGTTTATGTTGGATTTATATCTGATGGTGACAGTAAAGGTTGTTCTGTTTCCACTTTGAAGGCATAAAAGTTGGTGAAATTATGTCAATGTTACTTTTCTCTTAGCTGGTTACGCTTTCATTACTTTGACCTATGTTACTTGATGAGATAGTGTGCTGGAATGTGAAACAAGACCAATTAATATTTCCAGGATTAATTTAACCGAGGAAACAACACTCACATAAGTCCAACACAGAGTTAGAGCAAAATATAGAAGCCAACTTTATCAAGAAGTGCTTTGCTGTATGATTTTCTGTCACTTCACAAGAACTATGTTGATTCAAACTTTCTTGAATGTATTAAAATAACAAAACTCCATGTCTCTATCAGTATTTGATATGGATAAATATATCGGCTTCCGGATTTTTCAAGTCAGTATTTAGAGGTTACCTACTTCTGACCTTAGGGTTTCTGGAAAATTCTATATCCATTTAGTACCAGGAAATCTCCAAATTCTGGTTTCATGGCTTCATTAAAGAAAGGATAAAGATCACCTTTTTTGCTAAATATCTGTCTGAACTGTCTTTGACCTGGCCTCAATCGTCCATCATATGGATTATACTCTGTCAGCAATTCTATGAAGAAAACACTAAGACTCATATCTGCCACCATTTTATAAATGCTCATTTGAAGTCATTTGGATTTGGTATGGCTAAAACTCAAATCTTATGGAGGTTTATTTACAAGTTGGTATGTATCAGTTCAAGCGTGACATTATGTTTCTCTCTCCCTCGGGGTGGTACTAATTTAGCTCATCAACGTAATTTGATGATGTCGGCCCAGATTGATGCGGCCCATTAAAGGTCAAGTCTTTGCTTGGATTTACTGTGTGTTCACTGTACTTGGAGAAATATACGGGTTGAACAATTAGCATTTGGGGGCAGTTTCATCACATCATTTCAATTTTAATATGATGTATAATGTAAGATCTCTTTGCATTCCATGAGAAAGGTCTATTCATTGTTTCACTGCCTACTTTTGCTTATCAGTGGTTAAATAACTTATTAGGTATCTATATGGTACCATTTAGCTCTTTATTTTATTATATAATAATTAGAGATATTATTGTAGAATAGATATTCAGGTCATTCTATTTTACTATTTAATCGTAGATTTAGGTGTTTTTCATGGTAGTTGTCAGTTGGTGAATGGTGCTGCTTGGATTAACTTTTTTCATTTCTAAGTTTAAGATTCTCTGAGAGCTATTCTGTTATTAATTTCTGAAATTCATGATTTCTTCATTTGTTTGTTTATTATTTTTCATTATAATATTTAAGCTCTGTTTTTTTTGCCCTAATCTTTCATTGTTCTGATATGCATTTCCAGGAGATCGAGTGAAATACACGGGGGATGATGAATTAATTGAATGTGATCAAAGGTACTTGTTATGTTCCTCAACTTGCTTGAACTTATTATGGTGATGCCATCTCATGAGAACTATCATGATTAAACTTTCAACTTTCCTTCTGCAACATGGTCCTTGCTTGTGAATGCTACTTTACACAATCAAACCTTATCTTTAAACTTCTGACTCTTCCATTTGGAATTTCCATTCATGTATACATTGGACTTGTTGGACTTTTAGTTTATGTATTTCAATGTAAATTGGATTTTAATATCTTGGTAATTTGCAATGTCGTGTGAAATTGTTAATATTTCCATTTTATTGTGACAATTTTAAAAGTACTTATTGTTTGAATCAGTGTGGCTGCCTTAGTGAGCATTTCTGGAAACACAGGCATTTTCTTTGAGTATATTTTTTTAGTCCTATTATTGCACTGATTTTTAGTTGCATGAAGTATCTATGCCAACTTTATATGCAAATGGAATATCTTTTTGGATATTTTTAGTTTGCTTGTTGTTGTAAAAGTCCATTCTCTTGTTAACCTTCCTTGTATCGCCTGTGGTAGTAATCAATGTTTAACTGAAACGTCAGATTTTCTATATGATAAACGCTTGCAAATGAGTTGTTTCTTTGAATTTCATCTGCATTCGACTTATTTTTTTAGTCAATATTAAGTTGTTGGTGAGAGAGATAGCTACTAGATATTTGTTTTAGTGCCTGCATCTTTTATTTGTTCTGTTGGATGTGGACTAAAATTATATATGTGCCGTCCTGCATTTGTGAAACATAACCTAACCCATGTGTCAGTTATTTTGACCTTGTAGATAATTGACAACCATATCTGACATGTAATAGATTATTAGATCCAAGCCCTCCGCGCACTCTGTTTTAAGTTCCACAAAGTATGTGATATCCACTCCTGACTATCAGCACATGTACCATCACAGGATCCCACTGGGAAAAATTCCAACATCTTATGGCCCAGCCAATGCCTATACAGTTATCAGTCGCAGGTGGGTTGGTAATGCTACCCTCTATGTATGAGACAAAATATTAAGGAAAATGTAATATTTTCTTCCAGGAGAAGGGCATTACGATTCCACAAGTTCTGTGGTTTGCTACCATAAAACCTTGATTTTCCTCTTGTTTTATTATTTTATAAAATTAGGAGTTCTAATTCTTTTTGAGCCATTGATGAATTGACAGCATGATTATTCAGATGCTTTCCTGTTGGAGCAGCCATAAACGTAGCTTATACTAGATCACTGTTCGGAAAGATGCAGACATAGTCTTTATTGCTGTGTCTTTGCTATGTCTGCGTCTTGTGTTCATGTCTCCTGTCCATGTCCATGCTCCATAGTTGTCACCACTTCCAGATTAAATTAATAACAATTGCATAACTACAGTGCATAAAAGTTAGAGACCGGAAAAAGCAGAACAAGGACATAATAGATTTCCCAATACCTACTCCCTAACATGCATGGGCCCCTAGATATTCAAGCAGATCAGGAACCAGCGAGCACTTCTCACTCGACATCAAAGAGACTCCCCCCTTTGTTTGTAACCCTTTCTGCCTTAAGAATGTGACAACGCCAATCTCTAAGGAAGCAAAGTACACTTGTCCAAGTGTTAATAATATACACTCCTTTTCCACTGAACATATTTTCCATTCCTGGAGAGCCAGATTGGTTATCACAGTGCCGTGCCTGTGGAATCATATAGTCAAAACTTCTTTTTTTGAACCAGCGTACACTTGCTCCCAGGTTTTGATCCCTTGACCTCTTTCACAGGGGTGGGAGGTGCTTGCCGACTTAACCAAAACTTCTTATTGTTTGTGTTCTCTTTTTCTCTTATCATTTCTGAGTAATGCCAACAATTTGGTTAGAGAACACAAGAAGCTTTCCCATGGTAGCTCTGAGCTTGTCCCTGATCCTTGCTGAAACTGCAGTGAATAAATAGACAGTCTAAATCATCATCCTCACCCGTGCACAGAACACAGGTTATCAGAAGAAGAGACCCAAGCAGCCCTCCTATTTTATTATGACCGCTATCCAGGCCAAGGATATTTAATGTTCTTGAGCTTTGCTTTTGAATGCACCTTGAGTTTTGTTTCATTTGCTTTTCGCCTTTCATTGTTGGCCCTTTTATTTTTGCTAAGTAGAGAAACTTCTCTTCTTATATATTGAAAAACGAAGAGGGATTGCACATCCTCATAGTCAGAGAAATATCATACTATATTATGTTCTATCTTTTTTGGAAGTCAAATAATGTTGTTTTCAGTTCACTTTAAAAAAAATTTAAATCTTCTTGCAGATTCTGCATTGTTTTTGCACACTGTGGTCAATGCATGTGCATATGAAAGATATTCGTGTTATTGTGTAGGTCTGAAATCCAGTATTTATGCAGGCATTTATCGAAAGGTCAACGTGGTGAGGTATACGAAGTCAATGGGAATCAGGTGGCTGTAATTTTGGACAGCAAATGGAATGGGAAAGACAAGGCACAAGAGGAGAACATTACAGAAGGAAAACCATCTATTTATTGGATTGACAGTATGCACCTATTCCCATCTTGTTCAGCATCTGTTTCCACTGAATTCAACAAAACTCATTTTTGTCATTATTTCAGTACAGAACATTGAGCATGATTTTGATACTGAGGCAGAAGACTGGTATGTTGCAATGGAGGCACTTTGTGAGGTGAATTTTTCTATCGACCTATATAAAGTGCATATGTTGATGATAATCAATTTAACTAGTCCATTATCATCACCATTGCCAGATTGCAACATCTCAAGGTCATGACTTTTGAGACATGTTTCCATTCTTAGGCAGTGCTTTGATTCCATATTGTGGAATGCATTTTTCTAAATTTATTCTGCAGAGTTGAAATCACAATATGAATTCAGAAATTGATTATGCATCATTTTCTGTTTCTTGAAACTAATCTAAACTTCCTCCAATTTACTCATTCCTCTTTACATGTTTCTCATTGGAATTCCATTTACTTCTGTCACACTGATCCATATGACAAAATGAGATGTACGAATCAATGTCTTTACTTATGCTGGCGTGTGATGACCCAACATCCACAAGGATGCCTTCATTTTATTTAATGGGCATTGTCTATATTAATATCATATTTTTCCCATATTAAAGAGATAAAATACCTAATTAATTCCTTTTGGAAATTATTTTATTTTTTAAAAACTTGTTTCTACTTTCTATTCTCATCCACCATGCTCTACTCTGTACAATTTAACAACTTTCAGGCCTTAGTTTAGAAAGAGTTCATCAGTGCTTGCTCATCAGTCATCAACTAACAATATGTCACCTGCAAAGCTGATCCACCAAGGAAGCTTTTTTTTTTAATTTTAAAAATGGTGTGAGGCACACCACCTTGATTATATTAACTGCAGGCAAATGACTCAATAACAAAAAGGAGGTAGATAAAAATCCAAACCAGAAAAGGAGAAAAAAATGGAGATGAGAAGTCTCAAATGCCCATAAAGGGCACAAAAAAGGCACTATCAAGCAAACCTTTACAGCGCCTTATACAATCACCAACCCCTACCTCATGAACCGAAAATGCGTGTTTCCCAATCCCTTAAGAGTGAGACAGTGCAAGACCGGGTGTTCTCCATGTAGTTTTTCTCCTCTTGAAAATCTTCTCATTCCTTGTGAGCCAAACAGCACAAATATTGCATGAGGAATGAAGAGTATGATATTCACTTTCCTGCTTCGATCTCCATTTTTTCTTTCTACTCTTGAATCATTGCCATATCTTCTGAAAGCTCTCATAATTGTCTTGGATGTCTGCAATTTTTATTCTATTGTAATTATTGTGTCATAGCTTCGGATTTTTATTTTTGTACCCAATTATTTGAGGTCATGGTCCTTGTGGACATATTATTAAGTTGAATTTTGCATATATCTGGTTATGTTAGCCTGATTGGTGGGTTGGCATTTTGTTAGAGATATTGAGGACATCATGATTGTAAGTCCACAGTTTGATTAACTGAACCTTTTGTCCTTGTTAAAAAGATCATGCTGATAGGCTGAATAAATTAGGCTGTAATAATTGGTATCATCTATATAAGGTTGAAGTTCCAAGACACTAAGGCTCTGTTTGGGAGCTCTTATTGGGCAGCAGCGTCCACCAAAGCAGGGGTACACCACCGAAGCGGTTTTTCTGGGTGTTGGCGAAGAGACCAACAAATACACAATAAACACACAAAATAGAATCAAACGCAGAAGCTGTGAATTCCGTTTGTTTGAGCGTCTGCGATTCTTGGTGTTCGGCTGTTCGCCGACGCAAACTCGGGACAAACTCCCTGCCAAACGGAGCCTAAGGCTTAAACTGAATCCCTGAAAATCTGCATTAGCTCTGTAATGATTTTAGAATATCTCCCTCCTCCTCTACGTCAAATCATTCTACCTTTTCATAAGACAATGTGGAGATCTCGCTTGTTGGTTCCGATTTGTTTGATTGGACTGGACTTCAGAAATCCTCAATTTTTTGATAGGTAAGTGCTGAGACTTGAACCCAAGATCTCATGGTTGCAAATTTTGTTGTCAACCATTGAGCTATGGGTCAAACTCGTAGTTTTAATGATGTTGATTGCTTTTTGATTGTGATGTTTATCTGATAGTTGCTCACACAAGTCCACAGTATGATGCCTAGCTGGAGAATTTTTGCACACGCTTCTCCATTTCACTGTGCTTTTTCATCCATGTGGTTTCTTTGTAGTTATTATCCTCCAGTCTGATTTTTATTTCTTCTTGAGTTCTTGTGTTTGCTTAGTTCTCTTCTTACATGAATGATCTTAACCGTTTCCGAAGTGTGAAACTTATCCCATATCTGCAGCCTTCTCGAGAATTTCTGTCAAATTTGTGGATATGGCAAAGCCTTAAACTATGACATTTGACTGTCTCAGTCATCTTGTTCATTTTTTACTTGTATTATTGTGATCCCCATTCATAAAATGTGCTTACTGATGTGTGTTACATTGCTGTTTTATATGTCAACAGATATTGTCCTCTTTACAACCAATCATCGTTTACTTTCCAGACTCATCTGAATGGCTGTCGAGGGCCGTTCCCAAGTCAAATCGTAAAGAGTTCATTCAGAAGATTGAGCAAATGTTTGATCAGCTTACTGGACCTATTGTTTTGATATGTGGACAGAACAAAATTGAATCAGGATCGAAGGAGAAACCTGTAAGTTGCCTTTTCTTGTACAAAGGAGGAAAACCTTTATTTTTATTTTTTTTCAAAATCTTTCCATCTTTAATCAAATAAATCTTCATTATTGTTTGATTTCGTTTTCATTTTTGCTCTCGAGGACATCCTGTTGGCCTCTTTATGATATATTATTTATGTCTGTGGCAGCAGAACCCCATGCGTCCCGTACTTGGTCACATTTTGGTAACTACTCTTACCAACTAGAATAAGTTTAATAGTGTTTGTTATCTTTTTTTTATTCTGCTTTTTCTCATATCATCTTTGTTGCAAAAGTTTGTTGCGTTCTTCAGATTTAACAGTGTCAATTAATAATACTTTTAGAAAAGCTCATTACACTAATACACTCGCTTGTGTCAGATCTCATAATCTTTTGAATCAGCGATGATTTATTATTATCTGTTATGTGGTTCCAGAGTTGTGTACATGTTTTGAATTCCTTGCTGTTAGGCTTATTTCATCATTATTTGTGAGATGATTGGTGAACAGGGAATGGGTATTTGCTGTATGTACTTCCATCTCAGCACTCACTATGTTAATGTAATTTAGTGACCCTGGCTCATTGCTCCGTAAACTTTTCAGTTAGAATCCTCAAAACTTTTGAATCTCTGGAAATGGTTGTTTGCCTATTAGTTAGATGTAATGAGTAGCTTTCAATATTCTGTGCTATGTTTTTATTGTCCATTTTATTAATGCAATGGGTGCATTTGTCATCATTGTTACTTGACTTTCCATACTGTAGTGGAGCATAATGCCTGGAGCCTAATGGTGTATAGATTCCTTACTGAACTTTTTCCGGAATGGTGATGATATAATTGCTAATAATATGTTAATTCCATGGTCCTATCTGATTGGTGGGTTTAGTAAGGTTACTGAGGGGTTTCTGGAGAGTTGAATCCCTGAAAGTCCACATTTGTGCGTGGAAAAAAACCAAATAGTGTGTGAAGTCCTCTTTAAACTTTTTATGCGGGAATGATGATGACAAAATTGCCTACAAGATGTTAATTCCATGGTGTTATCTGACTTGTGGGGTTGATGTAAGGTTACTGAGGGTTCCTGGAGAATTGAATGATCATGTTTCTGTGTTGACAAAACCAACATATGAACTTGGGCAAAAGGAGGATCCTTAACCTGTGAGCTGTGCCACCCATTTGTTCCAAACCAGGCCTTAATAATATTTTTTACCTGAATGGTCTGAGTGGGTAAGTGGGGTTACTGACCTTGTAGTTTGGCTGATGCTCTGGTCTGAAAGAAATTTTATCCGAAGGATTTTTTGTTTTTTTTGAAGAAAACGGTAGGCCTGCACCCTTCTATTAATAAAAGAACCAATCCCAAGCATACAAGGCAAACATAAAATTAAAACAAGAGAATCCGAAGAATTAGACAGGTCCAGTTCTTTGTTAGCTCATGCTGTCTGTTGGGTTCTCTGGTTGACCAGGAATAATAAGCTTTTTCAATGCAATGAATGCGTGACTCAAACTTATTTACAGAGAAATGGTTCCATTTACTATCCCATCATCTAACATGGTTGTCACCAGAGAATGCTTGTGTGTGATACTGTGATGAACTTCGGAGTCAAGATTTTTGTTTGGCAATGAGCCCCAGAATCCCAAAATCTTCAATGTATGAGTGGGCTAGGAAAAAAATAGTTGGGTCTGATTGTTTTCCATACTACACATTTTTCTGCACTGCCAATTTGCTCGGACAATAATAGGACTTCTTCACCTTTAGATAGTGCAAGACAACTCATAAAAGATGCCTCATAACAGAGGAGAGAATCTATATAAAAACCTAGGACAGAATGTGGGGCTTCATTAGGTGATACATGCACTATATGAAGTGAGTTTGCAGTGTTACATGGAAATGAAATTTGGATCATTCCTTTGTTTCAATAATTTCAAAGAAGCAACCAGACATGATCATAGGATGTGGGGACTTTCGGAAGGGTGTACAAACCATTGCCACTTTCACTAAGAATGAAATGCAATGAATGTTAAGGCTGTCCAATAAAATGGATGAAATTTATGATAGATGGTTTTGTTATGTTCATGGTGAATGGTTTGCCATTGCACATGCCAATCAAGGACTTGCAAGAAGAACTATTGTAAATTGGGATTGATGCAGGGGGAGTTTATTTTGATGTTGTCAAAGGAATCCCACCATCTGATGGCTTCTTATAAATTTGCTTTGTCTGGTTAGTGTCTCGTGAACCCCCCTGATGTAAACTCAAATTGGAAAGAGGAAACACAATAGTATTAGAGTATCACTTGATCATGAAAACATCTACAAGATTGAAGATCACTCTTTCAAACAAGTACAGTGCTCCAAATAGGCAAATACTACACTACTAGCAGAATGACCGAACCATGAGTGATGAGTCTAGAAGATACAACTAAACACTATATCTAAAGACTTGAGTTCTGGATTTGATGCATTTGCTCAATTTTTTTTTCTTTTATTTTTGAAGAAAAGGATTGGCTATTCACTAGTTGATAAAACAAGTACTACATTGTGCCTTCACTTGATTGAATGGGGGAATGGTATATATAGCCCTCAGTAGTGTTTGGGATTCCCGAAATATCCTCAGAGGAGATAAAGCACCTATGACTGCCGACGGTTAAAATGAGGTGTGATTGTCGCCAAAGGTTTCCATCTAATGCAACCATCCCTGGCTATTTTGGCTCAGCCAACAAGCGTCTTCAATTGATGATTACTCTTTGATGTAACCATACCTTGGTGATGAATGAGTCTTTTCTCTTGTGCAAATATCTCAGTATGAATTCGAAATTCATTTTTTATTTGGTCTAATCAACAGTTGGCCGATGGTTAGAAGCAATTTTAACAGTCCCTGAGCTTGACTCGACGATTAGAATCACATCTAACTCTTTTGGCTCTGTTTCCTCCCCTTTGTTCTTTTGCATATGATGGTATAATGTTCCAAACAATCTGGGCTTGGTTTTCCCTCCTTTATTTGATGCAACTTAATTATTAAGCTGAAGAATCTTTTTTTCTTCTTCTGATTTTATATGATGCATAACACAATCTTGTGCTCATTGTCAATCGATATACTGCCTTATCATTTAACATGTATAATGACCAACTAGCTTAACTTCGATTGTTTCTCCTCTTCTTTGTGTGCAGCCCATATCACTGAAACAGCTTGCCATGGGGCCGAAAGCAAATAAAACATCAAAGGAAAATAATATATGTAAACTATTTGATAATGTTGTATGCATTCAACCCCCAAAGGTAAACATTGGCTAGCTAGGTGTTTTTGTTGCATCTGCCCTTCATCTCTTTTATTTCATCTGTTATTTTTTTCCAATGCACAATTCTACAATGTTGTATTGTGCTTGTGTTTGAATTAATCTTTCCTTCAACTTAGGACTTTTATTTGCTTTTGTCTGACTGTTTTTGACATTAGTTCTTTTTAAGTAACACAGTTTTTTTTATATTATTTCTGAAATGGGGTGGGAGAGGCACCTGAAACTTAATAAAATTACCCGATGGAAGCTCCAAGAGCAAAGAAACACAAAAAAAAACTTGGAGTTCATGCTTTCCAAAGAAAAAAAGACTCACAAGCAAGGGAAATCAGAAAAAAACAGGTCCAGGAAGACCACCCAGCACCAAATGTAGAAAAATCTTTAGCTAATCAATAAAAAATGCTCGTCCCCGTTAACCACCAAATTTGGTGCCACTGTGCCTCTCCCATGCTTGTGAGCACCCTTATATACCATCGCCGGCATTCTCCATGTAACTTTTCCACCAACGGAAAACACACTCATTTCTCATTGGCCAAGTATACCAAATCACAGCATAAGGAATCAACTGGGTGAATTTTCCTCTAGCTGTTTGGTTTCTCTTTTTGTTAAATCTATGAAATATATATATTTTTTTAACAGAGTTGAACTGCACTCTTTTCCCTTAAAAAAGGTGATGCACTCCTTTTAAGTAACATATTAGTTTATAAAAAACAAAAGTATAATTTCATTTTATTATTATTTTCCTTATAGTTCTCCTACATTCAGTTTAAATAATGAATAAAGATAAAATCAAAACGTGTCACATTCTAGTTGGTAGAGTAAGCCATAAACTGATACTATTGAGAGGGACTTTGTATTAATCTCATTGTTAGTGAAAGCAACTGATAAATAATAACTGGGGAGGAAACCCTGAAATTTTACCCCCTTTTGAGTTTTATTTTTAACGTATTTTCAGGAGCTCTGAGAGATAGTGAGGGTTGCTGCTTGTAGACTGGAGTTCAGATGGTTGTTAAAACTTTTCTCTTTCTTAATATAGCCATGTAAACAACTGATTTAATTTTATTTCTCTCTTGGCAAGATGAAATGCATCTATGAAAAATATGTTGAAAAGGTCCATTTGTTCTTAAACTATATAAACCTGCCGTATATACCCACCAAAAAAATCTGCCATATCATACTATTTGTCTGATTTTTGTCCATTCATATTTTTCTGAAACTGATGCAAGGTGGTTCTTATGTTCAGGAGGAGGAATTACTTAGAACTTTCAATAAGCAGATAGAAGAGGATAGAAGAATTGTGACATCAAGAAGTAACCTTATTGAGCTACAGAAGGTATAAATCATCTTACTTGTCATATCCTCTTGGCTGATGAGTTTTTGGTGGAGGCTCATTGGTTGCCTCTTTATTGAGCTTTGTCTTATTTAGGAATTGAATCTACTTCATTTATTTCTATTTGTTGTAGGTGCTAGATGAGAATGAGCTGTCATGTGTGGATCTTTTGCATGTAAATACTGATGGTGTGATCTTGACAAAGCAGAGTAAGATTCTCATGTCAATTTGTTTGCACTAAGTGATTATTATTGTTGATGAAATTGGCATATTTATATTCAACTTACTAAGTTGTCTTCTGTTTGTGCGTGCTTGGAATATGCATGGAAAGTTCTTAAAAGTATCTAATTGCATAAAAGCATAAATTCTGTTTGCATCATGAGAGACCAGTTTTGATTCTTAAAGGATTAGTTTATGTGTTGTTTTTAGAAGAAATAAATGGAATAATGTTCTATTCAACAACAGATGCCGAAAAGTCTCTTATATAGATACAAGATGTACAAAATCCCAGAAATAGAAAAAGACCAAAAAAACTCATGAGAAAATTCGAGTTAGGGGCGCTGCCCCTGAACCCCTTGCAGCCTCTTTTGGGAGCGTTGTCCCCAATCCCCGGGCATTCGAGAATAGGCCCAATGCCTATATAATAACTCCAATACTCCCCCTCAAGTTGGAGCGATGATATCAATTAGGTCCAGCATAGTCGAGCAAGAATGAAGAACAAAAGGACCAACGGACTTGGTGAACATATCAGCAAGCTGCTCATTAGAGGAGACACAAATTGTGTCAGTAGCGCCCGACTGTACTCTCTCTCGAAGAAAGTGAACATTAACCTCAATGTGTTTGGTCCTCTCATGAAGAACCGAGTTCGAGACAAGCGTAATGGCAGATCGGTTATCACAAAACAAAGCAGATAAATCAGCCATAGGGAATCCCTACTCGGTCAAAAGAGAGTGCAACCAAATGATCTCACATGTGCCCTGGGCCATGGCGTGATACTCAACCTCAGTAGAAGAATGAGAGACAACACTTTGTTTCTTACTTTTCCAGGAAATAAGGTTGCCCCCATGGAAAGTACAGAAACCAAAAGTGGATTGGCGATCAATGAGTGAACCAACATAATCTGTGTTAGTGTAGCAAGAGATGGTGGGTTGAGCACTGGCAGCATAGAATAAGCCAAGACCTGGGCATGACTTCAAGGATTGAAGAATCCAGTAAACATTATCTAGGTGAGAAGTCCGTGGGGCATGTATGAATTGACTCACCACGCTAATAGCAAAAGTCAAATCAAGATTCCTCGCATGGGCCTGTGGAACATAACCCTCCACATAAAGAAAATACAATTTCTTGCAAATGGCAAAAATTCACGCTTCAACTTAATTTTCTACATTCCACATTTTTTAAAGTTTCTTGTGGAACTTGCTTTCTTAATAAGTTTTTTTTTTTTGGCAATTATACTACAGAACTTTAAGAAAACATTGTATTTAAAAATGTCATGTCATGTTTTAAATCATTAATGAGAACCCAATAACTAAATGTGGTAATTGAAGTTTCTAATATGTCGAGAGAGCCATCATCTGTTCTTGCACTCAAGGATAAATCTATATATTTTTTCACTTCAAATACAACTTTTTTTTTTGAAGAAGACAGAACACATTATGTACTGAAACCTTTAGGTGGTGATATGGTGAATGTTTGTTTGTTTTCATTTTTGCCTTTGAATGCAGAAGCTGAGCAAGTTGTAGGTTGGGCCAGAAATCATTACTTGTCGAAGTGCAGTCTTCCGTCTGTAAAAGGTGAAAGGTTGAATGTGCCTCGTGAAAGGTAATCTCTAACAAATTACCTGCTTACCAGTGCATGATGTAACATCTTTTTTGGAAGTTGACTTGTATTGTCATTTACCTAAAGCCTGGAGGCTGCAATATTAAGGCTGAACAAGAAGGAGAACATATCCAAGAAACCCTCACATAGCTTGAAGGTATGTATGTCATTATTTTCTCCTGAATAAATCAGCTTGAAGGCACCTATATGTCTACCCTATCACCCTTTCATATTCCTCTAATATTTGTTCATCATGCAGAGTCTCGCCAAAGATGAATATGAGAGCAATTTTGTTTCTGCTGTGGTTTCTCCAGATGAAATTGGTGTCAGATTTGATGATATTGGTGCTCTTGAAGATGTGAAAAGAACATTAAACGAACTCGTTATCCTTCCTATGAGGAGACCAGAGCTATTTTCTCATGGAAATCTATTGCGGGTATTCTTTGATGTCCTGTGTCTATTTTCTCCTGTTATAGCATTGTGTTTTGACTCTTTTGTTACAAAAAGACACTATTCTTTGGTAACACATTCCATCAACATGGTTGGTATATCTGGTGGAGGTGAAAGGTCATGCTTTTGATAACTTTATGGATGTCTTCTTTCATTGGTGAAAATAAACAATTCACATTATCCTTCAAATTATTTATATATTGCTTTGTTATGTTTCTTTCCATCACCTTGTGTTTTTTTACATGAAGAGGTGGTATTTATAGCTGAGAATTTTTTTGGTCAATCTATCTCAGCCTTGCAAAGGGATACTGCTTTTTGGGCCCCCTGGAACTGGGAAGACCCTTCTTGCTAAAGCACTTGCCACTGAAGCAGGAGCTAATTTTATTAGCATAACAGGTTCTATTCTAACATCGAAGGTAACATAATAGTTCTCTTAAAGTTGTCTTAGTAATATACTCTCTTTGTTACGTGGATTTTACTTTAATCTGAGAAGAAAAAGGGGAAAATATCTAGCACACATGGTGTTCCTGTTGTTAATCAACATTTATATGGGTGTGTGGGGTAAGTTTGGTCGTGGGGAAATGTTCTGAAAATTGGTCAGTATTATGGTTCGTGATGCATTCTATTCTCTGTTTGGAACAGTGAACCTGTGTTACTTTTTACCCAGCTATTATGCATTAATTTTTTTGCCAAAATTTCTGAGAGTTTGTATGTTATGTCCACTTGTAGTACTTTTGCTAACCATTGATTTTGGCGTCAATCATTCCATATTTGATTGATGCTGACAAGGAAGTTTTCTGCCTGGTTAATGTTTTTATTCCAGCATTGTGATTTCTTCTTGTACCCTGCAAAGGCTCATTTTATGAATACGAGTTGGTGTCATGTTCTTGAGCTCTTTTTAGTTGATCTATGGCCACCTTAGAGATGAATGAATTCTCTACATCAAATGTGTCTTTCTACCTCCTCATCTAAGTTAAAGAGGTTCTCCTTTTGTTGCATGAGCCTTAACTGCAGAATAAGTGAAGTAGGTTCTTCTTACCTACAGACTGGTCTTGGCCCATATGGCTGCATGATAGGTATCTATATTGCCTACCACCAGCTAGCCTTCTGGAAATCTTCGGAAGATCTAGAGAGTAGAACATCAGTCAGTTTTTTTTAACAAATTATTATTTACGTTATTCTTCCATCCAATTTAAAGTTTGTCAATTTAGGCCAAATATTTTGCGTGCCTCTCAACCATGCACCATATAGCAAACAGTAATTCCTGTCTCAAAAATCTTTTCTAGAATATTACCAAGAAAAAACAGAACATGGTAGTTGCCCTAGTAAGAGACCCATGCACATGCATGTGACTTGGTAAGTTGGAGGGTAGACTTTTTTTAATCAATCAGATGCGGGTTCAAATTTGATAAAAAGGAGCTGAAACTGTTATTAGAGTGATTGGGTTAGAATTCCTATAGTGGAAAAGATTACTTAAGCATCACTGACATCCTTCTCATCAATCCTCAACAATCCCCGCTTGATTCCTTTTGAAATAATAGATAATGTCCTTGTAGATCATATTTACGGCTTTAGAGTGGGGTTCATCTATCCCTTGGAAGTATTACATTAGTCCATATTGTTTATTTCCTGTGGCAACTTAGATAATTGTTTTTCTAAAGTAGCATCATAATTCGTGTCTTAAATTGTTTTTGGCAGTGGTTTGGTGATGCTGAAAAGCTAACAAAGGCCCTTTTCTCATTCGCTAGCAGGCTTGCCCCTGTTATCATATTTGTTGATGAGGTAAGAATTTTCTTGCTCTTATAACCAATAATAAGTTGTTGCTTTAGTTTTACTTCAAGCTTGTTTATTAACTATTAGTGGAGTAAAATCCTGGCGCTGGTTGGGGTCTGACTAAGCTCTATGCTGAATATGAAATTGTTTTTGCCAGGTGGACAGTCTTCTCGGTGCCCGTGGTGGAGCCTTTGAGCATGAGGCAACGAGGAGGATGCGAAATGAGTTTATGGCAGCTTGGGATGGACTTAGGTCGAAAGAAAGCCAACGGATCCTCATTCTTGGTGCTACAAATCGACCATTTGACCTTGATGATGCTGTCATACGCCGTCTGCCAAGAAGGTAGGAATGTAAAAGATAGTTTTAGCCTGTTATGAAGTTTGTGATGTAAATGACTTAAGTTTGTGAATGCGTGGGGTCTGTAGAATATATGTGGACCTTCCAGATGCAGCGAACCGTATGAAAATTCTACGGATATTTCTTGCTCAAGAAAACATTGATTCTGACTTCAAATATGATGAACTTGCCAATGCAACTGAGGGTTATTCAGGAAGCGATCTGAAGGTGATTCCTTGTTGTGTGTTGATCATTACTTCAATCTGTGCTTTTATCTATTTTATATTTTTGTGTTTTCTTTATTATTGGCAGAACCTTTGTATTGCTGCAGCATATAGACCTGTACAAGAACTTCTAGAGGAAGAACAAAAGGTAGTTGAGTCAGCATAGATTTATTAAATTATTGTGGTATTAAGAGTTCGGCCCAGTTATTGTACATATGGCTCAATATTTCTGATCTAATTGCGAACCAAGCTTTGATTAGTTGGTTAGGACCTCCCCTCTCCATGAAATAGGTCAGGTATCCATCCAACCCATTTTCAAAAAAGAAAAAAAAATCCTGACGTAATGGCTTATCAAAACATGGATGGAAGACCATTCATCTAAATACCATGGAGTTTCTGTTTTGTGGTTTTTGATCTTTTATTTAGGTGTTCCTAGTCCATTTTTGTTTCTGGTTTCATTCTTAATGTTGTTTGTTCTTTTGTTGAACAGGGAGGTACGAGTAGGACTCTGCCAATATTAAGACCGCTTAATTTGGATGACTTCATTCAAGCAAAGGCCAAGGTATAGCCTCTTTTTTTATTTTTATTTTTATTGTAACATCTTTGGATGTAAATAGACAAAACATTGCAAATACATGAGATGAATGCCTGAAAAACTATGCTTCCTGCATGCATTTGTGCTGAATGAGTGCATGATCTTACAATTGACAAGCAGATGGAATTCTGACAACTTTACAAATATTCCTTCACATTCTCCTTCTGCTGGAGCACCCATATAAATTGCATCTTTAGAATATTTCATTCCCATGACATTCCTGAACGCCCCAGGCAAAATACCCTTCATTCCTTCTCCCCATGGAATCTATGAGAATGGATTCCCGAGGAAGAAGGGATCTCCTTCCGGATGAGGTTCACCAAATTTTTTACTTTGTATCTATTAATCTACAGTATACAACCTCATTTTATACACACACTCATTGATTATCCCAATACCTAACTATGACATTGCCATGTCTGATATTTTACTTTTGGTACCTATGAAGAAAAATTAACCTACTAAACCTTTGATCATTTAGGATTTTAACATTGAATTACATTCTTGTTTTAAATACTGGTCATTGGTAGTGGTTCTCCTTGTCATGTATCCTTTTTATCAGGTGGGTGCCTCAGTGGCTTATGATGCCGGCAGTATGAATGAACTGCGGAAGTGGAATGAACAATATGGAGAAGGTGGCAGCAGAAAACGGGCACCTTTTGGCTTTGGTGACTAACATGATGAGCTACTTTTTATCTGGCTTGTTTAATCTGTTATGGGAGGGAAAACTTCTTCAATCCAAGATGCAAAGAAACGAAAGCCTCCAGAGCTAAAGAAAGAAATCACTGTAACATGTGGAAGGTGATCCAACCAACCCCCCCCCCCCCCCACCAAAAAAGAATTGTAGCTCCAGGTTCCATAGATGTACTCTATGTATGATTTAATTAAGTATTGCTTAATCAAGCATCCTTCATAAGATACAAATTTATTTGATTATTTCCATCATTCTTTTGACCTGATCATATTTGTTTCTTGTAAGTGTGGAGATTGGAAATTTAAGCTAGATGGAGCTTTCATAATAGCAATTTTTTCACTTGGTCAATGGTTTGTTCACAGATGATAAATCAGTCTTTAAAAATCCTTCAGGCCTCAGTTTAATTTGTCATACGGATGAATTCTATTACCTGGAAGTATTTTACAAGGATCCAGATTCCATTAGATTCTTTTTTTCACTAATGAATTTCTATCAATTCGAATCTCACTTTCCAGTTTGGTTTCCCTATAGATGACATAAATTAGTTCAAATACTAAAAATACTCTCCTCACAATCTCTCACATACTTGAAAATCTAACTATTCAACAATAACAAAAAAGTGACTAAATAGTCTAAATTAACACAATATAATATTTGACAATAAAATAAATACAATATATATATAACAATTACATGTATAATTAAACACAAAATGCCAATAATTTCTTTAAATAATTTGCATGTCACATGATGTCTAAATACTAAAATAGATAGCATAATAATATTTGTCGAAATTTGAAAAGCAGAAGTAAAGTATTGCACGTACATAGATATTTATTACAACCCTAACCGAATTGTTCACAAATATCAATTACTAATAATTAACTTACTGCATAATCTGATTTGATTGAATGGAGAACCAATGAGGGACAGAACCCATTGAGAGAGTAAAATATGACTCGATAGTTTTGTTTAATTAGGGTGATGAATTGTATTTTTTAAATTATGTTGTAAATGAAAGGATGACTATTTATAATAGAAAGTATCAAAGTTTCCTAAATGGGTAGCGAAAGGGGTAGGTTTGAATGAGGTTGTTTAGAATTAAGGAAGATCCACTTAGAACTTGATGGAGACGTGAAGGATCGCCTCAAATGTTGTCAATCTTGACACCAATGTGATGCCTGCTATCTGAGATCCGATGATCAAGTCAGATGAGATACCAATATTTGAAGAAGAGTTTCAAAACAGATACTCTCTTATTTATAGGCAAATGACTAACTTTGCTGACGTGGAGGAATCTTTCACATGACATCTTATGTCAGTCACATGGAGCTCTTTTGACTTTTCTTGATTTGATTGACTGTGTTGACAGATATTTAAATTAAGTCGGGACCTTTTGTGACGCCTTCACGCCTACTGACTTGTTTAATCTATGAACAGTTAGAACAGGTGATCATTCTCGAAAATGTTCCGTCATTAGAAGAACAGATCAGGTGCTCCTCCTCAAACATGTTCTGGTCCTCGAAAGACTAGATTAGGTACTTGTCCTCGGACATGTAAAGCCCTCGGATGACCTGGTCTGCAGCTCTTTGGAAGTGCTCGGTCCTTGGAACAATCTGGTCCATGGTTCTCGTCTCTCCAATTGATGACATATGTCGTGCATCCGGATAGAGTGAGTTTTTCTCTCCATTGGTGGGATTGAATAGATTGTTTATTCCACATTTTTTTCTCATTTGCTTGGATTTTGAATACAGTGAGATCCACATTTCATACTTTAAGGATACCCACCAACCAAATAAGTAATTTTTCATAGTTTCTTGTTATTCATAGAATGGAATCAACCAAAAGGATATATACGGCGCTGTCCGTTTTGCAGTCCCATTTGTAACATAAAGGCTCCCATTTGTAACATAACAGCGATCGATCCCCTAGTTGTCTACACACTTCACCAGTGTAGTGAATGAAAAATTAAATTTCCGTTTTAAAAAAAATATATATAATAGTTTATCTAGGTATACATTTCAATTTTCATAATATTAAATACTTCATTATGAATATATACTTTAAGATAAATTCAAAACAGTTGGGGGTTGCAAACGGGATTTGATGTAGACAGCCCTCACCCGTTTTAATTATTAAAATATAATATACCTTATCTAATATAGTATGTGCTTTTATAAAAGATGAAATATATACTTGGACACATTTTAGGATATGTAAAAAAATTTCTAACGAAGTATATATCTCATTACAATGAATAGATATGGTTAACAAAGTATCCGAAGCTGACTAGCCAAGTGTAACTGCAAGTGCATCTATAATTGTACCTGATCTGTCCTGTCCATAGGATTACGCAGCCATGAAATTAAGCAAGGATTAAGTGATTAGATGTTCATTAAGCAAGATTTGATCTGATTTTCTACTATTTCACTACATTTATATTATTTTTTAACTCGTATATTAATTTTATAATATTTTCTATATAAAAAAAAAACTACTGATTAATCCTTAAATGGAAGCTGACTGCAGGACTTTGTCAAGGGGTCCCCAGCCTGATATAGTTAAAATCAAAACTCAAACCAAACTGTAAAACATCTTTTCCTCCCCATAAAAATGGATTCACTCAGAAAAATTACAAGTATATACAGGGTTGAAAGAGTAGTTAGGGAGGGACCACCTATTTTACATTTTGGGGGTATTAATTACAGATGTGGATCTCTGTGTTAAATAACAATTTGCAAGAAGGCATACATCATTTCTTGTCCCAGCGTTTTGCATTCTTAAGTCCTTTAGATTTCGCCTTCGCCTGTTGAAATGCCGCCACCTTCTGCCTTTTCATGGCTTGTTTCTCTTCTGCCTTCTTCTTCTTAAGGGCTGCTAGAGCTTTCTTTTCTTCCTGTAAAAAGTACTCATCAAATGATATGGTGTTCAAGAAATCAAAAGCTGACCATCCAGACATGTTGTACCTACCACTGTAATGAAATTTCCTATAGAGTACGTAAAAAATGTATGCATTCAATTCACTCGAGCATGTAATTCAATTTTTTTTAAAATTATGTACTTCATTAGATAAGTACATACTTTGGAAATTTTTTTTTATCAAGACATGCTCGGTATGCAAAAGTGACTGCATGAATGACAATGGAACATTCTCTTTGGTTAGATTGTGCTAGTGACTTAATTCACAAGTTCCACTCACCTCTGACATCCTAGATTTGGATTTGAACTTGGGGGCCTTCTCTTGGAGCTCAAATTCACGTTCAAGCTCTCTCTCCCTAGCATCCAAGTTTTTCTCCAGATAGTACTGTAGGAAACATTCACATGTTTCAAGTGAAGAAGCCGGAAAGTATTACTTGCTTATTCACATATTCATTTGAAACAAAATAAAAGGCCAAAATATGGTAGAGCTGATATTAACAAGAACTTACAGAATATATATTTTTAGATGCAGTACACTTACATTGTAATCGCCAGCATAGTCTTGCAAACTCCCATCCTTCACTTCGACCACTCTGTTGACTATTTGTTTTATGAAGTACCGATCGTGAGAAACAGTGATTACAGTTCCTTGGTACTCTGATATAGCTTCCTGTTCACATGAATCACAAATTGAATTCAATATGTGATACTTCTCAAGCATGGAAGGGGAGAGAACACCTCCTTGACGATCATACCTCCAACATTTCTTTTGATGGTATATCCAAATGATTGGTTGGTTCATCTAAAACTAGCAAAGTAGAAGGTTTCACCATGAATGTGCAAAAAGCAAGCCTAGCCTACACCACAACAGATGAACTGTAAGTAAAAGTACTATTAAAAAAAATGTTGCAAATAAAAAAGTGTGACAAAATTATTAATGAGTGCTGCAAGATAATTGCTCCGCAGAACAAAGCGTGGCAGTGATAAAATAAATCTGCTTATAACTGTTAAACAAGACATTGAAGATCTACTGGCAAGTCCCACTGGCAAAAATATTGGCTCAACAATAGAAAACAGATATGGCCTTTTTAGTTTGTTCTGCTACTAATTACACAGCCAACTACAAAATATTTGATTAACCAAGTACTAAATTGCCATTTCACCTGGATACCATCCGAAACTTGCTCCGAATTTTTTTTTCAAGCCTATGTGTATTCGTAAGTATTGAGTCAAACCTTTCAATTCAACATCACCTTAATCCAACTAATATGGGATGTGTGACTGCTTGACTGGGCATTCCCTTTAAAATGAATTGCACTGCCATAAATATATATTTTCTTAGATACCCAATTTATTTTGCAGATATAGCTCAAATAAGAAGCATATGCAGTATTTTCTGCATTTCTGATACCATTAGATGGATGTAAGCTGTGGTGACCTAATAGATATAGTATTTATGCACAAAAGTTGAAGTTTTTGAATGAATTTGTTAAGTATGCCCAATCCCATTTCTGGTCAAAGGTTTCCATTCAAAGTCTTTATCCAACTAATATGTAATGGGTCTGTCAATGCATTATAAAGTGCAATGTAACAAGTATATCTTCGTAAGCACTCAAGGGGGCATGAGAAAAGCAGGAATTATTTGTTCCTGCACCATGCAGTTCTCCATCTCTAAGATATGCTAGTTCGAAAGGGGGGAAGGAAGCTTAAAACTAGTTTGAGTTTCATGAAAATTAAATTAAGTATAACCTTGAAATATCATTCAATTACCTTCTCACCGCCACTCAAAAGTGAGACCTTTCTGTCAAGCATGTCTGCTTTAAAGTTACAGCGACCAAGAAGCCCCTTTATATCATCAAGTCGCCAATCTTCTGCAACTTCTTCCACTGTTTCAAGTACTGTCTTCTCCAGGTCAAGTGCTTCTGCCTAATAAGGAAGCACAATTACATAAGAATTTGGTTTCTTCTTTTACAGATTAATGGAACATCAGAAACATGCCATCTCAAAAATTCAACAAGCAATGACTTGAATTTTAGTTTTTTTTCACTAGATGCATCTCTACCAGTCCCATAACGAAATCAATAAAAAAAAAAATGCCATGCATGCACACAATTTAAACCTTCCTTCCCAAAAAAAAAAAAAACAAAAAAAACAAAAAAGAAATAAAAAAAAATCAAGGACACTAGATGCTGAAATCATTCCCGACCATGTAAATGAAAATTATGGTTTGTCCAAGGTGATGTCCAAAATATCCAGCTTGCATAACAGTATGGCCCTACCAGCTATTCAAGATAAATAAGGGGAAAAAAGATACAACAATTATACCACAGCTGCGAAAGATAATTACCTGATTCTGCTCAAAATAATTTGGCAAAACATTGTGCTCCCCCATCAGAACTTCACCTCTTGTAGAATTCTCTAGACCCATGATCAGTTTAAGCAATGTGCTCTTTCCACATCCATTGGGACCAATAATGGCAATTTTTTCACCTCTCTCAATCGAAAGATTTGCATTATCAAATAACACCTAGAATACATAGGGGGTGAAGCAAGATTAATTCATCAAAGAACTACTGTGTCACATAAAAGGTAAGAGTAGTCAGCCCTTCTCCTGTAAAATTCAATATATATTTTCACTCACCTTATCTTCATAGTTAAATTCTAGATTTTTTATAGCCACTACAGACCTTCCACTTCTTCCACGCTCAGGGAACCTAAACTTTATTTGTTTCCGCTGAAAGGGCTTCTCAACTTGGTCCTCTTCTTGAAGTTTTTCCAGTTTCTGTTGTCACGTGAAAGACCAAAGCATTTCAGATTGCTTGCTCAAAAAAGTGTCATATACCATCCAGTTATTCAGGTCACTCAGTATTATAAGGAGATGTGTATTTGTTTTACCTTTTCCTCTGCAGAAGCTCGGCCAGAATTAGCTCCAGCTCCCAATCTACTTATCAAGTCTTTTGACCTATCGATTTCCTTCTGTTGCTTCTCCCATGCTTCATATTGAGTTTGTTCCCACACAGCTTTAGTTAGTACATATTTTGAGTAATTCCCCTCATATGTCCGTGATATCCCCATATCTGTTTCCACAATTTTTGTGCACAAAAGGTCGAGGAAAGCTCGGTCATGGGAGATGATAACCATAGGTACATCTTGCTTGTTAAGATAACCTTCGAGCCACTCGATTGAATCAAGATCAAGGTGATTCGTCGGTTCATCTAGAAGAAGCAAGTCAGGTTCCTGCATGTTACAAAAGCGTGAAAGCACACAGGTAAAGGTATTACAAATTTATCCACTTTGTAATTTCAATAAATTAATATGTAAAGCTGTCATGCTTGGAAGTTACAGTTGCAAGCAACGACATAAAAAATTAAGCACATCCCATGTAGTTGTTAAATCAATCATCCCCATTTGGAACCAATTATCAATCTGAATCAGCTTTTACTAAATCAGTTTTTCAAATAACTGATCCAAATGGGTATTTTTGAACTTCAGCTTTTGTTTTTATGTGCTAGACATCGACATACAACCTTTTATGAAAAGCTGGTTGAGAGTGGCTTGTACCAGAATCGATTTAAAAATATATATATTTAGAGCATAAGCGATTATGAAAATTGGTTCCAAGCAAGACCTAAGCAAAATTATTCTCATAAGATCTCCTCCTTAATCTCTTTGTAGTAGTAAACTAGTAATTGATTCCAAAAATTCCACATATTCCCCCACCCAAAAGAATATCACCGAATGATTCATAAGGCAAAAAATCTCCCAAAAACTATATCAGGTACATACATAATTGGACCAATGAAATAAGAAGCCATTCAACACCCACACATCATATACTCAGCAGACCAAACTACCAAAGTTCTACCAAATACATTCAAATAACATAATATTTGAGCACAAGATGGCAAATTTCATCAACTACCCATATGAACATATTCAAGAGCAAAATCAAAGCCATACCTGAAGCAGAATTTTGCCAAGAGACATCCTCATCTGCCACCCACTACTAAACGAAGCCACCAACCGCTCCGAATCCTCCGCTGAAAACCCAAGCTCAGGCATCATCTTACTGATCCTCGCGTCGATCCTGTCGAGGTCCACATCCTGCGCCCGCCTCTGCAACAGATCCAACTCATCGAGCAACCTCCCCATCAGCTCCAAATCCTCCACCGACCCCTCCAGTGCCTTCTGCACCCTCTCGAGCCTCCCCGCGATCTCCATCTCCTCCTTGAACGCGCTCAAGAACTCCTCCTTCACCGTCCTCGTCTGGCAGACCTCGAATTCCTGGCTCAAGAAGGCGATTTTCAAGTTGGGCTTGGCCTTTATGAGGTTCCCCGAGTCGGGCTCGTCCTCGCCCGCGATGATCCTCATCTGGGTCGTCTTCCCCGCCCCGTTCACGCCGACCAGCCCGACCTTCTCCCCCTTCTTCACTTCCCAGCTGATGTCCTTCAGCACGGTCACCCCCTTGAAGCTCTTGCTGATGTTCTCAAGGCGGACTCCCGAAGAGACGCTCGAGGCGCCACCGCCGGGCTTGTTCGAGCGCCTCTGCCGGGCCTCCTCGGCGGGGGTGGTCTCCGTGAAGAGGGACTCGATGTCGACGGCATCGGCGATTGCAGCGGTATCGACGGAGACTGCGGCTGGGATTCTAGGGTTTCGCTTTTGGGGATTCAAAGAGGCCGCTTTCACGACGAGACCCCTTGTGGTTCCGGTGGAGCGGGTGGTCCGGCGCGGGTGGAGGAAGGCCGAGCCGGAGAGGAAGCTCGATCGGATTTTCCCGGCCAGTTCCATCTCGGAGAATCTAGGGTTAGGGTTGAGAGAGAGAATTGTCTCTGAAGCTCCCGAAAATGGAGAGCCACAGAGAACACCCGGACCTCCACTGGAGTTTCCAGTGATTTTGAACTTTCTATATGTATTTATTAAGCATTCTAAGAAATCTTTGGCCGTTAGATGAGTATAATTGACGAGTTGAGGATGGTTGGATCGGTGGGCCCTATTATATTTGAAAATTAATATTTGGTTTGGATTTTTTGAGGCGGGGAATGGAAGGCGATGATAACATCTGTGATGGGAGATAAAGTGGGGTTAATTTAATAAATATTTTTCGTGGGTGTGTTTTGATGCGTGGCTGTGTGTCGTCGATACGGTTTTGACCAGTTGGATTTTGCCACGTGTTCACGTTGGGATCGTCCCAGTCACATGTCCATGCATTTTACTGTCAGGGATAGTTTGGTAATTATACAAACATCTCTATCTATTTATTGGGTATGGTATTACTCTCTATGTGCTTCGATTTATATGTTGTGCAGTTCATGATATTGATGGCATAAGGAGTGACTAAATTCATTCAGATCTCTCTCGCACACCACTCGGTGTTGATATGAGTGCACTCTTCCTTTATGAGAGGTCCAGGGTTAAATCTTTTTCGATTACCCCGTCATCCTATGAGGGAAAAAAATGAAAAATATTAGATTCAGTCATATATGCTGTGATAAAAAAAATTATATGTCATTCTATTTTAAGTTACATGAATCTATTTTTAATAGCCGTAAGAAAAAACTTAATGAATTATATATATAGTTAGGAGCTTTGATTAAGCGGAAAGAGTTAAAAGGGATTAAATATTGAGACACGTCATTCTTAAAATAAATAAATAAATAAGTACTATAAAAAAAAAAAGTATAATAGCACCCAAAAAGCTCCGTCTTTGGGCCCTTGGCCCAGTTTCTAATGTCCACTTGCAGTTTCACTAACCGGTTGATTTATAAAGGAAAATGATGTCTCATTGTCCTTGTGCAATCCTAATTACAGTTCACATAAGGTTTCATTTTTTCTTAAATCATACTTTTCTATTAAAGTGCATATCGTTATATAAAATGAAATATATATTGAGATACATTGTATGTTTTTCATTTTAAAAAAATTTACGTCATACACTAATAAACCTCAAACCCTATAATGAAACAGTTTTTTATTTATAAATAGTTACTATAATTTATAATGCATTTTTATTAGAGAAAACCATAAAAAAAACCTCATGTGCCTTGTACGACACATATGCTATCGGGCTCTATTACACTCAGTTTATTAACAGTAAAAAATAGTCCTATATATCTAGTTAGAAATTCAGTTAATTAAATGATGTATATACCTCATTAAATGCTTTCTTACACTTATTAAAAATGAGTTCATTTAAGTCGAAATGGAATGATATACACTTTTTATCAAAGCATGCATATTCATCATTAGATGATTATTATTTAAAAAAAATAAAAACATGTGTGATATGTGTTTTAGTTGGTAAAAATGACCGAGTCTAACACTTTCCTATGCTATCTTATGGATTGGGCTCAGATTGGGCCTACATTCAATGGTTGCATTTGCATGCATTATTGCATTAGGTCCACTCTTTGGATGTTCAACCTTATCATTATGTAGAACACACAATGTTAGGCCCTTTGGATTTTTAGCTCACATATATGTGCTCATCCATCAAGATTCAATCTTACTGCCTGTGGTTGTGATGCATATGATTGGAATAGATTTTGTATGTTGATATATTTAGTCATTCCTACCGTCCTCACTCCTCACATAGTTTATACTAGTATAAGAAAAATATAAAACAATTGAAAAAATGTTACATTTAGGGTGTGTTTGTGCACGATCTCAAATGAAAAATGAAAGAAAGTGAAGGAATTTAAATTAAAGGTAAAGTGATAGAAAAAATTTTATTTTTTATTCGACCAGTTTATATGTTGTTTGTGCTTATAAAGGAAAGTGATAGAAAATAAAAATTGTTGTTTGTGTTTGTGATGAAAAATGACGGAAAATAAAAATTATTTTTTGTGCTTATGATAAAAATGATAAAAAAAATGAAATATATTGTTTTTATTATCAGAAAAAGTGATGAAAAAGGACAAAAAAAAATTGTTTGTGTGCTAATTTAAATATAACATAAAAGCAACCTAACTTATCAATCAAATATTTTTAAATAAATAAAATTTTGAAAGACAATCAATAAGGACATGTCACATAATAAATAAAAAATTAAATAAATACTTTTATTATTTTATTATAAAATAAAAAATAAGAACAAAAAAAATATTCAATATTACCAAACATTTAATATTCAAACCCAAAGAAAGCAAACTCATTTTCCTTCACTTTCCCTCCTCTAAGGTGAGGAAATTTTATTCTCTCCTCTCCTAATAAGACAAAATAATAAAGAGAAAGTGAGGAAAATTTTTTTTTTCCACTTTTGTTTGGCAGAGTTGGTTTTTATGTGGTCAAAGAGAAAACTTTTAATTTTTTCTCATTTTCCCTCATTTTCCATGTGACACAAACACACCCTTAGTGCTATTTACTATCCCAAACATAGTCTGCTCATTTTTTTTAAAAAAAATTATATACCTCATCTAATGAGGTATGTACTTTTAATTTAAAAAAATAAGTATATACTTAAATGAATTTAATGATATTATTTATTAAAAAAATTATGAAAGTTTATAACGAGGTATATGGAACAATATTTAAGACTGTAAAAAGAACTGAGTGTAAATTTTTTTAAAAAAATTATGTATTCAATTCATTTGAGTATATATTTTATTCTTTTTAAAGTATTTACTTCGTTAGCAAATGTACAGCTTTAACAAAAAAAAAGACTTAATAGTAAAAACCCATTGTGACAATGATTTTCTCGTAGAAGTGCAACTTGAACGGGTTTTTATTGTTTGGGTAGAACCTGAACTTGTGCAACCTGAACTTAATTTGGATTGAGTTTCGGTTGAGGGTTTGGAAACCTAACTCAACCCGAATCCGAAGTAGGGAGTGATAAATTTAAACATTCTAAGTCATGTTTTATTTTTTTAATTTATTATGAAATAAAATTTAAATTGTTTAATTTATATTTTGTAGAATCTATCATTTTTATAGTTTTATTTCTATATATTAAAATAAAAACATTCTTTGATTTTATTTTTCTTGTTTTTTCGTGCGGGACATCATCTTGTATAAAGTTTTAATTTTTTTTAAATGACACTTTAGAAAAAAAATTCCAAACCAACTAGATCTCAATCCAAACCCGAACCACATCTAAAGGGTTGTGTTTGGATTAAACTTCTCGGGTTTTAGGATGGGTTGAGTTGGATTTGGATTAACTTCATTCAACTTCAGATTAGATTTAGATTGAGCTCAACTTAATCCAACCTATCCAAATTGCCTTATTTTCTCACTTCAAAAAAATGCATTCATCTTTGTGACTGGCGTTTCCGATTGGTGTTGAAATAGCAAATCATGAATAACTAAACATCATGGCCTCTTGTCTAACTAGTAATAATTGGAACCACTGGTACTCAATTGTGAATGTGATGAGATTGCAATGGTTCTCCACCACTCACCAGCCACCACACAGTCCATGATTTAGCAAAGCCGACCAATATTGTCCCTCTTTAGATTCTCATTTGCATTTTCTTTGCTTCTCCACCTTTTAATTAGAATATTTTTTTTAATATTTTTGTTTTTATGAAAGAGAGACATGTTACCACACATGTATTTCATAAAAAGTAATATAGCTGTCAGTGGCGTATAAATTTATGTCACACTCTAAAGGGGGGGGGGGGGGGGGGGTTGGTTTAAAGAACAAGGAATATTGCATTTGAATATCACTTCATTTACCGGATAGCTCAAATGTCACCCGGCATGAAAGATGAAGATTTTGTTATCCTTCCACTCATTTAGGCTATAAATATTTTCATGCTTCTCGCATTTGGTCCAAACTTAGGCTATAAATATTTTCACTGCGGACACTCATTTTCGTTTAAGTTTAGGATAATATTAGGAACCCATGTACATTTCACATTTTGAATATTTTTTAAGAATATACACCTTATGTATCAAAACATGTATCTTTAGTTGATTTAGATATTTTTTTATGCAAATAAATAAAAAGATAATGTTACATACAACCTCATTTTCAGTCTCAATTTCAGTATACATGTGTTTTGACTTTTTTAAAAATAATATACCTCATCTAATGAGGTATATGCTTTTATAAAAAATGAAGTATATATTCCAATGAATTGCATGAATGCATTTATAGAAAATGTAAAAAAATTATTTCGAAGCATATGATTTATTAACATGAGCATATACGTCGATAAAAATCTATTAACGCATATAGGATTAAGATTGAGATTGAAAATGTATATCTGAGCGTAACATGGCCCTAAATAAAAATACACATGCCGATCATCTAGCATAGACATGCAACTTTTATTTAATTGATGGTAAAAATTGTACCATGAAACATGATTTGATGTTTTAGTTGACGGTATCATTCTCAGCCGATGCTTGTCCCCATCACCTTGAAGATGTTTAATGCACATTAAATTCCATGGAAAGTTTTTTTTAATGCATAATGTATTCATTTGAAATATTTTGAACACTAAGGTTCTTTTCAAATATAAATTCCCACCTAAATTTTGTGTGGCTCTGGACAATGAATACACATTGTCATTGAGACCAGCTAACCTTAGCTGATAAGATACTCTAGAGATATAACAATGTTCAGACTTATGAATAATTTATTCTTTTTTTTTTGTCTTCTAATTAGACAACGAAATGAAGAAATTAAATTTTTTATTCTTTATAATACAAATTAACATCAGTTTTTAATTTAGTGGTAATTGTATCTCATTTTTCTTCAACACAAACACACTTTTGATTATGAAGAATTCATCAAGAAAAATAATAGACCCAAAATTTTATGTGATATATAGTTTATGTTACCTATATATATAAATAAACTATCATAAACAATTTTATACAAAGCTATGAAAATCCATGGACACAGGGAGTACTCATCTATCAAAATACGCTTTCATTGCAAGGGCTGTCAGGTCAAGCAGGAGAGAGATGACCTCTTACCCTCCCTTTGAAATGTTGTCAGCATTAAGTCCGTCAACTCATCATATACGGATCAAATACATTAATATTCGCATTATATCATAATCATTAAGATATACAGATTTAATTTTCATATTCAGATATCTTTTGATACAGTTTGTATACAAATATTTTGGATAATTGTTGAAATGCTTCAATATGAATACTAAGTTAGGTAACCAAGTAATATAATAGATAGATGTTAGAATATAAGTAAATTGAGATTTTAAAGTTTATTTTTTCTTTTAGATATCATATATAGAAATTTTAATAATAATATTAAAAATAATGATTGTGATTAATAATACAAAATAACAAATATGAACAATAAATAATACAAACATATATAATTTTATAATATATACTAGATTTGAACAACCCTTGAACTAAAAATTATGGAATTGGACTCATCTTCTATTTGAGCTCCATGTTGGTTAATGCTGGTAAGTATATAATCGATGTGTATCTTTTGTCCGGGTCTTTGTACCAATTTTTTTTTTTAAAAATGCGTTGATATATTCAATACATTTTGCAGTTTTTTTACAGTTCAAATGTGGCATTTCAGTTGCCTATACACTGCGATGAGTAGTATATATTGTGCTATTATAATATATGACAAATAAAAAATTTCATTTTTAAACAAAAGTATAGGCTAATATATCTTAGTGTATATTTCACTTATTATAATAATATGTACTTCAATTGATAAACGCATATTTTAATAAAAGAATGTTGTTACACAATTTCTTTACAACCCTAATTCTAGTATCATATGAATCAATAAAAAACCAACATAACATATACTTATATTAACGATGTACATACTTTAATATGAATTTTAATATTTTTACTAAATGCATCAATACAGTTCATTGAAATATATATTTTATTTTTTATAAAAACACATTTTATTAAATGAGTTATAATATTAAAAAAATTAAAACATACTTAAACTGAAATTGAGATTAAAATCAATAAAAACCTCAGAAGATATCACGAAGTACACACGGTTGAATATATTTTTTTTGATAAAAAGATGATATTTTTACATGCCATTCATTGGTCAAGATTTCGGGGGCGGTTATTTCAACCCCTCTGACTCCTCTACCCACCCTTTTTTTTGTGTGTGCGTGTGAGTGTGACTCACCCTGCCCACCGTGTCGCCGCCTCTTCCGCTTCGCCTCCTCCGCCCGCCTCCGCGTCGCCGCCTCTTCCGCTTCACCTCCTCTGCCCGCCTCCGCGTCGCCGCCTCCTCCGCCCGCCGCCTCCGCGTCGTCGTCACCACCTCTGCATCGCCTCCGCCCGCATCTCCCACCTCTGTGGAGGAGATCGCGGTGGTGGTGGAGGGCACGGCCGTGGAGGAGGTCGAGCTGGCAGATGCATTAACGGAAGAGGGCGGAGTAGGAGGAGGGGGAGGCGGGGAGGTTGTTGTGGGACATGCGGTTGAGGACGACGAGGAGGGGGAGGTGGGCGGAGGAGGCGGCGACGCGAAGGTGTGCAGAGGAGATGATGCGGAGGTGGGCGGAGGACGCGAAAGAGGCGGTGACGCGGCGGCAGGCGGAGGAGGCGACACCGAGGTGGGCGGAGGAGATGACACCGAGGTGGGCGGGATGGGTTACGCTCACACACACACACACACACAAAAAAGAAAAAAAAAAGGGATGGGTGGAGGAGTCGGAGGGGTTGAAATAACCGCCCCTAGATTTCCAAGGCAATTTAATATCCCACCAGAAACCTCCCATCAATAAGCAGTGTGTACTTTCTTCCAGCCTCACCAAAAACAAACTTTCCCAGTTTGCAAAAAGATTGGTAGTGAAGATGTGGTACAGTTGTGCAATATTTATTTACAACACCTCCAACTACAACCTGACAGTGTAGTGAATTCCTTTTCTTATACTTCGCGGGCACAACGTAACAATGCTCACCTCCCACCGTTCACATGAAACGTGAGCCCCTACAATGTGAGATAATTTCAGTGTTCTAAAAAGCGAGCCTAGGCGGGAATTAAATGCCCGCCTAGGCGGAATCGGTTAGCTACCGCGTCAGTTAAGGGATAATCGACCCATTAAACGGTCAGCCCTTAATTGGCCGCCTAGGCGGGTAAAAATCAACCCATTTAACCGTATACCCGATTAAGCCCACGGCCCACCCCTATTTCACTTCACCCCCTTTTCATTTCATTTCACCCCGATTAAACCCTAAATCACCTTCACCTCCCTTGCACGGTTGCACCTCCTTCCGACGGCGACTGGCAAGGCGGCGACAACTCTTCTCTCCGGCAAAATCTCCGTCAAGAACAACAAATCCAACATCAGCTTCCAGGTCCACTTCCATAGGTAGAACAAAACTTCCCTTTCATAATCTTTTATTTTTATTAATGATTCTTCATATGGGTACCCAATTTTTGGTTCTTAGGTATGATTTAGATGTGTGTGGTGTTAAAAGATTTTGGGTGATGAGTCTGTGTGTTTTCTTCATTTGGTTATTGGGTATTTCACTATTTCTTAGTTAATATTTTTTATTGGATTTCCTATTCTTTTGAAATGTCATGGAGGTGCACCAAAGTATAAACTAAACAAAGATTGTTTTTGTTCAAGCTAGCTCACCCCGAAAAAGTCCATACTTTACGTAAAAAATGTTGGAGCATGTGATTCTGTTGCCATTCAAGTCTCTCAATCTATACCATTTGTTGCTATAGATTAAATGAGTTCTTAATCATAGATATCCACCATTTGAAATATGTCATTAGACAAGATATATGATCTAAACACAAATATATGAACGCCCATCTAATATGATTCGAATAGCCTAATTTTTCTGTAATTCTGTAATGATTTTTTTGGGTGGAAAACAAGAAAATAATTTTTGTGAAAATAAATAAAACACAGGTTCCATAGAGCATAACCTATTCTTGAATATTTTATATTTTTGAACCTCCTCTTTTACTCTATTTTTTGAATTTTTTATTGTATCTGTTTTTTCCTTTTTGTTTTATTTTAAATGCTGATTTACTTATTTTTTCTTTAAATTATAGAGCTCTTTGATGAATATTTAAATATTGTAACTGAATTGAGTGAATTCGATGAACTGTTATCCATTATTCAATTGCACTCGGTATTAGATTTTTAGTGTTATATACTTATGTCACTACAAAATGTTTATTTATGTATAAAATAATGTTTATTTCATTGTCATCTTTATTTTAAGTATTTATTTTATTTTTTAAAATGATTAAATATGTGGACATATGTTGTTTTTATCATTTATAAAGTAGTCGATTAATCCCTGCTTAATCCCCCGACTAGTCGATTAATCCCTAGTCCCTCCCCAACCGTCCAACTAGCGCTTAGTACTTTTTAGAACATTGGGTAATTTCAAGTAAAGCTGAGCAATGAGGCTCCATTTGAATTAGAGGTGCAAAGGCCCGCGTTTAGAAAAAGCAGTGTTCGTATTGTTAATCAACAACATGACCTGTTTTAAAAAGCTAACTTGTTACCCCCACATAATTTAATGACCAAAAACCCTGACCCTGGACCTGACGATGAATTCCTGCCAATTCTTTGCTGGTTTCTGGGAAATCAAATAGCACGGTCCTCTCCCTGTCTAGTACTTGGGAAGACCTTTGTTTATGGGTGCTTTCACTTCTCAACTATGCTTTCCCTTGGTGGATAAGTTGCGTAAGATGCTTGAATGTTGGCACGGTCATTTGCCCTCTTTGACTGGGCGACTTGAATTGGCCAAGATGGTGTTGTCAAGTCTCCAACTCTATTGGTCATTTGCTTTTGTGCTCCTGTAGGGTCCGTACAATCGAGGCTATGGAAAAAACAATTCGATCTTTCCTATGGGAGAGGGGGGGGGGTCACTCAAGAAGACTCTCCATCATGTCAACAGAAAAATTGTATGCCTACTAAAGGAGGAAGGGGGCTGGGCTTAAAAAGAATAGGGGACTGGTCTAAGGCAGCTCTCAGAGCCATGTTTTGGAAAATTACAGTTGAGGGTACTTTCTTTTGGGTGTAATGGGTGTCTAAAAGATATCTGAGCAGGGGATCTGGACTGTTAAGCCGTTGCTCTCTGGCTCCTGGATTTGCCCTCGGATTCTCGCATCAAGGTCCTGGATCAAACCGCAAGTGAAGTATCTCTTGTTTTCAGGGGAGCTGGTATCCATCTGGGAGGACCCATGGCTCAACGGGGGTAGCCTCTTCGACCTCATCTCGGAGACCTGTTCATAGAGAGATTCTAACCTATCCAGGAGTGTTGCCTCTATTATAACTTAGGGTGTTTGGAGAAAGCCAGAATGGTGGGATCCGAGATGGAACTCTGCCTGGGCTGACATTGTAGAGATTGAATGCGGAGGATCTGGGGAAGACACTGATTTGGTCTGCAAGAACCAATGGCACTCTCACTTCTTCTAAAGCATGGTATCAAATAGCTTTGGCAGAAGTTCCAACCTCCTAAATTCTCAGCGTGTGTTTGCTTGCTCTTCACAGAAATACTCCAACAATAGAATTGCTTCAAAGCAAGAGTCTTTCAAGGGATACTACTTGTTCCCTGCGCAAATCTAATTCTGAATCTCTTCCCCATCAAATTTTTAATTGCTCTTTCTTACCATGGATATGGGTGGCAGTTCTTCAAAAAATGGGGATTAAACGGGTTCGTCACTCTAGTTTGCATGGATTCATGGATTGGTTGGATCAATCTTTTCATGTGGGAGTTCCTAGAATAGTTATGCAGACCATTTTCGTGGTGGTCATGTGGATGATATGGAAGGAATGGTGCCAGCACAGGTTTAGGGCCAATGAAACCCATAAAATGGAAGTTATGTGATGCATCACACTCACCGTGTAGTTAACCTTTCAGGGCTAGCATTTGAAAGAAGTCTCTGCTCTTGATATAAGAAAACTAGCTGAAAAATGGGGAATTGTCATCTTGCCAATGGAGAATGTGGTCTCTAGTGTTACTTGGTAGCCTCCGGGTCCCAAATGGACAAAGTTGAACTCTGATGGCTCGCTTTCGACGGACAGAGCAGGATATGGAGCCACACTTCATAATGTAAAGGGAAAGATGCTTGCGGCTGCTGCAATGCATGCAAGACTAGTGTGCTTGAGTTCAGAGGAATTCACAAGGCATAAAGCTTGCTAGAGCTCTCGGTATTCCAAAAGTACATATTAAAAGTGATTCCACTACCGCAATTGCATGGGTACAAGGCAGGGGTTGCCTTTTGTGGCAAGCATTTTGGGATAATTTTGCAATTCAAGCTGTTCTGGCCACTTTCGAATCTTGGAAGGCCTGTCATGTTCTTCGTGAAGGCAACTAGGTCGCTGATCACTTGGCTGCTTGGAGAGTTTCTCCGAGCACTACTGTCATAGCTCCCCATCATACATGGAAGAACATCAAGGCGCTAATCGACTAAGGCATGACTGGGTTTGCTTACCCTAGTTTATGGTTAAAGTAATCACTCGGGTGTTCAGCTGAGGCTTCTCTTCTCAGGCATTCCCTGTTTGGTTTGGTTTGTATCTTTAGTTCTTTTGTTGAATATTCTTTTTGGTTGATGTGTCTACGATAGCCTTGTACCTACTGATCTATAGCAATGAAATTCTTTTTTACCCACCAAATAAAAAAAACAGTAGACAACATCCTAGTTGTTTTCATTAAACTCACATTATATTGTCGGGAATCATTCTTTTGGGGCGATGGGGGAACACAATATTTTACACTATGAGGATGAACGCTCGACATGGAAACCTGTTTGGATAGAGCCCCTCAACATGCAAACACGGATGGGATGAACGCTCGCCGTAGAATCCCGTTTGGATAGAGTTTCTCGGTATTCCAATGAGTTCAGGTCACCAACACAAATATGACGCTTATCCAAACAGAGCATATATTTATGTTTTTTTAGGGTTTTTTTATTTTTAAGTCCTCACAAACTATATGATTTAGTGATCAATCCCTCACTTATTCATATTATAGTTTAAGTCCCCAGATTTAAATAATATGTTCCATTTTAGTCCTTGGGAGAGACTAAAAAGAAAATTAAACAATTTAGTGATAGGTCATTCCCAGCCAATAAGAAACATACTCTTTAAATCTAGGAACTTAAACTATAATATGAAGAAGTGAAAGATCGAACACTAAATCATATAGTTTACAAGGACTAAAAAATAAAGAACCCTTTTTTTTAAAGCCGTGGACATGAAATGTAAATTGATCGGGCTATTACCACATAGTACATTTTATAGTCTCGTCGTATATATCATTAGTTCCTTGTAATAAAATATATAGTGTGAATTTAATTTTATTTATTCTATAAATAAAGCTATATATTTTATTTTTAAATTAAAATATATGAAATATTTTGGTAATTCTTTGCATTGTTAACAAGCCTTAGATCTTATCGTCTTAATATATAATTTTTAAAAACTTTTACATAATCTAAATTTTCATCAAATTAACAAATAATTAATCAGAAAATACAGAAGAAACCGGTTCAATCAATCTGTGTATCCGGTTCTTAAATAATTCTAAGGTTGAATCCACCTCGGATTTACACAAGAGGACCCATATATTATGTAACGAGTTGAGGGCCTAACTCATTCCATGAATGTGGAAAAAAAACATGTTTATAGCTATGTGGGTTGATCTCGTGAATTTTATTAATCCATCATTTGCTCTAGACCATATTGTCATGTTTATCTAAAAAAACTCTTAATTTTAACCTTTATTCTATAATTAATGTAGTCCACATCCTTTTATTCTATAAGTACATAGCTATATTTTATTTTATTTGTATAAAATATATTTTTATTATCATTAAGTATTTGTAATTAACATTTATTCTATAAATATATAGCTATATTTTATTTTATTTGTATAAAATATATTTTTATTTAGTAATAATAATTAATATATGGGTTATTTAGTTTCCACCCCTCCTAAAACATGCAAATTATTAAAAACCCCCTCCAAAACACAATATTATTATAAACCCCCTTAAAATGTTATCAAACTTTGTAAAAAACCCTACAGTCAACAAACTAACTATATTAGAAGAATATTTCATCTCAACAAACTAACTATATTAGAAGAATATTTCATCTCAACATATGTATATTGTCCATTTTACCCTCTCTATTAATGAAAAAGACCATAAATACCTTTCTTCAATCTCTTGAACTCTAATGGAGAGGGTAAAATGGAAAATATATATATATTGAGATGAAATATTCTTCTAATATAGTTAGTTTGTTGACTGTAGGTTTTTTACGAAGTCTGATAACATTTTAAGGTGGCTTATAATAATATTGTGTTTTGGAGGGGGTTTTTAATAATTTGCATGTTTAAGAGGGGTGGAAACTAAATAACCCAATGGGTTAGATCATGTCATTTCCGATTAATCCAATAGCGAAATCAATGATCTTTAATCGGGTCACTTTTCTCAATTTGATTTTTAAAACATTGATAGGAACCTTAACGAGTGCGAGATTAACATCAATTTTAGATGCATTGATTAAACAGAGGTGGGAAAGTTGTAGGTAAAACAAATGAGATCTGTCGTTAACAATGACCAACAAAATAGGACCTGCTGTTTTAGGCTGGAAAATAAGACAGAATCAAACCGATTAGTGTTTTTTCTTTGGCGGGGGGAGGCTCAAGATGAGTCACGCTGTGATTGATTTTGGCATGACCTGAACTTTTTTGTCTTATTCCCAAATTTTGTCTCAAACCCCTATTACGAAAAACATTAAAAAAACATACATGCATTTCACTCATTTGATTATTTACTATGCATTTTTAATCGATAAATATGTATCCTAAAAAAATTCAAACGCTGTGGGGTTTGTAAAAATAACTGTAGTAGTAACTAAGTATACCATTCATGGTTAAAATCTAGAAAAAAAAAAACTCACATCCCCCGTAGAACATGAAACAGTAGAAGGATCCAAATTATAAGTAAAGATCCTAGAAAATTCTTGAATCTACAAAGAAATAAAAATAAAATAATTATTGATTGAAAAGGCTGTATCTTATAAAAGATGGTAGCACTCATTTTATAAGCAATAAATATTATATACATATTCATAATGATTATGTTTGTTGTAGCTTAAATTTACAAATTATAGATTATAACTCTTCTGATCAGTAGTAGATATGTTTATTATAATAATTTAAAAATAGAAAATAAACATTATTGAATGCTTGTTTAATAAGTTATAAAACAATTTTTTTGTTTTACAATTGTAAAAAATATCCCTAAATTGTAAAATTGATTTATGTTTGATAAAATACATTGATTTTTAAATATAAAATTAAATTTATAAATATTTAACAAAAAATCAACTTATCATAAACAATATTTTAAATTTATTACAATATTTTCAAATATTGCATTATAGAATTTAAATAAAATGAGTGACAATGGAGTTATAAATAAAAAATGATGTATTATCTGTATAGTAATAGTAAAAAAAATGAGCAGATAAAAAAAATATACAAAAATATTAAGAACATAAGTATGAAAAATAAAAAATTTAAGCATTTTATAAGTTATAATATAAAAAACATCTCCTTTTCAACTTACGGATTATGATTTTTTAAAGCTGTTTTTAGTTTAAATAAATTTTAATAAGTTTAAACTAACATTCAACAACTATTTATTTTAAGAAAAACTATAATATTCAAATTATAAATTTTAACAAACATGTACTATGTCAATTATAACTCTACAAAAAATTTAAAAAACACAATTACAATGATACCTATTAAAATCTAATAACATAAAATATAGGATCTATAAATCTTAAATTTATAATTCACCAATAAAAATTGATTATTATGATTTTAAATAATGAAATTTGTCTGTATATAATAAAAAAGCTCGTGAAACTTTATTTTGATGACTGATTTAAAATATGATGTTTTGTATTGATTTTCTTTCTAAATCTGTTTTACATAGCCCATCTTGTCCCATTTATGTTGGGCCTGAAATAATAAACTAAACTTAAATTTTAATTTTTCATCATAGATACATATACATGAAAGTCACTTAAAAAATTGTACAATTTGTTTCAACATAAACATAAAACTATATATATATATAACTTGGAGTATAATATATATATATTTGGAGTATCATATGTATATATAGGGAAGTGTTTGCGTGCGGCGAACGGCGGGTGCTGCAGCGACTACGGGCCGTCGATCACGGGTCCATCGCATCGGACGGTCGGGTGCGATTCACGTCGACCGTTGGATGCGATGGACCCGCGATCGAACAGCCCACGTCGCGGCCGCACCTGCCGTTCGCCGCACGCAATAATTTTCATGTATATATATATAATATAGATCGAGTATAATTATTACTCAATGCAAGATCCCATCTTCATCTCTATTTTACATTTCAAATAATTTATCTAAATTTAATATATCGTTTACTTTAATATTAAATATTAATGTTACCAAAATAATGACAAATAAATGTAATTAAATACTAATTCTATCAAATCCATTTTATTAGAAAATATTTAAATATTAATCATCTATATCTCAAAATTATTGTTATTTCAAATATAGATACATTAAACACACACACATATATATATATATATATATATACACACACACATTATTAGACTAGTTTTTCTATTTAAAAAAATTAAAACATATACTGACTAGTTGTGACTTGTGAGATTGTATTTGGAAGTTGAATCAGACATGGGATTAGTCATTAGTGTCTTCTATATATGAAAAAAAAATTTAAAAACAATGTGACCAGCGAAGTTTGTCTCACGTGGCACAGTGAACCAGATTTCGATTTTTTTTAACCACAAAAAATGAAAAACCTGCCAGCAAAACACGACGAAATACACGCGCATTCTTCCCGCTGGCGGAGATGGCATTCCCGCAAATAGTTTGAACAACAGGCCAAGTTTTAAACGTACCACTTCTATAAAAACAAAAAACACTTCGCTTTTAATGTTCTCTCTCAACCGTTCTTCCACTCTTTCAAACTTTCTCTGAATATTATTATTTTTAAAAATATAATTATATTCTTATGGATTCCACGGAAGCTCGCAAGGAGGTGAGTTCGATTTCCTATTCTCCCCAATTTTTTTTTCTTCAAATTCTTCTTTTGTTTCGATTTGGGTTTCTGAAAATCGATGCAAGATCTGTTTTTTATTTATTTTTATTTTTATATATTATATTGGGCATGACAACCGTCCGATAGAGTGAGCGGCATCACCTGATCTGGTTGTGACCGTGTGATCTCAGGCCAACGGAGGAGGAGGGGCGTGGATGTCGGTACCGACATTCGGGGGATGGGACGCGAAGGAGGGGTTCCCGGACTACTCGATGGACTTTTCGAAGGTGAGAGAGATGCGAAAGCAGAACAAGAAGGATGTCTCTCGCGTCAGCGTCGGCAACGAAGAGGAGCTCATCCCGCACCATCATCAGAACCGTCGAAGTGGTGATCCCAACCGTGACTACGATGCGCCTCTCCATCACGACAACCATTCACCAACTGTAAGTCTGCGTTTCTCTGTTTTTTTATTTGGGAAGCTGGGTGAGGGTATTTTGGGAATTTAGTGAAAATTCGTAGTGGAGGCGGCAGAAATACAGCTGGTCTGGGCTTCGTGGTTTTGTGGACCCGTTGATGGGGTCTGGGTCTTTCCTTGATAAGGTTGGACGGTCAGGATTTCCGTCCCCTCCACGATTTGATTTTCTTCTTTTAATAGTCTCTGCAATCGTGCGGTTGCGTCCGCCGCTTGAATTGGGTTGAATGGGTTGGGGGTGAGGTAGACTTGGAGCACTGCCCCACGCGCAATTTTTTAAATTTAGTTGAACTAATTTTTTCATAAACCACTTTATGTTTTATAAAAAAATATTATATATATGTTTTATTTTAATAGTGAAATAATGGACTTGAAATCAAATAAATTAATCAAAAGATTAAACAAGACAAAAATAAAATTATCGAAACAATCCATTCACATCCACTCATCCTGGATCCAATCACCTTATATAAGCAAGAAAAAAAAAAAAACATAATGAATTGAAAAAATCAAATAATAGAGAACTTAAATAAAAATCTTTGTTATAGATTGTGGTGGGTGTTTGGTGAAAGGATTGTTGATTTATTCATCACAAGGATATTTTGTAATTTTTCTAACAAGATTTAGGTTAAATTGGTATTTTAAGATTTTTCTAACAAAATTTGGGCTGGGTTATATTGGAGTTTTTCTAATAAAATTGGATTGAGCTAGTATTTTATAGTTTTTCTAATATAATTTAGGTCAAATTACAGTCTTGTTCAACCAATTGTTAAGCCGCCCTTGGTCATACACTTTTATTAGAATTCTTTTACATTTTTATAAATGAATTTATGCAATTCATTTGAGTATATATTTAATTTTTATAAAATCATGTATCTTTTTTTTACAATGTGTTGTATTTTAAAAAAAATCAAAACATGTGGAGTGAAACTAAGGCGGTAAAAAAAGACTATTCTAACTTTTGAGCTTAACTTAAACCCAAAGGGTGGATCTAACCCAACCCGATCATGAAACGCGATGAGTCAATTCAAACCCAATCTTGGGATCGGGTTTGAGTTTTGCTTTTAAAATGATGTTATTCTAAACAATTTGAATATTGTGAGAATTACTATTATGGGTGCGTGGGAATAAAATTAGAGTCATGGAGATAGAATGAGAAAATGAAATTTAAATTAATGAGTGCTATTAGACGCTATTCGCGAGGACAATCTTGCGAATAGGTTATATACAACAAGATATATATCTTGTTAACAATTTTTCATGCTTTTTACTTTTTTATTTAATGCAATTCATGAATAACATACATGTTTTATAAAAATATGTATCTTCTTAGATGGCGTTTACTCTCTTTAAAAAATTAAAACGTGCATGGACTGCACGCCCAAACACTATTCTCAATTAATATTTTCTTTTTTTTCGGGTAAATGCTCACATCACATGGTCCTCAATATCGATTAAGGGTCATTGACCCATGAACCCAAGGCCTGTGAAACAAGGGTGACAATTTCAATCCAAATCCAACCAGAATTGGATTGAACCTAGTCCAACCCCTGGATCACTGATGTAATTTCATAAAACAATTTGCAAATCAACTCCTAAAACTTCTTTTAAACCCGCGCTTTGCCACGTGGTGAAGACACCCTCCCCCTTAGGCGGGTTCCAGGTTCAATCATTGCTTCTATCCTTATGGAATATGAAAAAAAAGAAAAAAAAAGGTGTTATGGGCCTTGGGCACCTGCCCTATATCAGCCTCCTGTGGGCATTTCTAAAAAAAAGAAAAGAAAAAAGAAGAAACCTAAAGCTCCTACTCTCAATGTCACCGAACTGTCCGACTAAGCCCAAAGAAATAGGTATTTACAATTAGCGTCCCCTATTGTTACAAAAAATAACTTATCAAGGGTGAAAGGGTGGTAGAATCTCGGCCCCTTATTTGTTTATATGTATATGTATTCATTTAAGAAGATTCTCTGCCAAACTCCATTATTTGGCGTACACATGATGCATGAGTTACCCGGCAACTCTTGATGGTGATTGATCATTGAATCTTTTGGGAAATCAATTTTTTTTTTGATAGAGAGGCCCACAACTCTACAAGGGGGCTGATACAAAACAGAGGTCCAAGATCCATGACTTTTTTTTCACATCCCATATGGATGGAAGCAAGGATTGAACCTATAACCTCCCACTTGGGAGAATGTCTTCACCACCTCGCCAAGCGAGAGTTTGATGAGAAATCTAATTGTTAATCAAGAGGACATAACCCCTTTGGGGGCCTTTGGCCCACTGTCCAAGGGCGGATCTAATAATTGGTTGAGCCGTGTTGTATGTAGCTTGGCTTATATTTTATTAGAAAAACACTCTAAAATACTAGTCCAGCTCAGTTTTGTTAGAAAAACCACAATACAGTCTTGTTAGAAAAATTCCAAAATACTAGTCCAGCCTAGATCTTGTTAGAAAAATCTTAAAATATCATTGCTATGTAAATATAAAGTTACCCTGATAGAACCCCTTTTTCCCCTTTACATTTGTGAATAATGGTGAGTAAATCAACATCCCTTTCACCAAACAACAACCACAGTATTTTATGAAGATTTTGATTTAATTTTGTATTCTTTGATTCTTCAATTCATTACATGTAGTTTTTTTTTCTTGCTTATATAGGGTGATTGGATTAGATTATTCAATGAACAAGAGTGGGTAGGATTGAGTGGATGTGGATGGATTTTTTAGGATGGATGGGATTTTTATTTATGTTTTGTTAAATTTTTTTGATGAACTTATTTTATTTAAACTGCATCATTTGACTACCAAAATAAATAATATATTTAATATTTTTTTATTAAACATAAAGAGATTTATGAAAAGATTAATTCAACCCACTCTGTATTGTCCTGGATCCGCCCCTACCATTATCTATTTCTGAGTCTGTGCTGGTCCAAGTCTTATCAATACTAAATGGTTTTTTCTCCTGTTAGTTAGGGACATTGTGCCAATTAAAAAAAAAAAAATTTTCACAGATGTAATGAAGTGTTTAGTATTAGGAAAATGATATGTTCAACCCGTTGTGCAATCCCATTTGTAGTTCACATCCAATTTTTTTTTAAATCATACTCCCTCCTATTGAAATACATGCTGTTATATGAAATGATCTATATACTGGGATATGCTAGTGTATTTCTTTGTTGTGAAAAAAGATTTTTACTTTATACATTGATAGCGTAGTATATACTATACTATTGTAGTGTATGGTGCTATAAAACGGGTTGCAGAAAAGATCAAATGCGCTCTCTGTGTTATATCCCTTACAAATAGATCTGTTGTGATTTTTGTTTATCTGTAGGCGAGGAGGAAGATCCTGAGCTACTTCAACTGCTGTATAAAAGCATGAAACCCCATTCCCTTTCATTGGGGTCTCTCTTTCACTTTTTTTTTTTTTTTTTTTTGGGTTTGCTGAGTTTCATGTAACTTGTTCTTATGGAAATATTAGCTGTAAAAGCATTCTATTTTTATTTTGTTCAAGTCAATGTCAGTCTCATCAGGTGAAATGCAGCCTTCCATGACTGTTTATAGGTCTGGTCTGAAAGAGAGAGAAAAAGGTTTATGTTTGCTTTTTTGGTCTCCCAGTCATTCAAAAGTATGAAATGATCAGATTCTCAAAATAAGACGTGCAATTAGATTCAGATGCTCATGTTCCATTAACGTGTGGAGCCTCTCTAAAAAGGCTACAAAGATTAAGATTTTTTAAAATTTTAAAAACTTCATGATTTAATCAAGTTGTATGCATTATAACACTTGATTTTTATTTTTTGGGAGATCATGCACCAAGTCATGTCACTCTAGGCGGTGCTTAATTATTCATATATTTATTGAGATGATGTTTTATTAATGTTAATTATCATATTATTCATGTTTTTTTTTTCTTCCTACAAATGAATATGAAATGAGAATGTTAATAAATGAAAAGAATATGATTAAATTGCAACTCACGGGGTTGGAAGAGTGACAACCCTACTATCAAACTACCACCACCAAATGCTTTCATATGACTCCAATCCCAATTTTTTTTCTTTTTTTATATATTTATTATCCATTGAATCCTAAATACAATTGCAAAGAAACACAATGAGTCATTTCTTTCCCCAAATTCAATGGACAAACCATGGGGGAGATGCAATCTCTCCCAAGCTTCCCCCCAAGCTTCCATGGAACTCAACTCTTCCTTTTGGAAGCCATTATTATAACCTTCGATGACCCACCCCCGCCAACTCAGATTCTCACGCTCAGCGAGTGCTTCAAGTTCCCCACATGAAGCACATGTGACCCGATCCCCACTTTGCGGTTCCCGAGCTCATCCACCACGCCCAAATCCTTGCAAACGTCCACCCTGAACGCGACCACTCCCTCCCTTTGGGCGCCCAATGTGACCCTCTCGAACGCCAACAACTGCTTCTTCGGCGCGTTGTGCACCGCCGGTGGGGACGAGTAGAGGAAGACGACGTGACTCCCGTCCATGGTTCCGTTGTTCATGACCCTCAATTCGACGTCGAAAGCGAGGTCCTCGCATTGGTCTTGGAGAAGCTTGACTGACCCGCATCGCTTGGTGCGACACTCATGGCCCTCTTCGAGTGGGATCGAGACTAGTTTGGGTGCTTTAACGAGGTGGTGGCTGAAGTGGGAGTAACTCAAGCCGTCGCCGAAAGAATACACGGTTTCGCCGGTGTAGAACCTGTAAGTCCTTCCGGGGTAGCCGGTGCTCGGGTCCGGTCTCATGTTCATGTTGTCCATAGGGACGTTGTCGGCGTACGACTCGGGGTACCAAGTCATGGGTAACCTCCCACCTGTTGAAGAAAAAAACATATATTAATTATAACTTGTAAGTGGACATTAGTGATATGATATTGATGTTAAACTTACTTGGATTGTGAGACCCGAATATGATATCAGCCAATGCAGCTCCCCCTGCTTCGCCAGGGTAGCCCACCCAAAGAATGCCCGGGATGAGATCACTTGCTTTCGCAAACGATACATCCATGCCACCCCCGGACATTATGACTAGGATGACCGGTCCCTTGGACACATTTGCGACTTCCGTTATGAGGAGCTCCTGCTGGCCAGGGAGGTGGAGATCGAGCCTATCGCGGCCCTCTGCCTCTATGGACAGGTCCGCGCCCATGATCAAGATGGTCGCATCGGCTTGGGATGCCGCGGCCTTCGCGGGGTCCAATTGGAGGCTCGTCCCCACGCAAGCCCGCGAGGCATCCGGGTTGGGCGGTGGGGACAGACGCGTGAGGCCTTGTAAGGGGGTTGTGTATTTGCAGGGTGTACCTGATTATACAACCATTGTTTTTTTTTATTGGTAATTGAGAACTTTGTATTATATGAATAAACAAATATACAAAATGTACAATAGTTACCAAACTTATAGGAGAGAGAAAATAAGCCAAACAGAGGGAAAGGTGAACAAAGTCACCCTGCATCCTGCCTAACTCTTTCCACTCCCTTAGAAGAGGCAACCTTGTAGTAAATGCTAGTTAAAATAAACTACATCAAAATGACATCCAATACAAAAATACTTTGGAGCTCAATGTCGGGCACTTCGCCTACTTGCAACGAGGATATAGCATACCCACTTTATCAGATTGTACTGATGCTTCCAGCTCCGGCCAAACAAGGTGGGAAAAGATGAGATGCTCACCCATTGTCCGCCTCCGTGATGCCAAAATGTCTGCTGGACTATTTCCTTCACGAAATAGTCCGTGAGACCGGGGCAAACAGGCGGAGGTAGCTTTTCCAGCTCGACCGTAAGGTCAGCCACAGTCCCTCCCATACCAAAAAAAGAAAAAAAAAAGACATAATTCATGTAAGCATGTTAGAAATCTTGAAATTGTGAGACCTTACCTTCGTAGTTTCCGATCATCGTTTTCGTGACATTGGCGTTGGGACCGATCACCGCCAAGGACTTGATGGAGGCGGGTGAGAGCGGCAGAGTCCCCTTGTTGTTCTTCAGAAGCACAATGCCCTGTCTGGCGGCCTCGCGCGCGAGTTCTTGATTTTCAGGCGTGCAAACGTCCTGCGGGCCGAGGTTTCCGTAAGGCAGCTTGGTTGGATCGCCATCAAAGAAGCCGAGGCGCATCAGAACTGCAAAGTTGTTGGTGAGTGCGTTGTCCACCTGAGACTCGTTGAGTAACCCCTGTGTCACCGCTGCTTGCGCGTGCTGGCCGAGGAAGGAACCGCAGTTGAGATCCAGCCCTGCATTTGTAACATGGATATAAATCAAGATTGGGTGCTCAATTAATTTCAATATCAAATAACAGAGTCTGATGAAATTTCACCTGCTGAGATTGCCTTGGCTGCGGCCTCCTCGGGAGTTTTAGTGTAGTGTTGTTGGTTGTAGAACACGTCGACGAGTCGCAGTCTGAAACTATATACCTGCATTCAACAAAACAAATATGAATATACAGAGTAGATGAACATCAATTTTTTTTCTTTTGTAATTCATGTTGGAGAAATGAAATAAAAGAAAGAAGGGGTACCCATTAAGCTTCCACTCTCCTCTGATTACTCCGGCGAGGAGGTTAGGGTCAGCGCAGGTAGGGACACCATTAACTTGGTTGTATGAGCACATAACACTCGCTACATTCCCATCTTTCACACAGCTCTCGAAGGGTGGCTGAAACGTATCGTCCAAGTCTTGCTTTGTCACCTAATAATACATCAAAAATTGAAGATTTGATCAACCAAAACGCCTCAATTTGGTTAGATTTTTGCATATGTTACATCAGTACCTTAGCATTGAAGTGGAAGCGGTCAATCCCTTTCCAGTTGTCCAAATCATAGGCAGTGTAATGCTTACAACAAGCAGCGACCTTGAGTTTATCAGGATGGTCTGCGGTTTGGAGTCCACGGACATATCCGGTCGCGTATATGCTCGAGAGCACGGGATCTTCTCCTGGAGTCTCTTGGGCTCTTCCCCATCTGGGATCGCGGAGTATGTTGATGTTAGGACTCCAGAATGTCAGCCCTGCAAGTCCCACATTGTGCATTGCCCTGGCTTCTGTAGATACCACCTGTGGACATCTTACATGAATGTTTTTAGAATTATAAGAACTTGAAAAGTTACCAATTGCACTCAATTTAGAAGATACAAATAATCCTCAATTATTTTGGGCAGTAGATCAGAGCATATATTCAATGGAGAATGGAAACCATAGCAGAGTCATTTAATTCAATAGTGAAATATGACAAGGGACAATAGGATGAAAACATGGATTATCAGGTTAAATAATCAGATTTTTATAAGGATCCTGTTTAACACATTTATAATATGGAAATTGAGAAAAATAATGTGCCAAACTAACCAATCAATTAGATGCTACACTTCTGTGCTCTGATATGGGGTGTGTGCGTGCGCGCACACATACACGAGCATAAATAGATATGAATACTTATGTGTGCTTGTATGTATTGGAATAGATATGCTCACAATTTCCCCAGAAATAAAATAAAATATAGATATGGTATGTGTAAGATACCTAGTCATACCCTCACTAACAACCTAACAAAAAAACCACCTCTCCCTTACTTTCTCCAATTTCACAGGAAAGTTACATCTGTCTAACAAACATAAATAATAAAAATAATATAATAATAATAATAATAAAAAATAAATCACCTCCCAAAATAATATTAAAAAAGATCACTTCCATGCTTTAATATAAAAATAAATACACATGTATATACACGAATGTATCTGCATGTAGGTATAGGTATGTAGATGCACATATCCAGTTCAAAATGAACAAAAACAAAAAGATCAAATTAAAGTCAATAAAGATTGAAAAAATAAACTACAGTGTACAAATAAATACATCTCATCTATAAAATCTATATCTGAAACAGACCCATGAATCAAAATTTCATCAAGAACTAATCAATCTATAAAAAAAGAAAGTTTTTTAAAAAAAATTAAAAATGCAGATCTATCATAAACAGAAACCTCACCTGTCCAATGGCCTCAAAGAGATCTTTGTTGAAAGAAGCAGCAGTAAGGATGACTTGAGGAAAGCTCGTCGCACCGGGGACCAAGCTCGAGAACTTCGTGCCAGGGCCTACGTAAGACACCCCATGCAATGCCTCAGACCACCATTCATAGCTCGGGATGCCGAGCCCCGGCACGGCCCCGGCCTTGTTCACTAGAAATGTCACCTTCTCAGCCAGACTCAGCCTCTTCACGAGATCCGAAACTCTATCTCCCACACTCAGAGAGGTGTCACAGAACCCATAAGAGCTCAAGTTGGGGTTTTTAGTGGTGTCACAAGCGAAAACAGGGGATTGACCTGAAACATGACTGAAACAGAGAAGGTACAACAGGGAGAGATCAAACAAGAGAAGAAGAAGAAGACATGGGTTTTCCCTCTACAGACCATCTCTTCTTCTTGTGGGTGTGTTTGGTTTGTTGAGAGAAGGCAATGTAGGTTGTGAATGGGTTGTGTTTGTGTTCATAGTTTATGTGGGCATGTGTTATTTATAGGCGTTGTTCATGAGAGATTGGTTTCTAGAATATCTTTAAATGAGAGTTCAAACTAGATAGATAGAATAGTTGGGTTCACTAAAACTAGCCATGATGATTTGATCCAACGGTTCTGATTGAGATTTGAGTTTGCTGAATTGTGAAAAGAATGTTTTTTTTAATAAGGATTATAAACTGAATAAGAGAAGGAAAAATAAATATTATCTGAATGGGTATAATAAGTTGAAGTGAAAGCAAGTTCTGAGTGGAGAAGCCACTTCTGGGAGGCGCTTTTGGGCGAACTGTGATTGGGAGAAGATTCAGAACAAATGAAGCATGTGATGTCTTGGTGGGAGTCTCATTCATCAACCAGAACACGGATCTCACATGTTTTTATTTTTTAAATATAATAAACATCATTTAAGGAAGTATATATGATTTGATAAAAAATGTATATCGTACAATTTCAAGTTGAATGAAGCCATCTTTGTAAGTGTAAGAAAATATTGAATGTGGTATATACAATATCTAACAAGGTATATGTTTCACTGGATTTCTAATATGGTATATATTACTGTGTTTTGGATAAGTGTAACAACACTTATAATAATATCATGAAAAGTGCGAATTCTTTTGACAAAGTGGGACCATTTTTTGTATTTTTTAAATTTTTTTGTTTTACGTTTGTGATTTACAGCACTTGCCGTCAACAAAAAAATCAACCTATAAAAATTATTTACATATTCAATTCTCAATGCTTGACAGAAGGTTTGTTAGGTTGTTATATTTTTATGGTAATTTACATATATCCACCACTTAGTGAGTTGGTTCATGGATATGGTAAAAGTCAAAAATAAGGATCCGCTATAATCCAGCTGGATAACTGTGAAGTAGTTCTTTCAATTCCGAATTCACCTGACTTACGTTTTATACTAATTCCATTTGACCTGCTTTTTAACCTGATCAAATAAAAATCACCCAGTTCGGTTCAGGGTAGTTTGTACCTATGTTTGGGGCAGAAGAATGTGAATAATCCAAAAAAGACATGTTTGTTTGTAAACAATGTATATAATTATGGTAGAATATGTTGGACCATGAGAATAAATTAATATTGATATTTTAGGTTCTTCTTAAAATTTTGTTATTACACTCAGTCTATCCCACTAGCATGAATGAGCCCACATGTTAAATCACTTGTAATACCATTTCTAAATCAAAGACTACATGTCAAATTATTTTTTTGCTTTTATAAATAATCATTTACCTTTTGTTTACCTTTTATCTACAATTTATTAATTATCTACCTATGACACCTGCCCCATTGAGAGGGTGGTCGGTTAGGACAACGAAGAGGCCCAACAGTCCCAAGAGGTTTATGATTGGGTAAGGGTAAGGGTGAGGGTGAGGGTGAATGTGAAGTGAAGGAGATAATATGTGATTATATGTGAGCACAACTCTTAACATCAATATGCATTTAAGTGAACAATTTTTTGCTGTGTAAAAGATATGAATATGAATATAAAAAAAATGATTCTGTTGCATGGAAGATCTGCATGGAAGATCTGTTTGTAAACTTGCTATTGAATATCCTTTAATCAAATCATTGCCTTTTAAGCTCAAACTTTTCTAGTGATGAATAAGTACAAAGAAATGATGACGAGGCTCTTATCATTCAATTCACTTTTAAAGTGAACAATCACACCAATTAGTGAGGTGTTTTATTATAGATTCCATAGGACAACCCTACAAATAGTTATTGCCAATTAACATCTTCCTTTCTATTAGTGTATTGAAAGTTAAGTAAAAATGTTTGTTTGGCTTGTTTTTCCTTGTATCAAAATATAATCTTTCTTCGCCTTCCAAGTTTGGATCAGAGTGAATTGGCATTAGTACTGTCTCCAAGTAACTGCTATGGCTATGGAAACTTTTTTTCTTCCATAACCTCTGCGTAAAAGCTAAAGCTACTTGGCTTGCACACACACTCAACAGAGTCATTCATAACATTTGCTGCAAGGATCTTTTAAGAATTGCAATCCACTTTTGTTTTTTTTTCGTAAAAAAGAATTGCAAATCGACATTTTGATGCCATCACATTGTATTCCCTTCTTGAATCCACTTATATCCAGCCTAGACAGTCTTTAAGCAAACTATAGGTCTGTCCTGTGACATCCAACCATTTAATTTCATGGTCGTTAGTGTATTTACTGAATGTTCCGAATGAATACCTTTTATACCTATTGACCAAATTAACACACTTCTGGTCACTCGATGAATTGAGTGATTAGTAAACCTTCAAGATCTATATATTTGTTTACTGAATAGTTGATCACATTCTCGTAATAAAAAAAATAGCTCTAATTCTCAGAATATATACATATAGAAATTTAAACAGTTTAGTTATCTCTTTATTATACTTATCTCTTATCATTTACGAATATATATTTACTTTAATAAATATTTTTAACAATTATGTTTGTAACTTAAAATTCGGACCACTTCAAGTGAATTGGTCCCCTAGGCAATTAAGGTCAACATATCAATCAACATACCAACCGTGAGAACGACTCGTTTGGATTGATCTTCCAAATCCAAACATTGTTTCTGTTGATTCTTGGTTGCATGTATTAGTTAAGGCTACAGGTCTGTACATTAAAACATGGTGTGGGGAGTTTCAGTAGGCCAAAAACCAAGTCATCATTTTGTCTTGAACCCTGTCAAATACATTTGGACTTGACTTAGATTCTAGAGCACCCATCAATGGAAAGTTCTTGTCTAGAGGTGATCATGAAAAGAAACTAGTATCATGGACGCCACATGTGAGAGATACATTTCATCACCATCCGCAACAATCAAAATTTCCAGCTATATATGTACGTATGAGAAAGGGTAGAGCTGTCCCCCAGTTCAGAAATCAATTTCCATCACCCACATTATAGTCCACTGTGTTTGATTCTTTGTATCACCATAAAAAAAACAAAAAAAATTGTTTTACACTTCAAAAAAGGGAGAAGAAATCCTTCATTGCCTCTTTGTTCAAAGATGATCTAAGAGGAGTAAATAGAAGACTCAAGACTAGTTTGGCAACTCTTTCTTGTTTTGTTGGACGTCGATAAACAACGTTTGGAATCTTGTACAACCTAAGAGCGTCTCTGATGACCCTCCAAATCTTCAAATTTGGAGGCCATTTTGTTCCATCTACACTCTAAATGGGCCTCAAATATGAAGATTTGGAAATGACCATCCAAATTTGGAGGTGGATTTGGAGGCTATCTCCAAAACACATTTTTATTTTTATTTTTAAAAATCCTAAAATCTCTTCTATTCACATTTAAAATTTCTTTTATGTCTTTTTTCATTTTATAAATTAAATATTTCAATGCTATGTATTTTTAGATCCGCTAGTCCATTTTTAACAAAAATAGTATCATTAGAAATGTCTCATCGAGACTTTAAAATAAGATTAATATTAAATTATTTTATAATTAATTTAAATTTTTGGGGCAGATTAATAGATCCTCATATGTTTGATTATTCAAGATGTAATTTTATTTAATTAAAAAATAATTTAAAATAACTCCAAAACTATTTAATATTAGACTCATTTTAAAGGTCTCAACGAGAGACATTTCTAATGATATAATTTTTAATAAAAATAAATTAATATTAATAACATTTATTAATTAGTTTTGATATAATATTAAAAATAATATTAGATAGGAAAAAATGAAGGGGGATAGTTGAAGTGCAACCAAAAAAGAATCTCTATATTTAAAGGTTTACATTGAAGATGCTCTAGTTAAGTAATACCTCCTTTCTATTGTATCTATTGGAATTTGAATGTGTAGTACTCCAAGTCTCCAACTGGATAATCACCAAACATGTACTATATATGGGTACTACATGGTTTAATTTGTTGCATGGAAGATCTAATGAGTTTTTAGATCTAGATACGAAGTTTTGAGAAGGGGAATAAAAAGTAAAGTAAGAATAATGTTACGGATAGTCTTGCTGATATTGCGTACATGTTAAATGATAACTAATGAGTTATTTGTTTTTGTGAATATATATATAATTTTATTATTTATCACATGGACCAACTGGATTGAAAACGATGGAAAATCATTAACGATGGATGTGTAGACCTTGTATTGAGAGATATACATCCTGATTGATAGTTATGAAGGTATATATACTATCCATGAAACTGTTCTTGCATACTGCATGCGTGTTGTTAAAACTTTTGCAAAGTTGGGGCACTTGGATTAAAAAAATCTCTATTGATGTAAGATATAGCAAATATAAAGGTGGATTACGATTGATGAAAAATTCAATAAAAACATATAATTATTGATGATTTTAATTTTTTAAAAAAAAATTCAATCGGGCGGGAAAAACATGTTTTTGTTTATAATTATCTGAAGGTATATTCATCATGCAAACCATCAGAGATTGATCTTTTTTTTTTTATATCAGTGGTACTTTTATATAAAAAAATATATTTAAATAATTAAATATATATTTAAAAATTAAAACATACAAAGATGATAAATAAGATTGAAAAATAGTCGGAGGAGCCTAACCATTCCAACCTCCAACCATATATCCTTTATTATATGAGCACTACTCCAACTGTTTGGCATGGTCTGGCGGTTGGGGCATGCCCTGTTCATACATTTATATTTCACATCGCTTTCCAGATCGGGCGGCCGCGTGTTGTCTCCATTGTCATTATCATTACTTAATATATGATGCTTTATGTATTCTCTGGCAGAATATATTCTATCATATCATATGTAAGTGGAAGAATGTATGTAATTTTACTACTTTAGCCTCCGTTTGGATACAGAATATGATTTATTCTTGGGTATTTATTTATTCGAGTATAAATGAGTATAAAATGATTTTATGTTTGGTTGTGTTTTGAATTATTCTTGTTGAGAATCGTAAGAATAAATGTTTTGTTGTTTGGGTAAAATGTGAATAAAGTATGGATAAGAATTTATAAAAGGTAAAAATGTACTGATAGTTGATTTGATAGGTGATTTATAAAAGGTGATGACAGTTGATTTGACAGTGGGCTCACTTATTCTTTGGGTGGAATAACCTAGGATAACTTTTATTCTAGGGGTTGATTGGAATCCATATACCACTTTATACCAGTTTATTCTAGCACACTTTATCCGGGGTTATCCGGACTTTTCAAACGGGGCTCAAATTTTATCCGGGGTTATCCAGGGTTTATCCGGCATCCAAACGGGGGCTTAGTGTTTTTTTATAGTCAGTCGGTCCATTGAAAAACCATACCGTAAAACATATATATTTGGGTGAATTGCCCCCACCAGCCACTCATTGCTTAAAATACCCTTGCTGCCGCTTAGCTCCGACATTTTCAGAAGAAATTTCTTTGCTACTGAAACAAACATCTAATTTTTTTTTATCCTCCTCCCTTTAATTTTTCAGTCTCATAAAATCACAATTTCTTTGCCCCCACCAGCCACTCATTGCTTAAAATACCCTTGCTGCCCCTTTGCTCCGACATTTTCAGAAGAAATTTCTTTGCTACTGAAACAAACACCTAATTTTTTTTTTATCCTCCTCCCTTTAATTTTTCAGTCTCATAAAATCACAATTTTTATTTTGTAAGTGCATATATTTTCTGTAACTTGTAAAATACAATTTTTGTAAATATTATTTGTAAGTGCATTATCATGTCATGTAAAAATGATAACGTATAAAATACTAAAGAAACATACATTAATGCATAATATTAGTGTATGTGTGGTTTATATAATATCATGAAGTACACACTTGTTAGTGTTTGATTTATGGGTAAAATGCGTTTGGACCCCCTGAAGTTTTCTAAACCTACAGAAACACTCCCTATAGTTCAAAAATATACAATTACACCATCTGCAATTTGATTTGCTATTAAGATGAGATAAAAGTATGATTTTACCTTTTTAATTAAATGTTTATCATGTTTTCACTTTATTTGGGGGGGTTATTTTCACATTTTAATTAATTATTATGTGACTAAATTCTCACAAAAATGCATTTAGATGTAATTGAAAAATTAAGTATTGTATAAGTTAATATTCATAAAGCATATCTAGAATTAATTAATTGATTTTTTCTATGGATATATAGTTAGTTAAGGGTAAGACAACAATTTTAAATTACTTTTGTCACATCTTAATGGAAAAAATATAATGGCAGGGGGTATAAGTGCATGTTTTTAAATTTGAGGGGGTCGGGGGGTCCAATTGCATGTTATCTTTGATTTATTTGGGTGCTTGACTGATTGTTGTATCTCTAATATAGTTTGGACTGGGCTTTCTTCCTAATAAAGTACGCTTGCTGATTCAAGTGTGTAATAGTGGATTTGATTTCAACCAAAAAAACATAAAGAGGATCCAGGGAAAAACAACAGCTCAGTTCATTAGTGTAGAACGTCGGAATATAAACATTCGATGAATTTAAGGCCCCGTTTGGTTTCGTGTCATTCTAGATGGAATTTGATTCCATATGAGATTACCAAGAAAGTGTATAAAATCTCGTGTTTGGTTGGTGGATAATCTTGATAGCAATTGTGGGTCCCACTGGAATTAAAATCCATCCATGTGAAAAAATAGGGTGGAATCAGATTACTATTATACCCTTTACAAATGAATGAAATTACTATGTATATCCCTTCTAAAATAAATAGCCTCCTTTTATTTTTTTCCCACCACCCATATAATGAGTTAATATAGTCATTTTGATTTTTTAACTAAAAATTCTGTTATAATTTTTATATGTGATGTGAAAAATCTTAACTATGTATGAGATATTAATATATATTTATAAATTTAGTTTTTATTTTTGTAGATGAGTTTGAATATTATTATAATCGGTATAATATGTGATGTGTGATGTGGGTTTAGGCCTATACCTCTAAATCCTAACTAATAAAATTGATTTTTTAGTTTTTAGGGAAGTTCATAATATTCAACTGATTTAAAAAAATTACTATTATTATATGTTTAATTACATAATTGGTTATTTTATTTATTTACATCATTAAATATTTATAAAAAATTTATTCTTTTTTTTATTATTGTGATATAAATAAAGAAATAAATTTTACGAGTATACATATAATAATAAGAGTATTTTAGACATTTAAATCAAATGCCTTATCATTTTTCATGTATGATCCAAACACTTGAAAATGATTTTTGTGAGAAATCTACCAGCGAACCAAACAGTCTGATGGAATTAGGATTCCTCTTAAAATAATTCATGGTAAACTGATTCCTGGTAAAGTAATTCCACCAAAAAATGACATGAACCAAACAGGGCTAAGTGTTTTTATGTATTTATTGTGATAAAATATTTTTAGGTGTTATGCATTAATGTATGTGTTTTGCAAGTTACAAAAAAACATATATACACTTACTGGGGGAAAATGAGATTTTATGGGGCTGGGGGGGGGGGGGGTGGTTAAAGGGAGAAGGGTAAAAAAAGGGTTGTTTGCTGCAGTGGTACAAATTTTTTTTGCAAAAAATATGAGGGCACAGGAATGATGGGGTGTTGGGTGCAGGGGTATTGGGCAATTAACCCTATATATTTCAAGAGTGTTCCTTTTGTAATTAAACGATAATTTATCAACTGTTTATACACTGTGATAGTGCAATATACATTACATTATTGGGGCGCTTGGTCTTCCAGAAGCACCAGATTAAGTTTCCAAGCTAGGTAAAAATCTTTTCTATTAGATCTAGAATCAGATATTTTTTTTTGTTCATTGTCTTACTCTTTTGTTGTTTCTCTCCTCTTCCCCAGTTCAAACATTCTCTTTTTCATTTACTTAATGCTCAAAATTTTACTTAAAAAAATATACTCGTAGTGTATGAGAATTACATTATTTTTTTCATTTACTTAATGAAAAATTCACTGATATAACTTTGCGTATATTTCCTTTTTAGAGTATTTTTTATATATAAATAAACCAATAATGATTGTCGACGAGACTACACACAGAATTGGATATACCATTTTCTATTACAAAACTGATCATTGAATAAAAACCTGAATTGGAAGAAACGATTCATCAAACATCCTTTTATTAAGAAGCTAAATTTGCCTAGGCACACTCATATTTGAGCTAAGCTCCAGGAGAGTGCAAATTTGAAGACTTTTCATATCATTAGTATGTATACAAATGGATGACACATGTCCTTCAAAATTTTAAAAATCTTTCATCAATTAATAACTTAATAATAAAAATCTCATCAATACTCTTTGTTAGGTATGCACGTGTCATCTATCCACACGTATACTGAATTCCACCCAAAATGAAATATCTATGGCATTCACCAACCTCATCACTTTCAAATATATCATATTTTTCTGAATGGATCGGAACAGGTTTGGTGAGCTGGGTTTTTTAGGCATGCTCGTATAGAAAGCTATATTTGATCCCCTGATTTATTCCCCTGCGGACAGATCCATATGCCTTCTTTCAATGGGCGTTTTGTATTGGCTTTTTGGTTACTAAACAATGACAACAAAATTAAAGAAGAAACATGATCCAATGAACTTTTTTTTTTTTAATCTTGGTATAACTGATAATTCAATTCATGCAACCACTAAAACAAGCTAGGATGTCTAACAATAGTGGTCCTGTGCAATTGAATTTGGATGGTTATAGCCTTATAGGCCTATCTACTTGAGCAGCTCTTAAATGAGAGTGCACTTAGAATCAATGGCGGCTCGAGGAGTTTTTATAGATGGGGTCATTTAAAAAAATAAATTTTATAATTTTTTTTAAAATTTACTCTTATCATATATTCATTAATTAAAAACATAATTTTTTTAAAAAATAAAACAACAACTTATATTAATAAAAAATAAATCATCAAAGAAATGAGATGGATGATTTCCAATGTATAAACTTTTATAATTGTTCTCGATGAGATTTCATATTTTGAAATCATTGCATGGCTCAGATCTAATGTTTATTAGGATAACATCATAACAGAGGTAATTTGGATGCTTTATGTATAAAATTGATATAATCAACTGGTGGGCTGGTGGGGTCATTGGTGTGCTAGTAGGCTGGTGGGGTCATTGGTGTGCTAGTAGGCTGGGTTGTCATGGTTTGGAAGGGTAACAATAGTAATTTATATTTTTTTTAAATGTGATGGGATCAATTGACCCCACCACATATAATGTGGCGCTGCCCCTGCTTAGACGATGAATAATTAACGATTGATGTTACACAATCTCTTTTTCAGTCCTCATTTTAGTCTTATATGTTTCATTAGCGTTATATATTCACATTAATGAGTAATATATGTGCTTCATTATAAACTCTTTATTCACAACATATGCTTCTTTTGTTATTTTATGAAAACATATGTCTCATTATATGAGTTATACTATTTAAAAAAAATATCAAAACGTGTGTATGGTTTGGAATTGAAGCTGGAAATTTTTTTTTATGTAACATTATCCATAATAGGAGAGATTATATATACATATAAATTAAAGATTATGGGATGAAAACAAAGGAAAAATTGATTTATTTGTTTTTAATAATATTTAAGCGTTTGGTGTTCCTAATAAAAAAAGAAAAACCGGTGAAGTTGTAGACTGTCTTTTGAATAAAAGTATGTGGTCTGCGTTTTGGACTATAAAAAGGGTCAAGTCTAATATTTTTCTTTTATTTTTTAAAAATAGTAAACATTACACAATGTATATGCTTTAATGAAAATTGTATATTGCTCTAGTTTGAATTGCATGAATCTATTTTTAATTAATGAAAAAAATTAACAATATGTCGTCTAACAGTGCATATGCTTCACTTGATTTTTAATGAGGACTACATTATGGACTATAAAACGGACTAAGTGTAAAATATCAAAAATAAAAACATATATATGTGGTTAACGTTTTAGAATGTAAACTTGATGATAATTTCTCATCACTTCAAAAGTCGTGCTCACATTAATCCACAAATTATCTTTCCCATTAGTTGATGTGAAATAAACTCATACACACCTTCAGCCAATCCATGGGCATCTTGAAACTCTTGATCATCTTGGTTATCACAGCCCAGCATCCCTCAACTAGTCAAACATCACAATCATCCTCCCCTGATGAGCCACACATTCTCTTTTGAGATCGTATCCATCATTGTGTTATGAATAAGTTTGATATCAATATAATGTTAGAGGTGCAACTCGGGTGGGTTGAGTCAGGTTAGAGCTCAACCCGAACCCATGCCAAGATTGAAGAAAACCAAGCTAAGTCCAACTCGACCTGACCCTCGGGTTTGAGAAGCTCAATCCGAACCCAATCTGTGGGGTTTTGTTTGGGTTCGGGTTGAGTTCGAGTTTTATTGGGCTTGGGTCGGCTTGGGTTGAGTTCAAATTTGACTTGAAAATATATTATTTTAAATAAGAAAAAAATCCATATAACCCCCTGCAATCTTCATATATCCATATAACCCCCTCCGTCCGCCTTCCGTCAGCCTAAATGCATATAACCCCCTGCAATCTTCATATATCCATATAACCCCCTGTAATTTTGAAAAAAATCCATATAACCCCATGTAATCTAGAAAAAATATTTTTAAAAATTCAAAAATAAAAAATAATTTTTTATTAATAATAGAGTATTTTTTTATTCCTATTTTTTATTCATAATTTTTTAATTATAAATGATATGTGATTTCATAACTAGTACTCCGATACATTAATAATAGAGTAAATTAATATTTAAATGCATTAACATCTCAGTATTTTAAATCTTTATTTTGTTGTATTTTTTATTATTTTCATTGGGAAATGTAAAATTGATATTTTTGTTGTTTAATTCACCTTTGATAAAATAAAAATAAATGGTAGATGAGAGATAGATAAGAGTTTATGAATTTTTAAATGATAACTATACCCCTGCATAAATTATTTGTGTTTGAGAATAAGTATTAGAGATGTATGTGTGATATGATAGATGTGACAGTTTTTGAAAAACAATATTTTTAAAAATTCAAAAATGGCAAGATGATTTTTTTTTATTTTGAATTTTTAGAAATATTTTTTCCAGATTACAGGGGGTTATATGGATTTTTTCCAAAATTACAGAGGGTTATATGGATATATGAAGATTGCAGGGGGTTATATGGGTATGTGAAGATTGCAGGGGGTTATATGGATATATGATGATTGTGCGGGGTTATATGGATTTAGGCCAGATTACAGGGGGTTATATGGATTTTTTTCAATTTCGCCGTTAACTCGGCTGACAGAATGCGGACGGAGGGGGTTATATGCATTTTGGGTATTATTACAGGGGGTTATATGGATATATGAAGATTGCAGGGGGTTATATGGATTTAGGTAATATTTCAGGGGGTTATATGGATTTTTTCCTTTAAATAATTAAAATTTTACAAGTGTCAATTCTCCACACAACAAAATAAAAAAAATCAAAATAAAGAACATTTTTATTTAATGAATAAAGGTATGCAAACTATAAAAGTAAAAAATTCTATATAAAAATAAATTGTGAATTCAATTTTATCATACAAAGTAAAAATGGTTTTTAGTTTCCACCCTCTATAAAACTAGTGAATTATTAATAAACCCCTGTAAAAAATAAATTTATTATTAACCCTTTACAAAGTTAATGCAATCGTATTGAAAACCCATTGCTTAATTTCTACCCATTTTAAATAAATAATGTATTAAAAAACCCTTAGTTTCTACCTTTTCTAAATAAATAAATTATTTAAAAACTCTTTCAAATACACATTATTATTTTAGGACCCTTCAAATGCAAACCGTCTTCATAAGAATCACATACGTTTAATCTATTGCAAAAACTGTTCATACTAATTTCATATCAATCATTTTTTCATGGTTTATATAACAGGATATATAACTAAACTTTTTGCAAATACATCTACAATTTACAGGGGTTTTAAAATAATAACATTTTTTGAGGGTTTTTTTTAGTAATTTACCTGTTTAGGAGGAGCAGAAAATAAATAACCCGAAATAGTTGAGTTTTTTAATAAGACGTAATAACATTACAAAGGGTTGTCTAGACAGGCCGAGCAAATAGGACCCTCCCACAGGCCCTTTGATGTGTCAAAATTTAATTGATTGTCTAGACCCTTTTTGCAAAAGGGCAAAATAACTAAATATCTTATTACCCCTAATTAAAACCCACCCCTCGTTTCGCGTTTTCCCCTCTTTTTTCGTTTTTTTTCCACTAACATCTGTTTCTCTCACCCATTCACACACATTCAAACTAATTTAGGGTTTTGAAAATCAAATTTGAATCGAAAATCAGAGCCCAAAAAGAACTACCTTTTGTTTAAAACGGTGAACAAAATCTGATATTTCCTTCAAGAATCGATTTGAAAACAAAAGAGTTCTTCCGGAGATTTCAACTACAAAAAAGGGTATGCAATCCTTTTTTTAGTATTTATGAAAACGTCTATTATTTTTAAATCCTATTATTAAATATCTTTTTCTAGGGTTTTTTTTTTGTTTTTAATTCGAATTGATGCAAAATGTAACTGATTTTTTTATAGAGAAAACTGTAATGTATGAGAGTTCTTTCGAAGGTTTCAACTACAACAAAAAATGGGTAACCAACCCTTTTTTTGGTATTTTTGAAAACGTCTCTGTTGTTTTTGAAGATCTTATGATTAAATTTTTTTTAGGGTTTTTTCTTAATTCAAATCGATGCAAAATGTAATTGATTTTTTTATAGAGAAAACTTAATGTGTGATTAGCTTCTATTTATGTCTGTTATTTAAATGTAGCTGACAAAAAAGATTATTGTAATTAGATTTGAGTTACATATATTTTCATTTTGCTTAATAGTTGATATGGGCAATGTTAACGTGTAATAAATGTAACTTACTTTAAGTAGTTGGTAGTGCATATAAGTGATCAGCAAATGTAACTAACTATGACAATGTTTTGGTCAATGTAATTTTTTTATTAGTTTGTTTACTGTTACTATGATGAATGTGAATGTAATTGTAATATAATTGATTGAGATTAACTCTTCTATAAACGTAACTAACTATTAGAAAAGAATTTTCTGTGTTGAATTGTTTGATCACTTTATCATGTACATTTATTTAGTTTTGTGTATATGTACGTCGTGATTTATATTTTATTAATCATTATATTTTTTTGTTGTTGCTGTTATATACAATGTACCTATCTTTTGTATTATGTAACTATTTTATGATAATGAAAATTGTTTTGTATTCATTTGTATCTAACTATTCAAAATTATAATTGTAAAATGTCAAACATTCAGAGGAAGAGATCACACAATGTAATTCAAATGAATGTAACTAAAACATTTACAAATGTAAATAATATTGAATGTAAATAAACAATCGCACATCTTTTGTATCAAATGTCATTCCAACACTTGGAGCAGTTGCTTCTGCATATTGCTGCTCAAGTTCAACAATGAAATCTTTATGCTGCGAACTGCCATCCACAGAAAATGTAATTGAGTCCACTGTATTTCCTATATTGAAAAGTAAAAAATTATCAAATAAAACCAACGTACTGTTATAATCACTACAAATCAGATAAAACAAAAACTATAAATGGAATAATAAGACTTATAGTGCCACTACTGTCATATTAATAGTCGTTGATATTTTCAAATGACACTTTGTTTCAGAAATACGTTGCTTTAAACAGATAGTTACATTTCTCAATGTAACTAGTATTATTTACATAAGCATATAATAAGTTAATTACATTTTCATAAAAAGGTAGCCAAATAAAAAATAACCAGAGGGAAAAGACCAAAAAAGGAATACATATGTAATTGACATTCAAAAAGTTAAACAACTGATATATCATGTTCAGAACCACGTTTCACATAAAAAAATACTTGGCACAATTGTTTCTTCTGAATCAAATATCATTCCAACACTTGGCACAATTGTTTATGAACATTGCTACTCAACATCAACAATGAAATCCTTCTCCGGACTGCCTTCCAAGGAACATGTAACTGAGTCACATATATTTCCTATAAATTCAAAAAAACAGCAATGATAATTAATTGATGTTACAAAAGTAGTTACATTTAAAAATGTAACTTGGATTATAATACAAAATCCATATAATAAGTTAGTTACATTCACAAATCGATGAAGCTAGTTACGAAAAATAATACAAAACATCAATATAATAGTTAGTTACAATCTTTGTAACATGATATGCATATGTAACTGAGATTCACATGCCAAACAACAGATATGTCGTATTGAAAATCATATTTGACAATATAAACAACCAAATTAACATAAAAAAACAAAAGAAAAATGAAATAATCGAAAAACATAAAATATAAACAAACACCACACCTGATCGACAGACATTTCAATGATAGCCAAATTGTTCAATTTTTTTTTCCGATAAGATTAGACGCTTAAAAAGTCCTCCAAACAATCAAATCAAACTGCAATCTCAGAAGAAATTTTTTTTTGTAAATTTACTGCGAAAATGATGAAGTTCATTCAATTATGAGCAATTCAAATGTGAGAAAGTCAAATAAGGAAAAAAAAATGATATTTAATGCTCCACACACCCGGTTCCAATGAAGGAAATAATAACCGACTGCATTAATTTCGTTTAAGAGGTTAGAAATCATAATTAAGGGTATAACCGGAAATTCAACCCATGCCATGTCATGGGGCCTATGAATTGGGGCTTGTCAATCATTTTCCATATATTTTGGGTTTGGTTTAGTTCTGGTTACCCAACCCGTCAATCCAGACTCAACCCAAATTAGGTTCGGGTTCATGCTTGGGTTTAGAATCAGATTGAATCTGAACGCTAAAATTCTAACCCAAACCTGCCCAAATTTTGGATTGGGTCGGGTTGGGTCGGGTTCAACTCATTCAAGTTGTAATCAATATAACGTCCCAGGCTTTAGTCCTGCTCCTATGGTTTTTTGGTAGAAAGGCCGATAAGCGGCATACATAACTGGACTACCAACAGTGATATTCTTTTATGCAAATGTTTTTTTTATTTTTATAGAAAGGCTGATAAGCGGCATACATAACTAGACTCAAAGCCCATTGCAACAGGCCCATTAGGACAAATACGCCGACAAGGTGCAATTCAACCACTGGGCTAGCATGTGGTGGTGCAACTTTTACACTGATGTTGCAGGAATTATTTGAGCTTTCATTATTTTCCGCTCAAACAATGTTTGGAAAATGTATCCGCTTTAAGGCCCCGTTTGTTTTGGGTATAAGCCCCTGGATAACTCCGGATAACCCCAGATAAGAATTTTGGTATGTTTGTTTGCCCCGGATAACCTCTGATATAGTATGCCAGAATAAACTGGTATATAAATTTCAATCAACCATGCACTGTAATTAAAATTATCCTAGGTTATTCCACCTAAAAAATATGTGGCCCACTGTCAAATAAATTGTCATCACCTCTTATAAATCACTTGTCAAATAAATTATCATGATTTTTTTACCTTTTTAAATCATTATCCATACTTTATTCACATTTTACTCAAACAACAAAACATTTATTCTTATGTTTATCAACGAGAATAATTCAAAACACAACCAAACACAAAATCATTTTATCCTTATTTATACTCACTTATGCTTGGATAAATGTATACCCTGTCATAAATCATATCCCCGTTCCAAACGGCGACTAAATGAATTGTTGGTAAAATTCTTAGCATACAAAGATTTTTGTCTTTCTACATATATCATACGAAAAGAATATAATAGTGATTCAAAATTCAAGATAATTAAATATGCAAAATAAAAGAATTTGAACGGTCCATAATATATATATATATATATATATATATATATATATATATATATATATATATATATATATATATATATATATATATATATATATATATATATATATATATATATATATATAGAGGGGTGATTACGTGCGGCGAATGGCGGGTGTGGCCGCGATCACGGGCCGTCCGATCACGGGTCCATCGCATCCGACGGTGATGAACCTGCCGTCCGCCGCACCTAATCGCTTCATATATATATATATATATATATATATATATATATATATATATATATATATATATATATATATATGGGCCGATTACATGCGGGCGAACGGCGGGTGCGGCAGCGATTACGGGCCGTCGATCACAAGTCCATCGCATCCGACGGTCGGATGCGATTCACATCGATCATTGGATGCGATGGACCCGTGATTGGACGGCCCATGTCGCGGCCGCACCCGCCATTCGCCGCACCTAATCGTTTCACTATATGTATATATATATATATACACGGCCGTTCAGAAGCGGACGTCCGCAAACGAGTTTTTACGGACGTCCGTCACGACCGTCCGATCGCGCGAGATCGGACGGTCGTCAAAAAAAAAAGAGTCTCATTTGGGATCACGACTTAAGTCGTGATCCTCTCTCATGACGACCGTCCAATCGCGCGCGAGATCAAACGGTCGTCAAAAAAAAAAGTCTCATTTGGGATCACGACTTAATCCTCTCTCATGACGACCGTCTGATCTCGCGCGATCGGACGGTCGTCAAAAAAAAAACCAAAAAAAAAAAAACAAAACCTGTTTCGATCAAAACCCCACAGCCCCTCGACTCTCTCTCCTCACCTCTCCTCTTACAAAATCGAAAACCACCCCTCACAAAATCGAAAACCACCCCCCTCCGCGACCCTCGTCGACCACACTCGACCCCGCTGACCATCCGTGAACCCCCGTCGACCACACTCGATCCCGGCCGCCACCCGCGACCCCCGATGACCATCTGTGATCGACAACCGACATTATATATTCAATTTTATGGATCTAAATCACAACATATACAAATGTTTTTTGAATAATTGAAATGCTTAACTAGAAGCATATGCCAATGAGGAGAGGTAATGTAAACCTATTATTGTAACATATAAAAAAGTCTTAAATTGAAGAATTGCTTCTTTTTATCATCATTTCATTTCAATATACGGAAAGATATGTATTGTACACTCTTATGTGGCTTTCAAATACTCCTATTTTAACCAATTGAGTTCATTAATCCATTCATAGAGGTCAGGGTATCAAACCTAGGGGAGCACCCATTAAAAAAAACATTCATTTTGTTTCATTTATTTTCTTTTCATAATAAGAAATAATTAAATAATATAATTATGGATAATCATGTTCCCTCTACCCATTTAATTCATTAACTCATTTTCTTATTGTTTCATCCTCATTTTTTTTCCATTATCCAAAGTAATTTATTATTTTGATTGTGGATATTCTTGTGTATCCCTCTGTCCAATGGATTCATTAACACATTTACTTATTCCATCGTAGAGAAATAATTCAAAAATGGTGTTGGCTTGGTATATCGGTCTGGGACATGTATTAACTCGATCAATGTCCAGGGCAGCATCAATTATGCTCCATTATTTTTATAATAACAAAATTGCACATCTTATCTTCAGGATAAACATTAAGAAATGATTGATTGGAGTACATGTAGAAAGATAATAATTATCCAATTAATCTTGTAAAAAATAGGATATGATTTGGATATAGATATCCTGACATTTCTCCGAATAGAAATAGTTATCGATGGCTAAGTGATCTGATGAGGAGACAAATTTCAAAATTACTACTATTCTCTCTCCCATATGCTGGACCTGACTGTATAGTAATTAAATCTCTTTCTCTATTTGTATAGTATTAACTCTCATTTAAATACATTCGGATTTCGCAACCAATCTTGCATGAACATTTAACTATTCTTCACCGCCGTGGAAAGCAAACAGCGCTTATATATAACACACAACACAACCCACATTACATTCACAAAACAAACTAAACACACCCACAAGAAGAAAAGATGGTCTGTGGAGGGAAAACCCATGCGTTCTTCTTCCTCTTGTTTGAGCTCTCCCTGTTGTGTTTTCTCTGTTTCAGTCCTGTTTCAGGACAATCCCCTGTTTTTGCTTGTGACACCACTAAAAACCCCAACTTGACCACTTATGGGTTCTGTGACACCTCTCTGAGTGTGGGAGAGAGAGTTTCGGACCTCGTGAAAAGGCTAACTCTGGTAGAGAAGGTGACATTTCTGGTGAACAAGGCCGGGACCGTGCCGAGGCTCGGCATCCCGAGCTATGAATGGTGGTCCGAGGCATTACATGGGGTGTCTTACGTAGGCCCCGGCACGAATTTCTCGACCTTGATCCCCGGCGCGACGAGCTTTCCTCAAGTCATCCTCACTGCTGCTTCTTTCAACAGTCACCTGTTTGAGGCCATTGGAAAGGTGAGATGTGGATTTACCATCTCTTGATGGAAATATTATTTTTTCATATTTCATAATTCATTATCCACATCTTATTCATCTATCATCTATAAGCATTTCATGGTCAGTAAAACAAAAAAAAAAATTTATTATTTTTTCGACAAGAATAACTAATAGGGGGTAGTTAATTAGGATTTTTATGGACAAATTGTCCATATCCATGTATTTATAAATCTTGTGTTTTTCAATCAGGACATTGGTTCGTTGACAAAAAGTCCAGTGTTATTCAATTGAGACATTATTTCATGAACAAAAAGTCCAGCGTTATTCGATTGAAACATTATTTCGTAGATAAAAAGTCCAGCGTTATTTGATTGAGACATTATTTCATGGACAAAAAGTCAAGTGTTATTCGATTGAGACATTGTTTCGTGGACAAAAAGTCCAGTGTTATTCGATTGAGACATTATTTCGTGGACAAAAAGTCCAGTGTTATTCGATTAAGATTTTATTTCGTGGACAAAAAGTTCAGCGTTATTCGATTGAGACTCCTTATAGTAGACATTTTGTCTTGTGTTGTTCAATTTAAACAGGATTTGTGAAGACTTTCATAAGTGAAGATTTTTGTGGACTTTTGTGGAGTTTAGAGAGAGAAATAAAAAGGAAAAAATCATTTCAAAATCCCACCCAAATTATTGGGATTCTCATGGACTTTTATTCCAGCATTGTGAATATTTCTTTTTTTTCTTTTGACAGAACTCTTTTATATATGAGAATGATAGATTTGCTTATGTTGCAATCAATCATTTTATTATTATATATTATATAATATATGCCTAGATCATCCACCTAAAGATTTATCATATATTTGATTATACGTATAATATTTAATTTAATTTTTCTCGAATATGTTTCTATTATTGTACAATATATATGCATATTTTTTTTATAATGTTTAGACATATATAAAAATAAAAAAATATATTGAGGCACACACATATATATATATGACTAAATATACTGATTACTTTTTTTTCATTTTTTATTTAAAGTAATATACTGACTTCTTTTATTTTATGTTATTTTATTTTCAGTAATATAATTTATGATTTTATAACAACAGCTTTACGAGTACACGATTTTATCCTTATTTGAAATCCATAAGTGTTTATTAATAGAAATTCATATGTAAAAAGAGTCAATCTGTGAAAATCTCTGAAAGTCTATTAAAGTTTATTAAAGTCCATGAGAGTGATTTGTCTGCAAATGTCTATAAAAATCTGTGAAAGTCCATGAGAATGATTTATGAAAGTTTACAAATGTTCGTGAAAGTCTGTAAAAGTCCATGAGAGTGATTTGTGAAAGTCTACAAATGTCCGTGAAAGTTTGTGAAAGTCCATGAGAGTCAATATGTGAAAGTTTGTCAAAGTCTGTGAAAGTCTGTTAAATTCCATGAAAGTGAATATGTGAAAGTCTGCAAAAGTCTGTGAAAATCTGCAAAAGTCTTTGAAAGTCCATGAGAATTAATATGTGAAAGTCTGCAAAAGCAAATGAAAGTCTGTAAAAGTTTGCAAGTCTATAAAAGTCCATCACTTAAACAATAACAAAAAAAATCCATCAAAGTCCGCATCGATTACCCTCCATAAAAATACTATCAAACAGAAAATGTTTAATTCCTTATACTGGAATGATTATTTATTAAATATTAACTAATACTGCAACCCAAACGGGTCATTAATGTATGGTTCCCACAGGTGGTCTCCACAGAAGCCAGGGCAATGTACAATGTGGGACTTGCAGGGCTGACATTCTGGAGCCCTAACATCAACATACTCCGCGATCCGAGATGGGGAAGAGCCCAAGAGACTCCAGGAGAAGATCCCGTGCTCTCGAGCAAATACGCGACCGGATATGTCCGTGGACTCCAAAGCGCAGACCATCCCGATAAACTCAAGGTCGCTGCTTGTTGTAAGCATTATACTGCCTATGATTTGGACAACTGGAACGGGATCGACCGCTACCACTTCAACGCTATGGTACTGTTGTAACAAATGCAAAAATCTAAACAAATTGAGGCATTTTGGTTGATCAAATGTGCATATATTGATATATGTGTGTGTATCTTATTATTAGGTGACAAAGCAAGACATGGACGATACGTTTCAGCCACCCTTCAAGAGCTGTGTGACCGAAGGGAATGTAGCGAGTGTGATGTGCTCGTACAACCAAGTTAATGGTGTCCCTACTTGCGCCGATCCCGATCTCCTCGCCGGAGTAGTCAGAGGAGATTGGAAGCTTAATGGGTATCTCTTCTCTCTATTTTACCTAGATAGAGCTTGATTAAGGCCCCATAACCTGTTATGCTCTAAAATTATTAAAATAATAGATCATGGAAAAGCTACTTTGAACCAGTTTTATCATAAAAATTGTTTTGATAACTTCTGGAACACTGGAATGAAAAGCTAAAGTTCAAAAAAATTTGTTTGGAAACAATTATCTATGGATTGATTTTTTTTTTTTTAAAAAGAAAATCAGTTGAGGCTAAGAGGGCATTTGAAAACACGGTTTGGGCTGCTTATAGGAAGCCAAAAACTGCAAACGTGTTGCGATCCCCCAGCTTTGAATGATCAAGTTAAAAGTGTGACAGTTTTACTGTTATAATTTTTTTCCAAAAATTATGCTAAGTGTTTAATAAGCAAAAAAGTTGTGATTTCTAAGAATTAACACGTGTTCCAGACGCACCCTTAGGTTGCGTTTGGTTCAGCGGAACGCTGTTTTTAAGTGCTGATTTATTTGGTGCTGATTTTGTTGGAACCATGTACCACTTAATTGCTTTTTTACTTCGACATCATACCATCTACTTGTATGCATAATTTACTTTTGTTTTGTTTGAATATAGATACATAGTTTCAGACTGCGACTCTGTCAAAGTGTTCTACGAATCCCAAAACTACACTAAAACTCCCGAGGAGGCTGCAGCCAAGGCAATCTCAGCAGGTGAGGTTTCATTTCATCAGACTTATTTAATATTGAAATCAATCGACCACCCAATCTTGATATCCATGTTACAAATGCAGGGCTGGATCTCGACTGTGGTTTATTCCTCGGGAGTACACGGAAGCAGCAGTTAAACAGGGCTTAGTCGCCGAGTCTGAAGTGGACAGGGCGGTCACCAACAACTTTGCAGTTCTGATGCGCCTCGGCTTCTTCGATGGCGATCCAACCAAGCTTCCTTACGGAATGCTCGGCCCGAAGGACGTCTGCACGCCTGAAAACCAAGAACTCGCGCGTGAAGCCGCCAGACAGGGCACCGTACTTCTGAAGAACAACAAGGGGACTCTGCCTCTCTCGCCCGCCTCCATCAAGTCCTTGGCCGTGATCGGTCCCAACGCCAATGTCACGAAAACGATGATCGGAAACTACGAAGGTATGGTTTCACATTTTCAAGAGTTCTAACATGAATTGTATATGTCCACCTAACAATGGTTGTATACCCAGGTACTCCATGCAAATACACAACTCCCTTACAAGGCCTCTCCGCGTCTGTCCCCACCATCTACCAGCCCGGATGCCTCAACGTGGCCTGCGCGTGGACAAACTTCCAATTAGACCCCGCGAAGGCTGCGGCATCCCAAGCCGATGCGACCATATTGATCATGGGTGCGGACCAATCCATAGAGGCAGAGAGTCGCGATAGGTTCGATCTCCGCCTCCCCGGCCTGCAGGAGCTCCTCATAACGGAAGTCGCAAACGTGTCCAAGGGACCGGTCATCCTGGTCATAATGTCCGGGGGTGGCATGGATGTATCATTCGCCAAAGAGTCCGATCTCATCTCCAGTATTCTTTGGGTAGGCTACCCTGGGGAAGCTGGGGGGGCTGCGTTGGCCGATATCATATTTGGATCTTACAATCCAAGTAAGTTCAGCATCAACATCACATCAATAATATCTATCTATTCATAAGATATTCTTTATTTTTTTAACTACGCTTTCTTGATCAACAGGTGGGAGGTTACCCATGAGTTGGTACCCCGATTCGTACGCCTACGACGTCCCTATGGACAACATGAACATGAGGCCAGACCCGAGCATCGGCTACCCCGGAAGGACTTACAGGTTCTACACCGGCGAAACCGTGTATTCTTTCGGAGACGGCATGAGTTACTCCCACTTCAGCCACCACCTCGTTAAAGCACTACCCAAACTAGTCTCGATCCCACTCCAAGAAGGCCATGAGTGCCGCACCAAGCGATGCAAGTCGGTCGAGCTTCTCCAAGACCAATGCAAGGACCTCGCATTCGACGTCAAATTGAGGGTCATGAACAAAGGAACCATGGACGGGAGTCACGTCGTCTTCCTCTACTCGTCCCCGCCAGCGGTGCACAACGCACCGAAGAAGCAGTTGTTGGCATTCGAGAGGGTGACATTGGGCGCCAAAAGGGAGGGAGTTGTCGCGTTCAGGGTGGATGTTTGCAAGGATTTGAGCGTGGTGGATGAGCTCGGGAAACGCAAACTGGGGATCGGGTCTCATGTGCTTCATGTGGGAAGCTTGAAGCACTCGCTGAGCGTGAGAATCTGAGTTGGGGGAAGTGGGTCATCCAAGGTTAAAATTATTTTTAACCGTCGATGATGTGCAAAGTTTAGTTGTTTTTGTTTTGTTTTTATTTTTTCGATTGTATGATGTGCATGTTATAATAATGAGATTCCAAAAGGAAGAATTGGGTTCCATGGAAGCTTAGGAGAGATTGTGTCTCCCCTCTGTTTGTCCATTGAATTGAAACAATGATCTCATCGTGATTTATTTGCACTTGCCACTATAAGAAAAAGAATTTTTTTGTGATGGATCACACAAACCGTCACAAAAGATCATAATCTTATATCTTAGCAGATAGTAGAAATCTGAACAGATGCAATGGTGTACTGGTGGGTGTTAAGGGCAACGGTTCTTGTGATTGGTTCACCTCTCTCTCAATATGCAATATTTTTCTTTTTGCGTTTTCAATTGATTGGTGGTATGACCCACTTTCATAAAAAGAAGAAATACAATGATCCCTTCCAAAGTTCTCAAGTTCTTCAATGTAGTTCAAGTGTCACATGTCTTGTTTAACAGTATAAAATGGCCATGGACAAGTATTAGTAATTTTTTAAGTTTTTCTTATGATACCTCTATCTCCAATTTACCACTTCTTGCAGGCTCTGTTTTCCTTTGTAAATTTCCAGTTTTATTATTCCTTAAAGGTGAGGTACCCGCGACTTGAAGCTCTGGCAGCAGATGACTACTCATAATACTTCCATATTTTTTTCACTTTTTTTAATCTAGGTTTACTATATTCTTGGAAGTTGTCTGGTCTGATGCTTGACTTTGATTGCCTAATAATTTCTCTCACCATGCCCAGTAGTTTGAAGCCTATAAATTATTATCTAGTCCAATCCATTCTAGGAATTATTCATTGTAATTTGGCATGTGGAATTTGTCAGCATTGAAGAATGTTTGGCATGTTTTAATCATGATGTGCAGGAGTGAAGAATGTAATATTAAAATTTAAATCATGATGTGGAGGATGAACTAAGGACAAGCATATATCCAAAACTTCTAGATGTTGAATTAGTTGAGTTCAAGATTTTGAGACATTGCTAATGTGTATTATGTGTAGGAGATTTTTTAATTAGTGTTTGGAAACATTGCTAATTAATTAGTTGTATTGGAGCAGTTTGGATTGCAGCAATTCTAACTTGCTAACTTGGATTGTAGGAGATTTGTATCTACCATTTGCTAACTTGCTAGCTAGGACTTTACAAAGTTTGGTGAAGTTCATTTTCTAGATGATAACTTGATAGGAATTTGCAAATTGTCTGAATTTCAAAACTTCTTGATCTTGATGCCTATTTTCTATTACATAAGATAGATATGGTATTTGAATGCTTGGTTTGAGTTTAATTTATGGTTTGCAATGTAACTTTGAGAATGCCTGTCGTGGTGGTCATTGACTTGGTGGCTTAAATAAAAGGTTTTCATGTAATTGTTTTATACTGCCTTAGTATCTCAACACATCTCCCCTGTCTTGCTCACTGATTTTTTACTATGTGGAACATGTTTTGCATATTGACATGAGTGACTATTACGGAGGGGAGTCAATTTCGCTCAGTCTCATTCAGGCAAGGTTCAATTTGGGGACAAATGGGAGAGATTCCTACAATAGGACATGATTTGATATTTATATTATATATTATAACCCTATTTTGGATGTAAACATGACTTGATATTATATATAATGGCGGATTATGATATTTCACAACATGGTATCCATACTTCAATATATATTCAATTTTATGGATCCGAGTTGCTCCTTTATGGATTATCATTTCATTTTAATATACGGAAAGATACATATTGTGCACTCTTACGTGCCTTTCAAATACTCATGTTTTGACCAATTCAGTTCATTCACCCATTTTCCAAATTATTATTTCGTCTCTCCTTTTCTTTCCGGTACAAAAAATAAATTGATAGAATATACTTGTCTATCCCTCCATTTATTGAGTTGATTAACTCATTCTCATTTTGTTCCAATCATTTTCTTTTCATAATAAGAAATAATTAAATAATATAATTATGCATAATCTTGTCTATCCCTCTATCCATTGTGTCTGAGGCAAAATCTGTCTCACCTGAATAAAGAATAATGATATATGAATTAATCAGAATAGAATAAGGATATCATGTTAATAAATTTATTAATTGGCGAGGCACATTTCGGTTAAAAGGTCCAATGATGAATCTGAGCTCACCTCGGTCCAAATGCCCGTTCAGAGCAAAGTTTCTCCTCAGGCTGCATACGTCACCTAAGGAACGAATCCCAGCTTCAGGTTAGGCCGAGTAGTAACTTTAGTTAGACCAGCTATAAGAGATAGTCAAATGTAGGAAAGCTCCCGACTAGCCAGGTTAGGAGTGAGTCAACCAACATAGGAAGCTCACACATTCTTTCAACCAGCACCAATGAGATCACACAATATTCAAGGGAATATTCCCTGACACAACAATTGTAAAATCGGTTATGATGAGCTGATCCCAAGATCACACATGTCAACCGATCTAAGAGTCACGTGGAAGATTTCATCCCATGATATGCTCACACCACCATAGCACAGTAGACACGCCCTCTCAACCTATAAATAGAAGGGTAGTCCCTTCAACACAAGGGAAACATTTCTTCTTCCCCAAAAATCGAGCTTAAACCTAGATTTGCTCTCTCTCTCTCTCTCAATGCCTTCGTACTTGAAACCACACACTGATTTGATTGTCGGAGGTTCTTAGGACGGCACCACTTCCGTGCGAACTGAATCAGAAAAGGAACTACGTGTGATTTGATCCCTTAATAAGGGTACTAGGCAGTCTGAAAATTTACATTAGGTTTAGTCCAGACAAAAACTTTATCAATCGACCCACTACAGTATGTCATTGTCGTCTCTTCACAGATCTATTCAAATGAAGAACGGACCATCTATGAGTTTGGCCCAATCGAGGAGGAGCACAATTTCACCCCTCATACTTTGAATTCATCAACTCATTTTCATTTTGTTCCAATCATTTTCTTTTCATAATAAGAAATAATTAAATAACATAATTTTGGATAATCTTGTCTATCCCTCTATTTATTGAATTCATTAACTTATTTTCTTATTGTTTCATCCTTCATTTTCTTTTCATTATCCAAAATAATTTATTACTTTGATTGTGGATATTCTTGTGTTCCCTCTGTCCATTTGAATTCATTAACTGATTTAATTACTGTGCCTGCTCTTCTCTTTCCATCATAGAAAAAAATATTAAAAAATGATGTTTTTTTTTTTGAAGAAAGGTTGATATTTGCTACCCGATTTTCATTAAATGAATATCGAATTACAAACTCCGAACGGGTTTTGGGAGGGGGAGAAGAATGGGGATATATAAGATACTAATAATATTACATAAGGACAAAGGACTCGACGTACTCCTCGGCCTCCCAGGTTAGATGAGGCATCTCCACCCGAGAGGATTTGGCACGTCTCCCTTTCAGTTTACGTCGCACCTGTGGCTCCCCTGCCGACGTCCACTAGCATCCTTTGCCTCCCTATGAAGTTGTTCCAGTCCTTAAGCGCTACCCCAAACGAATCCCACATGTTCTCAAGGTACGCGTGACCGCCACGAAATAGCACATCGTTTCTGGTAAGCCAGATTGTCCATATTCCCGCTGGCACTATGGCTTGAGACTGCGTTCCTTCCTCTACGTTCGTCGCGTTGTTGAACATGGCCATCCCGGCCTGTCTCAACTCTTCTATGTTGTGGAAAGAAATTGACAAACCCGTCCGATGTCCGACCCCGGCCCAAAATCTCCTCACGAACTCGCACTCGCAGAACAAATGTACGACGGTTTCCGGTGCCGCCGAGCACAATTCGCACTTCGTGTTCGCGGTTGTCGCCCACTTCGCCCGGTAGACCTTGGTGAGTATTCTTTCCTGGAATAAGAGCCACATAAACACTTTAATCTTCATAGGAATCATCGGTCGCCACACCTGTTTAAAATGAGGATATCTTGGACGTGCTCCCTCCGACCGTTCCCGCCACCATAGGTATCCTCCCTTCACAGTATACACCCCCGAGCTCGACCTCCTCCATGTGATCTTGTCTTCCTGCTCCGGCCTCATCTCACAGTGGGCTAACATATTCATCAGAGACTCGAACTGCCTAGCTTCCTCCTCTCCTAACTGTGCCCGCATGAACTCCACATTCCACTCCCCTCCGGAATCCGTGCCTGTGTAGAACTCGTCGACCCTCCCTTCTTTGTTACTTGAGAGACGAAATAGGTCTGGCACTACATCCCCCAGCCTCTCCTCCCCGCACCAACGATCGGTCCAGAACTGGATTGCTGCGCCGCTCCCCACCTCCCATCCGAACCCCCTGCTGACCTCCTGTCTGTTTGAGAAGAGCCCCTTGCATATGCTTGTCGTTCTTCTATTAAGAGTGGGCCATCTCTTCTCCCCTACTCCGGTACCCCCATATCTCACCTTCATCACCATTGCCCATACCGAGTTGCTTCCCGCTAGCCATTTCCAGACCCACTTTGTTAATAATGCTTTGTTCATAGCCCTCAAATCCAACACCCCTAGTCCACCCTCCTTTTTGGACCTACAAACGGTGCTCCAATCCACCAAGTAAGGTGTTTTCTTGTCCCCCTCCACTCCCCTCCACAGGAACCTGCGCCTAATTGTGTCTATCTTCTCCACAATCCCCTCGGGGACTTTGAAGACCGACAAGAAAAATAGTGGCAGGTTTGTAAGTACTGCTTGTAGCATAGTCAATCTTTCCCCCCAACTCAACCATCTTCCTTTCCACCCGGCTAAGCGCTTCTCGAACCTTTCTACCAAAGGCGCCCAATTCTCATTCTTCATGCGGCCCTGCACTAGAGGAAGCCCCAAGTGCTTCGTGGGGAATCTGTGCACTGGACACCCCATGCAGTTTGCCAATCTCGCCTCTTCCTCCGTGTCAACATTCACCCCGAACATATGACTCTTCTGAAGATTAAGTTTCATGCTTGAGAGTAATCCAAAACACCATAGAATAAATCTAAATCCTTGCACACTCCTGTTCGATGCCTCGCTGAGAATTAGTGTATCATCGGCATATTGGATGATGGACACCGGCGACGTATTTGGCGTGCATACGAGGCCCTGGATCCACTCTCCCTGTTTCGCCTTCGCACACAGGCGGCTTAATACATTTGCCACCATTACAAAGAGGATTTGAGACATTGGGTCTCCCTGTCGAAGGCCTTTGTTAATAGAAAAAAATCCTGAGACTTCTCCGTTTATAATAATTGATGCATGCACGATGGTTATGCACTGCCGCACCATTCTCACCCACCTCGCCGGAAGCCATGCAACTCTAACAGCCGCAGTAGGAAGCCTTGGTCCACGCTATCATACGCCCTTGCGAAGTCGAGTTTGAAAAGGAGTCCTTGTCTTCGATCTTTGAAGCACGCTGATACCATCTCTTGTGCCGTTAGGAATCCCTCATGGAGGATCCGGCCTGGAAGGAAGGCTGATTGGGATGCCTCGACCAGCCCCCCACATATCTCTTTCATACGATTCGCCATTACTTTTGCCACGATCATGTATGCTCCATTTACTAAGCATATGGGACGAAACTCCTCGACCAGCAATGCTCCCTCCTTCTTGGGTATAAGCACGAATTGTGAGGCATTGAGGACCCCCACGCTCTGCTCTCCCGAGAAAAATTCATCAAACATGGACATCATATCCACTTTCAATATCTGCCAGAAGCTTTTGTAGAAGACCATTCTGAAGCCATCCGGGCCCGGGGCTTTGTCCCCCTCTGCCCCCATCAATGCCTTTAATATTTCTGCTTCGGTGAAGTTTACTTCCAATGACCTTACTTGCTCCAGAGACAGTCTAGGGAGATCCTGATCCCTCCATCCCAGAGTCCATCCCCTGCGTTTGCGAAAGTTCCTTTTGAAATGGTCAACCAGTCCCCTCCTGATCTCCCCCTGTCCCTCATGTACATCATTCCCGATCTGGACCTTTGAAATGCAGTTGATGCGCTTCCTCTGGCTCGCCATCTTGTGGAAAAATTTTGTATTGTTGTCTCCGGCCTGTAACCAGAATGCCTTAGATTTTTGCCTCCATTCGATTTCTTCCAGTTTCAGGCATTCTGTGAGCTCTCCTTTCGCTGCGCTACGCCTGGTTCGATCAGCCTCGCTTAGTGGGCCGTCCTCCTCTACTTTATCCAACCTCTGGATGAGACTTTGCAAGGATTCCTTCTTTTCTTTTCTGAGTGCTCGTACTGCCGAACTCCATTGCCACAACGTCTTCTTTAGTCTCCTCAACTTGAAAGCGACGCGTCATGCTCCTTTAAGCCTGCTGGCGCTGCGATTCCATGAGTTTTTGATCAAGTCTTCCACTCCCTCAATATTGCACCACCATAATTCAAACCGAAATTGGGCTCGTTTTCTTCTCTCCTCTCCCGCTTGTAGTAGTAGCGGGATGTGGTTGGACACTGTCCGTGGTAGACCCCGGACATGGCATCCCGGGAACATGTCTTCCCATTCCTCGTCCACCAGCACGCGATCGAGGCGTGCCATTGATGGAATGTCCCGGAGGTTGCTCCAAGTATATTTATGGTTGGGAATCGGTAAGTCGAGCAAACCCTCCTTCTCGATCCAAGCTGAGAAGCTGTGCATGACCGGGGTTTCCGGTGCCGGCCTGTTTCTCTCCCCTGGCCGTCGGATGATATTAAAATCCCCCATGAAGACAGAGGGGACTTGCCACAATGACTTCACCGCGGACAGTTCTTCCCACATGGCCATCCGCTCCCCGTCATCTTGGGGACCGTACACTCCTGCACAGCACCACCTATTACCCGACACTCTCTCCTCCAACAGGACAGATAAGGAGAAACCCCCCGTCGATACGTCCTCTGCACGCCAGAATGCCGAGTTCCAGCATATCAGAATCCCGCCCGCTGCACCCCTCGATCCTTTGTAAGCCCATTCATCCAGAAGGTCGTTGCCCAGCTCCCTTATCGTTCGCCTGTCGATGAGCTCCATCTTGGTCTCTTGTATACAACCCAGATCCCAGAAAGCTCTTCATTTGGCTGGATCGTTTAGGCCCCTAATATTCCATATGATTGTATTAAACATATTTATCGGTTGTTCGTCCGCTTCTCTCCCTGCCTCTGAACAGTGCACTACAGTTATGCGTCCATGCTCCCCTCCCTCTGAGTCAACTCCTTGGGTATGAGGGACCCACTGCTCTTCGATTGTCTCACGACATCCCGGTTCTTTTGTACGTCCCCCTCTTCCGTGGTGAAAGGCCCGCATGCACCAAATTCACCTCGCACTTTGTTCACAAAATGTTTATGAGGGCTCTCCTCTTCCACCTCGAAACCCAACTCTAACGCCCTTGCACATGCTTTAGATTGGGCTCCCATCTCCGCTGGATTGACTACCGTCCCCTCCGTGAGCTCCACCTGGACTCCCTCCTCCTCCATATTGGCACATGCTTTAGACTGGGCTCCCGCCTCCTCTGTACTGAATGCCGTCCCCTCCGTGAGCTCCACCTGGACTCCCGCCTCCTCCATATTTTGCTCCTCTACCTCGTCCTCCTCCGTGCGCATCTCCTCGACTCCAGCTTCCCCTTCCAGTTCGACGTTTGTCTCCGGCACCACTAAGTCGTTTATCGTCGAAAAAAGCGGGAAGATATTTTGAATTGGTTGTGTTTCCACGTTCCCTAGTCGGTCACGTCGGATCCACACCCACTCCCGTGAGCAGCTCCCCACGTCGGATCCTGGCCCTGTTGCAGCCCGACCCGAACCCGTGGAACCGCCCGCCCCCGTGAACTGGATCCGAATATCGTCCGCAATAACCCCTGGGTTCGGCTCCCCAACGATCTTCCTTTGCAGAACAACATCGGAATCCGAAGTTGCAGGTCTTTGTCTTTTCTCTTATGACAAGGGGAAATGTATTTCTGATTTCATTTTGGGGCCGTCAGTCGTTGCGTGTCCGCTCCTTCTTTCTGACCCTGTGAGTTTGACCCTGTCGTACGGTGTTCAGAGTACCGAGTGCGCGACTCATCGGACTGAGTCCTCCTCGAGTTCTCCTCCTCCTCCTGATTTGGTGACTCGGGTTCCCTCCTTCCCCTCCGCTGCCTGCTTCGCCTGAAGTTCCCTCCGAACTATGCGTTTGCTTCTCGTTCGTGTTCCCCCTTATCAGGTCGGCCCAAGATCGCTTTGAGGCCATTGAAGTTTGGCGCACCGTTAGGCGTGCTCTATACGCCTCCCGACCGTACGCTATCAGCAAGCTTTTCGGCCACTCCCTCATCACCCCCGCCACCAGAGTGAACTCTGTGAATGTCGTGCCCGTGTTACCCACTCCGCTCCTCCTGAATCCTGTGATTTTGCCAAGACCATGCATCACCGTCCTCAGATAGTTCACTGTTTGCCAGTGAAGTGGTAACCCTTCCAGGCGCATCTCCCAACGATAAGTCTCCGCTGGTATGGACCCCCACTCCGCCATCCACACCTCCAAACGTATAGACCCCTGCCGACCTTGAATCCTCCCCTTCCTTGTCATCCGGGCTCGGAGCTTTGGGCATTGTACGTATATCAAGAAACAGCCCCCACCCAGATCGGAGTCCATCCTCCAAAATTTCTCTCCCCACATTTCTCGGATGAGCAGCGTGGCCTCCTCCTGCGTCGGACTCCCTCCCTCTGTCCTCACCACGACGCAGCATCTTAGCTTTTGTTCCTCTTCACACGGATTGAAATCATCGCCGAGCTGAATAGCCAGACTCGGACCTCCCTGGTGTGCCGGAACCCTCTTCGATGCTGCCGTCTGATGAGCCACGCACTCCTTCGCCTTGTGCCCTGTTCCTCGGCAAGACCTGCAGACAATGGGATCTCGACATTCCCATCGCCTGTGGCCGTAACCCAGGCAACGGAAGCATTGCGTTCTCCGCCCGAAAACCGACTTCCCCTTCCACATGTTATTGTCCCTGTTCGTTCTGTTGTACCGCCTTCCGCCCGCCTCTCCATCCCTTCGCTCCCCCGCTCCGACGCCTACGCGTGCTCCACCCTTTCTCTCTCGCCGGTTGCTCGACCCACCTCATTGAGTTCGTGTTTGTTATGTTGGCTTGGTATATAGGGCTGGGACATGGATTAACTCGATCATTGTCCATGGCAGCATCAATAATGCACTATTATTATTATAATCTAAATGCAGATTTTATCTTTAAGATAAAAATTATGAAAATATTGATTGGAGTACATGTAGAAAGATAATATATAATTATCCAATTAATCTTGTAAAAATTAGGATATGACATTTCTCCGAATAGAAATTTTTATCCTTGGTTTGGTAACTAATTGATCTGATGAGGAGATAAATTTCAAAATTACTACTATTCTCTCTCCCATATGCTGGTGCTGACTGTATAGTAATTAAATCTCTTTCTCTATTTGTATAGTATTAACTCTCATTTAAATACATTCAGATTTCGAGCAACCAATCTTGCATGAACATTTAACTATTCTTCACCGCCGTGGAAAGCAAACAGCGCCTATATATAACACACAACACAACCCACATTACATTCACAAAACAAACTAAACACACCCACAAGAAGAAAAGATGGTCTGTAGAGGGAAAACCCATGCGTTCTTCTTCCTCTTGTTTGAGCTCTCCCTGTTGTGTTTTCTCTGTTTCAGTCCTGTTTCAGGCCAATCCCCTGTTTTCGCTTGTGACACCACTAAAAACCCCAACTTGACCTCTTATGGGTTCTGTGACACCTCTCTGAGTGTGGGAGAGAGAGTTTCGGACCTCGTGAAAAGGCTGACTCTGGTAGAGAAGGTGACATTTCTGGTGAACAAGGCCGGGACCGTGCCGAGGCTCGGCATCCCGAGCTATGAATGGTGGTCCGAGGCATTACATGGGGTGTCTTACGTAGGCCCCGGCACGAATTTCTCGACCTTGGTCCCCGGCGCAACGAGCTTTCCTCAAGTCATCCTCACTGCTGCTTCTTTCAACAGTCACCTGTTTGAGGCCATTGGAAAGGTGAGCTGTGGATTTACCATCTCTTCATGGAAATATTATTTTTTCATATTTCATAATTCATTATCTACATCTTATTCATCTATCATCTATAAGTATTTCATGGTCAATAAAACAACAAATATTTTAGTATTATTTTTTCAACAAAAATAATTAAAAATATAACCAAACAGAAAATATTTAATTCCTTATCTATACTGGAATGATTATTTATTAAAGATTAACTAATACTGCTACCCAAACGGGTCGTTAATGTATGGTTTCCACAGGTGGTCTCCACAGAAGCCAGGGCAATGTACAATGTGGGACTTGCAGGGCTGACATTCTGGAGCCCTAACATCAACATACTCCGCGATCCGAGATGGGGAAGAGCCCAAGAGACTCCAGGAGAAGATCCCGTGCTCTCGAGCAAATACGCGACCGGATATGTCCGTGGACTCCAAAGCGCAGACCATCCCGATAAACTCAAGGTCGCTGCTTGTTGTAAGCATTATACTGCCTATGATTTGGACAACTGGAACGGGATCGACCGCTACCACTTCAACGCTATGGTACTGTTGTAACAAATGCAAAAATCTAAACAAATTGAGGCATTTTGGTTGATCAAATGTGCATATATTGATATATGTGTGTGTATCTTATTATTAGGTGACAAAGCAAGACATGGACGATACGTTTCAGCCACCCTTCAAGAGCTGTGTGACCGAAGGGAATGTAGCGAGTGTGATGTGCTCGTACAACCAAGTTAATGGTGTCCCTACTTGCGCCGATCCCGATCTCCTCGCCGGAGTAGTCAGAGGAGATTGGAAGCTTAATGGGTATCTCTTCTCTCTATTTTACCTAGATAAGCTTGATTAAGGCCCCATAACCTGTTATGCTCTAAAATTATTAAAATAATAGATCATGGAAAAGCTACTTTGAACCAGTTTTATCATAAAAATTGTTTTGATAACTTCTGGAACACTGGAATGAAAAGCTAAAGTTCAAAAAAATTTGTTGGAAACAATTATCTATGGATTGATTTTTTTTTTAAAAAAAAAGAAAATCAGTTGAGGCTAAGAGGGCATTTGGAAACACGGTTTGGGCTGCTTATAGGAAGCCAAAAACTGCAAACGTGTTGCGATCCCCCAGCTTTGAATGATCAAGTTAAAAGTGTGACAGTTTTACTGTTATAATTTATTTCCAAAAATTATGCTAAGTGTTTAATAAGCAAAAAAGTTGTGATTTCTAAGAATTAACACGTGTTCTAGACGCACCCTTAGGTTGCGTTTGGTTCAGCGGAACGCTGTTTTTAAGTGCTGATTTATTTGGTGCTGATTTTGTTGGGACCATGCAACACTTAATTGCTTTTTTACTTCGACATCATACCATCTACTTGTATGCATAATTTACTTTTGTTTTGTTTGAATATAGATACATAGTTTCAGACTGCGACTCTGTCAAAGTGTTCTACGAATCCCAAAACTACACTAAAACTCCCGAGGAGGCTGCAGCCAAGGCAATCTCAGCAGGTGAGGTTTCATTTCATCAGACTTTTTAATATTGAAATTAATCGACCACCCAATCTTGATATCCATGTTACAAATGCAGGGCTGGATCTCGACTGTGGTTTATTCCTCGGCGAGTACACGGAAGCAGCAGTTAAACAGGGCTTAGTCGCCGAGTCTGAAGTGGACAGGGCGGTCACCAACAACTTTGCAGTTCTGATGCGCCTTGGCTTCTTCGATGGCGATCCAACCAAGCTTCCTTACGGAATGCTCGGCCCGAAGGACGTCTGCACGCCTGAAAACCAAGAACTCGCGCGTGAAGCCGCCAGACAGGGCACTGTACTTCTGAAGAACAACAAGGGGACTCTGCCTCTCTCGCCCGCCTCCATCAAGTCCTTGGCCGTGATCGGTCCCAACGCCAATGTCACGAAAACGATGATCGGAAACTACGAAGGTATGGTTTCACATTTTCAAGAGTTCTAACATGAATTGTATATGTCCACTTAACAATGGTTGTATACCCAGGTACTCCATGCAAATACACAACTCCCTTACAAGGCCTCTCCGCGTCTGTCCCCACCATCTACCAGCCCGGATGCCTCAACGTGGCCTGCGCGTGGACAAACTTCCAATTAGACCCCGCGAAGGCTGCGGCATCCCAAGCCGATGCGACCATATTGATCATGGGTGCGGACCAATCCATAGAGGCAGAGAGTCGCGATAGGTTCGATCTCCGCCTCCCCGGCCTGCAGGAGCTCCTCATAACGGAAGTCGCAAACGTGTCCAAGGGACCGGTCATCCTGGTCATAATGTCCGGGGGTGGCATGGATGTATCATTCGCCAAAGAGTCCGATCTCATCTCCAGTATTCTTTGGGTAGGCTACCCTGGGGAAGCTGGGGGGCTGCGTTGGCCGATATCATATTTGGATCTTACAATCCAAGTAAGTTCAGCATCAACATCACATCAATAATATCTATCTATTCATAAGATATTCTTTATTTTTTTAACTACGCTTTCTTGATCAACAGGTGGGAGGTTACCCATGAGTTGGTACCCCGATTCGTACGCCTACGACGTCCCTATGGACAACATGAACATGAGGCCAGACCCGAGCATCGGCTACCCCGGAAGGACATACAGGTTCTACACCGGCGAAACCGTGTATTCCTTCGGAGACGGCATGAGTTACTCCCACTTCAGCCACCACCTCGTTAAAGCACTACCCAAACTAGTCTCGATCCCACTCCAAGAAGGCCATGAGTGCCGCACCAAGCGATGCAAGTCGGTCGAGCTTCTCCAAGACCAATGCAAGGACCTCGCATTCGACGTCAAATTGAGGGTCATGAACAAAGGAACCATGGACGGGAGTCACGTCGTCTTCCTCTACTCGTCCCCGCCAGCGGTGCACAACGCACCGAAGAAGCAGTTGTTGGCATTCGAGAGGGTGACATTGGGCGCCAAAAGGGAGGGAGTTGTCGCGTTCAGGGTGGATGTTTGCAAGGATTTGAGCGTGGTGGATGAGCTCGGGAAACGCAAACTGGGGATCGGGTCTCATGTGCTTCATGTGGGAAGCTTGAAGCACTCGCTGAGCGTGAGAATCTGAGTTGGGGGAAGTGGGTCATCCAAGGTTAAAATTATTTTTAACCGTCGATGATGTGCAAAGTTTAGTTGTTTTTGTTTTGTTTTTTTTTTTCGATTGTATGATGTGCATGTTATAATAATGAGATTCCAAAAGGAAGAATTGGGTTCCATGGAAGCTTAGGAGAGATTGTGTCTCCCCTCTGTTTGTCCATTGAATTGAAACAATGATCTCATCGTGATTTATTTGCACTTGCCACTATAAGAAAATGATTTTTTTTTGCGATGGATCACACAAACCGTCACAAAAGATCATAATCTTAGCAGATAGTAGAAATCTGAACAGATGCAATGGTGTACTGGTGGGTGTTAAGGGTAACAGTTCTTGTGATTAGTTCACCTCTCTCTCAATATGCAATATTTTTCTGTTTGCGTCTTCAATTGATTGGTGGTATGACCCACTTTCATAAAAAGAAGAAATACAATGATCCCTTCCAAAGTTCTTCAATGCAGTTCGAGTGTCACATGTCTTGTTTACTATATTCTTGGAAGTTATCTGGTCTGATGCTTGACTTTGATTGCCTAATAGTTTCTCTCACCATGCCCAGTAGTTTGAAGCCTATAAATTATTATCTAGTATTCCAATCCATTCTAGGAATTATTCATTGTAATTTGGCATGTTGAATTTGTCAGCATTGAAGAATGTTTGGCATGTTTTAATCATGATGTGCAGGAGTGAAGAATGCAATATTAAAATTTTAATCATGATGTGCAGGATGAACTATGGACAAGCATATATCCAAAACTTCTAGATGTTGAATTAGTTGAGTTCAAGATTTTGAGACATTGCTAATGTGTATTCTGTGTAGGAGATTTTTTAATTAGTGTTTGGAAACATTGCTAATTAATTAGTTGTATTGGAGCAATTTGGATTGCAGCAATTCTAACTTGCTAACTTGGATTGTAGGAGATTTGTATCTACCATTTGCTAACTTGCTAGCTAGGACTTTACAAAGTTTGGTGAAGTTCATTTTCTAGATGATAACTTGATAGGAATTTGCATATTGTCTGAATTTCAAAACTTCTTGACCTTGATGCCTATTTTCTATTACATAAGATAGATATGGTATTTGAATGCTTCATTTGAGTTTAATTTATGGTTTGTAATGTAACTTTGAGAATGCCTCGTGGTGGTTATTGACTTGGTGGCTTAAATAAAAGGTTTTCATGTAATTGTTTTATAGTTCCTTAGCATCCCAACACATCTTCCCTGTCTTGCTCACTGATTTTCTACTATGTGGAACATGTTTTGCATATTGACATGAATGACTATTACGGAGGGGAGTCAACTTCGCTCAGTCTCATTCAGGCAAGGTTCAATTTGGGGACAAATGAGAGAGATTCCTACTATAGGACATGACTTAATGTTTATATTATATATTAGAACCCTATTTTGAATGTAAACATGACTTGATATTATATATAATGTCGGATTATGATATTTCACAACATGGTATCCATACTTCAATATATATTCAATTTTATGGATTCGAGTTGCTCCTTTAGTCCCCGTTTGGATAGCGGAATTGAGTTATTCTTGATAGATAACTATGCTAGTATAGATAACAAATTTACATGAATAAGAGATTTTCTATTCGGTTGTGTTTTTTTTATATTCTCATTGGAAAACGTAAGAATAAAGGTTGAGTTGTTTAGTTGATAAAGAATAAAATATAAATAAAGTGTAAAAAAGTTGATTTGATATGTGGGCCCTTTGATGTATAAGAGGTGTTGATAAGTGATTTGATGTGATAAGATGTAAAAAGTTGATTTGACATGTGGGCCCATAAGAATAGATAAAGTGAATATAACTTATCCCAGGGATTATTTATAATTGTTATACTCTCTTATACTCGTTTAAACTGGCTTAGTAATACCAAGTTGTACTCTGCAAACAAACAACAATTTTTCTTATCAATTCTTATACCACCCTTATACTATCTTTATACCCGCTTATTCCGTTTCCCAAACGGGGCATTATGGATTATCGTTTCATTTTAATATACGGAAAGATACATATTGTGCACTCTTACGTGCCTTTCAAATACTCATGTTTTGACCAATTCAGTTCATTCACCCATTTTCCATATTATTATTTCGTCTCTCCTTTTCTTTCCGGTACAAAAAATAACTTGATAGAATATACTTGTCTATCCCTCCATTTATTGAGTTGATTAACTCATTCTCATTTTGTTCCCATCATTTTCTTTTCATAATAAGAAATAATTAAATAATATAATTATGCATAATCTTGTCTATCCCTCTATCCATTGTGTCTGAGGCAAAATCTGTCTCACCTGAATAAGGAATAATGATACATGAATTAATCAGAATAGAATAAGGATATCATGTTAACAAATTTATTAATTGGCGAGACACATTTCGGTTAAAAGGTCCAATGATGTATCAGAGCTCACCTCGGTCCAAAAGCCCATTCAGAGCAAAGTTTCTCCTCGGGTTGCATACGTCACCTCAGGAACGAATCCCAGCTTCAGGTTAGGCCGAGTAGTAACTTTAGTTAGTCCAGCAATAAAAGATAGTCAAATGAAGGAAAGCTCCCGACTAGCCAGGTCAGGAGTGAGTCAACCAACACAGGAAGCTCACACATTCTTTCAACCAGCACCAGTGAGATCACACAATATTCAAGGGAATATTCCTTGACAAAACAATTGTAACCAATTATCATAAATCGGTTATGATGAGCTGATCCTAAGATCACACATGTCAACCAATCTAAGAGTCACGTGGAAGATTTCATCCCATGATATGCTCATACCACCATAGCACAGTAAACACGCCCTCTCAACCTATAAATAGAAGGGTAGTCCCTTCAACACAAGGGAAACATTTCTTCTTCCCCAAAAATCGAGCTTAAACCTAGATTTGCTCTCTCTCTCTCTCTCTCTCTCTCTCTCTCTCTCTCTCTCAATGCCTTTGTACTTGAAACCACACACTGATTTGATCGTCGGAGGTTCTTAGGACGGCACCACTTCTGTGCGAACTAAATCAGAAAAGGAACTACGTGTGATTTGATATCTTAATAAGGGTACTAGGTAGTCTGAAAAGTTACATTAGGTTTAATCCAGACAAAAACTTTATCAATCGACCCACTGCAGTATGTCAACGTCGTCTCTTCACAGATCTATTCAAATGAAGAATGGACCATCTATGAGTTTGGCCCAATCGAGGAGGAGCACAATTTCACCCCTCATACTTTGAATTCATCAACTCATTTTCATTTTGTTCCAATCATTTTCTTTTCATAATAAGAAATAATTAAATAACATAATTTTGGATAATCTTGTCTATCCCTCTATTTATTGAATTCATTAACTTATTTTCTTATTGTTTCATCCCTCATTTTCTTTTCATTATTCAAAATAATTTATTACTTTGATTGTGGATATTCTTGTGTATCCTCTGTCCATTTGAATTCATTAACTGATTTAATTATTGTGCCTGCTCTTCTCTTTCCATCATAGAAAAAAATATTCAAAATTGGTGTTGGCTTGGTATATAGGGCTGGGACATGGATTAACTCGATCATTGTCCATGGCAGCATCTATTATGCACTATTATTATAATAATATAAATGCAGATTTTATCTTTAAGATAAAAATTATGAAAATATTGATTGGAGTACATGTAGAAAGATAATATATAATTATCCAATTAATCTTGTAAAAATTAGGATATGACATTTCTCCGAATAGAAATTTTTATCCTTGGTTTGGTAACTAATTGATCTGATGAGGAGATAAATTTCAAAATTACTACTATTCTCTCTCCCATATGCTGGTGCTGACTGTATAGTAATTAAATCTCTTTCTCTATTTGTATAGTATTAACTCTCATTTAAATACATTCAGATTTCGAGCAACCAATCTTGCATGAACATTTAACTATTCTTCACCGCCGTGGAAAGCAAACAGCGCCTATATATAACAACACAACCCACATTACATTCACAAAACAAACTAAACACACCCACAAGAAGAAAAGATGGTCTGTAGAGGGAAAACCCATGCGTTCTTCTTCCTCTTGTTTGAGCTCTCCCTGTTGTGTTTTCTCTGTTTCAGTCCTGTTTCAGGCCAATCCCCTGTTTTCGCTTGTGACACCACTAAAAACCCCAACTTGACCACTTATGGGTTCTGTGACACCTCTCTGAGTGTGGGAGAGAGAGTTTCGGACCTCGTGAAAAGGCTAACTCTGGTAGAGAAGGTGACATTTCTGGTGAACAAGGCCGGGACCGTGCCGAGGCTCGGCATCCCGAGCTATGAATGGTGGTCCGAGGCATTACATGGGGTGTCTTACGTAGGCCCCGGCACGAATTTCTCGACCTTGATCCCCGGCGCGACGAGCTTTCCTCAAGTCATCCTCACTGCTGCTTCTTTCAACAGTCACCTGTTTGAGGCCATTGGAAAGGTGAGATGTGGATTTACCATCTCTTGATGGAAATATTATTTTTTCATATTTCATAATTCATTATCCACATCTTATTCATCTATCATCTATAAGTATTTCATGGTGAATAAAACAACAAAAATTTTAGTATTATTTTTTTCAACAAAAATAACTAAAAATATAACCAAACAGAAAATGTTTAATTCCTCATCTATACTGTAATGATTATTTATTAAAGATTAACTAATACTGCTACCCAAACGGGATCGTTAATGTATGGTTTCCACAGGTGGTCTCCACAGAAGCCAGGGCAATGTACAATGTGGGACTTGCAGGGCTGACATTCTGGAGCCCTAACATCAACATACTCCGCGATCCGAGATGGGGAAGAGCCCAAGAGACTCCAGGAGAAGATCCCGTGCTCTCCAGCAAATACGCGACCGGATATGTCCGTGGACTCCAAAGCGCAGACCATCCCGATAAACTCAAGGTCGCTGCTTGTTGTAAGCATTATACTGCCTATGATTTGGACAACTGGAACGGGATCGACCGCTACCACTTCAACGCTATGGTACTGTTGTAACAAATGCAAAAATCTAACAAATTGAGGCATTTTGGTTGATCAAATGTGCATATATTGATATATGTGTGTGTATCTTATTATTAGGTGACAAAGCAAGACATGGACGATACGTTTCAGCCACCCTTCAAGAGCTGTGTGACCGAAGGGAATGTAGCGAGTGTGATGTGCTCGTACAACCAAGTTAATGGTGTCCCTACTTGTGCCGATCCCGATTTCCTCGCCGGAGTAATCAGAGGAGATTGGAAGCTTAATGGGTATCTCTTCTCTCTATTTTATCTAGATAGAGCTTGATTAAGTCCCCATAACCTGTTATGCTTTAAAATTATTAAAATAATAGATCATGGAAAAGCTACTTTGAACCAGTTTTATCATAAAAACTGTTTTGATAACTTCTGGAACACGAATGAATGAAAAGCTAAAGTTCAAAAAATTTTGTTTGGAAACAATTATCTATGAATTGATTTTTTTTATACAAAAGAAAATCAGTTGGGGCTAAGGGGGCATTTGGAAACACGGTTCGGGCTGCTTATAGGAAGCCAAAAACTGCAAACGTGTTGTGATCGCCCAGCTTTGAATGATTAAGTTAAAAATGTGACAGTTTTACTGTTATAATTTTTTACCAAAAATTATGCTAGTGTTTAATAAGCAAAAAAGTTGTGATTTCTAAGAATTAACACGTGTTCCAGACGCACCCTTAGGTTGTGTTTGGTTCAGCGGAACGCTGTTTTTAAGTGCTGATTTATTTGGTGCTGATTTTGTTGGGACCATGTACCACTTAATTGCTTTTTTACTTCGACATCATACCATCTACTTGTATGCATAATTTACATTTGTTTTGTTTGAATATAGATACATAGTTTCAGACTGCGACTCTGTCAAAGTGTTCTACGAATCCCAAAACTACACTAAAACTCCCGAGGAGGCTGCAGCCAAGGCAATCTCAGCAGGTGAGGTTTCATTTCATCAGACTTATTTAATATTGAAATTAATCGACCACTCAATCTTGATATCCATGTTACAAATGCAGGGCTGGATCTCGACTGTGGTTTATTCCTCGGCGAGTACACGGAATTAGCAGTTAAACAGGGATTAGTCGCCGAGTCTGAAGTGGACAGGGCGGTCACCAACAACTTTGCAGTTCTGATGCGCCTCGGCTTCTTCGATGGCGATCCAACCAAGCTTCCTTACGGAATGCTCGGCCCGAAGGACGTCTGCACGCCTGAAAACCAAGAACTCGCGCGTGAAGCCGCCAGACAGGGCACCGTACTTCTGAAGAACAACAAGGGGACTCTGCCTCTCTCGCCCGCCTCCATCAAGTCCTTGGCCGTGATCGGTCCCAACGCCAATGTCACGAAAACGATGATCGGAAACTACGAAGGTATGGTTTCACATTTTCAAGAGTTCTAACATGTATTGTATATGTCCACCTAACAATGGTTGTATACCCAGGTACTCCATGCAAATACACAACTCCCTTACAAGGCCTCTCCGCGTCTGTCCCCACCATCTACCAGCCCGGATGCCTCAACGTGGCCTGCGCGTGGACAAACTTCCAATTAGACCCCGCGAAGGCTGCGGCATCCCAAGCCGATGCGACCATATTGATCATGGGTGCGGACCAATCCATAGAGGCAGAGAGTCGCGATAGGTTCGATCTCCGCCTCCCCGGCCTGCAGGAGCTCCTCATAACGGAAGTCGCAAACGTGTCCAAGGGACCGGTCATCCTGGTCATAATGTCCGGGGGTGGCATGGATGTATCATTCGCCAAAGAGTCCGATCTCATCTCCAGTATTCTTTGGGTAGGCTACCCTGGGGAAGCTGGGGGGGCTGCGTTGGCCGATATCATATTTGGATCTTACAATCCAAGTAAGTTCAGCATCAACATCACATCAATAATATCTATCTATTCATAAGATATTCTTTATTTTTTTAACTACGCTTTCTTGATCAACAGGTGGGAGGTTACCCATGAGTTGGTACCCCGATTCGTACGCCTACGACGTCCCTATGGACAACATGAACATGAGGCCAGACCCGAGCATCGGCTACCCCGGAAGGACTTACAGGTTCTACACCGGCGAAACCGTGTATTCTTTCGGAGACGGCATGAGTTACTCCCACTTCAGCCACCACCTCGTTAAAGCACTACCCAAACTAGTCTCGATCCCACTCCAAGAAGGCCATGAGTGCCGCACCAAGCGATGCAAGTCGGTCGAGCTTCTCCAAGACCAATGCAAGGACCTCGCATTCGACATCAAATTGAGGGTCATGAACAACGGAACCATGGACGGGAGTCACGTCGTCTTCCTCTACTCGTCCCCGCCAGCGGTGCACAACGCGCCGAAGAAGCAGTTGTTGGCATTCGAGAGGGTGACATTGGGCGCCAAAAGGGAGGGAGTTGTCGCGTTCAGGGTGGATGTTTGCAAGGATTTGAGCGTGGTGGATGAGCTCGGGAAACGCAAAGTGGGGATCGGTTCTCATGTGCTTCATGTGGGAAGCTTGAAGCACTCGCTGAGCGTGAGAATCCAAGGTTAAAAATTATTTTTAACCGTCGTTGACGTGCATATTTTGTTTATTTTTGTTGAGGTATGATGTGCAAGTTATAATAATGAGATTCCAAAAACGAAGAATTGGGTTCCATGGAAGATTGGGAGAGATTGTGTCTCCCCATTGTTTGTCCATTGAACTGAAACAATGATCTCATTGTGATTTATTTAAGCAGTATTGCATGTTGGTATGGCTCTTCCATATATGGATTCTAAACTGCAAGGAAACATATCATTGCGAAGTTGCCGAGCATATCGCTGGAAACTGTATATTTCAATATTTTCATCTCACATCTTAAATTTGTCTGGTCCACGAAGGGAATAAGGCTAACTACTAAATCCAATATATAAGCCCCTCATGTATATCAATATATACATTATGCTCAACCTCTTACGTTTTTTTCTCACCAAAATCTATCCAGAATAACTCAATTCCGCTATTCAAACGGGGGGTTAGTGTTTGTTAAAGAGTCATTATTAAAAGAATATTATGTCTTTATTATCATTATTATGATATTATTAGTTTCTTTGTTTTCTTTTTTGATATTTTAGATTTTCCATTGTGTATCTATTTATAAATTGTTCTTTGACTCCTCTAATATGAATAAGAAAAATTCTTTCTTTTATTCTAACAGTGTTTGCATAATTTCTAAGGATTAACCAACCAACCAGTTCAATACTTTATAACATCATCAAATGACAAGGATATATATGTGTGTGCGCGCGGGCATAGCCAGCAATTTTTTTCAAATTTGTTCTTTCCAGATACTACATTTTGTTGGATTTTTAGATTAATGATGAATCACTAGTGTTTGTGTGTTTATAAAAGGAACGTTGGTAGAAGATTTTCCTACAAAAAATTCGGTGGATGTATAAATTGGGGGCATACTTATCATAAAGATTTAACTGGAACTTTTACAACCAATCCATATAGGGAGGGCTTATTTATATATTAGAGGGTTACAAATAGAACCACCTCATCTAGAATCCCATGATCTATTTATTTGTAAATAGTCAACAATAGAGCAACCAGTCCAACAATAAAAACAATTCGATGAAGAACCCTGCGTAACTATTCCTTCACACTTACAATGTGGAAGACCCCCTTAGCGGGGTGGTCAAGACACACCCTCCTCTAAGGGGAGGTCGGGAGTTCGGCTCCTAACTTTACCAAGCAAAAAAAAAAAAAAAAAAAAAACTATTCCTTCACACTTACAATCAATCATTCTTGTAGTCTTATTTGAATATATGAAATCTCTAAACGTTTGGTTATTGCCACCTAGAGGGGGCAAAAATCGATGAACTACATCCGAGTTGTGATATCTGTCTGCTCTGCTCTCATCCGACTGGATGCTGCTAACCACCGCGTTCCAAGACTTTGAATGTTTTAAAAGGGAGGGGGTGACCTCTAAAATGCTCTCCGACACCCAAATCAGTCAAATAGGAATCTAGGGTTTTCAGGAAAATAAAAGTTTTTCACATAGCTCCATAGGGAGATATGGTTCCCTCTTTATAGTGCAGGCTGATCAGATCGACAGTCAATCTCTCCTCGATTTGATGGATGGCGAGAGATCCCTCGATCTGGTGTATTTTAGGATTTGTGAGAGATTTTGTGGGATGTTGACTGCCCCAAATCATAATATATTTGATTAGGATATAATGCAGTGTGAAACCTTGGACCTACAAGAAGAAAACCCCATAAAGGGGGAAAACTCGAAATATTATTGATAACAAAACTAATATCCTTTGCTTACAAGTTCCCTTTTAAACTAATAATAATAAAATTTTAAAAATTACTAAAAATAGCAAAAATCAAAATTAGTTATTCTTGATTTTATGAGTATCTAGATGATTATAGGAATTGATAGAGATCAAATCCGATTTATTATGAGAGAGAAATCACAAATATAAAAATTACTAACAAAATTGATAGTTTGTAAGCCTAAGTAAAGGAATTTTTGAAAATTAAGAATTCTTAGTGGTGCAACCACCAAATTTGAAGATCTCAATGATATCTATCTCCATGTAAAATTCAGTACGATTTCGAGACTGTGACCCTTGTTTTCTATCAGCTGGTATTTTAGCAATTTATTTGGTGAGCCTCAATCCCATCTCCACCAAAATCTATCATACATCAGGATTTGATCCCGATCTTGACTTAGAATATTCTGGTTGTCGTATTCTAGTGGGCCGATGGATTTGACTCATAGATTCAGGTCATGGACCCTTAGTAATCAGGTCATGGGACGTGGACATGTGGTGCAATGTCATTGGCTCAGAAAATAGTCCCTATACCACCCCAAAAAATGATGATTCGAACCAATAACATTAGAATGCTGTTATACACAAGCTTTTATAGTCTCAATTCTAGTCTCATATGCGTCAATGGAAAAAATAACGAAGCATATACTCACATTAACAAAGTATATGTTTCGATAAAAAAATCATAAAAAATGCATCCATGCAATTCATTGGAGTACATGCTTTATTTTTTAAAAAAGCATGTACACCATTAGATAGAGGCGGAGCCACCCTTTCAGCCGTGGGGCCAAATGACCCCATGAAGTTAAAAAAAAAAAAAAACTAACCCACTTACCATGTTTAATTCAAGTTTGACCCATTATAATTTTTTAAAAGAAAATCATACGTCCACTTTTTTAAACGAAAACAAACCAGCCCATTAATTTAAGAATAAACCGGCTTAGACTCCATAGTTTTATCCATTAAAACCCTATACCATTGCTCTATTAGAAAAAATAAAAAAGAGGGACCCTAAAATATCATATTAAGAAAAAAACACGCTAGCCTCTGGGACCCCTTATCAGCGGATTCGTCGATCACCTACACACAGACGGATGCGCCGATCACTGATGGATGGATGGACTCATATAAAATCTTGATAAAAAGTTGGTGGAGACAAAGAAACACCTCATATATACATTAATCTATTTGCTTCCAAGTTTAGCATTGATTTTACTGATTGAGACTACAAGCGTTGAAAGGGCTTTTTCAGGAATGAAATGCATGATTGCTCAGTTACATACATTGAAAAAGACATATTCGATAATATTAATAATGAAATTATTATACAACGATTTCAAAATATAAAATTTCATCCAGGGCAATTATAAAAGTTTATATATTGTAAATATTTGATAGTTTATTTTTTATTAATATAAGTTGTTACATTTTCAAAAGAAAAATTTATGTTTTTTATAAATATATGATAAGAATTGATCTTTTGAAAATTTTATGAAATTTATTATTTTATATGACCCCATTTATAAAAATTTCTGGAGCCACCATTGCCATTAGATAAGATATACTGGTTTTAAAAAATTCAAAACACATGTAGACTGGAATTATGGCTGTAAATAGATTTATATGTAACATTATCCATAAAACTAATTAAAAAACAAGGAAAACACATGTATTTTTCTAAACCATTAAACACATCTCATACTATTCCCACTTCAAACCAAACAAAAAATACAGAATTCTCATCTCTGATGGCGATCATGAAAGGGTATGACAACAACAACAACAACAACAACAACAGAAGAGGGCACGTCGATGGCAAGGTACATGGCACGACAAAGGGCTATGGCATAAAAACAATAGAGGGGGGCATGGAGGGGAGAAGGGGGGAGGAGGATAGAGAGAATTTAATAATTGAGCGAAGGAGGGCAGATGACAGCGATGACGATAAGTGCACAACCATAACGACGGCGAGGACGAGGAGTGCATGGCGATGGTGGAGGAAGAAATGGAGACGAGAGAGGGGGGTTGGACAGAGGAGAGCATGCAAAGTTGGTAGCATAGAAGGGGGACCACATCCCATCAGAACCCCGTAATCATAACCTATGGGAGGCTGATACCTGGACTGATAGTTGGAGAAATCTCACCCCTGGTTAACGTTAACACCCCAACGGGGCACTTTTTTTAACTCTATATCTAATCCACATTTAATATTTCAACTCTTCTCCCACCCCCTCTCTCTCAACTTTTTTTTTTGTTAAAAAAATATTTTCAAACCATGATAATTCCTCAAAGCATGAGATTTACTCCTATCTACCAATATGTTAAAAAATAAAAACAGGAAAACGAAAATAAAAATTAAAACAAAAGAAAAAGTAAAACAAAAATAAAATAAAACTCCTTTAAAGGAATAAAAACCATAAAAAAATCCTTATATCATGGGATCTATTCTTATTTACTGATATATTGCATATGTTATGAAAATAATTTTATTTAAAAAACAAATAAAATAAATTCCTATAAAGCAGAAACAAGATAAATGAATAACAAATTTTTAAAACGAGACAAAAAAAAAGTAGATAAGTTGTATAAAGTTTCAGTTTTTCTTGGACTTGTCTTGTTTAGTTCAATTCATGAGCATAGCAATTTGATTGACTAGTAGTTTTTTTATTAATTAATTATTCAATATTTTCAATTCATTTATTCATTATTCAGTTCAATTAAGAAGTATTTTTGTTCGATTCCTTCATTATTCAGTTTGAATAATAAGTATTTCAGCTCGATTAATTCAATGTTTAGTTCTATCAACAAATAATTCAGTTCATTATGCAATATTCAGTTTTATTTATTCATTATTCAGTTCAATTAATAAATGGTCCAATTCTGATTTTTATACATCTGATGTTCAATTTATTTCATGAGCATTGCTTTTCTAATCATAAGAAATTATGCTCAACATGTACTCATCTTATAAAGATATTCATTTTTCAAAAAAATGTATGACTTTTAATATTTTTTGTTATTTATTTATATTGTTTCTATTTAACAAGGATTTAGTTATTTATTTTTAAATAAAATTCCTTTCTTTAACATATTAGTAAATAATAATAAATCCCATGATTTAATATTTGGGTTTTTTATTTTTGAGTCCCCATGCAACCTGTGCCAAATCTCTCACCATGATTTAATATCCTATGACAACAGTGATAGGGGTGGGTTAAATAATGGTGGCTCAATATAAGGTGGGGTGGAAGTACTATGCCAAATCTCTAACCTCTCATTTGGGGTATGACATAGAATTATTCGCCTCTGATAGCTATATTCGGGATAGATAACAATTCATATTGAATAAATAAAAATTTTTCTTTTCTGCTATTCTCATTAAAAAAATATATGTAAAACTAACATTTTTGTTGTTTGATTCACCTTATATATATATATAATATATATATATATATATATATACGTCCGCAAATCGAATTTGCGGACGTCCGTCTGGACCGTCCGATCGCGCTATCGGACGGTCCCCTAAAAAAAAAAAAGAGAGAAATGTCCACCACTTAAAAGTGGTGTGTAAAAAAAAATCAAACTGAAAAAAAAAAACCCCCGTCACCCTCTCCCGACCCCTCTCGATTCTCTCTCCTCTCATCTTCTCTACCAGAGCCCTAGATCCCCAAATCCTCTGCGACCTCGGCGACCACCCGTAAACCCCCGTCGACCGCACGCGTCCCCGGAGACCACTCGCGAGCCTCCGTCGACCACACGCGTTTCCGACGACCATAAAGGGATTCAGGTTCCTCTTTCTCTCTATGTGCTTATTTTTGTGGATGATTTTTGTTTTGGATGTTGATTTCATGATCATAAAATCTTGTTTGGTTGATGATGATTTTTGATTAGCATTGGAACATCAGTTTGTGATGATTTTTAAGGGGTTGACATCTAGGGTTTCTCTTGATTAGGTTTTTATGTAGGGTTTACTCTATTCAAATAAGCCATCCTTCAGTTATACTTAGGAAAGAGTCACACTCATATGCAGACATTAGGGATGAAATTGAAAACCCCCTTTCTTTACTAACAGGGCTTTAGCCAAATTATGCTGTCCGAGGTCCATCTGGTCAATTTTTCATTGAAAACCCCCTTTCAGTTTTTGAGGACTTTGTATTATATATAGAATTGTCCGAGGATCAAATTATGCTGTTGCGATCTATCTCAGAGGCTGAGCTAGTGTTAGGCAAACAGTTTAATTTGCGAGTTTTAGTGGCATTCAGGACAGCCAAATTTGTTAAATTTTGTTGATTATTAGATCCAATTCATCACTACTTTAATCAGGTACACAATATTCTCTCTTTTTTGTGTTCTTTAATTTACTTGATTAAGGGTTTTCCATTTTGGGTTTCTGATGATTATAGGGTTTTCCATCTAGGGTGTTTCTAGATGATCAGGGGTTTTTCATCTGGGTTTATCTTTATGAATATAAATACACACTCTTGGAATAATAATCACATATGCAGTTTAATAGGTTCTTGTGCCAGTGACGGTTTTGTTTGTAATCTATTCCACTGAAGTATGACTTTCATGTTGTAATCTGTGTTGTTATATTTTCTGATCTTCGAATTAGTACATTGTGGAAGCAAACAATCTTAGCCGATGTTTAATGAATTTTTTCATGGGTTTATAATGGGCATCAGATAGAATAATGGGTGGTTGTATCTGAGAAGGCATTGTAATAGATTCTTCTTTCATGATAAACATTTCAAAATGAATTATAAAGAACTCTACCACTTTCAAAAAAAAAAAAAGATTCTAAAATGATTAAATGAAACATTGATTTTTCTTCAATTGGACATCATATCCCTACTGGTGGCATACTATGATCTCCCTATTTACCTGATATGATCAATGCTTAATACAAGTATCATAACTTTATGTTATACTCTGCCTCGAAGCTATCTCTGGAGAATCAATAAAACATTGATGTTTTGTTTCCTACTTGGTGAAATGGTCATCTAAAATCATACTCAAGCGCAGGTCATCTCTCCTGAGTGGTCCACCACTTATTATCTTTAGGCGGCAGTGCTACATGCTCTTGGAATGGAAACTGATGCTCAAGAAACATTGAAGGATGAGACTTTATTGGAAGCCAAAAAGAACAGAAGAAATTGAACATGTATAAGTCTTTGTTTTTTTTTTCTCTTTCATTCTTTCCTTCCTGATTCTCCTATATGTAAACAATAGGTTGTATTTGTTTTTTTTTCTCTTTCATTCTTTCCTTCCTCATTCTTTCATTCTTTGTTTTTTTTCTCTTTCATTCTTTCCTTTCTCTTTCATCAATATTAGGTTGTTGTATTAAACAATAGGTTGTATATGTAATATAGCTGCAAGTGGTTGTTGTTTTATACAGGATGTAATGTTATAATGTTTGGTTGAAATGGGATGTTTCAAAAAGCAGGGTTAGAATGTTTGTTGTTTTAAACAGGTTGAGCTGCAATTAGACAAGTTAATGTGATTAGAATGTTTTAAACAGGTTGTCTGGTGGAGCCTAAAGTGATTCCAGAACAATACAAGTATGGGGATTGAATTCAATCAGAAAATGTGCCTAGGAACCCTTCAAAATGCTGCATTTTGTAATAGCAGGTTTTGATGGTTATAACAATTATACAAGCAAATTCATGTGTACACAAAATAGCTTTTGATGGTTGTTTGTTCTTTGGATTCCATTCATGAAGAGCATTTACAGGGACATTACTCATCGAATTAACTATACTTGCAGATGGACCTTCTATCCATTGTAAGTATCTTACAAGGATGATTTTACATGGTTCAGGCCTGAATTATATTCTGTAGAACTCAAACAGTCTCTTTGAAGAAAATTAAAAATTCTCTGTCTCATAGGTGTGCCCCAACTAGCAATATTCAGATCTCAGTTCAACACTCTACTTCTCCAAAGAATGATAGTCTAAGAATAGGCAAGCCTGAAATAAGGCATTTTATAGAGAAGATTCAGATCTCATTTATTTATTTACATGTACATGAATACATTTTAGGAATCAACTAATTTTGAAATACAAAAACAAAACACTGTGATAACCCTAAATTGACATAATGAGATTCTCTAGAACTAATAAATACATCAAAACAAAGGAAATATAAACATAAGGTAAACTCCTAATAATTAATTCAAGGAAAATATCAAATAAATCGGCGCGCCGACGGCGTCGCCTAAGGATGATCAGATCTGGAGCGTCGATGTCGGCGTCTCCAATCAGATCCAGCGCGTCTGTGAGAGAGTGAGAAGACGGAGGGGGTGGGGATCTGAGAGGGAGAAAGAGGCGAGGGGGTGAGGGAGAGTGTGTGAGAGAGCTGAGAAAACGATGGGGGAAGAACAGAGCAGTGAAGAGAAAGAGGGGTGAGAGAGAGGTGGTTGCCGGGTGGTCGAGGTCGCAAGGGGTCTCATTTTTTTTAGCTTGCCTTTTGTTTCGGAGAGAGAGAAAGTCGAGGACTTGGGGGGATGGGGGTGCAACAGTGGGTTTTTTTTGTTTTTCGTTGAACTGTCTGATCATATATGATCGGAAGGTCGGGTGTTTTCATCGATCATTTTTTATTTTTTTACTGTTTTTTTTTAAAACTTGGACTGTCCGATCACGCGCGATCGGACGGTCCAGACAGACGTCCGCAAAAATATTACTTGCGGACGTCCGTCTAAGAACCGGCCTGTGTATATATATATATATATATATATATATATATATATATATATATATATATATATATATATAGTGAAATGATAATATATGGACTGTGCGATCCATGCAACCTGCGTATATACATCCTTTAAAGGGGTGTGTGTGTGTGTGTTGCAGATCATAAAATCTGTTTTGATTGAACAAGGAATAAGTATAACAAAATAAGCCAAGAATATAGGAAAGAGTCACACTAAAACCGGATAATGTTCACCTTGGTGTCCGAGGTCCACCTCAGGCCAAATTACTAAAGGACTAGAAATGTCCGAGGAAAAGAGTTCGACCTTCTCAGGTCTATAAACGTTCGAGGTGCAAGGACATTCGAATGTCTTCATTTTAAAGGTACATGCATCTAGGTTGAGAAATATGGCCAAAATTGAGCTAGTTAGAACCATGGGGTAGGGTGATCGAGTGGTTAGTGTTGTTAGCTCCATTGGTGGGTGTATGACTCTTGTCCCCTTGCTTACCCTGGCGTTCGTAGGACAATAGGAGGATTTAGTTCGTTTATGATGAAATTTGAGGCTAGGTAGAGTTGTAAACGACATAACTCCTAATTGAAATATCTTAATTTTAAGGGCATTGATACACACTGTCTTTTTTATTGTCCCAAATATAGTACCATGCATATACCTCTTTAGGCTTTAGCCATCCAAAAGATATATACCTCCTTAGGTGAGGTATATAGCTCGTTAATGTTTTTTTTACATTTGTTAAAATGAGTCCATTCAATTCGAAATAGAGCGACATACACTTTTCATCAAAACATATACTTCATTAGATGATGTATACTAAAAAAATTAAAATATGTGAAAACTACATTTAAAACTTTGCTTGAGGGCGTGCTTAACATTATCATAATTTTAATGAAATTAAAACTACACTCATATGAGATAATTGTAATATCTTTATTTAGAGCAGCCTGAATGTATTTGTTAGAATAAAGGAAAAAGAAATTATTGTTATTGTATCAGAGGAGCCAAATGCTCTATTTATAGATACATAGAAGAAAATCTAAAATATCAGAAAAGAAAACTATGAAAACTAGGAAACTAATAATATCACAATGATGATAATAATGATATAATATTCTCCTAATAAATACATAATATTCTCATAATAATTATTTTTTAACATATTTCACTCACCTATATCTTTCAGACTATAAATTAGATTTCACAAAGCCTTACGACAGTGTAGATCGTGACTTTCTCCTTCAGAGCCTTGGTGGACTAGAATGATTCACCAATGTATCAACACAGTTCATGCTTCTGTATCTATAAATAGGGAGGTGACTAGTTTCTTCCCCTTGGGCGGGGCCTTAAGACAGGGGGATCCTCTTTCCTCCATTCTCTTTGTCCTAGTGGCTGATGTCCTACAGAGGCTTTACGCAAAGGCAAAAGGGGCAGGTTGAATCGGGGTATTTCTAGTTCACAAAATGGAAGGAAAGTCTCGATAAGATAGTACATGGATGACACAATTATGCTATCGGCTTTGAAGCTAAACTTACGTAGATCAACAATGCACGAAATCAATGTCTCTGTAGATGAAGAAGCTCGTCTTGCGGCATGCATGGCCTGTGCCACTAGTACGTTTCCTTTCAAGTATCTGGGGTTCCCACCGGTGAAAGGCAGGATGACAAAAGAAGGATGTGATCCTTCGATGGCAAGATTTGAGAAGATATTGGTAGAATGGAAAATCAGGACTCTTAGTTGGGGAGGTCGGTTGACGTTACTGCATCTTCACAAGCCTCCCCATGCATCTTCTATCTCTCGGTAATCAATGTGATACGTAGATGTTTTCTATGGAGAGGGGCAGGCCGGAGAGGAGAGGAGGAGGCCTCATTTGGTGGACTGGGCTACAGTGTGCCGCTCAAAGAAGGAGTGCAGGCTAGGAGTGCTTGATCTCTGGTGTATGAATAGGTCTCTAGTGACAAAGTGAATGTGAAAATGGCTCTCTGGCGATCTCTCTTTGGATGCAGGTGCTTCATGATAGATACGGGGGAGGGGGGATAGGTGATGCATGCTGGACGACTTGCAATGCCTGAACGTCATAGATTTGCAGGGGAATTTTTGCGGACCTTCACATGTTGGAGAGAGCTATCGGGTGGTCGATCGGAAGAGGAGAAAATGTTCACTTCTAGCTTGATCGGTGGTGGGAGGAGAGGTTAAGTTACTTGGCGCCTGATATTTTCAGATTGGCGACCAACGAGGATGGAATAGTGAGCGACTTCTTTGTGAGGTCGAGCAACTCGAGCACCTGGCACATTGCCCTTTTGAGAGATAGGTTGACTGAAGATGAGACGACGCAGTTTGCTATCTTCCTGGAGGCAGTGGGCACGCGCGGAGATCTCACTTTGGGGGTGGACAAAATCTGCTAGAGGCCTAATAGAGGAGACTTCGTAGTGGAAAGGGGGCTACATGGGGTTGGCGTTCGATCTCTCTGGAGTTTTGGAGTCACCATGCATGAGGTTCCACCAGATTTGGATGGCGATGATCCGTTAAAAATTAAAGTCCTTTTGTGGTTGATGAACAAAGAACGCCTCCTAACAAAGGTGTTCTGGGCCAAATGGGCACACAACGAGTCGATGATGTGTGTAGTATGTGACACTGCACCGGAAACCGTTCAACATCTCTTTTGTGAATGTATGATGGCGAAGCAATTTTGGACAAAGTTAGGTGCTCACACAAGCAAACACATCTTTCATGTCCATGGAAGGTTTATAGGAGGCAGGCAACTCTTTTCGAAGATTGGAGCTAGGACGATGGTTTGACGGCGACGATCTCACAATCCATTCTCCCGGTGAGTCCATGGACGATATGGTGAACATGTAGCGAGGGATTTTTGGAGACGCACGAGCACATCAAGAGAACATGTGGGAGATATTTCACTCACACATGCGAGAGGGGGGTCTTATCTACTTTTCAGCATGGGTGACTTGGAGCCACAATGTAATTCGTCCCCAATGTGTTTTGGGCCTCCGCCGGTTTAGACGCCTCGTCTTCACCGGGATAGGTTGGGGTGATATTGTTCTTATTTGATTTTCGCTTTTATTTATCTTTTCTCCTCCATTTCAAAATTCGTAATTCGTTTTTTCATAAATAAAATCAAATAACAAATATATAACTTTTTCATAAATGAAAACAAAAACAAAATATGGCACATAAAAGGTCCCCAGGTTACTGACGTGCTACAAAATGCCGTGCCTCAAAATTATGTACAATCTGCACCACAGTTTCTTTTAGTACAAAATAATTTAATACAACATTCTTGTGTCTCAAAATTATTTACAATCTGCACCACAGTTTCTTTTAGTACAAAATAATTCGATGCAACATTCTTGTCCATCCCTCCATCTATTGAATTGTTTCACTCATTTTCATGTTGTTCTGTTCCATGTCTTTTCATGATAAGAAATAATTAAATAATCTAATTCTAGATATTCTTGTCTATCTATCCCTGTATCTGTTAAATTCAATAGCTCATTTTCTTATTGTTTCATCCCTCATCTTATATTTCTGTTATCCAAAATAATTTAAAACATTGATTATGAATATTCCTGTGTATCCCTCTGTCCATTTGAATTACATCCTCTCTTTCTAGCATAGAAAAAACTTAACAAAGGTGTTGGAATCGGCATATGGGACAGGGACATGCATGTATTAACTCAATGGATATCTAGAGCACCATCCATTAATGCACAATGTAGGTATCATATAGGAATAATGTTAGGGCTGCCCCGCGTTAAAAATAGTAACGATCTCTGATGAAATATATGTTTCTATCAACAGTCATGATACCCCAAGCATCAATTTTTACGCCTTAATCACAAGCATCATTAGGTGTTATTTTCTTATTAGTTATTTGTTTAACCTTTTTAAAATGTTAAAAAAACAAAATACTATATTATCTTTTATTTAATATCTCATATTTTCTTCCTCCCTAACACATCCCACCCTTTTTAAAAAAATTAACCCTTTTTTAATACACATCCGCCACTTAAAAAAATAATTTCAGCCGATTTGTTCATCTCCAGCAACCAGTGTCATTCACCTTTTGATTCCTCTCGCCGCCTCTCTATCATATGAGAGGTAGTTCGACCGTCTTTCCAGCCCTCCTCCAAACTCCATGATTGATTTTTTAAGTTGTTATAAATTATCGCAAGTGCACGTATTGTTACAAAAGTATAGATCTAGCAAATACGGGTCGAACCCATAGAGAATTGTTCAAATCAAATTATTAACCAATTCAACTAATCGAACTAGAAGGAAAATATTGATGAATATTTTTTTTGTTATTTTTTTGTTAGAAAACATTAATATGGAAAATAACTAGAGTTTTAGAAACCACCATTCAATACCAATTTAGAGATTATATTCAAATATGAAACTTCACCATATAACTTAATCAATATCGATATTAATTAAATACCAATCGAAAAATAAATATTTAGAATCATTTTAATTATTTCATAAAATCATATTTAAAATCAAAACAATCATGTCAATATTCACACATTAGGAAGAGAATAAGAAAATAGTTAATCCAAGCATACCCTATCAAACCCGAGAGATCATTGAAATTGATTTTACTATTAAAAATTTTGATTTATGAAAAACCAATACAATGATCATATCTTTAATTGATTTATAGCATATCTTCTATTGATAATCATCATTTAAGTCAATTACCTACAATAACACATGGATTCTGAATATTAGTTATTATTATACATAAAATTAAGATATAGAAAATTAGATCGAGGGGTTCAAATATATAATTAATATGCTTATCACTCCACCTCTTCCAATCTCCACTTCCACATTTTGATGAATGTAACTGACTTTTGAAGTATGTAACTGTGTTTCATTTCATACCTAACAGATTAAATATTTTTAATTACATAATATTTAATTTAAAATTTGTAACTTTCTCATGAATTGTATGTAACAATTGTTAAATGTAACTTTTATTTTTCATAATCTATAACATTTGTTAAATGTAACTTTTACTTTTTTAGAATAGCTTAATTTGACAAATGTAACTATTTCATTTTAATGAATTGTATGTAATATTTGTTAAATGTGTCGATGAATTATCTAAAGACATTGTTGTCGGTGATGTTTTTCTGTTTTTGTATAGCTTACATTGAAAAATGTAATATAATTTGTTTTTCATTAACTAAATGTAACATTTGTTAAATGTAACACATAATGAAAAAAGCGTTTGATATTTTTCATAAAATGTAACTGATTATTGAATAGAGGATCCGTTTTTAAATTGTTTAACATTGCATAGAATATAAAAAATTTAGGTAAATGTAATCATTATGTTACAGTTATGTAAATGCAATTGTTTTATGTAAATTTAACAAATAGTTGTGAGAGATGTAAACATTTCAAAAATATATTTACATTGTGTGAGATGTATCTCATTTATGTAAATATGAAAGATTGTTGTCATATGCTAAAATGTAACAGATATGTGAGATGTATTTAAAGAAAGAATCTGTTTTTCATGAAATTACACGTTTCCATTTGTGCATGAATATTGTTTATATCTTAATGATGTATTGTGTAGATATATTGAATTGAAAATATGAAAAATTATAAGCGATGTATGTATCTCGTCTAAAGAGGTATATATGTCGATAACCTTTGATAAATGGTTTTTGAGGTATGTGTATATGGATTGTCTATGAGACTATTCCTGTGGACATAGATGCACATATTACCTTCGGCCGATGAACTTAGGATAAAAATAAGAATGTACTGGTTGAAGTGTAACATGAGAATAATTATCAGCCAATATATCTTTGCATATTCCTTCTCTTATTTAGTGTATAATCGTTAAAAAAAAAATTCTTCCCACAATTTAGCAAAACAAGTGTGAAAACGGGGGACTCACTCAAACCAAATCACTTATTAATTCAAAACCGTTGGATCAAATAATCGTGGCTAGTTTTGGTGAAACCAATTATGCACTCCCTCATGTGTTGGTGCTGGCTCTACAGTGATTAAATCTTTCTTTATCTATTTATCTATCTATCTACAATTAACTCTCATTTAAGGACATTTGAGCAACCAGTCTGGCATGAATATCCAACTATTCTTCACTGACATGGAAAGCAAACAACGCCTATAAATAACACATAACACAAAGACAACCTACATTTCATTCTCTCGACAAACCAAACACACCCACAACTCCACAAGAAGAATAGATGGACTGTAGAGGGAAAACCCACGTAACTATTCTTCTTCTTCCTCTTGTTTGATCTCTCCCTTTTGTGTTTTCTCCATTTCGCTCCTGTTTCAGGGAAGTCCCCTCTTTATGCTTGTGACAACACAAAAAATCCCAACTTGAGCTCTTATGGGTTCTGTAACACCTCTCTGAGTGTGGGAGAGAGAGTTTCGGACCTCGTGAAGAGGTTGAGTCTGGAAGAGAAGGTAACATTTCTGGTAGACAAGGCAGGGCTCTTGCCGAGGCTCAGCATCCCGAGCTATGAATGGTGGTCCGAGGCATTACATGGGGTGTCTTACGTAGGCCCCGGCACGAATTTCTCGACCTTGGTCCCCGGCGCGACGAGCTTTCCTCAAGTCATCCTCACTGCTGCTTCTTTCAACAGTCAACTGTTTGAGGCCATTGGAAAGGTGATTATCCTAAAATTGTTTATTTCACTCAATCTATTATATACTGGAATGGAATGGTTATCTTTTTCAGAATATCTAATATTGCTACCCAAACGGTGGCCTTAATTTATGGTGTCCACAGGTGGTCTCCACAGAAGCCAGAGCAATGTACAATGTGGGACTAGCCGGGCTGACATTCTGGAGTCCTAACATCAACATACTCCGAGATCCCAGATGGGGAAGAGCCCAGGAGACTCCTGGAGAAGATCCGGTGCTATCGGGCAAATAGGCGGCCGCATATGTTCGTGGATTGCAACAAGCAGATGATCCAAATAAACTCAAGGTCGCTGCTTGTTGTAAGCATTACACTGCCTATGATTTGGATAACTGGAAAGGAATCGACCGCTACCACTTCAACGCTAAGGTAATTAATGCGGTAACAAATGCATAAAATTAAGGCGTTTTGCATGGTTAAGTTGATCAAATATATATGCTATTAATGTATGAATATGTGTGTATCTTAATTATTATTAGGTGACGAAGCAAGACATGGACGATACGTTTCAGCCACCCTTCAAGAGCTGTGTGACCGAAGGGAATGCAGCGAGTGTGATGTGCTCGTACAACCAAGTTAATGGTGTCCCTACTTGTGCCGATCCCGACCTCCTCGCAGGAGTGGTCCGAGGAGTGGAAGCTTAATGGGTGGGTATCTCTTCTTTCCAGTTTCCATTGCTTCAATTCTTCAACATGTTCTTGTGTAAAGATGACCATCGATCGATCTAATTTGTTTTTTTTAATTTGTTTGGATGCAGGTATATAGTTTCATACTGAGACTCCGTGAAAGTAAGCCTGTCAATTATCCAAAAAAATATCCGCATCTGATCCGAATCCGTATCCAAAAATGCAGAAAATATCCGATATCCGAAAAATCCGTATCCGTATCCGAAAAAATAATCCGTATCCGAAAATTTTCGGATCGGATACGGATATACCCCAATCCGATCCGAAAAATATCCGTATCCGATGGCATTAAAAAAATGTTAATATTAGTATTTAATATCTACCATTGGATTTTGATCAAGTGGCTCACATTCTTTATAATAGTTGTAAAGTTAGAACTTGTGTTCGTGAATTTTTAATTTTAAGTCAATTTTTAAACTTTAAATGAAAATTTGTTATGTTTAATTATTTATTTATTCTTTCTAATAGTTGTAAAGTTATGACTTATGTTTGTGAATTTTTAATTTTAAGTTAATTTTTAAACTTTAAATGAAAATTTGTTATATTTAATAATTTATTTATTTATTTCGGATATTTCGGATAATTATCCGAATCCCGTATCCGAAATTTCGAATCGGATACGGATACACTTTTTAAATATCTATCGGATACGGATACGGATACGGATATAAAAAAAATTTCAGATACAGATACGGATATGACCATATCCACTCCGTATCCGGTCCGTTGACATGCTTACGTGAAAGTGTTCTACTACTCCCAAAACTACACTACAACTCCTGAGGAGGCTGCAGCCAAGGCAATCTCAGCAGGTGATCAACTTTCATCAAACTCAAAATCTTTCTGTCTCATACAATTCCATCATATCAACCACTCAATCCTAATATCCATGTTACCAATGCAGGGCTGGATCTCGACTGTGGTGTATTCCTCGGCCAATACACACAAGCAGCAGTTAAACAGGGCTTACTCTCCGAGTCTCAGGTGGACAGGGCGCTTACCAACAACTTCGCAGTTCTGATGCGCCTCGGCTTCTTCGATGGCGATCCAACCAAGCTTCCTTACGGAAACCTCGGCCGCAGGACGTGTGCACTCCTGAAAACCAAGAACTCGCTCGTGAAGCCGCCAGACAGGGTATTGTGCTTCTGAAGAACAACAAGGGGACTCTGCCGCTCTCGGCCACCGCCATCAAGTCCTTGGCATTGATCGGTCCCAACGCCAATGTCACGAAAACGATGATAGGAAACTACGAAGGTAAGGTCTCACAATTTCAAGAGTTCTAACATGCTAACATGAATTATATATGTCCACCTAACAATGTTTGTATAAATCAGGTACACCCTGCAAATACACAACCCCCTTACAAGGCCTCACCGCGTCTGTCCCCACCGTTTACCAACCCGGATGCCTCGACGTGGCCTGCGCGGGGACGAGCCTCCAATTGGACCCCGCGAAGGCCGCGGCATCCCAAGCCGATGCGACCATCTTGATCATGGGCGCGGACCTGTCCATAGAGGCAGAGGGCCGCGATAGGCTCGATCTCCACCTCCCTGGCCAGCAGGAGCTCCTCATAACGGAAGTCGCAAATGTGTCCAAGGGACCGGTCATCCTAGTCATAATGTCCGGGGGTGGCATGGATGTATCGTTTGCGAAAGCGAGTGATCTCATTTCAGGCATTCTTTGGGTGGGCTACCCTGGAGAAGCCGGGGGAGCTGCATTGGCTGATATCATATTCGGGTCTTACAATCCAAGTAAGTTCAGCATCAACTTCACATCTATAAAGTCCACTTACAAAAATAAATCTTATATTTATTTGTCCTTTCTTCTTCTTCGAAAGGTGGGAGGTTACCTATGGACAACATGAACATGAGACCGGACCTGAGCACCGGCTACCCCGGAAGGACTTACAGGTTCTACACCGGCGAAACCGTGTATTCTTTCGGCGACGGCTTGAGTTACTCCCACTTCAGCCACCACCTCGTTAAAGCACCCAAACTAGTCTCGATCCCACTCGAAGAGGGCCATGAGTGTCGCACCAAGCGATGCGGGTCAGTCAAGCTTCTCCAAGACCAATGCGAGGACCTCGCTTTCGACGTCGAATTGAGGGTCATGAACAACGGAACCATGGACGGGAGTCACGTCGTCTTCCTCTACTCGTCCCCACCGGCGGTGCACAACGCGCCGAAGAAGCAGTTGTTGGCGTTCGAAAGGGTCACATTGGGCGCCCAAAGGGAGGGAGTGGTCGCGTTCAGGGTGGACGTTTGCAAGGATTTGAGTGTGGTGGACGAGCTCGGGAACCGCAAAGTGGGGATCGGGTCTCACGTGCTTCATGTGGGGAGCTTGATGCACTCACTGAGTGTGAGAATCTGAGTTGGGAGAGGTGGGTCATCGAAGGTTTTAATAATGGCATCCAAAAGGAAGAATTGTGTATGTTCCATGGAAGCTTGGGAGAGATTGTATCTCCCCATTGTTTGTCCATTGAATTGAAAGATGATAATTGTACTTATGTTTCAATGGATACAATAAAAACTACATATTTTGGTTTTTTTTTCTTTTTTTGTTCTTTTTGGGTGAGACCTACAAAGGGCAAGTACAACAGAACTGAGCGCATGGTCCATAGCTCACAAAAAATACTCCCCCACAGGATGTTGAACGGGATTGAACCCACCGTCTAAGACAGGTGCAACTACTCCACCTCACCAGTGTGGGGATGTGCACATATTTTGGAATTGGAGCTTGGGAAACCACAGAATTCATTCCCATTTCTCAGGCTTATCAAATGCATTAAATTGACCTTAAAATAAAATAGGTCAACAATCCACATTCATGCATTAATCCTACCATGAGATCTTTACCTACAGAAAGGCATCACTTTTTCAATCCTGGTGACAATTTGCAAGGAATGATACAAATTGAATGAAATGTTGCATCTCCCACATATTAACTGGAATTGGGACATTGATAAGCCCAACTCTCCTGCATTTACAAATTTACAATGAAACACGTGTGTAACAGCCACAAATCTGAATTTAATGTAAGCCCAACTGTTCTGAAAGAGAGTGCTATCAATGGGCAATGGTTATGGCCTTCCTCATAAGTCAGGTGAACAAATTTAATCCATGCTTAAGTGTCCTCTTTTTTCTCATTTTCTCATTAATGAAATTGTACTCAGTATAGCACAAGTTTAAATGAAGCATTGCTCCATGATACATTGATTATTGTACCATTTAAATAAACAGCGAGGTATGTATTTGAATCCCCTCCATGCCTAGTATCAATCTGTTTTTCAATCAGGTTAACTGACTACAAGTTGCATTCAAACCTGATTTTGGTTCTTCATCAAGTTCTTTTAATGATCACTGTATAACCGGGCATTCAGAAGAGCGAGGATCGTGCTCATGGGAGGAGTAATGTACAAAATTCATATAAAGATTCTTCGAATAGCTCTCGCAGCTGCACGTGATATCAACCTTCCAGCTAAATCTGCTGGCAGAAGAACTAGTTGCTGTTGTGACTCTGGAGGTAACTGGAACAAATTTAAGATGCACTTGTATCAGATATCGATTTGAGGAGTAAAACAAAGCAATATGTTATATAGTGTATATTCATTACTGCTCAATTGGTCATCTCATGGTTTGTATTGGAATAATAGAAAAGAGGAGAGTATCCAACCCATCCATGTAGTTCTCTCATTATCCAATGCAAACAGGCCTTCGTTTTGTGTATACACATCAAATAATGGTACAAAACAGGCTATAGAATATCTGGCAACGCATCAGTATGTGTGACAGTAGAGGATGTGGTAGGGCAGGCAACTGCAGGCAACTGAAACTTTTTTTTTTTGCCTTTTTTGTCGATTTCATAATGTCGAGTTAATATTGATTAAATTTTGTATCTAATCTACTTTCTCCAATGATAATTAGTTTATGTTATCTACAAGCATAAATAAACACGAATTTGATATATATCCAGGATCTTTTTGGCCTCTAGCGCAGGAAACTTGTGGCATGCATCAATCCTCTGACGCAGCAAATAAATTGCGAGTATATGAGATAATTAGCTTATGTTATCTACAATCATAAATAAACACGAATTTGATATATATCCAGGAGCTTTTGACCTCTAGCACAGGAAACTTGTGGCATGCATCAATCCTCTGACGCAGCAAATAAATTGAGTATAAGAGGTCTACTTGTTTGACAATGACTAATTTTCTTAGGTGTATCATATCAGTGGCCAAGGAAAAACCAATGGCTCATGGCATGAAATACCAAGGCAACTGGTGAGAAAGGAGCACTGCCAGTAGGTTGAAAATTTGCCAGGTCCTTTGATAGTGAGCTTACTATATGCTTGGTAGATGAGCCGCAACTAATTCACTATATATAAACTTGAATACTATATGCATATCTAGTATCATGATGAATGAATGAATTTATGTCTATTGAACTTTCGCAACTTTTGCATACCTCTGGAATGATCGAAAGGATTGGTAAAAATTCCTGGATAGATGTCATCTGATATAGAATGAGTGAAGCCTCCTCGGAGTTAGTTTTTGGACTTTCTTCTATGCTTCCCATTACCTGCAGAAAGAATAGAAATTTTTTTAAAAAACTAGTAAATAGAAAATCCATGTTTACATGAAGTGCTTCATTTCATTTATGGGTTTATATATTTAAGTCCCCATAAACCATATGATTTAGTGATTGATCCCTCACTTCTTCATATTTTGGTTTAAGTCCCAGATTTAAAGGATATATTCATTTTTTAGTCCTTCCCAGGGATTAAAAAGAAAATCAAATAATTTAGAGATAGGTCCCTCCCAAGTACTAAAAAGAAACATATCCTTTAAATCTGGGGACCTAAACCAAAATATGAAGAAGTGAGGGATTGATCACTAAATCCTATAGTTTATGGGGACTTAAAACTAAAAACCCTTCATTTATTTATTTATTTTGATGGAAAGGTATGCATTGTACCATAAATTTATTCAAGGCTTCATTTCAATTGTTGTTTACATAATCTGATTTAAAACTTAGTTAAATCCAGGTTATATTTCAGGGAAACCAAAAATTATACGGTAAAAATACATGGATTGTTTTGGTCTTATGTAAGACTACATTAGATAATGATGATATTTATTAAAAAAAAGTTCCAACAAGTGTGTCAATTGATCTACGAAATCTTATGTACTAAACAAACTGGTTGATCTCTGAGAGGAATACCATCTCCAAACTCGTTTTAATCTTTTGACTCGCATGGCAATGGCATGTTAATGGAGTTGTTCGGTTAGCTACATAAGCAAATCATAGTTCGCACAAGGAGAATAATAGAATCGGTGGATGTTCGTACTGTGTTCGTGTTGTTTTGATGTTGAAGCTCCGATAACACCTGCATAAGGCGATGCAACGTTCTCAAGTTGGCCACATCTTCATCAGTCATCGGGGCTGAATAGAAAACAGTGGTAAACGGGAGCCTTGAAGCAGCTGCTAAACCAAATGCATCGATACCCTAGATTTATTAAAATAATTGTGTGAACAACATTCATATGTAAAGGGTAGACTGCAAGTTTGACATTAATAATTTGCAGGTCATGCTAAACAAAGATATGAGAGAGATATATGCATCGTAACTAGTTAATGTGGTAAACAACTGGAATTAAGCACATGCACTCACAAAAGAAAATGATAAGGTGTTTCAAAATATTATTTCTCATGAAACAATTAACATGCATCCACTTTTTTCACAGTGGAGCTTATCTATTTTACTATTTGGAATTATAAATGCATCTAAAAATAGAAATAGCATAATATAGATGTAAATAAAGGACTTTAGATATTGCATTTTCATGAATACAACGAATCTAAATATACTTTCTAATTTATTAAGAGTGTTATCTGAGTTCTTCTGGTTTTGCTACACATGAATGAAGATGAACATAAGTTGAACTCTAGTGGTTTGGGGGAAAAGAGAACTCTCTAGTCCTAACAAAGAGAACCACATCTAGCAGAAAAAGTCAATAACATAGATTTAATTAAATAGTCTACAGTTTTCTGACTGTCAAAATTCATCATTAAGAAACTATAGCAAAGCAAATTGAACTAAAAATTGACAGAGCAAGAAATGTCTAATATCTTCTTCCTCTCTTGCATATAAAATTCTTTTCCTAATGTGGAAAGCACAGTAGATGAGAGTCCTCTTGACATACATGGTGTTACTGACCATATTTTCATCACACTTAAAGGGAATGAAGGTTACCCAGCATTATCCAGTACTTATCACACAGTGACATCTGTTAATTAATCAAACTGATTAATGACATTACCAAATACTAAGCAGTATTCTATGAAGACACCAAAACCAAAGAAAGCTAAAATTTATACAGTACAAGTTGCCTGCTGCATATTTCTTCCATATACCTTAGCAATTTCTTGAAGAAGAATTTCCCTTACAAAAGTACCCTGAAACAAACAACAGAATTTCATAATGTTTCAATAAGCTCATTCGGAATCAAACCACAATAGAAGAAAAAATTAATCATGTCATCACCTTTTCAGTTAATGTAAATGAAAGCAACTGCTTGATAGCAACCATCGAATCATTCTTTTCTACTTCCCTTCTTGCTAAGGATTGCTCAGTTTTTGCTCGAAGTGACTTCAAAACATCAGAAAGGAATAATAGGAATCAGATGGTGCAGGGAAGAAAATAAAACCCAACAAACCAGACCAATATCACAACTCTAGTAATATAGAAAGATTTGGTAGACTCATTATAGGATGATGTTCTAGAAATAAATAGACTGAATTGAGATACAAATTTAATCAGTTGAAGTAGACCGGTGCCATAAAGCTCACTCTCTCACAATGTTCTAGAAGCTGTCTGCTACAGTTACCTGGATGCTTCAAAGGTGACCTATTCTTATGCTCCCAGACCATAATCTCAGTCTCTCACAACGTAGCTCTTTCCAAAGGACAGGAACAATAAAAAGAGAGAGAAAAAGAAAAACTACAAAAATATATGAAACAAAAAAGAAAAAGAAATTCCTAAATGTAGTAGCGACAGATCAATCATATTGGACTCTCTGAATTATATATTGCTCATATCAAACTAGACAAACCCTTTTTTATGTTAGATGATGAATGCTATGTACCATCCAATATGTATTTCTAACGAGAGTCAATGAACTATAAGACAGTAAATGAACTATAATTAGTTGACATTGTGACAGAAAACAGAATAGCTCTTGCACAGTATTTTTACATTCTCTGGGCCCTCTTGTTTTAGTTGGACACTCAGAAAATAGAAGAAAAATCTCAAACAATTGATGAACTGTGTCTCATATCTCTGCATTTATGCATGCATGTAATGCTACTTGTTCAAAAAAAAAAAAAGAATAGAGAACCTCACCTCCGTTAGTAAGGATTCTAGACGATCGATCCTGAAGACACCATTCTGACAGAGACATCCCAGGGTTAGTTTTCCCATTGAGACAATTAGGTTGAAAAGTGAACTATTCTCAGAAGTTAAGGAGCTAAAATTGCAAGTTACAAAGTGCAACCATCGTGTAATATGTCATTATATAGGGTAAATGTATGTAATAACCTCATAGAGCAGAGCTTGCAAAGTTGATTGTAGTTTGGGTGAGCTATCAGTAAGTACTTTCCTCGCAATCCATGGATATGAACTGCTTAACACTTTGTACTCTGGATCAAAACTGATTGCAATACCCTCCAACACAGCTAAGCTGAGAAGTCCAAACACGTAACACAATTGATAGTCAGGGCAAGTCTTAAGAAATAATTAAAGTCAGGCACTTCCATTTTTATGAAACAGTAGTACTGTACATATTGACATCCTTTCAGCTTTGATAGGACCTCATACACCATGAGGGAAACATTATGCCCTTATTTTCTGATTCAAGAATAGTCCTGTTTTCTCCCGATCCCTTCTTCAGTAGAGTTCTCCTCTACTGGGAATTTTCTTCCCGGGATTTGTATCTTAGTTTAACTCTTCTTGTTTCTCTGTTTTTGCTTTGGGCATTCCTCTTCAATTTTTGGAGGCTGAATGCCTACCATACTCTTTCAAAAAAAACATTATACCCCTATTTTGGTTCTATCAAATTTCCGTTTTTTTCTTAGGCTTTTTTATTTGCTTGCAAAATCACCTTCGAATGACGAGAGAGAAGTATGAGGGTATTTGAAATTTGAACTTGTACCTGGAAAACCACAAATGACACTTCTCAGTAGATAATCTACACTGACAAATTGGTGAAGAAGCATTACTGAACATGTGCAGAAAACATATTAAAGAAGTATGAATTGATAGAAATGACACTTTTTTTAAACGGATGGTACCACCAAGTATATTTAATACATGCAAATACCATTACCAGAGAAGTCCTCTATATACAAAATAAATACTAACAGCACATGTAGTAGATGAGTCCCAAACCCACAAGAAGGGGGAAAAAACACTATACACTCTCCTTCCCATTGCCTCTCCCCACCTTAAACTTGAGCAAAAGACAAGCATGGAATGGACATTGCCAACAGTATTTGCAAATCAACTTGTGCCCATAATCTTTTATACATATTTGCATATATCAAGTTAAAACTGCCAGTCACGCATTAACATCGGTAAATAAAACGTTTAATGCAAGTACTTGAAACTCTTTATCTTTAATGAATGATATAATTTTTTTATCTTTGAAGAATGATATAGTTTTATATTGGATTTTTCATTTCTTTTCTCCAAGATTATGATATCTACTCATTCTTAATGGGTACTCAGATTATGAAATAAACATATTTCTTTATGGAAATGGTAGGCGATTATGAAAACAAACATTAAACAAAAAAATAATCATTGTAATAAATGAAAAAAGAAACCATGATTATAATGTGAAATCGCATAAATGAAACAAATTATTTCAATTAATGAAAAGAGAAACCGTTTATAATGTCCAATCACATATCGAGAACATTCCTTCTCAATAAAGGAATATATTTTATTAGAAGATAAGGAGAGCCTGCCAAAGCTCAAACAAAATGCAGATGAATTCCAAGATTAAATGCCTGTCCTGTATGGCTGAAGAATTTAACTAGAAAAATCTGCTGAACCACAGCACCCATAGATAATTTCTCAGGAAGAGTACCAGCCTTAGTTGATAAGAAAGCAAAGTATCATCTCGAACCATTGAATACCAAGACAAGTTTTTAGATAGATTGGATACTAAAAAAGTGACTCCACTTTTTAATGGAATTTCAATGGGGAAAGGTGGTGAATTCATAAAATAATTATGCCGTGAAAAACATGACTATATTCATATTTTGTAACAAAAAGCTAGGTATGATATCGAAGTGCTAAACATGTCAGACGTTACTCCAAGATAAGCTAACACTGTGAACTAATTCAATCCTATAAACCTCAAGTATAGTCCCTTCATTAAGCTTAATCTATTTTTTTTCTTACTACATTATTCCATCTTATGCCCAGTCAGATTAGAAATTAATCTTCCATCTGTTCAACAAAAATTGTCACTTTAACAAAAAGAAACAAAGACATTAGGATATTGATGGAAAAGATCCGGTCAGGTGCTTTTAATCTTAATTTATATATACAAAAGTACTTGGGCAAAGATATACCCACTACCCTATTTAATTTTCCCACGGCCCCTAATTACCAAAAAACCAGTTTTTTATTTTTTTGTAGTCCATTAATCCCATTACCCAGTTTGATAGGACACGATCGAATTCTTCTGCACTGGGACGACAGAAGATCCGTCAACTTGGCTGAGCAAGTGTCGACAAGGCCACAATCGACGTCTACTTTACTGGGATGACAGAAAGTTCGTCGATCTGTCTGAGCAAGTGTTGACAGGAGCTTGTCGAATGAGAAATATGGAATGTTTATTGTTTATATGGCTTAAATGACTGTTTGTTTGGCATTTTTATTCCTTGTACTACTTGTCACCAGCATAAAATTCGGGAATAATACGATATGGGTAATAATTCTTAACACAATAAAATTCAGAAAAAAATTGGGAAAGAGACGGGAAAATTTTGAAACAATAAAAAACAATTTTAAAATAGAAAATCAACAACCCTTTAATGTAAGACTTGAAACATAGTATTGTAGGCTAAACAAATTAATACGACAGGGGTAATAATTCTTAACACAATAAAATTCTGAAAAAAATTGGCAAAGAGACGGAAAAAATTTGGAACAATAAAAAACAATTTTAAAATAGAAAATCAGCAATCCTTTAATGTTAAGACTTGAAACATAGTAATGTAGGCTAAACAAATTAATCAAAATATAATATCAGCATCTACTAGTTTATAGCTCAAACTTCAAATACATAAAAATTTTACAAAAGTCAAAATGCGGTTAATACGCGTTTAATACACGTTTAATTCGGTAAAATGCGTACTTTTCATTTATGGCGCAATCAATACAGGTTTGAATTTTTTTTTTAATGTGTGTTTAATACGCGAATTATTCATTATTCGGTGTTATCGTACTTAAATGACTATGCAGGTGAACAATTTTCATGACTTGAATGGCATTTTTGTTTTTGTAAGGACTTAAATGACTGTACATGTAATTGATTTTCATAAGAAAGTTGTTCTAAAGGGTTCAACACATTTGATGTCGAATTCCATATTACTCATTCAACAAACCTCCTGTGAACACTTGTTCATACGGATCGACGGACTTTCTGTCAACCTAGTAAAACAACTTTGATTGTAGCCTTGTCGACAATTGCTCATCCAAGTTGATTGACCTTCTGTCGTCCCAGTGAAGAAACTTCGACCATGTCCCTGTCGAACTGGGTAGTGGGATTAATGGACTACAAAAAAATAAAACACTAGTTTTTTGGTGATTTGGGGTTGTGGGAAAATTAAGTAGGGTAGTGGGTATATCTTTGCCTAGAGTACTTTACCAAATTGAACTTTTGATACACTATTATGTTCACGAATCTTGATAAGATGCACATGTTTATAGGGTGGAGATTAGAAATTTGCATGTCACAGAATGTTGATTAAATAACACAATAAAATTAGGAACGTCTGAAATAAAATGCCATACATGGTGCGTCCAAGATTTCCTGACAAATCTGCAAAACTTATGTTTCGCACTCCTTTTGTAACAGCATTCTGGAAGACATCTGCATAAAAATAAAAAAAAATGATTTCCGGTGTTCGAATGATTAGCTGATAAATTTGGCAAACAGAACAAGCAAATAAGCATACATATAGATAGTTGGATACACATGCGCAACATAAACAGACACTTACAGATGGAGAGAGCTATGATTGTATGTGAAAATTCAACATTAGATAGATGTTATTAACAGATATGGGCATTTTATAAGGTACAAAGGTGAACCTGTCAATGCTTTGGATACTTCATCCTTTCTTGCTGTTGGAGGAAGAAGCCTGTACAAAGGTTGCAAAGAAAATCAGCTAATTCAAGCGATTCAGTACAAAAAGAAATGTCAATATGACATACTTTGCAACTTCTCTTCAAACTAATTATAGCAAGAGTACATAAAAATATAATGACATAACTAAACAGTCAGGCTTCAGGCAGCTAATACTCGTTGAGAGGTTATGGCCCACCTGAATTGAGAAATACTGTTTTAGGCTCATCAATCCTACATTTCTCTCCGGTTTCTCTATTATATATTTTACTTCTTATTTAATTTTTATGTTCTTTCTGTCCTTTATGTGTGGTTTTTTTGCTTTCTTTTCTGATTTTGGGGGGTGGATGGTTGTTAGGTGTTGGAGATACATATGAGGGGAAGAAGATGAATATGAGAACTGTAACATGAGAATCTAAAATTGCTGGGTGTCCATTACATGTTCTTGTCATACGTTCTGCTTAAATTGATTAGACTGATCCTACTCAAAACATCGCTCTGGACTAAAATGTTGTTGTTAAGCGGAAGAGGTGGGCCTTCAAGTCTCAGGGGACAACAATTAATTAAACTAAAAGAAACTAGTTTTACTGATGATGGTAAGGCTTTTATACCAAGAGCTTAAGATTTTTTAATAGTTTTGTGCAGATTTGACTTGATTGGATGAGGCCAATATGTGAATGGAATGTTTTGTGATCATTAATATCAATTTACTGCTGAACATGTAAGATCAGTGCCTGATCACACGCGAATAAGTTAGGGAGCCAGAATGGGAAAACTTGATGCAGAACAGAGGAAGAAAAGAGAAGAGATGGAAAATAACAAATATTTCAAATTCTTCAATAATTCTGATTCTCTTCCCCAAAGGGGTAAACACTTGTTTAAATAATAAAACAAATTAAATCCTAACCAATTAAAACAAATCATAACCTATCCAATCAAATCCAAACAAATACCTAAATCTGATCAAATCATAAAATTCAATATTATCCTAATTATACACATCAAAACTAGGATGAATGAGTGGCAACTATGATTGTGTATCAAGGAATTTCAATGGGATATGTTAATGGAAGACCATTTTAAGGGGTTTGGTCAAGTACAATGAGTAAGACAAGGCTTAGGAAAGAAATGATGTTAGATTAAAAATCAATGTAATTAAAGAAAAAGATGGAAGATGAAGATCTGCAGCAATTGGTTGGAAAATAAATAAGGAAATAAATATGATAATATCCACCGTGGATGGTAATCTATGGTCATCATGCATTATATAATGTATAAACTGCCAAATAAATGGCTACATCTTGTGCCCCAAGGTGCATTTATGTCTTAATGCAATCTCATGCATGCTAATCATAAAGCATTAATATATGAATTGTATTAATGTCCGCAGGAGAAAAAAGACTTTGATAAACTAATGATCTAAATGTGCTTATAATTTTATGAGTATGCATAATACATTCAGATTTGCCAAAATCCTAAAACTTCTATACGGAATCATGATCAATTGTCTGATATGAACTGTCAGGAAGCATGTTCATTTGTAATTGACACGTTAAACACAGGCATAAGTACTGCACTGTACTATATATGTTTAGGAAATAAAAGTACCATGCTACCCAACCAAACGAACAGAATTTCATTACCAAACTTCTCAATAAATACCAACTTTTGATTTTTGCATACCCAAGGGTGACAAAATCCTTAGACAAGGCATTGAAATCACGGTTGACAAGATGCAGGCAAGCTTCAATAAATCCATCTCGCAGTTCTTGCCTAAACTCACCCATCATGCCAAAATCTGAAACATTGATGAATGCACAATCAATCATCAAAAAACATGGGTGGAAACCTTTTCGGAAAAAAATGTGGGTGGAAAATTGAGCAAAGAAATAAATCCTTATGTGCCTATGGACCACTATGCAAACAAATGTGTGATAATATGGTCATGAAATTGAAAAACTGATGGAACTTGTTGAATTATCATTTACTTGTTATACAGTGAATACATAGGACATCTAGTACCCAAACATCCACAGACGAAATGACGAGCACCCACATTCAAAATATACATGGAGAACCATCGTCGTCAATTACAAAAACTGGTGTGGAACACTCCCACTATACCTTTTCATTTAAATTTAAAACATATATAGATTAAACAGAAAGATTTACCAAGATATGCAAGCTTCCCATCAGATGTCCGCAGAAGGTTTCCGGGGTGAGGATCTGCATGATAGAATCCATAATCCAGAAGTTGAGACAGAGAGCAGTAAACCCCCACCTGTCAAAAGAGTACACCAAATCTTCATGAAATTTCAAGAAATTGAAATGCCACAGGAGCCTTATGAAACTGACCTCAACCAAGTAAAGATCCTTCACTTCAGCTAACTTCTGTCCCTGCATGCATGAGAAAAGACATGCTTGTCACTAATGCTACCACATTTTACTGCTGTTCAAAAAAAAAATTGGAACTGTTGTATGACATAGAAGTCTGGAGCAGAGAAGATACCTCCACCCATTCCATGATAAGAACTCTGCGGCTACTTCTGTCCAAATACATTTCTGGAACGAAAACCTCTTGCAATCCCCCATATAGATTTCTAATTAAATATTAAAACAAGAGGGTTATAAATTTAACTCACAATGAGCTAATTACCTTAATTATCCATAAGTACGGTAAAGGGAATAAAGAAACACATGCAGACATCAATCTTGGTGGAAATTGATTTAGGTGACTAACAAATTGTGCAGTATCTACATCTTTCTAGTTTTAATCAAACCCTGGAGAAATTTATATCAGGTCTTCATACACATGTTAGAATTCTGAATCAATCATGGGAAGCACTTTAGACAATGATTATTTAAGAAATATGAAGAAAACAGAAAATCAAATAATAACTTTTCACTCTTTGGTTAAGGAATATTAGACCCATTGCAGATCATAAGGCCGCTCCCTTGATATCCATGTTTCATAGAAGAAAGCATGTGAAAGAGATACATTCTTGTTGATGGCACATTCATTTGGAAGCAGAGAAGTGCTCTCTAAATAGGGTATTTTACAGTTGAGACAGGGGAACCTACTCCTCACATATCTAGGATATGCATTAGCAAAAATGTGAAGTGCCACAGTATATAGATAATTTCCAAGGAATTATTGGAACTATGGAGTCGTCCACCTACTATGCAAACAACCAAAGTAAAGTTCATACTTGAATTTAAGTCCATTCCGTGCTTCTTCCCTATAGTTCATCTCCTGCATTCAATGTGATTTACCTGTATTCAATGAGAGGCTCTAAGAAAATGCTCCAGAAATTTTTCAACTAGAATCATTGCATTGTAACCTACAGACCATTATTTTATAGTTTGACACTACTCACTGGTAAAATGGTAAATCTCATTACTGCTACAATCAACCATCCAGAGCACTGATATAGTGATATGTTGAAAATATTTTGAGAACTCATGATATATGGGAAGAGTCGTTCAATTTCAGCTAACTATTCGTTTTGCAAATATTTTAAAAGGCGGTAAAGACTTAGAGCTTATCTAACTGTGCGGCACTGATATTTGATACTAGAAAGAAATGTGCTGCAAGACGACATTAATATATGGTCCACTCATTCTTGTTGAAAATCTGTCTTATAGATTTTAAAATACTATGACCAAAACATGCATGAAATCACTAACAACCAGATAAAACAAAAATTGCCTCGATGTTAAAATTCTCCAGCATTTTTGAGTTGGCAGTAAAAAAGATGGCGTAGTCAGGGAGTTCAGGAGCAGGGACAAGGAGGGTGGCCAGTGAAGATCCATTTGAGAAGGAATCACTGGAACAATGAGAGGACTCTATCTCTCTGTTGGCCGACTACAAGCCTGTCCCTGGAGGTCTCCAAGTTGGTTATTTGGAGGCCAGACCCAAAGGTGGGGCTCACTGTCAGGCAGTGTTATGATTGATGGGGAAGAGGCATGCCATTTTGTGTAAATCTTGCTTCTAAAAGCAATGAGTTTTGGGGTATCAAGGTTCCCCTAAAGATTCAGGCATTCCTGTGGCTTTTGTATAGAAGAGGTCCTAACTAAAGTGTACGCATCCAAGTGGTTCCATGAGGAACCCATCTGTTTTTTTTTATGCAGGGCTGAACCCGAGACCATGGTGAACCTTTTATATTGCTGCTTGGTCACAAAACAGGTGTGGAGTACACTCGGGGCTGTGACGAGCCTAAACCACAATTTTGTCACTTTGGATCAAATGTGGGAAACTAGGAAATGTGTCAGAAAGAAAGGGGATAGACATGTGAAGGCAAAGGTCTATCAATAGTTCAACCTAGGCATGGTTAGAACCATTTGGTTGGCTAGAAATCAATTAATATTCCAAAGAGTCCAGGTGGAATTTCAAAAATATTTGGGAGTCTATCGAGAAGTTCATCAAAGATTAGGGTCGTTTTTTGAGCGGGTTAAATAAGGTACTTTTCCACGGGTCATTTAGTGACCAAGGAGTAAGCGAAGCAGGTGGCTTTGTTAGGAGTTCATATACACCTTGTCTGTCACACCCTTGTTTTTCTTTCTTTTCTTTCTTCCTTGTTTTCCTTTTCTTTGAGGCTCAAGTTCCAGCCATGTACTCTATTTTAATAATATATGGCAGTAGATGGCTACCCATTCATTTTCCAAAAGAAAACAAAAAAGTTGTAGATATATATACCCGGAAAAGGCTCGATGCCCATTCATCAACTACTGCCTGCAAGAGAAATAAACTGCTCAGTATCAAGTTTCCTAAGATCAGAATAAGATCAAAATCCCAAATATTATCAAGTTTCCACTAATCATGAGAGGATGGTGTATTACTTCCAGATCAGTGTTGAGCTTGGCAGCTCTCTTTATCAACCCAGCAAGGAAACGAAGGATAAAAATATCTAGTGAAATGGCTGCTTGAACTCCTGGCCTCTGCACTTTAACAGCAACAACCTTCCCACTGGAACGAAGCCTGGCCTGGTAAACCTGAAAATTCCAGAATGCAGAAGGTGATGGTCAAGTTCAAACACAGGTTAAAAAAACAAAGATTTACTTTTCAAGTTTTAAAGTCAATTAGAACCTGCCCAAGGGATGCTGCAGCAGTTGGCTCTGGTGAGATCTCAGAGAAAAGTTCATCTACTGGCAACCCAAGCTCTTTCTCAATCATATTGAATGCGACTTCAGTCGAGAAAGGGGCTATGCGATCTTGCAACAACGAAAGCTCTTCTAGGTATGCAGGTGGTATCACATCCTACAAGAATGATATAGAATATCACAACAAAAGATGCTAACATCACCAATCCAGGTACCTCCATGCATGAAGGTTTGTTTAATAATAACTGCTCAAGAGGTTTATCATATTAGTATCTGGCTTCTTTTTTCTAATATTTTAGGTACATTCTATAATAATTGCCTTGTGTTAGACAATAAAACTAAAAGAAAAAACTAAAAAAGAAATAAAAAATATGTCAATGTGTTCCATACACTTTTCTTTTCTTTGCTTTTTTTGAAATACGCCTTAAAACTTATTAATTAGATAGAAGAGGTTAAATCCAGAACCTCAAAAGCAAATATGGAAACAAGAAAAGAAAATTCTGGAGATGAGCAATCCCACTAACGTAGAACAAAGGCAATAAAAAAAAACCAGAAAGCACAAAAAACCATAAAATTCCCATCATAACTAAACTTGTGATAATCCATCTATATGCTTCCCCCAAACTGCCAAAATCTAATACTTTAAACTTACAATAATATTTTATCACTTAATACCTCGAGAAGAACCAATCTCATGAAACCTCAAACTGGGCCATGACATGCAAGACACAAATTTTTGGAAATAAAAAATGGTTATTTGTATGAACATGACAATGGCTTATTGGTCAGAGTAACAGGCTTTAACCATTGACCAACAAGCCTTATCGCACATATTGGAATTGAAATTATAGATCCAACTACGATCGATCATGATTTTACAATAGGCTCTCAACCTAATATCAACTCCCTATTAATCAGTGCTAAATTCTTGAAGGCTGGTTGGAGGTAGAAGAAGGGCCCACTATGCTGGCTGAGACCAACTTGCGGGTAAAGAGCAACTCCCTGACTCCCCTAGACTTTGAATAGGTCAATACAGGTTTTTGCATGCCCATTGACTATTGGAATGAATAGCTGAGTAGCAAGTTGCTTTTAAATGATAGAGACAAAGACTTGCCATCAGTTTAATATTTAGGCAAGTCTGGGAAGCTCATGCATGAAGTACAAGGCATCTAGAATTGTGAGAACCAAATGTTTTTCAGCTAAAATTAAAACTACTACTAAAAATTATCACTTTCTAATCATGGAAAATGCATGTAAAATCATGAGATTGCTTATTACCTCTTCTTTTGCATTTTCTAAATAAACATGGGGCAGTGACACAGTTTTGGGCAAGATCCGTTGGTGTTGGTCACTGGGAAGTGGTCAGAAGAAGAAACCTCAGTTGCTGAGGCAGAGGCTTTTGTGCAGTAGTAGTCAGGGCTGCAGCAATTCTGTTTGAATGAATAAAAGCCGGATACAGTGATCTAGAGCCCGAATCAAAAGGAAGATTTTTTTCTGTTAAGTGTTGCTATGAATGGTGGCAGAAAGATCACTCAATCTGCTTAAATTTTGCTGCAAAAAAATAAGGAAATTTGGGGGAAATTTGGCTGTTGACTAAGTTTATAGAGAGAAGCATGAAGGCAATAAATACCACAATCTGTAATTCTGACTGCAATCTGGAAATCTGGTTAACGCGCAACTAAGTTATTTTCAAGGACCTTGCTTAATTTTAAAAACATTTGGGAGTCCATCAAAAAGTTCGCGAGGGTGAGCAGAGTTCTTTTCACGGGGAGATAAACTGGTTATAGAGGAATAACTGGTGTTAGGGCTGTCCACGCAGAATTAGTTGACGCCTCGTTTACTAATGGTGTACCATTTCTTGATTAGTTTCTTTTTGTTTTGTTTTCATGGCTCTGTACACCATTTCTGAATATATGGTGTAGATGGCCTACAGTTTAATATTTGTAAGAAGCCTCAATATTTCCTCTTCCAGATACTTCAAAGCATAATCTATATAAATAACCATCACACAGTGAACCCATATCAGGGATCTAGGGGTGGTACATCTCTAGTCCGGACCCTTTTTTTTCTCTTTGTGCTTTTTTTTGGCAATTTTTCCTTTATTGCAACATGTTAATTGCCAATTCTAGTACAACTTAGTGGACACCAACTTCCACCAAAAAAGGAGGTTTTAGACAGAATTAGGATAAACAAAAAAAAACTTGGTCCCTCCAAAGAGGGTTTAATACACATCTTGAAAAAATTGAAAGACTGTCATCCTAATGTAAACCCACCATATATAGTGCAAATTACTGGGAAACCGAGATGGGAAGGAGTGGTCAAAACCAATTGGAGGGTGGGGAAGTCTACCTTATCAATTGTGCATTTAAGCTCAGCCACTGGGATCAGCTCTTTAACCTCCCTAGACTAGGGAAGCATCTAGAAGAGGAGATATAAGTTCACAAATAAAATAGGTTACTCAAAGGATTAGAAGAAACAAAATGGTAATTGCCAACTTTTTGTGGTTATCCAAAGACCACAAAAATATCTTAGGGCTTGGCACAGGTTGAGGAGTGGCAACTCTCACATATAATCAGGAGGGAAACTCCCCAGTTGACATTCTTGCTTCATTTCATTCACCTGTAAGTGAAACAGTCATTTCTCTCTCAGATTTATGGCAGGACCTTCGATTAGCACTGGAGCAAGATTGGCTAGGCATTGTTCATGATAGGATTAAAGGCTAACTGTCTTTTTGTACTGATCGTAAAAGGTCTAACTTAGTTGGAGCTCGAGGAGGGAGCCCAATTTGAAGGGATACAAGATAGCCTGGACTATTCTTCCCTCCACTTCCTGTGAACTCTTCAAGAAACTCCCATGAAAGATTGTACAGTGAGCCTCAATTTTGTAAAGTTTTGAAATTTTTTCATAGTAATACAAAGTTTTGATTAACAATCAAAAAAAAAAAATTGTGGTTATAAGTTTGCTGGAAAGTTCTAAAGTAAGAAAATGTCACATTAATTCAACAAAGACTTCCAGTAATCTAAAGGCAACAAGTAGTCGATGTCAAATTGCCATTATATAGACAATTCCAGGAAGGAGAATGTATATCTTCATGTTCTCTGCTAAAGCATTATTAATAAGGAGATGAATAATGACAAATAGGAAGTCAAAGTGTGCCAATAAGGCAATTTTGTCTTACAGGCCGAGAGGAAACAGCTTGAGCAATTTTGATATATGCCTGAAGAAACAAATCCATAAAAAGATACAGTTAGAATAATATATGGAAGTTCGCTGAGTCACATGTTAATCAAGTAAATTTTGATGTCATGAGATTAAGCAGAAATATCAATTACAAGCAATGCATCTAAATACATATGGACACATGAAAGAGTATATATGATGCCCTTGCAAATCAGGAATAAAAAAAATCTGTGGTTATCCTTTTTGATATAGTAGAGAAATTATAGTGCACCTATATAAAAAGTTATTTTTACATTATTATTACATTTATTTGTATTTGGAACTCCACAGAGAACAGAAAAACAGCTCCTGAGATAATGATTGTGAAATGTGAAAGCAAATGATAAAGGCATCTAAAAAATGAGAAGAAATCAATCACTTTTAAAAAAATGAAAATCTAAATATAGAGTTGCAGATCCTCTCCTTTTCTTTTATTAGAAAAAATATATATAAGGTTGCAGATAGGGATAATCAGACAAGCATGCCAGTAATAAGGAGACTCAGACCAAAAGTTGTGCCTAATAGCTAAAGATCCTACGACAATTTCATAAATTAAAACCCCATATCAACAATTAGATGCTTCAGAAATGGAAGAAAAATAGATGATCAATCATTGAAGATCCTAAAGATTCCAAAAAAAATGCTGGTCTATTGCAACCGATTATCAAGGTTCTTAATTTTGGACAGTTGGTGGTCAGGGAGTTTCCAGAACACCAAATTACTATAAATAAATAAATAAATAAATAAATAAAAGAGGCCATCATGCATGAATAGAACTCATTTAGGTGGAATGAAATGTAAAAAGATAGATAAGTACCGGACCAAGCTCCAGCAAGATCTTGCGTAGTTCTGCCGCTCTGATCTGCACAAGAGTTAAGGACAAAGATGACATTATAGGAACCTTAATAAAGAGGCCAAAAGAACACCATCATGCACAATAATAGTGTCACTTGGAAAACTAACAGCAGAAATTTTTATGATATTTACTATAAGCATAAATCCTCCCAAACTTTTGTTTTTGCCTGGAGGGTCAATTTAGTGATCATTCAAAAGTGTGATTCATCAAGAAAGACAGAAGCAAGTGAAGTTATCTGCATCCTGAGCTACTAATGATTTCTTCAACCTGTGTATCTCAAAGCATGCTAACATGAGCATGAGAAACAATATAATAATATCTTAATGATTTAGCAAATCATCAAAATATATGCAAATCTGGGCATAAGAGTACAGTATATATAATCATAGAGGAAATACAAGTTTCCCCTTATCCCTTAAAGAAATTAGTCAATTTCACTTCCCCATAGAAATATTCCAATTTCAATTTTCCACATTACACAGATCTCTCAAAATCTGGGCTTTAATCCACAGCTCAATGGTTGACAACAAAATTTGCAACCATGAGGTCATGGATTCGACTCCCACTTACCTAAAGTTAAAAAATCTCTCAAAATTTCAATTCCAAAAGCACCTCTCAACCAAACTGTTTCAAAAAATTTCCACACAATGACATAAATCATTTAAGACCTATTTATAGAAATCCAATTAACACCAGAAGCAGTGTGGGTTTTTTTCCCCAAGTTAACTTTCTTATTTCTCTGTAGTTCTTGACTTGTGGACCCCTGTGAACTTCTTTCTATATATTCTCCATGAACAATGTCGTGAGGTCCTTCATTCTGCTCCATTCTTCAGGACATCCAAATAAATTTATTGCAACAATTCCCACATGATCAAAAGCCAAACCAGTACCACTTCCAGACACCTTATTCAATAAAAATTTGATCTCAACAGGCAAACCTGCCCTTATCAGTCCGCAAACTCTCAAACAAACACCACTGAAAACAAAAACCTAGAACATGATCCGTAATACTATTTCAAGGAAAGCACATAAAGTTATCAAGTGCTACCCATCTTGAGAAATGCTAATCAGTACCCACACTAGTGTACAGCCATTACCTTGAACATCTGATCAGAGCGCTCCATCAACCCATCCAGGTACCGAAGCCCGAACCACCGCCCGAACAACGCCGAGACCTGGAAGAGCCGGCGGAGGACCAGCAGCGGCCTCCGCCGGTAGACAGCGGCGATCGCGGCGATGTCGTACTCCTGCAGGAACTCCGCCTCCGACGAGCCCCCCTCGAACAGGTACCCCGAGTACTTGGTGAACGCGTCCGTCGTATCGTCCCGCACGACGGCGACGGGTCCCGCCGAGTTTGGAGATACCGTGACGGAATCCGGCGACATCTCCGGCGAAGGAGGCGGTTGGGGAGAGGAGGGGCGGCGAGGGGATCTGGATTCCGGCGCGGTTCGAATTTGGCGGGAAATGGGGACGGATTTGGCGGGAAGACGAGAAACATCGCCATGGAAATGCTTTGAGAACGTGAACTTGCTATGATTTTGTGTCTAAAGAACTCTTTGTTTTATTATTTTTATTTATTTATCAGTTGAGTTTTTTTTTCGTCCTCAGATTATCTATTGTTTTTTTAAAGAAAAAAAATGCATTAACCCCCTTAAAGTTTGTAAATATCTATATTCATCCTTCATTTTTCTGAATATCCATATAACCCCCTATAGTTTCTCGTGGATAAAGATTTAGGTCTCTGAGTTGATTTTCTGTCCAATTTTAAGAAATATCTTTAATATATTCTATCCATCTAAGAGTGTTGCAAATGTATTTATTCAAATAACTTCATGTGTGATTAATCTATCCACCAGGATATATTCTATTATGCTTATATGCATGTTTTCCTTATGTATGAGAAAGTGACGAGGGTAAAAATATCAATTTAATTATGTATGATTAAGTTAATCATACCCCAGTTTCAAGAAGTTAATGGAAGGGTATATCAATATAACCTAGACATTAATAAGAGGGTTATATGAATTTTTTAAAAAAGAGGGTTGATATTGATATAAGCAAGCTTTCAGGGGCTATATGCATTTTCCTTTTTTTTAAATATGATATATATATTGGATTTGGTGAGACCAGAGAAATGGATAGAAGGAATGAATGATTGAGATTTCTCGCCGTCATAAATACGAAAATAAACAAAAACATATCTAAAAATAGAATAGATTCCCCTCGTACGTGAACTTGAGAAACTGAAAAAAATAACACGCAACTTGATTTTTTTCTTTTTCAAGGCCCCTCTAACTAAGCCTGTCAACGGACCGGATACGGAGCGGATATGGTCATATCCGTATCCGTATCTGAAATTTTTTTTTACATCCGTATCCGTATCCGTATCCGACGGATATTTAAAAAGCATATCCGTATCCGATCCGTATCCGTATCCGACGGATTCGGATAATTATTCGAAATATCCGAAATAAATAAATAAATAATTAAATATAACAAATTTTTATTTAAAGTTTAAAAATTGACTTAAAATTAAAAATTTACAAACACAAGTCCTAACTTTACAACTATTAGAAAGAATAAATAAATAATTAAACATAACAAATTTTCATTTAAAGTTAAAAAATTAACTTAAAATTAAAAATTCACAAACACAAGTCCTAATTTTACAACTATTAGAAGGAATGTGAGCCACTTGATCAAAATCCAATGGTAGATATTAAATACTAATATTAATATTTTTTTAATGCCATCGGATACGGATATTTTTCGGATCGGATAGGGGTATATCCGTATCCGATCCGAAAATTTTCGGATACGGATTATTTTTTCGGATACGGATACGGATTTTTCGGATATCGGATATTTTCTGCATTTTCGGATACGGATTCGGATCGGATGCGGATATTTTTTCGGATAATTGACAGGCTTACCTCTAACTGAGGGCAATCCTTTTATCCTCTCATATATTTTAAGATTTTTAATTTATTACTTATTTATTTATTAAATGAAACTTGAAACGTAAAAATTACTTATATATTATTTATTTTAAAACTTAATATTTCAAATCAAATTTAGATAAGTCATAAATATATTTTTAAGATTTTAAAATCATATTTAAACAAATCATATATAATTTTAATAATTACAAACTAAAGACATTCATTAAATCTATCTCAATTGAATTATATAAAATGTTACGTGAATTTTATTATAATATAAAAAATATTACATAGTATATAAATTTATTACATTATATGTTAAATAATATGAATGGTTCAATATTCTATATATATTTATGCTATTAATATAGTACATTTAGGGCCGCGTGCATTCCTTTCTCGATAAAAATCGCATAGAAATAGCTAAACTTATTAAAGGAAAAAGTGACCAAGCTTTTTTATTTCAGTTTTACCCTCTAATAAATTTAACAATTACTTTTATGATATCAAATTGGATTTAGATATATCATAAGTATATTTGAATATTTTAATATCATATTTAAGCACATGATATCAATTTATTCAATATATAATTCAAAATTGACAACATTTACAATATCTATCTTAGTTGAATTCTATAAAGACGTGTTGTGTTATTTTTATTATACTATGAAAAAGTCTATTATTTTTTTACTTATTAAAGGAGGAAACTTGACCTAGTTTCTCAATTCTGTTTTTACTCTATCTAAATATTTAGATAAATCATAAATACATTTTAATATTTTAATATTATATTTAAGTAAATCATATCAATTTGTTTAAATTTAAATAATTCAAAATTAAATATATTGACAATATATATCTTCCTTGAATTCTATAAATATTTATTATGTTATTTTTAGCATACTATGAAAAAATCTAAAATTATCCAATTTTTTTATTTCTGTTTGTAACCTCCAATAAATTTAATAATTATTTATATCTTATTTATTCAAAATTTTAAATTTTAAATCAGGTTTAGATAAATCAAAAATATATAATATGAATTTAAATCAAGTTTGAAATAATCATGCCAAATACTAAAATTTTAATAATTTAACATTAAATATAATCAATGAAATCTATATCAATTGAATTTATAAAAATTTATTATGTTATTTTGAAAATGAAAGTAAAAAGAAAAAACTTAGAATTTTTTTTTTCTTGAATTTGTTCATATCCTAGGGTTTATGGGATTATAAAATTCATTTTTATTGTTTTATAAATTTATATTTTGATAGAAAAATATTTTTATTTGTTCATTGATAATTATTTGTAGATCTTCACTCGACAATATTGTTTATTTTATTTTATTTTACAAAGTTAATTTTATGTTTTATTAATGGATCTTGAATTACATATCTAAATTGGATCTTTTAAAACCAAATATTTTCAATGTTTGTATTTAATTTTAATGTAATAATTATATAAAAACTTATTTTTTATACATAATATTCTTCATACATTCTTCATACTTGTTAGAAGTAAACATACATCTATTACTTTATTTAATAATTATTAAATTTAATTGTGTTACACGGATTATATTATTATAATTGTTTATAAATATTACAAAATCTACACAATTAAATGTAAAAATCCGTCAGAGGCATTTTTATCTTTTACGAGGATCAATTTATCTTTACGATTGTTTATAAGGAATGAAATGTCTATTCAATTAAATGTAAAAGTTTTTTATAGGTAATTCTGTATTTTATAGGAACTAATTTATTTTTATGATTGTTTATAGGGACTACAATGTATACACAATTTAATATAAAAGTCTTTCAGGGATAATTTTATTTTTTGTAGGGACTAATTTGTCTTTATGACTATTTATAGGGACTTCAACGTCTACATAATTATATGTAATGGAATATTCTGAAAATATTCCGTTAAGTTTGGATAGAAATTTAACTAAGTGATGATAATTGAGTTTTTTTTAATTTTTAGGGACTCATACATCTGTCCCAATTTTTGTAGACTTATATGGGTTTTCTCATATTTATAGGAACTTAGATGTCTTTTAACCCTTTCGATTATTTTATATACTTATATAACACCCAATATTATATCGTGCTTTTAATACATGTATATAACTAATATTATATATTTATATACTAAGATAATTTGTAAAATAACCCTAATTTTTTACAAAACGAGATTAAAAAAATAAAGATAAAATTTGTTTTACATTTTATCTAAAATAAAATAAAATATTCTCACTTTTTCTCTTCAAACAATTTTTCATATTTTCATGCTTTATTCTTTCTTTTTTTTACTTATGCTATATAGAATAACATGTGATTTAATTTAAATAGTTATTTATCTCAATCAATTATCTCAATATCAAATCAGACCTAAAATTGTACACATTTATCCACCTTACTATGTGATTTAATCCAATTATTTTCTTATCTCAAACCCCTTACAAAGGTGTTTAAGCAGACCTCTTACTATGTGATTTAATTCAATTATTTTCTTATCTCAAACCATGTGATTTAATTCAATTATTTTCTTATCTCAAACCACATTTGCTCACCCCACGAGTTAACTTCCGTCCAAACACGGGAATATCCAAATAACAAAATGTCCTTTTTGCCCTCTTACTGCATCTTCTACCCCCAATCTCAACCAATACAATAATGAAACACTGTCAAATGGTAAATTTGACAATTACATTATGCAAACATAAATACATAAATACTGATACATAAGCACATCACACCAACAACAGACCACATTTAATAATAATAATAATAATAATAATAATAATAATAATAATAATAATAATAATAATAATAATAATAATAATATAAAATAATAAACACTAGTAACATCATATACATGATACATCAGATACCACCTCTCAAGCTCTACATACTACATACATTAACATACGTAACATATATAACATAACTACCTGCACATAAACCAAAACATAACATCACTATGATTAGTCTGCACCCCCCTCCCTTTCCCTTTCCCTTTCCCTTTCCCCACCATATGATATGTCGATGGCCCTGACGTTGCGCTGGGCGGGGGTGGGCTTCTTCTTGGGGACATTCACCGTGAGCACGCCGTGATCAAGCGAGCAAGTCACCGCCTCCATCTCCGCGTTCTCGGGAAGACGAAACCTCCTCATGAAGCTCCCCTTCCTCCTTTCCACCCGGTGCCACGTGTCCCCCGTGTCCTCCTCCTCCCTCGTCCTCTCCCCACTTATCTGCAACACGTTCCCATCCTCCACCTGCACCTTCACCTCCTCCCTTCTCACCCCTACACATCAACAACCACCGTTTATAGTCACAAAGTTCATGACTTCATGCATGATATATTAATATTGGATAAAATATCCAAGTTGTTGATAAATCTTGGATAAATACACGAGATAAATATGAAAAAATACCAAGATAATTAGATCATTTCTACTGTATGTATTCAAACAATTAGAGAACGTACATTTTTAACAGAGATTCAAAAAAAATAGCCTTGTTTAAATTTGCTACTAAACAGATTTCGTGTTTCAAAAATGAAAATTTCCAGACACATATTTTAAGGGAAATTTTCAAAAATAACCCTCTGAAAAAAAGTATTTCAATTTTGATCAAGACTAGTTTAATTGCAAAATAGGCCCCATGATTTGATAAAAAATGCCCCGAGCGGAGACGTGAGACGTGATTGGTAATCACGTCTCCGCCCTTTCAAACCCCCACGCGCCCCCCCTACACCAACCAGTGCGCGCACGGGGGACAAGTCTCCCCCGCAAGGGTCGGCGTGTGCATGGGGGCTTGAAAGGGCGGAGACCCCGTCCGGAGAATTTTTTTACCCAGTCAGCGCGCCACGTGGGACCGGGCGCCCAGGGTCAGTTTTAAAGGGTTATTTTTCAAAATTTCCCATTTTTTAACTTTTAATTTGTTCAAACACACCAAAAATCTAACTAAAAAACCAATGCTTTTTCAAAATCCTATTAAAACACAAGATTTTAATAATTGAATGCGCTTGATTGTGCATGGGTTTTTTTCGTGTGATTGGTACCAGGGATGTCGGCGCGGAAGACGTGGGCGGTGTCGGTCTCGACCCAGTCGACGTAGGTCCGGGCGATGGCGGTGGTGGGGTCATCGCCGCGCGCGCCGAGACGGCCGCGCGAGGTGGGATCCCACAGACCCCAGGCTCCTCCGCCGCTGCCGACGTCGAAGGGGTCCAACATGTCGGTCGAGAAGGGGTCGAACGCCCTGTTCCCTCCGACCCATGGAATCAACGAAGCCATTACTGTGCCCGCGATCGGTTACGAAGTGACCCAACTCTCTATTTATGGAACGCTTGAGGGAGGGCATGATGAGGCCACGTAGACTGAATATGGACGTATACGTGGAGTTTTGCATGGATACGTGTCGTCCTACATGGAAATGAGTGGACACGTATGTTTGAGAGTTTTGCTTTCCTTATGGGCTAGCTCGTCGTTTATAAAGCATCCAAAACGATAATGTATGAGTTAATAATATGTGAAGTTTTACATTTATATATATATTAAGGGCAATTTGTAAAAATAACCATTTGAAAATAAATATTAACAAAAATAGCATAAAAAATCGAATATTAGTACAAACTAATATTGGTCAGTGTTGATCATTTTTTTAATATTATATATACTGAAATGATCAGGTGAGGCCATGCGGCAAATGCAAACCGCGTATACACATTATTTATCGAGATATATACATCGATAAAGAAAACATATACCTCCATAAACTTCAATGAGATGTGTGTGTATATATATACATGCACACACGGACAGAAAGAACTACACAATTTTTTACATTGGAGAAATATACATATGGTGGTGTAAACCCTATATACTGGAATTCACCCATTTTCTCTCTCAATACTATTCGAAAATATTTCACTTCCCCGACACTCCCCATCCATTTAACATCTTTCCAGCGCTTTCAATCTAAAAAGGTAACATCAAAACCTAAAAATAAATTTTTTTAATTTCATTTGTTATTGTTTTGGGGAATTTTTGGTTATGATTATTGGCATTTTTTAATTTTGTTTATTGACCTTTTTGTTATGTTTATTCGGACCTCCTATTCTAGTTTTGCTCATATTCGATATTAAGGGGTTATTTTTATAAATTATCCTTATATTAATATATACAAACAAAAATCGATTTCATAAGTTACTAAAAGGAATGTATGGAAGAAGAATGAATTCAAAATCTTACATCTATTTTTTCTCTTATTGGACATACCACCACTTATAAAAACGAACCCAAACTGTATATGGACCAAAAACCCTCAAGTCCATTGTATAAGAGGACTACACACATTTTTATCCCTATATGCTCTCAATAGAAATTGAATCATGATCTCTGTGGTTTGAGAACTAAATTATTTTGATATTTATGATTATTTTAATATCGATAATGATTTTTAGACTCCAGCTAGTAGACCTCATCCTAAGTCTCATGAGGTGGCACGATTGAATTACTCATTTTACTCTTTCTAGCTAAATGTAGAGGTTTTTTCCGATAACCGATTTCTTAAATCTTAAGGTGATTACGATTTAGGATATTCTTTCTCCTTTTGAAACAATCAATTTGGATGCCAAAAAACAACATTTACATTTTTTTTTTATACAGATTGATATATGGAAATGAAAATTCAATTTTTGGATTGATATGTGGAAATAAAAATTCAGTTTTGGTGGGAATTGAAGGAGAAAATTATAATTACTTGTGTACAGTGGCGGTGCCACTAGGGGTGGTAAACGAGCCGAACGAGCCGAGCTTTGACTTGTTCAAGTTTGGCTCGTTTATAAACGAGTCGAGCCGAGCTCACGAGCCTCAACGAGCCTAGCATTCTTCTTCATTTTAGGGTTTTTAGAAATTGAAAATAAAATTTTAGCCTAAATAAGCCAAGTTCATGAGCTTAAACGAGCATAACTTTGTATTAATTTAATATTCTGATTTTATAAAGGAGTTTAATAAAGTTTCAATTAAGTTTTAGTAACACAAACGAGTCGAATTTGAACATAAAATGAAGCTCGATCCAGGTCCCGAGTCTAACCGAGCTTTAAAACTTGTTCAAGCTCGCTCATTTATCTAAACGAACGAGCCTGAACGAGCTCAAACCGAGTCGAGCCCGAGCCGAGCCCGAGCGGCTTGGTTCGTTTACCAGCCCTAGGTGCCACTTGAGGCCCTGGGGCCCATGCCCCCCTTTTTTTTCTTTTTGTTTAATACTTTATTTTCATTAGGGTCATAAAACCCATAAATCCTTAATCCACCATGCAATAGCCATGAACAAAGGGCAATAGCCCACCCACCATGCAAAATAGGCAATAAAAATAAGGGCAAAGCTATTCCCACTACCGAGTTACTATTTTTCACTACCCAAAATTACAAAAATGTCATTATTTATTTTATTTTTTCGTCTCCCTTTCCCACTACCCAGTTCGACAGCGTCTAGTCGAAGTGTTCTTTACTGGGACGACAGAGGCCCGTCAAACTGTTTGAATAAGTGTCGACAGAGGCCCGGTCGAACTGTGTTTCACTAGGACGACAGAGAACAGTCGATCTGTCTGAGCAAGTGTCGACATGGATGTGTCGAACCCTTCAAAACAACAACTTTCTTTTAAGAATCAATCAATTATACAATCATTTAAGTCCTTATGAAAAACAAAAATGTCATTTAAGTTATTTAAGTCTTTTTGAAAGTATAAGAAACAAAAATATCAAACAAATAGTTATTTGAATCAAATAAACAGTAAACATTTCATATAGACAAAAAACATTATTTTCTTTTCTAAATAAGTAGAGTCTTTTCTAAACAAACTCCACTTGTTTAGAAAAGAAAATAATGTTTTTTTTCTATATGAAATGTTTACTGTTTATTTGGTTTAAATAACTCTTTGTTTGATATTTTTGTTTCTTATACTTAAATAAATATATATGTGAATGATTTTCAAAAAGACTTAAATAACTTAAATGACATTTTTATTTTTCATAAGGACTTAAATAATTGTATAAATGATTGGTTCTTATAATAAAGTTGTTGTTTTGAAGGGTTCGACACATCCATGTCGACACTTGCTCAGATAGATCGACGGGTCTATGTCGTCCTAATGAAACACACTTCGACTGGGCCTCTGTCGACACTTATTCAGACAGTTCGACAGGCCTCTGTCGTCCCAGTGAAGAACACTTCGACTAGACGCTGTCGAACTGGGTAGTGGGAAAGGGAGACGAAAAAATAAAATAAATAATGATATTTTCATAATTTTGGGTAGTGGAAAATAGTAACTCGGATAGTGGGTCTATCCTTACCCTAAAAATAATCCCATATGCCATAATTCTCGTTGATGTAATGATGTGTCACGTGTGCCCTTAAATCCTTAATCCTCCATCGCCACCATCAGCCTCACCAATCACCCATTCTTTAATAATTAATCATCCCCCTCCATTCCATAAAAATCAAAGAAAATAAATCCAACAAAATCGGTAGTATGCACGGTTACATATCTCACTCCTCGACATCTTGTCCAGGTATCTCAAAAAAATATAAATTTTTGACCTTTTATTTCTTTTCTTTTGTACCTAATTATTAAACGGTTATACAATCCCAATTAATGAGGGATTGCTTTTTACAATGAAAAACTCAAATAAAATAAAGGAATTGTAGTATTATCTTTGCTATTTTTACTTTTTAAAGAGGTCAAACAAGGAACCAATCAGATAATGACACATATTAGGGCTTCTCAATAGGGCTTAAATTTTGGGGTCATGTAGCAAGACCCTTTTAATATATCTAATGATAAAATAATTTTGTGTTTAGTTGTATTTTGAATTATTCTCATTGAAAAACGTAATAATAAAGTTTTGTTGTTTGGATAAAATATGAATAAAGTGTAATAAGGATTTATAAAAGGTAAAAAATATTGACAATTGATTTATAAGAAGTGATGACAGTTGATTTGACAGTGAATCAACGTATTCTTTTGATTTGAATAACCTGGAATAACTTAATTCTAATAGGTGCATGAAATCCATGTACCACTTTATACTGGTTAATTCTAGTATACAAATTCTCATTTATTCCAATCATTCAAACATACATAATGAGGTTATTCCAATTATTTTTAATTTATTCCAGGCTTATTCTCAAACCAAACATCAAACCAAACATTGGCTCAGAGAGGGGAGGTGTCGAGGTGGACAACCACCGGACTTAAAAACTTTCATGATCTATTGGTTCCCATTTTTGAACCTAAGATATAGCACTGTTCTAACTATAGCAAAAGATATTAAAAAGGGTGGTAATTAGTCCGTTTGTAGCTCACCTGTAATCACTACCATCAATAAAGCAGAATGAATATACATTTCACTTCACCTCGTAAGTATAGACTTTATTATAAAAAAAAACATAAAAATATAAACATTCAACTTATATAAATATATATATTTTTTATTTTATTTTATGATAAAAAGAATGTAAACTTAAAAAAAAAAATTAAAACATGTACCAACTGGACTAAGAGTAACATTTTTCAGAAGTGAAAGAATTCGAAACATCAATTCTTCTGGATTCCTGAAAGTCCCTAGAAAAGCAGTAACAAAAGCAGATCCATAAGTGGCCACTAGTGTCTCTCCAAATAAATTACTTGCATTTGTTGGGTTGTGAGTTGTGACAAATGAGATGTGACTTTGTATTCTCATTAGAATTCCATTTTTTTTTTGGTGACTAAAGAATTGCTTCCCTCTTACACGAGTTTAAACCTTGATACCAAGAACATAGATTTTTTTGCATTACTACAAGTCAACCTCCCATCCACCAATTACAACCTCACAATAACTTGTCCATGTATTGTTAGTCATTAACAACTGATACGGGCCATTACTGCCAACGATATGACAGACTTTTAATAGGATACAATGATAAAACAAAATGTGTAACAACATAAATTCATAAGATATAATAGAAGATACACACCTAAAAAAATCAACTCTCATTACGATTTAGTGTTGGTTTAGCTTGTGTGAGAAAGGAAGAATTACAATTCCTTCGTATGTGTGAACTTGAGAAACAATTTGTAAACCAACCTCAGTAATAATTTTAAAAAATAAAGCTTTAGTTTCACTTTAACTGCGTGCATCTCTCATCAATCCAAGTCCCAAATACAAGCATTTAAGCGAGATGTGTAAAATTTCACTGCAAAGAAAGGCATCTCGTTCTGTGATCAATAACAATATCTTGATAAATACAATTACAGTCATCAATCATACCTCATGCCGGTAACCGGAGCACTCAGCCATCTTCGCCGAATTCCTTGGTGAACCTCTCGTGCACCTCGAGGTCTTTCTTGCTGACCGTCGGCCTTTGTCGGGCTAGAACTTTATCGAAATCTGTTTTGCCGATAGGTGGTGGAAGAATCTGCAATCATTGATCAAAACAAATAAAAGAGGGTTTAATTCACTAATAAGGTATATACTTCATTAGACGAAACATGTATTTTTCTTTTCTTTTTTCGCATATGTAGATGTATAAAATTCATTGGAGTATATAATTTGTTTTTTTTATGAAGGTGCATGATACACTTCCAAAAAAAAAAAAAAAGCATGTGGGAACTGTATGTAGGACTTTCCCTAAATATCCTTTTATGTGCCATTTGGCAAGAGAAATAAGTTATTCTTCAGTTTATGACTATTCTATGAATAGAGATTATTATACAAGTAGAATAAATGATTTTATGTTTGGTTGTGTTTTTAGTTATTATCATTGGAAAACGTAATAATGAAGTTTTTGTTGTTTTATTGACCATTTATAAGGTGTGAATAAAATGTGGATAAAATGTGGATAGGGATTTACTAAAAGTGAAAAAATAATTTGACTTGTAGGACCCTTGATTTATAAAAGGGGATAACAATTGATTTGACAATGAGACCCTTTTATACCAGTTGAATGGATTGGGTGGAATAACACAATTCCAAGGGGGATTTGGAATACGAATACTAGTTTATTCTCACTTATTCTGACGTGGCTATACCCACTTATTCAATGCAAACAAACAACTTGTTAGACTTATTCTCACCTAATCCTCTCTCTATTCCTCCCCTATTCTGCAACCCAACGTGGGCTTACGGAATATTTGCCTGCATGGATTGTGCTGCAAGAGAAGCACTTGTGCATGGCAGTTTGGATGTGAAGCTAAACACATAGTATGCAAATGATCCTACACAGATTGTGCTTCTGACAAGCTGTCAGACACGATTGCCAAATCCAGTTTGGTTATGATTCTAGGAAGTTCATGTGGATGACAGTAATTTCTGTGTGTGTGTGTGTGTGTGTGTGTGTAGAGAGAAAGAGGTGGGGTAATCAATTCAAAATCAAAGACTGGTAGTTCTTTTACCTTTGAAGCAAGACCCTCTGCAGCAAGATCCTGCATAGTGGTCTGAACAGCTCCCGGCTGCTTTGGCCCACACGGAACCCACATGCCCTCGGGCGTTTTTATGAAAAACATTGCATCTTGTGTTTTGCGAACAGGTTCAAAGAGGACATCCTTCACCTGTCAAAGAGAAGCAAAACTAAATGATATATTGACTGCAGAAAGTAAGGAACCTCTCTCAGATCCACAATGCTGAAACTTACACAAACGGATATATCCGAACCAGAAAACCCATCTGTCTTGCGAGCTAACTTCTCAAAGTCGCTCTCAGTCAAATTGTGGGGTGTATCACCAAGGTGCACCTGTACGAAGTAATAAATCACTTTTTTTTTTCCTTCTTTCAAAACAGGATCAGATCTTGAGGTGACTAATCAATGTAAAAAAGAACCTGAAATGACTGATCAACTGCTAAAGGAAATGTATGTTAGTTAATGAAAACAGTTTGAAATACCTTAAACATGTGTTGCCTTGCTTTTAAATCAGGTAGAGGAATATAAATCCGCTTGTCAAAACGTCGTCTGATGGCCTGTTCATCACAATGCATTGGCCAAAATGATGGTCATGATAAACCTAGAGAGATCATGAATTGCTGGGCAAAGAAGACAAGGATCACATGTATAACTCTGAAATTTTCACCTGATCCAGAGCATAAGGTGTATTCGTAGCAGCAAGAACGAGAACTTTATGATCATTATGTCCCACACCCTGAAATGGACAAGGAACAGCCACGCTTAGCAATCAAAACCAACAATGGAATATAGCAATAATTTGAGTAATCAAGTCATACCTGAAAAATATAAAATTTAAAGTGCAATATGAAGTACAATATAATGCAACTTAACACTGAAAGGAGGTCAACCAAAAATCTTCTATGTTGATAGGGAAGAATCAAGGGCTGCCACCTGGCTGGTTTGTTGTTCTAAGAATGTGCAATTTTTAAGATGAGTGAAACGCCTTACCCACAAGGCCAATTCACAAGTTTTTAATTTCTTACTTTGTGATTGCATTTGCAATTGACAAAATTGCATTTTGATTGTACAGTCAGCTATATGGCCCAGATGTTCAAAATTGATCATATATTGGTGGCAATCGTACTATTATTCTATTTTGTACCAATGTTTTTCCATTATGTATTGATGTCGTTTCCAGGCAGACCTTCATTGTGGGGTGTCTTCCAACTTTCCATGAACCAAGAAAATGGCCAAAAAGGAACACCACCATCTCATGGGCATTACATCATAAAGCTAACCCTGAACTGTATGGGTATGTTGCCATGGCCATTCCTTCTTCACAGGTCTTCGACTTCAATTTAAATTAATTAAGAATTTAAGATGATCATCACAACATCTAAAAGTAAAATGACATAAAAGTTACTTTTTACAAAAGAGCTAGCATTATTCTAAATGAAAGATTCTACAATCAATAGATACAAAACAATAATCTAGGCTCACCAAAATCCCTAGTCCAGGAATACCAATACTTACCCAAAAAAAAATCCTACAATTTTACATACAAATGAAATTACTAACCAACAACAAATTCAAGGATAAAGTCTCCCAAAACAACATAAATGAAATCAGAATTTCCTTACTGTCCTGGAATGTTTGTGTCATCATGGATTGAATCAAAATAGAATGGACTTCCACAGAATATTAGGATACAACAGAAATCATAGACCCACGACAGATGGACTAGTGTCGATGTAGTTCATCAATAATCCATAAGAATACTAGTAATCATAACTGATGACAAACAGACGATGTTGATGTTGTTCCTCTACGCATATACTAAATGTCTTAGATTTAATCCCTAAGCTAATGTTTTATCCAATTTAACAGTATATTTTCATAATATTCCATCCGTGTGAAATTAAACACTCATATTAATCACTGAAAAATAGAAAACAATATGTAGATCCTTTTAAATGACCATTTTGCACTTGATCAAACTAATTTTCACTTTCCTTTCTTTTGTGGATTTTGCCGTTATTGTTGCCTACTACTACATTTTTTTAATTTTTGAAAATGAAATGCATGTCCATGACAATCAGAATGACTTTGGTGGCTGTCTACACTCACCACCAACAAGTATAGGCAGACAAATTTAAAAACAGATATCTAACAATGAAGCCTTCATATAAAGAATTCATCCAAACCAAACCTATGTGTGGAACAAATAGTTTTTTTTGAAGAAAAATGAGTTAAACAAAAGTTAGAATCATAGTTTAAAGTGCGGCCGCACTTGGCCATGTGCGCCCCCGGGTGCACTTGGCGAGCATGTGCGGCGCACGGGTCGCCGATGTGCGGCACGTGCGCCGCACATGGCGCCAACGGCTAGTTTCCAACTAGCTGTTGGAAACTATTTTGGGGGCTTTATTTGAGGGTCCCCACTACAAAATAAGGTCAATTTGAATCCCAAATGCACCTAAAACAACTCAAACATCTCCCCAATCTCTCAAATTCTCTAAACTCTCAAATTTTCCAAAACTCTCAATTCTCAAACTCTTGATGTTCTTTCAAATTTTCCACTTCAACTTGTTATTCTAGTGTGTAATTCATTTGGTTTTTTATTGTAGAGGTTGTTGAAGAAGGTTTAAAAGGATCTTGAAGGCATTTGGAGGAGACTCTTGAGGAGTTCATCATTTGTTTGCATCTTCTTATCTCAATCTCTTGTGTTTATTTGTTCCACTAGTCACTAGACTCACTACACAACACTAAACATGTCATCAGCCACATCTACCCCTTCCAAATTTCCCCTTAGACCCGTTTCCAATGACCCTTGTTGGAAGTATGGCCAATATGCTAGTTCGAACGACAAAAGTAGGATTAAATGCATCTTGTGTAATAATTACATTGCCACCGATGGTTTAGCTCGGTTTAGAATGCATTTGATTAGGATACCCAATTCAAATGCTCGTCAATGCGTGAATGCCACCACTGAAATAAAAAAAGAAATCCATGAATATTATGAATCCCAATCTAAGGCTTCTAGAGTTGCTGCTAGGTACCAAGATCCCTACTTAAGACTAAACACCGAAGAAGATGATGAAGATGACGATGTTGTTCCCCTTGAATCAAACCCCGGCCCTAGTTCTCGCCCCGATCCATCCCAACATAAAAAAAGAATATGTGATTGTTCTAGGGGACCTCTTGATAGGATGTTTTCTAGAGGTAGTGAAGTTAATAATAGGAATCCATCCCAAACCCAATCATCCATAGAGAGCCACTTCAAAAAGGATGAGATGAATGAGACTTAGAATACAACTGAAGTATGCATGGACAAATACAGGAAGAAGGAACTAGTCTAAACAACCTATTATACATATTTCATGTTCAATCACACACACACAAACACACAAGAAACAGCTAGAAAAGGCTCAATTGTACAAAAATGGAATTTCTACATTCAAACCATTATATACATTTGAATGTATACATGTGTACATTAGAAGCATGTTCCTCTCAATACTCCTGCTGGATCAGTAATATATTTAGCATTTATTATATGTACCATAGCTCATATGCATTCAATGGAAATGTGAAACCATGGCGAAGTCTCAAAAGCATTTGGTATCATTTCTCTCATCAATAATTTTATACATATGTCATAAATATGAATCATAAAGATCACAACATATTATAAATGTATACAGTATATCAATTTATTGGCCAATATGGAGCGAAATAATAATAAAAATAACTGGAATATTTCCAAAGTCAATAATTATCATTTGTCATAACAACATCCATGCCATTTGCAATCAATCATTGATAAAAGTTAATGATCAAGGGTTAAAAATACAAAAATACATACCTGCATCTGTACAAGAAGTTCTGTTTTGATTCTCCGAGAAGCTTCACTCTCATTGCCCTCGCCCCGCTGGCCACATAGAGAATCTATTTCATCAACAAAAATGATGGATGGAGCATTTTCACGAGCCATCTGAAAAAGATTTGAAACTAGCTTCTCACTTTCACCCATCCACTTAGAAACCAAGTCTGACGAAGATATACTGCATTAAAAAAAAGATGTGCGAATAATTTTAAATTTCCAGCACATGGTACAAAAAATCCTAAATTGAAAATAGTATCCCTGTGCAAATTCAAAGAAAGCACAACAAATTTCATTTGACGCTACATGTACTCTTCATTTATCATAAAATAAATTATTCTGAAGTGAAACAGAGGTTTGCGACTAGAAGCTGTAAGAATTTGATCTGGTAATCATTACTCACTCACACAATAATACACTTCTCTCTTCATGAAATTCAGAAATCAGAACCAAATCATACCCAGTTTTATTAAAGAAAAAATATATATTAGTAAGGACTGCACTTCATTTATATGAACCTACTGTCTCAGGATGACAAATAAAAATTTCAACAGTCATGATCAATAGTATTATACATCACTGCCTTGAATAATGTCAAGCCTGATAAACAGGAATATGATTGTTTGATAACTAAAGACAATATGAGAGAGTGAACATGATCTTGGGTAAGAATCCAATATTAATAAACTTTATCAAAGCATATGCTTCTGTGATTAAATCATAAGAATAAAACATGAACTCATAACAAGATAAACAAATATTAGGCTCATTCTCATATTAAAATATGTCATCTGTCCGACTTAACTGCAGCACTATTCATCCATTGGCTCATCAACTGGTAGTCTATACAATGTGTATCACAGCAGAATGCCCAAAGCAAAAGGAAATACAAACCCAGCATCCACTTTATATCATCACCATCTGATATGTTATTTTCCACAAAAATTAGATATTTCTATTTCAGATTCATAACACACGCCATCTACTTGTCACTCCTCTGAATCATCATCTTATTCAGAATTTGGTTGCGAAGTTGTACTTGATCTTCTTCGAAATCTAGTATACATATTTGCTTGTGGCAGTGAAAATGCTCCATCTACAAGAAAAATACAACCTAAGGGAAAAAACAGTAGGCTAGTGTGATAGGTATGCAAGTTACAGATTGTTTTCATCTTCAAATTTAAAAAGGAGTTTAAACCATATATGAGGGCGAGGATGCATAAAATAACCTGAAAAAGGTTGACTCTGCCTCTGTTGCAACAGCCTTTGCCAAGTAAGATTTTCCAGTCCCAGGGGGACCATATAACAAAAATGCTCTCCATGGTTGTCTCTTGCCTGAAAAATAAATGTCGTCTCAATATGAAGCAACACATCATTTGGCAATGCAGTAGTGTAAAATTTACTATCTATGGATGGGGCATGGACACAGGACACAGACACGACATGATACAAACATGGTGACACGGAAAATCTGAAAAGACTGGACAGACAAGACAATTCCACATTAATAAATAAAATAAAATAATTTTATATTATCATTAATTGAAAAAAAATGAGTGTCCATCTATAAACTATAAAAAAATTTAATATATCTGTAATGGCACGCCAACTACAACTCCATTAAAATTTAAAATTATAACATCATTTGGCTTCATGTGAGCATAAACCTTACAATAGTTATAAAGGAGGGAATAAATCTCCTTTTTCCATAAATAAACACTACTTTAAAGGAAGAAATAAATCTCATTTTTCCATAAAAAAAACACTACTTCAAAAAAAAACGTTGCAGGCTTTCTAAATTCTTGATTTACCATGCAATGCTGACGAAATTTATAATTGTAAGGAAGAAGAATAAATCTCCTTTCTCAACTGAGGATCATGAAAATGTTGAAAATATTTTTTTTTTTTTTGAAGAAAACAGTTGGCTTTTGCCTTTGTATATATCAAAGAGAAAGCCTCAAGAGAGACGAATTACATGTTTCATCCACACAAGATAACCTTTTCTTTTAAAAGGATACAGATTTCCACATAATTATCTGTTCTCCCCACCTCACACAGATAAGACATTAAGACCATTTCTGATAATGCTATCAATGTCCTCCCAAAGTCATACATAAAACAGTTGACCTGAATCTTTTACTGTGTTTAGGTGTTACATGCTATCTCAGCTATTAAAGAAATTGGATGCAAAAAATAGTTCCAGTGGAGTAAATTAATCATACAATATCAAAATGAATCAAAATGGTCGGAAAAATCCATCGGTGTCCCACATATCACTGGATACTCTATAAAAATTAATATTACTGTACTACTTGAGAAACAAATAATAAATATTTCAGTCAAAGACTTATTCTATATCATAATTAGCATAAATCCTAATCTTCAGCAATGAAATTCCAGTGGTCTGCAAACCTTCTCTCAAGGAACATGTTTCATTGTTGAGCTAGAGATGTACTTTTTTTGAGAGAGGGAAGACCTAGAGATGTACTTTACTCTAATAAAAAAAACAGACGACGAGCCTTCAAACACCCCCCCCCCCCCCCCAAACATCAACTATATGAATCCACAAGGATCTTCAAAGTTAGCGATGCAGCAATACATGACCACATTGTAGGTAGAGTGCGAGACATTGTGACCTTACTAAACCTACAAAATTAGAAGCATGTGAAAACATAAACACGTGAAAAACCAACTATCATAGAAGGAAATGATTTTATGATAATTTTCTAAAGAAATATTACAAAAGTGGAGATCAATTTAAAAAGCAAAATGCACAGCGTTATATTGTTTTTGCTTAAACTCCTAAACATCCCCCAAAGATAGCAATGTCAAAATCCAAACTTGATGCGAGCTGTCACACCCACAGAAATAAGAATTGAATTTAGATAATGAGATGGCACATACAGCCAGGTCATACTATCTTAGAAATCTATTTTTTTACAGTAAACTAGTGGAATTTCATAGTTCGGACAATTTTTATATTCTATGAGAATTGACATTCTAAATTCAATAATACCTGCTTCAACCCCACTCCCTCAACCCCCATGGAAAACCACGCATCAACCCAAATTACCATCATCGATTCACTACTAGAAATCCTAAACTATAATTGATGCAATAGCCAAATTTCGTGATAATCACAAACAGAGTACCAAAACAAATAACAAAACAAACATCACAAAAAAAAAAGATCTTTCCAATATATCCTAAACCAACAGAAACAAAACCAACAGAGAAGAAATTCCATACCAGTGAAGAACTGCGGGAACTTAACCGGCAAGATCACGGCCTCCTGGAGGGACTGCTTGGCGCTCTCAAGACCCGCAACATCGCTCCACTTCACATCGGGCTTCTCCCTGATAATCGCAGAATTCAGCCCCGCCCTCAGCTTCGTCTGCTCCGGATCCTCCCCGTCCCCCCCGCCGTCCCCGTCCTTGGGCTTCGTCTTGGGCCGGGTGGCGACGGCGGCGTCCCCGTTGGAGGCCGGGCCGGGCCCTCCGTCGTCGAGGACGGCGCGGATCTCCTCAGCCCGGCGGAGGTACTCGGTGAACTTGTTGGTGATGGCCTCCTTGATCTTGGGGTTCTTCTCGTACTTGAGGTGGGTCTTGAAGTACTCGAGCGCGTTCATGTACAGGGGGAAGGCCTTCACGTAGTTCCCTGCGTTGTCCTCCTGTACGGCTTGCCTCACGTACTCGATCGCCTGTTCTTTGAAATTGCTGTACATCTTGGACGGATTTTCTCTTCTTTGTTGTTGGAGATTCGATCGGATTGGGGGATGATCACATGGGGGTTTGTATGAATTGAATTGGGAGATCGAAATCTAGGGTTTCGATTTCCATGAGAGAATGAATGAAAGCGTTGAAGACCTGAAATTGAAGTTTTTATTTTATTTTTATTTTTATTTTTAGCGTTTTCGGGGAGCGACGATTCGACGAAGGTACTGAGAGAGAAGATGTGCTGTTGTGGTTACCTTCGGTTAACTTAAGAATTTCTCTTGAATGGTGTGGTGTGGTGTGGTGTGGTGTGGGGTGTGTAATCTGTCTCCGGGTTAGGTCTAAAGCACTCCTGATGATCGAATCTTATTATCTTCATATAAAAATATTATATAAAAATATTATGATTGATATATTATATTATTAAATATTTTAAAAGAAAATTTTAATTAAATTCTAAACCTTGTATTTTTTTTTATAATATTTCTTCAATTCCTTCCTCGATGTGAGGTGATTGACAATCAGTGATGTCAACCTCGACTCCATACACCTTCTCCTCCTCTCCCTTTAACGGAACCTATGGACGGCGAGTGGCAACAACAAACATCTCTCACTTTTAAAAGAGTATACAATAAATTAATTTGTTTTATATTTTTTTGCACGTGAACCAAAACTAATAGTGTGTTGTTACACTCAATTTTTTCTCAGTTCAAAACACAGTCTTATATATCATTTTAGAAATTCAGTAAAGCATATATCTCGTTAGATGTTGTATATACTATATTAAAAAATTTCTTAAACTTACTAAAAATGAATTAATTCAACTCAAAATGAAACGATATACACTTTTTATTAAAACATATACATCATTCGATGATGTTTACTATTTTTTTAAAAATAAAAACATGTGAAGTCTAAGTTTTGATTGGTGAATGTGACTGTTTCCAAACTAATAAGTATTTAGAACTAATTTTAAAATAATATATTTTTTCAAGACAAATTTTAAAATAAAATGTTTTCAAACAATATTTAGATATTGATTTTTATTTGCGCCCTCTAGTCTTTGTTGCATAGATCTCAATAAGAACTTAAATAACATTATAGGTGTGCAAATTAATATGTGAGATTCAAATAAAGTCATTCAAATATCCAATAGAAACACTTTCTGAATCCAATATATAACCCAAATTTCTAATTCGAGTATGGGTCAGCTATGAGTGGTTTAAACACATTTTATTTTTCAACTCCAATTTCAGTTATGCATCATTAGCATAATCTCATATACTTACATTAACAAGATAGATATACGTTTTAATAGAATTCTTTTAAATTTTCTATAAACATATTCATGTAATTTATTGAAGTGTATGTTTTATTTTTTATAAAAACATTAACCTTATTAAATAAGATGTACTATTTAAAAAAAATTAAAACATGCGTGAACAAGAGAAAAAGGAGTTGTACTTAATATAATCCATTAGAAATAGGGTCATGTTAGTTAGTTAGTATACATTCAAATATATTTTCTTAATAACTTAAACAAAATACAAGTATGACATGAGATTGAAATACAAGAAGGTACATGCTTTAAAAATTTTAATAGTCTGTGTTAAAAAACCTATAATCCGAACTCGAACCCAAATCAAAAGGTCATTCAATCCATTGTTCCAGTCCCCTCTGTGGAGTCTGGTTGGTGAAGTAGAATGAATGAATGATAAAGCGGAGGGTTTGTTTCTCTGGGAGAGAGAGAATCCGCGTTGGCTTGCAAATCAACCATCGGCGATAACGTGTGATTGGATTTTTTTATGGTGCCACATAAGCGTTAGGTCTCCTGTTCGGAAAGTTTTGATCGCGTCCAATTAACCAGGTAAGTGGAAAATGTTCTTCCATGCATGTAAACATGGAAATATTTTGTTAATATTTTATCAAAATACATATTTAATTAATTAGGTGAGGTATATGATTTTTATAAAAATAATAAAACATGATTGAATTATGGTTAAAACTAAAAACATAACTATGTGTAACATTTTCATCATGGAATAATAAAGAGGGCTAAGTCTGGCTGTAGGAAATTTGAAAGAATTTTATGTGGGACTATAAATAAACAGGTGAATGTAGTTTTTTTAGTTTGATAGTAAATTCAGCCTTTCGATATAAAAAAAAAAAAAAAAAAGACTGGCAATAGGGATATCAGGCCCCCATGTGGAGGACGGATCAATTCCTACCCATGGCAAGTGGAAAAATTGGTTTATGGATTTTATGCCCAGTCTACCTATGTTCCGGATTAAAAAAAATAAAAAATCTGATAAAGAGGGCTAAACGTGGACATAGAGCATCTCCCAAAGCAAGCCTTTTATCTCTTCCTTTACATCGTGAGGAGAGATGAGCTAAGAGTCTTTTTTTTTAACTCTCTAAAACCTCCTCAATCTTTCAGTACTATAATTTGAAATGACCAAAAATCATATCTACAAATTAATACATGAAGGGCCAATATTGTCTTCATAAAGTTGCTCACAAATCCAACAAATCATGCTCCTTTGGAAGTCGTGTTTACAAGCTGCTTTAAGCGAAAGTTCTTCAAACTCGTTTCCAAACATAACACTATAGCAGCAGGAGTTGGTGCTTCGTGTTGGGGCTCTAACTAGAAGATCCTGCGTCGTTTTAGACAAATTTTCATGAACATGATATTAAAAAATTTCATGTTACTAACTAAAGCGATTAAATTATTAGTTCAATAAATTGAAAGTTAAACTCTATTATATTGGGAAATGTGGTAACAAGGCATGAGCAAAGGTTCAGATACTTCCAGCTAAAATAGAAAGGTAAACCAGACATATTCTGGACAGAATGAACAGAATAAATTTATATTAGACCTTTAAATATATCATAATTATGAAAGACATAAAATATCTCTCAGTCATTGCAAAATTCTGTTCACATTCATCTCTTCACTTCTAGGACTTCTGAAGAAGAAGTAAGACAAAGACGATGACAATTTTAAACACTGCATGTTCAGGACCTTATACATACTTTTGCAGAAGAAGAAGAAGAAGAAGATATCGAATAAAAAAAGGCAGAGCTCATTTATAAGATGATCGAGATATTTGCAGCTGTTGTCCAAGGTCTTTTCCAAAATTTTGTGGAAAAATAGGAATTATAAAAGAATTTGAGGATAACATGACATCAAAAGACCAAGCAACATACTCATGCTTGGACTAGAAGTTATAACTGTAGTTGTACTAAACCTTACAGCCCAAAATCGTAAAAGAACAGTGGGCATAAGTGATACATAATTGAGTATTGCAAAAGTTAGCCTCTGTAATGAAGTTACCTAACACAACTCTATGCCATACATAAGCCTATCCATCATAGTTACCTCCATAAAGTGTCAAGTAACTTCCACTTTTGCATCCAGATTATAAAACTATGCCCGGCTTCAGATAAAGCTAGCAAACAAACTTTATATCCAGAATTGACTAGCTTGACCAACCACATCTACGTTTTATGGTCATGAAAAGCAAGAACAAGAGACATAATGGAAAAACAGACAAAAAATTACGAGGGACGCAATGCACAAAACAAATCCGTATAAAGTGGAAAACATGGTGAAAGAAGATTCTGTGGGAAGTATTGCAAGAAGTAGAAGAAAATATATCTCAAAGTTTAAGAAATTCATCTCCAAATCCCTTCTTAAAACTGTGCTTTTTTCATTCTTCCACACCATCACCCGAGATAGGTACTATTAACTCATCCATCTGGTGGTTTATTTCACTTCCCTAGCTTTAAGTTTGGACTCGAACAAGTTTGCTTGCCATGAATTATTCTCTATGTAATGTATCAATCTTGGGGAACATATTTCACACTAAACAAGTATCGCATGTGAAGAGGGGTCTTGCCATCAAAGAATTTGGTTTTCCCTTTTTTTCTCATCATTGTTGCCCAAACAAATTTGGCCTCTGAAATCTATGGCATTGGGAGAGAAACTGAGACCAATCACACCAACAGCATATCCCAACTGGAAAGAGTTTGGCAGATTATAAATCATGGGTGTCCTGAATCCACAGGTGGAGTAGCACATCAGATGATTTAATTGGCATGGATTTCTTTGTCAAATAGCCAAACCTTGCTTAAATCATACAGATGAGTGGTCCTCAATCACGAAGAACAAACAATTATTCAGAAAAATTATTTTACTCTTAATTACAAACTTTCATTGAGAAATTGAAAACCTACAATTAAATTTAGTCTAGCCTCATCCCTAAAAACCATCGAATTCACAACTATAGGATCCTGATAGCACCACCTGACAGTTATTGTGCTTGGAATGAACCACATACAGTTAACCATGCTGATATCCTACTTATGCTTGAAAATATGCAAGTATTAGTGTTAAAAGCAAAAAGGAACATTGATAGAAAGCTGAATTTACCTGATGCAATCAGAAAATAATCCAGGCTCATGACTAAGGCTTCTCCCAATGGCACGATCCATCCCCAAAACACCTCTTCCGCAGGACAACTCAAATCACCCAGAACATAAACTCCATCTCCTACCCTGTGCACGTTCCACACTATGAAAAAGCCTCCGCTTTTACACACTCCAGCATGTAGTAGTATGAATTTAATGCCCACAGACCATCCATGAGCAACCATTTGATCACAGTAGTTGGTGGTCCCTACTCCCTGAGTAATTGAAGCCATTCATCTCCTCATCCTGGAGAGAGGTAGCTGATTTAACAGTATTTGATTTAATGAGTTTGTCATTTACTATCCTGTTTGCAGAAGTTTGAACAGCTATACGTATTAAGATTTCTACATAGAATAACAACAATTCCAGATGTGCTTTATTATTTAACTATCACAAAGAATACCCTTAGATAAGGCACGGGTCTTGTCACTCCAATTTACAGAATCGTGCTCCATATGATAACCGTTTTGTGATATGGACACCCCTTTCACGAAGATCCGGACCAGGCACAGATCCTCTTACATAACATTTTCATTTTTCCTCTCATAAATGAACAATTCTAACAAGAACAGAACATTACAAATGCATCACGCAATTTCTTCTTCTTTTTTTTTGTTTTTTTTTTTAGGATAAACATCAGGCACTTCCTAATGTGGATTTTGATGCATGAGTAATTTGAATGTAAGATAATAAAGCTGGTATGATGTTGACTCACAAATCTGAAACCTTCTCTTCTGCCTTGGATGAGTAAATTTCTATTTCTTCCATTTTCCAACTAGTTTGCATCTATCATCATGCTTGCTTATGCTTTGGTAATTGAGCAGCCTAAAAATTTCTCTATTGCATAATCTACATGAACATATCATCTACAGCGAAATACTTATAAGTTTAAAAATTCAAATTGTAACAAAATATACAATCTACATTTGGTTTCAAATTCTCAACACAGAATGTGAAAATATATGGAATCCAGCATAAGGACACAGCAATACCACAACGAGTTAGCAATTAAGAATAGGGTTCTTCATGTCAAACTCCATTCCTCTGGTTTGTTTGAATCGACAACAGCTGAGAACAAAATTATACATAACCATATCTCAAAACATAGTTATAAAAAGGCATGTATAGAACTGGCATGATGTCAACTTCCATAACATAACAATATTTTCTATTTCCAACTAGTCTGCCCTACCACCACCATCCTTTTTGCACAAGTAATTAAACAACCCAAAAATTTTATAATTGACTCTCTACATGTATACATAATCTATAATTAAGTCCTTATAGATATTCAAAGTGGAACAAGGTATATAACCGACATTTACAGTATCAACTAAATAGAAAAAGAAACAAAGAATCCAACACAAGGACACAACACCCTAGCAATGAGAATCTATGTATAGATATCTCAATTATGATAATCGTAAAAAATAAAACCCAAAAACAAGTTCAACTGTTGAAGTAACATTGATGTCGTATTACCCAGACTATTCACATTTCAGTCCCAAGACAGTGGACAATGGACGAACCCTTCGGGACCACGAGAACGGATGGCTCTGACCACATGACCCTCCCCCTCAGCGCACCGGACGGACTCTCTGTCCGCACCTCAATCTCCGCGCACGCGATCTCCAAGTCCTTCCCGCCCCCCGACCCCCTCTCCCACACCACAAAGAGCTTCCCCCCAACATTCGCCAGCGTCGCCCCACATAAGAACCTGGGGAGCTCCCCATCGATCCCCTCCACCGGCCTCCACACATCAGCCCCCCTATCGTACCCCTTGATCTTCCCGAGGAAGTCATACGAGTAGATCACGCCGTCCACCACGGCGGCCTTCCCCCTCCACCCCATGTCAAGCACCGTCGAAACGGCCGACCACCTCCCGCCATTCCTCGGATCGAACTCAAGCCCGCCCCGGTCGGCGACGGCCAGGATCCTCCCGTCGACCACGGCGCTCCCGTGCATCCACTTCTCCCGGACCTCCACCGGGCTCGGCACGGGCGCCCAACCCGACCCGTGGAGGGACTCGGCCCAGGAGGGTGACCAGGGGAGGCAGCCGCCGATGACGTGGAGCCTGCCGTCGACGACTCCCGCGGCGGCGAATTCTCTACCGACGGACAATCTAGGGCCGGAGGACCAGCGGCTGAAGCGGGGGTCGAGGACGGAGACGGTGGGCTGGGGGATGCCGTTGACGGAGCCGCCAAGTAGGTAGACGAGGGGGCCGAGGACGGCGGAGGCGGAACCGATGGCGGTGGGGGAGGGGGAGGGGGGGAGGGGGCGGATGGGATGGCGGGGGGTGGAGGGGTCGAGGAGGTACCAGCGGAAGATGGAGTGGACGGTGCGGATGTTGATGAGGAGGAAGGGTTGGGAGAGGGTGAGATGGGATCGGACGGTGAAGAGGAGGTGGGAGCGGAGGAGGGAGCGCCAAGAGCGGGAGACGAGGGAGAGGGTCGGGTGGGTGGAGACGGGGAGACGCGCGATGCAGGTGACGGAGATCTCGTCGGGGAGGCCCGGTATTAGGGGACCGTCGATGATGCCGGGATCCTCCGACGAGGGCTGCATCACGGGGGGAGAGAGAGAGAGAGGGGGGGGGGGGGGGGGGGTTCACGATGTGCTGATACGTGACAGGGTGAGACTAGAAGGGATTCGAGTGGGTCGGGTGGTGTTGGTGTGGGATTCACCGATTCACTTGCTGTGGGCATGTTGCGTGACACATCACGCGTGGTGCAAGTGAAAGGTAATCTGACACAGTCCTCACTTGTATTGTTTTTTTGTTTTTTTTTTTAGTTTCAGTCATAAGTCCACTAAAAATTTTTCACATCCAAAAATTATACTTGTTCAGATCGCCCTGCCTTTTTATTTTTATTTTTAATGTTACAAATAGACACATACAATCAAATATATATATATATATATATATATATATATATATATATATATATATATATATATATATATACACGCGAGTGATAATATGCGGGTCGTGCGGTCGTGCGGATCCGACGTGAGTCGTCCGATCGCGGGTCCATCGCATCCAACGGTCGAGATGAATCGCCCCCGACCGTCCGATGCGATGGACCCACGATGGACTCGTAATCGACGGCCCGTGGTCGACGCCGCACATCCGCACGACCTGCACCGTATCATTTCCCTATATATATAATAGAGGTGGTGTTCAGTCTCCCAACCTTGTGAAAGCAAAGCTTTGTTGAGTTTGAACTGACTGGTTATTGCAATAATTTATTGTTTTCTCAGGTCAAAACCTTTGCCGTAAACATTATAGTCGTTCAATTTGAATAGTCGTTCAAAACATAGATTCACAATTAATAAAGCTTCTTCTAGTTTTAGTTTTTTTTTCCCCTTTTTATATCCGGTCTCACTTGACCCAAGAAATTTAGAGCTAGTTTCACACTGATTCTCTTTCTGTTGAAACATCCTAAAAACTTGTCTTTGAAATATTTCATCACTGTGTTCATTTCAGAACAATCGAGATTATTTTTCTTTCGATATACTTTTCTACAGTTGGATTTATGAGAACTTCATAAAAAGAAATTTTCTTTTAACCATTGCAATCGTTTTTATTGAATCACTTATTCATAGGTTATTTTCAATTTATCCAACCAATTCTCAATTTGTGCCACATTTGGTGAACCAAGCAACTGAAATGTTACTTTTACAACTTCCTCTGATCAAGACGACCCTACAGAGCGGCAACAACCTCCCTGGCCTTAGCAACGGCGACCAGAGGGTTCTTCATCTCGCAAGACAGCTTGAGAACCTCAGAAAGGTCCACCGGTGCAGCCTCAGTTGGACCCCACTCGAATCGGTGAAGCAACCTCGCAACCCACAATCCGACGGTGACCAGCCCAAGATTCTTCCCCGGGCACACCCTCCTCCCTGCCCCGAATGGTGCGAGACGAAGATCACCTCCGCGAACGTCGACATCGGCACCCTCTCCGCCGGGCATGAACCTGTCGGGGTCGAAGGCGGTTGGGTTGGACCAGACTGTCGGGTCGTGTGTGATGGACCACATGTTGACCATGGCGGTGGTGTGGGCCGGGACCACCATGCCGTTGCTGAGTTGGACGTCTGACGTGGATAGCCTGGCCCACGAGAGGAGCGGGCCGGGTGGGTGGGCTCGGAGGGTCTCCTTGACGATGGCATTCAAATACGGCATCCTGGCCACGTCAGCATCGGTGACCTCCCTGTTAGCGTCGCCGATGACGGAGTCGATCTCGGCCTGGAGTTTCTTCTGCACGTGCGGGTTGAGGACTAGTTCGGCCATGGCCCACTCAGTTAGGAGTGCAGTCGTGTCAGTCCCTCGGAAGATCATCTCCTGATAGATAGATAGACAATTCATTTAATTCATTATGTGAAATTGTGAAATGAAGTGAAATGTGCCTGTGTGTGTGTGTAATATATAGACACACACACATATATATGTTTTTAAAAAAGACATGTACATACCCATAAAACGGCTATCATGTCATCATCCTAAAGTTTCTCTTCGCCTTCCAAGGACAACAAAACATCGACGAAATCCGCACTGTCGGGCACAACCCTATCCTCACCGGCCCTAGCCTTTGTACGATGCTCCTCGATGACCCCGCTCACGAACTCCCTCACCCGCAGCACGAGCCTCGCACACCTCTCATTCACCCTCTGCGGGTCGAACAGGTTCCCTAGCCAAGGCAGGTGGTCCGACCAGTTGAACGCGCCGAGCAGCTCAAACCCCTCCCTCACCATCTCCTTAAGGTGCTTCGCTGACCCGGCATCATCAACCCGGGAGAAGTCGTAACGCCTCCCGAACACGCTCCCCATCATGTTGTTCAGTGCGGCATCCTGGAGGTGCTTGCGGAGCTCGACCACCCCACACGCCGACTGCTCGCACGCCACGGCGCCCAACAAGGAGTCGCAGTCCGCCTGTCGGCCGGGTTCGTGTGCAGTGACGCGGCGCGGCGCGAATAGGTGGGATGAGGAGATCCGACGGAGGAGGCGCCAGTAGGAACCGGCTGGGGCGAAGCCGATGGCGCGGCCGAACATGAGCTCGCGCGCAGACTTCTGTAAGGGGCGATCAACAAAGAGGGGGAGGTGAGGATCTCTTTCGCGATGGACGGTTCGGATGAGACGACGGTCGGGGTTGAGCCGACGCTGAAGGCCATGAGGGAGGTGGCGGACATCCCCCAAGCCATCGAGTCGAGGGTTCGGTGGGCCAGCCCGCCGGTCAGGGAGAAGATGCTGCCGAAGAATGGGAGTCCCCTCGGGCCAGGGATCGGGACGGACCCCAATTTGTTCCGTCCATTCTTCCATGCGATCCCACCATTGGAAAATGCCCAGGCTAGAAAAACAGAGGAGACTACAGCGATGACAAGAGAGGCCAAGACAAAACCATCACAAATGGTTTCGGTACCTAGGAAAGCTGGGAGGGTGAAGACCCACCAGTTGTTGTCACAGGAACCCAATCCCATGTTGGACTCCATTAAAGCCAGTGAACGAACAAGAACTGACGGTTTCACATTTCAGACTCCCAAGGGGTTTGTATAGTGGTGGGATGGGAGACCAATAAGTCATGTTTTTTATTTTCATATATAATTTATTATCTAACCCATTTAGTTTATTTCCATTGGTGTACTATGTACTCCATTTTTAAATATACTTTACAAAGAATACGCACAGTTTATAAGATTTTCTTATCTTATTCTTGTTTCAAATTAAAGTTTTTCCTTGCTGAGACAATATATAACATTTATAGTTCATATTTGTTTCCCTTGCTTATTATTGTTTGCATTAAAAGAGCAACCTGATAACTATCATCATAGACAGAGTTTGTGCGCAATATCTTTTTGAGCCCTTCAAAGATACAGGATCTTCTTCCTTGGATTACAAGCCTCTCGATGAACTTCTTCATCAATAAAGATAAGACTACCAGAGACTTATCTGTTATCCACCCTTCATATTCAAAGGCCCAGAGATGTTGGCCTTAGAGAGATTTAATTAAGATCGAGACTTGAGAGAGGGAGAGTTAATTATTTTCATTATCTTTTGGGAGAGCCGCAAAGAGAGATTTAAAGTCTCTCTCTTCGGTTACTGTAACTGACGAGTCTCTGCGGTTAGTGCGACAAGATGGGGTGCTTTCGTAACCGCCTCATCTCACTCGTTTCTCTCCTCTCCTTTTTTCAATGTGGACGGGATATTAATCGGGTCAACCCGAGCCAATATCCAACATCTCCCACTCGTCCACATTCGGTTTCATCTCTATAAGCATCTCGTCTACGTCTCATATTCAATCCTCTCTTTATACAGAAAAGGAAGTGTGCGACCTGAAGAGAAGATACAAAATAGTGATGGTATATTTAGTTGGCATTTAATGCTGATGATTGCGGAAGTTTTTTACATTTATCCGCCCCTTCCCTGACAACTTACACCTAGTATCTACTCCAAGCCACCACTTATCAGAGATTAGATGTTTGTCTCTATGAACACTACGAACATATCAAATTTTTTTTTGGAAGATTCATCAACCACTTATTTGATATGAGCGATTTTGGTTATCGTTTTAACATATGTCGGTTCAGGTGTGTCTTTTTTATTTGTTTTGTTATTTAATTGAGGTCTAATCACCTGATTTTTACAGTTTTTTTCTTGAAAATGGTGTTTGATGTTAAATTATTTTTTATTGGAATGTTTTTTTTCTTTTTAAACAATCTGTCACAAATCATCTTCATTAGTTTAAACATTTCACCATTGAGTGAAGTTCATATTAATAGCTAAATGTGTGTAACATTCGTAAGTTAATTACATGTTAAACTATTTTGATCCTCTTATGCCATATTTTAAAAAGTCAGTTACATTTTTTAGACTTATACATTATTTTTTGAAACTCAGTTACATTGTTAAAATGTAATTGTTTACATGCATTATATAGTAAATGTTAGTTACATTTTCAAGATGTAACTGAACTCTAAAAAATGTAATAGAGTTTTGATCTAACCATAGTGAATACATGAGTACTTTAATTCCACACTTGGATTTCCGTTACATTTTTGTTATGCGATTTGAATATAGTGAACACAGGGGATTTAGTTACATTTATTAAAAGTCAGTTGCGTTCTAGATTGCACAGAAACATATCATTCATAAAAAAAAATTGTATTCTTTGCAAATATTTTTTCTAATGATTAAAATTGAAAAATAATCAAATGAATAACAGCGTTTCAAAAATAAAAATAAAAATGTTGTTTACTCCTTGTCGCCATCATTTTCTGGTAGAATGAGAGGCTGCAAACAAAAATTAGGTCAGACAGCCAAAACGAAATGAAATTCAGTCTTTTTCAGTGTTTTTGATGAAATGAGACTGATTTTTTGAATGATTTCGATTTTTAATTTCTTTTTAGGAAACTCTAGAGGATTTGAATTTAGATTTTGGTTTTAATGGTTTCTTTTTTATTTTGAATTGATTTTGAAAAAATTAGTTTTTCAAAATGGATTGAATAAATTGATATTTTTTTCTGAAAAAGTGGAGAAGGTTTTAATGAGGGAGGAAAACGTAGGTTTCAAATAAGGATAATATTGTATTTTATCTTTTTAACTTTTTTTTTAAAGTCAAACAACTAATCAATGAGGAAAGGGCACATAATGGGGCTTGTCAATGGGGCTAAAAAACTGATACCTGTGTAGTAAGACTCTTTTAATAATAATAAATGTTGAAGTAAGTTTTAAAATGATATTTCAAACCTTGAAATTATTTTAAAATGATAATGATTGAAAAAGTGTCCGAATATTCATTTATAAAAAACAAGATGGTGGGCAATTGCACAACTTTATCTATACTCTATGTGAAGCGGCACAGCTGGTTGGACTTCACCTGCTCAATGGAACAATTGAGCTGGGTTATTTGTAAATCGGACTCAGAGTTCCTTGATATTTATAACCAGGCCCCTCCAAATTTTTATATGAACCGGCAAACCATAGATCCCAAGAAATATGGGCGTACAGTATGCTCAAACAAACAGGCTTTTTTCAGATAGACCCTTAGGTTTCATAAGTTTTACAAGACGACCCCTATATATATTATAAACAACTCCTCATATTTATAACCAAGTTACTAATAAAAACGGTTAATTTTATCTTTTCATGTGCTTTCTGCAGATCCACCCCCAAGTTCTACCAGTTTCACAACTAGACCCTATTTTTGTTACAAACAGGTCCATGATCCAGATTCTAAGATTTATAAGCAGGGCCCTAATATCAAAACATGACTTCTCGGACTTCAAATTTCATGAAAGTTCATCGAAAGATTTTTCAGACCATTAAGATACCCTTAAAATTATAAAATATAATTAGTCATATTGATAAACACAAAAATTATAAATGAAATTAGACTCTTTTTTTTTTAGGAAATGATAGACTATATAACTCAAATATAGGTTACAAGTCTGAATCTTGTCTCAAAGCAAGGAGATGGGATGAGAATAGATATGTAGAGGATGAGAGAAAGAAAGGGGAGGAAAGATTGCTCTCACAAGATGTGAACAACCCATCCTTCCAACTAAATACAAAGCATTAAAAAACTTAAACCAAACAACTCCCGAAGATCTCTTGAGCCTCGACTTCTATCTAACCTGGCTCTATTTGTAGCTCCCCTCGCGCAATACACACTCGGCATTCTCCAGCAAGCAAGCAGCCCCAAGCCGATACGAATGCTATGGCGTTGTCCCATATGTTTTCGATGTAGAACCTCTCCCCACTAAAGATCAAATTGTTCCGGCTTAACCAGATTGCCCATAGTGTTGCCGGAATGATGATTTTATCCACTTGCGCTTGCAGTCGTGATGACCTCGGTCTGGAGAAGTCCCTCATTTCCTCCCACAGTGCTATTCGATTGGAGAAGTTAAAGATCGTGCCCAAGGCAGTCCCAATGTCTCTCCATAATTGTTGGATAACCGGACATATGCAGAACATGTGGTCTATCGACTCTGAGGCTGCGTTGCAAAGTTCACATGTTGTCGACATCATCGGCCTCCAAGTCGCTCTATAAGTCTTCGTGAGTGTGCGACCTTGCAATAGTATCCAAAGGAAGATTCTTACCTTAAGTGGCACTTTAATCCTCCATAACCAGACCGTTATTTCAGCCATATTCACTACTTCCGGGATCCTTCTCCACCATTTGTAGCATTCTTTCACGGTGAAGTTCACCGAAGATGAAGGTCCCCAGGTGATGACATCTTCACTCATCAGCCTGATATCTTGTTGTTGGAGAAGATCAAGTAGTGTCGCAATCTCAACCACCTCCTCCTCTGACGTAAGTCGATGCAAATCAAGCTGCCAACTCCCCTCATAAGTAGCCATCACCCAACATTGGGACATGCGACAGTTTTTATCGTTAGCCAGCCTAAACAAGCGTGGGAAGAGAACACTCAGTTTGTCATCACCACACCACCTATCCACCCAGAATTTCACTCGGTCACCCCTGCCAATCTGCCATCGCAGCACCGTAGAGAATTAGACTCATTTAAGCCCATAAAATTATTGATGGATGTCATACTCTTTTCTCTTTTTTTTGAAGAAAGGTAGACGTGCTCTACCAACCGATTTCATTACGAAAATATGTTAGTAAAGAGTCTGAATGGGAGTGAGGGAGACTAGAGAAAACGTAAAAACCAAACGTAAAACAAAAGAGTAACCAGAGACCGGTGGAAGTGGGACTAGGCGCGGCATCTACCCCCGGTTCCCCGACCTCCACCACCTCCTGGCTAAAGGATGGCCTCGATGACACCCCCGCCAAAGCGGGCACCCCGCACGTCCACTATCTCACGCGCCTAATCTTGAATAAACAGTTAACATGTTTGTTGTAGTTATTGAAAAACAGAGAATAAGTAATTGTGGATGTTTGTTAAAATAAACTGTAAAATAGTTTTTGCTGTGTAATTGTCAAAAATACTCCTTCTATGTGTATAAGTTAAATTTAATTTCTATTTGATAAAAGAATGTGGTTTTACGTATAAAATGATGATGACTCACTTATCATCCATTAACATTAAATAAAATGTAAAAAATTTAATGAAATATTGAATTCCACATTAATTAATTAAAAAAGTAGAACTTGAGAGAGAAAAGCATAGAACTTGATCTCTATTAATAAAAAAACACAACTAAAATATTCTAGCTGTAATCTAAATTTTATTTTATTAAAAAAAATTACAATCCAAGTTTTAATCTTATATGAGTTAAGTTTCAAAAAAAATATCTTATATGAGTTATTTCAAATTTTTAGTTGATGAAATGAATATTTAGAGAAGATGAAAATATTTTTGTTATTGTTAAATAAAATGAAGGGTATAAAATGTCCAACAGATTTTTTTTAACATTAATCCATAAATTATAATATAAAAAGCACCCCTAACCCAATTTAGAGATTATGACTTTTAAAGTTGTTTTTAGTTTCAATAATAACAAACGTGCAACAACTACTTATTTTAAGCTCAAAGCTATAATCTGCAACTTATAAATTTTAACAAACATATATTGTATCTTTTACCAATGTTATTTCACACTGTATTATATACCGTTTAAAACAGTAATGAAACTAATGGACAGTTTGATAACTCTGGTTTAAAAGAAAAATTCTTTATTTTCAAAAATCCAATTATGAAAAATTATATAGAAAGAAAAATCGTCTCCAAATGTTCTCAAATGAACAAAATGAACACAACGATGGTAGATTTCAAAGACAAATTTTTTTAGATGTTTCAATAGAAGGAGAATGAGAATGAAACTGACCCTAACTTTCTCATGTCAAGTGAGACTAAATTTAACAAAAGAAAAAAAAACTAAAAGAAAAAGCTTTATTAAATGTGGATCTGAGTTTTGAACATCGGTTCAAACGGTACAATGTTTGCAACAAAGGCTCCGACCTGAGAAAACAATAATTATTGCAAAAACCGATCAGTTCAATCTCAACAAAACTTTGCTTTCCACAAGGTTGTGAGCACCACCTCCCTTATTACATATAAAGACCGGGCCATCCGAACAGCTCCAGTGTCTGTGATGTCAAGAATTTTTAATGGACTTTTTCACTGATGGAAGCAAGCTTTCAGGTTACCCAGTTCACAGCCTGTTGTACATCGAAACCAAATCCCGCAGTTTGCTTGATTCAGCCTCCAAATCATCAAAGGTTGTTGTGTTGGGTATCCGCCAACGCCAGTTTCCCAGCTGCGTATGTGGAAAAAAAATGGTACATTTACCATTACATTACGAACGCAATGGAGGTTGTAATGTGATTGATTGTTTGAAGAACTTCATGTTTGAAATGCAATTATAGTTCAGAAATCACATGCAGGAAATTTTGTCAATGATTCATTAGACCAGAATATTTGAGGTGAACACACAGAAAGGGTGGCTTCAAATTATATTAAAACTTCAGATTTTTAATTGAAAAAAAAAAACAAGAATTCGGGGTTCCTCAATCAACATTAAAATGAGAGAATTTGTTGAGTTTCTTAGAGGGTGAACCCTATTATCTCATTTTGTAACAATTAACAAATTGGAAAACAAGATTGAAAAGGTGTTAAAATGACAAAAAAAATTCAGATATTGGTAACACAGTTCGCTGCTATAAGAAAAATGCTATTTTTTATTTTTTGGTTCTAGGGACGTCTTTAGGTTGGAGGCCCTAGGCCAGCCTCTGTGCTATAAAAATGGTCCACGATAATAGGAAAATGTTTACCTGAGTTGCTGGAGTATTCATCCTAGCAGAATTTCCAAGTCCTAATATATCTTGCATGGGCATAATGGCAGTTCTAGCAACTGAAGATAGAGCAAACTGAATTAATGCCCATGAGATGTCATCATCCTTGCTTAGCCCAAGGTACTTTAGTACCTGCAAGAGAAATTTCATTTATGATATTTCCAGCAAAACTGAAATAACTTGTAAAAATCCAAGAAAAAGATGACAATTAATAAATAAAAACTCGCAGTTGCATTGGAACTGCATCAACTAGAGACACTCACATTGGATTTCTCTCTACATTCCAAATTTTCCCACCAACCTACAATCTAGAATCAAATGAATAAATCAGCCATTAGGCAAATAAAGAAAAAAAACTAAACTTGACTGAATACAAGATAAGAAGCAAATAAAATAAGGAGATATGAGTAAAAGATATGAATTTCATAGAGGAATCTCACTGTGTCATTGTCATGTGTCCCAGTGTAAACAACTTGATTAGGTTCATGATTATGAGGCAAATGAGGATTATCTGAACGACTTCCAAAAGCTAGCCCAAAAAAAATCCCAAAGAATGTGAGAGAGAAGGCATGGTAAGGATACACTTAAAATATAAACTACAGCACAAGCACTTGAATTATTACCAAACTGCAGAACAGCCATCCCAGGTGCGTTAATATCTTTCCTAAGCTGAACAACATCCTCAGTTATAACCCCCTATCAATAAATAAATAAATAAGGCAAAGGATGGATAGGATGTTAAAGACATCTAGATGCATAAATAAAAAAACAAATATTTTGCCGGACAGGAATTACAAATATACTTTCCATTTAAATTTTCCATTTGATTCATCAGTTTCTCAAGCGTCTCTAGCATGGGAGCACAGGCACAGGACAGAAGAATGCAAAATGTCTAGACTGTGCTCCATATATGTTATATAATACTGTGAAGAAGCAAAACTTTATCATCTGGTTGGATACCTGTGTATTGTTTTTCTATAATAATAATTAAAGTGCATAATAATTGTTTACTCAATGGTTTAAGCCATCTATTCCACAGATCTCATTAATTATCTTCATCAAAATATGTTACAAGTTATCCTGTCCATACACAATACATGACATGGTAGCAATACTTGCCATTACTTTTATCTATGAAAATCAAGATAGCTTCATTATAATCCTTAATAAGCAGAAAATGATAAACGGTTGACGGGCATTGTTCTTCTTAGGCAGTTCTTGTGTTTTAAAAAGATATTTTTTAATTTGATACCATATCTTGCTCTAATCTATCAAAACTAGATATTCGTATTGTTTAACATCTTCATGAGCATTTTTAATAATAATTAGGAACTAGCCACCAGTAAATAATTTATTACAATTGGAAGATCCAATCAGAAGGGGGACAAACTACTTCCATGTTCCTTGATGAATACAACAAAAATGCTAAGAAATATGCACAGGAATATTTATGCAAGAATTTACAACTGCAACTGACATTTCATTTAACTGCCCTTATCAGGTAATGGCCTAGCATGAACTATCCATACTTGAAGCAAGAACCCAGCAAAGCTAAAACCCAAAGGCTATTAGGAAAAAAGGGAAGACATGTTGATGTCCTTCATGCATATTAATAGGATTGACACCTTGGCAGAAATAGAGATGTGACAGGGTTTGTGCCGGCCTCACCCAGTTCAATGATATTTCAGCATTCATTCAACAGAACTAACCGCAGAAATTGAACATATACAAGAATGGCTGAAATATTACTAGCACCAAGTATCTAAAATACTACAAGCAATAAAAATCAATAAAACATATACATAATAACAGTTCAATTTTTTTTTTTTAAAAAAAAAACCAAAAATTCACAACATATATGAGGAAAAGCATGTAGATACATTATAAATGTAATTCAGACAAACATTTTATATTGCATGTCATACACCCACAAATTGCATCCTCACAAGATAGCAATAGTAAGAACATACCAAATCTTCTGCAACTATACTGATCTTCCCAACAGCTTTAAAGATAGCATCAAACAAGGCTTTTTTTGGTCCAGCCTACTGTCCACAAAGAAAAGACAGGTATGGATAGGTGATATCTTGTTATTGTTATATAAAAAAACACTGGTTTTGAGTTTTACAGACTGACCTTCCATTTTCCAAAGGTTGCTATCTTTGACTCTGCACAGGCATTATTATTATATTATTTCTAGTTTTATAAAGAAGCAATGGCATTCTGGGCATATGGTATAAACAATGTTAAAAATAACAAGAGAGAAAAACATATGAAAGTCAGAATGTTTAAAGAGATACAAGAAAGAAGGAAAATGCCAATTGAATGGAGAAGAACAAAGAACAAAATGTCAATTGAATGGAGAAGCACAAAGAACAAATCCAGCATATAATAAATTTAGGGATGGCAGTTGGGATAAACGGGAAACCCGCTCTGATCCGACCCTATCGGGAAGGGTTTGGTCCCAACTTGTTCCAACCCGATGAAGATACAGGACAAGTTTGGGATTCAAGTACAAATCCCGACCCATCCCGTTATACACCATTTAAATCACTTATATCATTACAACTAATATGATACATAAGTAAAACTAACTCATTATATATTATTATTGCTATTATTATTATTATTATTATTATTATTATTACAATTGATAAAATACTAAAACATGAATCAAGTAATATTATATAAGATAATTTCTTAGTTTATAATATATATAATAAAAAAATATAAAATATTTGAAAATTTAAGATTATTAAATTTGTTTCCTTCTAAATGGGATGGGATAGAACAGGATGAGATTGGGACGGGATAATCAAACCCATCACAGGTTTGGGATGAGAATTTGTTAACGGGTTTGGGATTGGGATTAATCAAACCCGTCCCATTGCCATCCCTAAATAAAATGCATTGTTAAACTAGGCAGGAAGTAATGTGCAATGAATACAATAAAAACAATTCAGCAACTCAAATGGACCCTGGGGGTTCCCTTTTGGGGTCCATTCAGAACACCTCTGTGGCCACCAGGGTCATTACTGTAGCAATTCTCAAAAGTGAATAAATTTGATATTTTCCCCATCAGGATGAATATATAACCAGTGGTTTATGACATCAAAATTATCTTACCAGATGGAACAGCCCAAAACCCAGCAAGACCTCGGAAGTGATCTATACGGCATTCATCATAGAGATTATATGCGCGTTGTATTCTCTGTATCCACCAAGAAAACCCATCATCCTCCATGGCCTTCCAATCATATAGAGGACTGTGAAGAGAACAATGGAACATATTGCTATCAAGTACTTGCAAATATTATAATGGTGTCCTGCAGAAGTGAATAAACTTTAACCAAGAAACTTTAACACTTTGGGTAATGGAATGAAATTTACTTGCTTGGTTATTCATATACAGTATTTTTTCTCTTTTTGAGAATATTCAAAATTCTTGGGATTTGATTGCTTAGGGCACTATTATTAGATATGAGCATTTTCTTAAATGTAGCTTATCATGTGTGTATCTGACTAAAAGGCACCAATGTAGATTGGGTTTTGAAATTTAGCATTTAATTAATTCAAAAATATAATTGGGAATTAGTAATAACATTTTGCTGATATCCTGCACAGCCTTTAATTTATTCTGCTTCTATGCTATGTAGTTTGGATGAGCCTGTTTCCCAGATAGAAAGTGTTGTAGAATTCAGAATGATGCATGCAACAGCTTAACAGAAAATATGCATGTTGGCAGGTTGATAACTGAATCTTGTATGTATAAAGTACTTCAAGATCATCATTAGACAAATAAAAAAACATCTAGCAAAACAGATCATTCGAGATGCATAATAATGAAGTTTATTCATCATAAAAAAATGTACAATTAAGCAAGCTAACTACGTGATAAATTTCATCAACCGAATAATGCTCTACATAGCCTTCTGTTGTCTAACAATATTACGAAGGTAAAAAAATTATATTAGTAATGGATTTGAAGCATTTCAAAGTACTTATATTATGCACTTTGCAGGATGCAGCAAAAATGCAATAAGGGAGATATATGAATGCTTTGAAGAATTGTATATCGAAAATGTGCTCCTATCAGTTAAAATTTAAAAAGAAACAAGTTGCTGGCCAATAGTTGCAAATCTTCTATGCTGGCCAAACACCAAACAAATTAAAAAAATGCTTTTAATGAAGGACCTAAAGTCACCAAACAACCGGCAAACATCACAATAAGGACTTTATCTGATAAACTTCTATTCACTGGAGGGAGCAACATAATCCATAAAAAATCAAATCCAAGCTACAACTTTCAACTATATAGGCAAAAAGGACAACACTGATACAACAGAGTTAGATCCGTCAATGGGTCGGGTCCGGTCAGGACAACATTCATACAACAGAACTAGACCTGTCAATGATACAACATTCATACCCGATCTGATAAGAAGAGCATCTCATGTACCCAAGACCTGATATGGATCCAAACCCAACTGACACGCTTACACCCGATTTGAAGAAGTGTACATCTAAAGCTCTAACAACAAGCTTCTCCAAACCCATCAAGGAAATGATGAACTTGAGACACCGTGGATGGTAGGTTCCTCTTCACCAGCTTTACATTCTCTCTTCATATTTTCTGTACATTCCATCGCAAAGCACTCAAAAGTCTCCTACTCTGAGTTCATCACTTAGAGAAACTTTGATATCTATAATGGGTTGCTTCAATTGTCCATCTCAACTGAGATTTGTTGACTTATCTGATTTAGTTTCCAATATGAGATTTTGACAGAAACATCATGTATTCATCTTTTTGTGTAAATGAGAAAGCTTTGGGTACAGCCGTACAGGTTGTGAAAGCATTCGGGTCTGACCCAGTCCAACCCGGTTCTGCCGGGTCTGGACCTGTGCTTGTTTTGCTAGGGATCCGGCTGACCTTGGAGAGGGTCCAAACCAGACGGGTCCTATGTCGGGTCCGGTCAGGGTCCGGGTCCACCTTGATCCATCCCAAACCTGACCCATTGACAGGGCTAAAAGAACATGATCGCTAATACGTAGTAGTCAATATTTCAAGGGAAACCGATGAAGAAAATATCTAATTAGCAATCATTAGTAGCCTGATACACCAAAAATGTGAATGAAGGTATTTGGCAATCAAATAAAAACCTGCCCCACAGTTGGCCAGTTTCACTGAAAGCGTCAGGGGGGACACCGCTGACCAAAAAGGGAAAACCAGTTCTGTCCTGCACAAAAAGATGGAAAATCGACAAAAATAAGGGGTGGAAGTAGAAATCTTTCAGGATTCCATTCAGAATATCATAATCATTCATAATTATCCACCCACCAGCATGAACAATCTTTTGTTTGCCCAAACATCCGCGCTGTGATAGCCTACATAAATAGGCATGTCTCCCATGATCCTGATGCCCTTCTTCTGAGCATAATCTCGAACTTTCTGCCACTGTCTTTGAAATAGGAACTGTTGGGCAATAAATATATCTATCTGCATTGCAGAAATTAGACTAACATGAATTCTGGAAGATCAAGAAAATCAGCATTCTAAATATGGCAAAATTTAACTTGTAAAAATATTTTTTACAAAAAATAATGAATAAATGATTGTCCTCCCATAAATATGTCGTAAACAGTCATGAAATGAATAGATTACTCGGCAATTAATACTCACAAAAATTTTATGGGTCTGGTAAATATTTTCCAGGGCATTGAGATGTCGATTTTTTAAAGGTTCAGGCCAGTCATTCCACGCAAATGCATTAAGGCTGTTGTCAATGGCTGCAAAAAGAGCTGCATCTTCTAGCCATCCTAGAAGTAAAAGAAATGCAACTGAGTGATAATACATAAGCTTGAAAATCCTACAGATACATTTGCTCATGTGGCATCATGGAAATTTAGAAAATATCCATGTGTATGGTTGTCTAGATGTGTGTCCATGTACTAATCTGTATGCAAAGAATGGTTCATTTAACTGTGTCAAACATAAGGTTTAGAAATTAAAAGAAATTATTATTAATATATAAACCTGTACTAATTAATCAAGAGAAACTCTCAGCAATTCTTTTTAAGAGACTCGTGAAACCAAATACATTGTCAGGAAGCAGATTACATAAGTAATTCTTGAAAAGAGTAATGAAACAGGTGTACTACTGACATTTTGCATCCTCCATGATGAGTAAAGCATTAAATACTAGGGAAGGAAGATTTATTTTCTTTTATGGTGTTACTAAAACTAAATGCCTGAGGTGTAATATGATAAAGTTCACCTGAAATTTCAGGTTGTTTACGAAAATTCTCAAATTGCTTTTTTAGTTCCCCTTGACTTGAAATGAGTCTTTCTGCAGCCTGAAAAAGTAATAATGTCAAGTCTAACAAAAGTGGCAGGTAAACTCTTCAATAGATAAATTACTCTATAATTCATTTCTAAGGAACTTGTAATGACAAACATTGAAAATAGCCAAACAGCAATGATAATATAAGGGAGCAGCATGCATTAGCTCTAGCATGAATACATGACAAGACTAATAAACTATTGGGGGGGAGGGGGGAGGGAGGGGGGATGTTTTCTTTCTTCAGGCCCTAAGCAGTACCTCATATGATCTGGCATAACAAATAAGGCTTCACACATGACATTGTACATGTTTGTTAAAACTTATAAGTTGTAAATTATAGCTTTTAGCTTAAAATAAACAATTGTTGCATGTTTGTTTAACCTTATTAAAACTTATTCAAGCTAAAAACAACTTTAAAAGTCATAATCTCTAAGTTGGGTTAGAAGTGCTTTTCATATTACAACTTATGGATTATTTTGAAAGATTATCTGTTGGACATTACTACCCTTCACTTTATTTATTAAGGACAAGTCTTTTCATCTCCTCTAAATATTCCTTTCATCTTTCAAAAATTTGAGGTAACTCATGTAAGATTAAACCTTTAGATTGTAAATTTTTTTTTTTTAGATAAAATTTATATTATAGTTAGAATATTTTAGTTGTGGTTTTTATTAATAGAGATCAAGTTCTATGTTTTTGTTTCTCAGGTTCTATTTTTTTAATTAATGTGGAATCCAAGATGTCATTAATTTTTTTACATATTATTTAATGTTAACAGAGGATGAGTGGGTTATCAATTTATCATCATTTTATAAGTAAAACCATATTCTTTTATCAAAGAAAAAGTAAATTTAACTTCTACATTTAGAAGATGTATTTTTGACAATTACACAACAAAAAGCTATTTTACAACGTATTCTAACAAACATCCACAACTGTTTATTCTCTGCTTTTCAACATGTCAATTGCTTTTAAGAAAAGTTATAATCTACAATCTATAAATTATAATCTATAAGCTGTAAATTTAAGTTACAACAAACATGACCATTGTTGTATGGGGAAGACCAAACCCACAGAGATATAAGATGCTTTCATTTACTAGAGGAGTGCTAATCAATCAACTAATAAATACAGAGAACAAAGACAACAGGGAGCCTACTTACCTCAGCATAACCCATTCAATTGATAATATGACATCACAACTATTTTTTAGTAGGTTGAAATCAGAAATTTCTAGTTGGGTAGTTATATTTCTCATTGAAATTCCATTTCAAAAGGATCTAATAAAAAAAAGTCCCAATTAAATAATTCAATGGGTGACACAATGGGTGACACATTTAAATCCCAGTTGAAACCAATAGTCACATCTTCATGTGAGACAATCTCAAAAGTTAAACTCATGGCCAGAAGCCCTAACACAAGCATGATTTTGGCTAGTAATTTTATAAAACCTTAATGTTGGCTAACACAATCATGTTACAAAAAGATAAGTAGGAAAGAAGATATCAATGCCTACTATACAACATACTTTTCTTCATTGCTACTCCATCAATGCATCAATCTTCTAATTGTTTACCCAACACGGTGAAAAGTAACAAACCCTTCACCGTCTGACATGATCCTCCAGGATAAAACTACAGTTATAAACATCATTTCTACACACTAAAGGGAATTTTTACCTTTTCATTTATTTTCGGACAAAAAAAACATAGTTAATTCATGCATGACTAATAATAAACTCGCACAACATCTTCTGGCCAATAACACATTATTAAGCTGCGGTAATAAAATCTAAGAAAACAAAACATTTGATTTCAACTTCAGTGATTTACCTTGGCTATCAAAGGATCCTTTATTTCAGCCACCTCAGCAAAATGTACATACTCTGAGTCCCTTATAATGATCCAAAAGTGGCAAGAGCAAGTCTGTCAAAAACTATCAACTGACAGTTTTTTACAGTATATCAATAGTGTCCAAAGGAACCTTACATTGGCTCCGGGAGCTCATCTTTTGACAACAAGCCATCCTTGACAAGTTCACCTAATGATATCAAGAGGGTGTTGCCACAATTGGCATCCTGCATGAACCCATGTATTACTTTATGAATTATTTAAGACTTAAAGAATAGATTAAACAATGTGACAAATGTTAATATGACATAACAGATAGAAACATAAATATTCTTAATTTCTTATTCAACTGCAAAGTGTTCATGGCAATATTTTCTTTTCTTTTCTTTGTGATAAGTTAGATATCTAATTATAACTTTTCATACTAAAGCTCAACATGTTAAACATGATCATATTTAAGAAATTTTCAAGTTTGGACTTTGGAACATTCTAATTACCTGACCAGCATAAGGGGAACCATCTTCATTTGACTTCCTCCCTGGAGGAACAAGTGGAAGAACCTGCAAGCAGGAGAGAGGATGCACAAAATCAAAACTGAAGATGGAAACAGTAGACATTACAGAATAGAACAATTAGGTAAAAAAAAGCAAAAATAAAAAAACCAAAATTGAATCGCAATAACTCCGTTTATATCAAAACACATAAGATCTTGCCTTTTTTTTTAAAATTCCTTGGATATTTTGTATATAAAGTAGAAACATTTGAACAACCGAATACTTGACAGTCATTGTCAATGCAGTCAACATATATGCATTATCTGAACATATCATACAATTGTTCAGCAATTCTGTGCAATTTTTCTATTCCTTTTATGGATTCAATTTAATCATACAACTTCAATCCCACACATTACAAAGGCAATGATAATGCATAAAGATTTGAACACAACCAAATGCCACTACTTAAAAGAAAAATATCAAAGATTTTATCTTCTTTAATTCTACTTTCTTGTCAATCTTCTCTTCATCCTCATACCTAATGCCCTATTTGGGTAGAAAATAAAGGTGGAATAGGATGGAATAAGGGTGAATAAGTCCAAAACATGTTTGATGAAAGGAACAGATGGGTATAGCTATGCCAAAATAGTTGGGAATAAGCCGGTATTGGTATTCCAACCCCCCCCCCCCCCCCCCCCCAAAAAAAAAAAAAATTGTGTTATTCCACCCTTCCACTAGTGTAAGAGAGGTTCACATGTTAAATTTTGTTATCACATCTTATAAATTAAGAAACTCACATGTCAAATTATTTTTTAACATTTTATAAATCTTTATCCACATCTTACCACATCTTATTTATATTTTATCTGCAACTTATATGTGATCAATCAAATAACAAAAACTTCATTATTATATTTCTCATTGAAAATAACTAAAAAATACAACCAAATAGAAAATGTATTTTATCCCTTATCTACAGTAAAAACAATTATGTATCCCGGGATGGCTTATATCATTATCCAAATCCGGGGTTAAATCATTCCCTCAATTTTCCCAATAAAAACAAAAAAACAAAACAAAACAAACTCCCAAATCCATCACATTGTTTTATTAAAGAACAAATGCCCATCAAATTTTTTATAACCAACCAAAAAAAACACATCTTTCCTATCAAAAAAACATTACAGAACTACATTTCCCTCAAATATTTCAACGATGAAAAATATGAATGGTTTCCTACCCACAAAACCACAATGTTAACAAAAGGACATGAATTCGTTATAACAAAAAAAAAGATCCAAAATTTTAACAAATAAACACAAAGAAAGATCGAGAGGACCTGCCAAACAGTGCAACCGGAGCAGTGAAGCCAGTCCAAAAACCGGAGTGCCTCCTCCCCGAGATCCCCAATTCCGTGGGGACCCCTCAGCGAAGTCGGGTGGAGCACAACCCCCGCCCTCCTCCGCTCCTCTGGATTTTTCGACGGAAACCTAGATCCGTAGTCGTCCGGAAAGTCATCGCCAACTCCAACCTCCACGGGAGAGGCGGTTTCAACCGCCCGGGAATGAGGAGCGGCGTATGATCGCCTTCGGCGGTGGAGGGACCTGGGATTCAACGATTGAGGAGGGGAGACGCCGGACTTGGTGGGATTCGGGGAGACGGTGGACCTGAAGAGGACGGACGAGATGGAGAGTGAGAGAGACGCCATTGATTGGGGGGGATTGTGAAGCGAGTGTTTTGTTTTAAATCCTGGGCTTTCTGGGCATCGCTGGTTCTGGACCGTTGGGTAGTGATGATGATGTCATCCGCGACGTGGTCTGGATCGTTCCAGATCGGATCGGACGGCTGTAGTGGCGGCTGTGGTTTTCGAAGTGGAGCCGAGAAACTCGTGTGATGGTCAGACTTTTTGTCCGGATATCGAGATTTCATGTCCTTAAATATCTTTTTAGCTTTAGAAGTACTTAATTAAAGATCATTTCTAAATAAACAATAATAATATTTCTTGATTTAATTGTTGGATTTATCATGATCGAACTATGATCTCATCGTTATACCATAAATTATGAATATATAAATATTATATATATATATGGAAACCGATTATGTGCGACGAACGGCATGTGCGGCAGCAATCAAGGGCCGTCGATTACGGGTCTATCGCATCGAACGATCGGGTGCGATTCACATCGATCGTCGGATGCGATAAACCCGTGATCAGACGGTCCACATCGCAATCACATCTATCGTTCGTCGCACCTAATCGCGAACGTATGTATATATATATAGAAGTGATGAGGACTAGCCCTGCTGATCGTCAAATCTATAGTCTTTTGATTGGACGGATGTTGATAAATTTAAAAAAATAAACAAAAACTCAAACGAATAGGTGCGTAATCGGCTCATTCCGTGGCACGTCAATTTGATCTTCAATGTCTTTCACATTATGTCAGACAACATTTATTGTTGAATTCTGTGGCATGTCAGCATTCAACAAAAAAAAATGCCACAACTACAAAGTGAAAATTTCATGACAAATTTTTATAAATTTACATATTTTTATTAAAATTTATATGGGAAGATAATACATCCATTATCTTACTTATTTATAGTAATTGCAATTTGTCACATGAATATATGATTTATATCAATTCACGAGTATTTATATTTTTTGTGTATCATGTTCAGTAATCACATATTTATTTTTGATACACAAATGTTTTATTAATAAGACTCGAATCTTTTTAATTATATATTTAATGACTGCCAAGTAATCCCAAAATTATTATTTTTCCGTGAGTTTTCATTTTTCAAATAAAAAATTGAACATTGTATGGTTATTTCAGTGTCTCATCATGATTTTTTTTCAAAAGCTTTGCATTAATTGTAGTGAATAAGACCATACAGTATCTGAAGAGGATAAATTCCCCTTCAATCAACTGGAGCAGGTGGAGCCTCTTTGCTAGATTTGAAACCGGTCAAATTCGATTCCCACTCACAGAAAATCAGGGGACACCCAGTGGTAGACCCAGAATTTTTTTTGCTAATGGAGGCTTAAATAATATTACTTACATTCATAGATATAAAATTAATTTTTAATTAATCAGTTATTTCAATATTAAATATTAAATATATTTTTTTCTAATTATATTAATCAATACCGTTAAATCATTTAGTAGTGGTATTTGTTTAACGCGTTTATACATAATAATTTTTTCAGTCCATACTCAAATTAACTATTTATACTCTATTAAAGTGACACTCGATATAATTTTTGACACTTTCTATACATGAATACATTTTTTTCATTTCATTTTTTTACAAAAGTATGTACTTTGTTAGATAAGATATTTAAAAAAAAAAGGATGAACTGAAAATAGGACTACAAAAGGGACTTAGATGTAACATTTTCCTTTTGAAAAATGACAACCCACAAAAAAAACAATAATTTTGGGTTTTAATTGACCATCTTATCTGACGTAGTCATATTAAATATATAATTAAAAGAATGAGTCTTATTAGTAATAAAAATGTGTAAAGCTATAAAAATTTGTCATGAAATTTTCACTTTTTACGTGTGCCTTTTCTTTTTTGAATTTCTAAATAAAATAAAATGTCATAAAATATTGAATAAAGGAAAAGATGGAAATTCAACAATAAATGTTGTCTCACACAGTGGCAGAGCCAGGATTTTTACAAAGGGGGGGCATAATGTGATTTATATAAATATTTTTTAAAATTATATCATTATGTTTTTTTATTTCAACACGTATAAAATGAAATAAAGACATTTATAAAAAAATATATCACTTAATAATTATAAAAAATAATTATCATATTTTAAAACGATATGTCATATTTCATATTGATAATTCATAAAAAAAACGTCAAAATATAAATCTAATAAGCAATACATAATTTTAAATTTGACTTCGATGAGGTTTTATATTTTGAAAATGTTAAATGATTTGATTATTTTATATATTTATACAAATATTTTAAACTTTAAATAAATTAGTAACAATTATGAGATATTTAATGGAACAAAAAGTAAAAATTATTTACAGATAAAAATTGATATTAGAAACCGTTGAGATATAAAAAAAAAAAAATTTAAAATTTTATTTTTTTCAAGATGGGCACCTAGGTGAAGACGCTGAGAAGTGGAATCCATGCTTCTATAGTTGTTTGTTGGATATGGATAAAAGGAGGCTCGAGGGTAAATGAAAAAGAAGAGTTAAAAATGACTTTTGTGTTATGTGAATGGGAAAGAGTTAATTAAAAGAAGGGGTGAGTGCACACCATACACATGAATGGTCCAGATGGATAATAGATGGTTGTTCTAATTTAATTTAATTTTTATTTTATTTAGTTATGAGTGGTTGTTGTTTAGAGAATTTCATATGTAGAAGGGGCCTATGATCTATGGACCCTAATTAAAATTAACTTACCATAAAAAAATTACAAAGACCTAGAAACAAATTAAAAGGATATGCAAATAAATTAAAAAAATTCAAGGGGGACACATGCCCCCAGGCCCATGGTGGCTCCGCCACTGGTCTCACATAGTGTGAAAGGCATTGAAAGTCAGGCTGACGTGCAACGGGATGAGCCGGTTACGCACCTATTCGTTCGAGTTTTTTTTTTTAAATCATCAACGTCCATCCAATCAAAAGATCATAGATCTGACGATCAGCGTTGCTCGCCGCACGATGGGTGCACGACCGCACGATCGCACCTCATCACTCCCCAATATATATATTATATATAGTAGGGTCATATCATATGCATCTTTCCACTAAAAAAATATCTAGTTTCCTTACCTTTGATATTTGATAGTCAACTACTCAAGCAAATAAGTACATTTCATTACATTTGATGATTATCTCAAATATTACATTTTTATTTAATTGGAGGGAGATATTTGATATGTAATTTTATTTTTAAGAATCTAATTACAAACTCTGAATAAAAAGATTCATAAAAATTTATTTAAAATATTTATAAATAATCGAAACTTCCCTTTTGCACTAAATGGTAATGGAGAGAGATTAGATGGCTGATAGAGGTGGCATCAATAGAAGAGTGGTGGTTGACAATGAGGAACAAATTGTGAATGAGAGAGAGAGAGATTGAGATAGAGGTAACTTTTCCAACTTGACCATAGAGTCATCTACGGGGCTCCGTCTAATATAAAAAAAAATTGAGGGAGGAGAGAGAACAACATGGGAATTTGATGTGATAATGGAAGAGAGATGGCCAATGATGGAGAAGAGAGAATATTGAGTTAGAGAAAGAGAATGTATAGAGAGGGGGGAGGGGTTTATGGAGTAGCCACTATGGAGTAGAAGGGATGGTCGGTAGAGGTGATGCTGAGTGAGACTAGATGACGATGAAAGAGAGAGAGAGTAATGAGAGAAAGGGAGTAAGGGGGGGGGGGGGAGAGAGAGTTGTTGGATTTATGTCTTAATTTGGTGTATCACATTGAATTACTAAATGGTATGTTAGTTCAAATTTGATCTTAATTAATATTTTAGTGAATCTCCTAAAATCAAGGAATCAAGATGTGTTAATTTTTTCGCATGCAGATTAATTAGAGAGAGAGTTAGAGATTTATCATTATAAATACTCTATAGGATTCCATAACAAAACTTGGCAGGAATGTAGAGATCCAAAGAGAGATGTTGAGAGGGTTCTATGAGAGAAGAACTCTACGAGAGAGTTTATGAGTCTTTTAATGTTTTGTATCTCAATTATTATAATTAATTTTCTATTTTTGTTCTATGGATGTAGGCCTAGGTCGAATCACGTATATCTTGTATTCTTCTTATAATGGTGTTCTCTTTGTTGAGGGTTTCCGTAAATTTGTTTTCCAAAGTGGCATACCATCGATAAATTTGTTGTTGGAAATTCCAACAATGGTGGTGTCGTTTCGGGTTCAACGTGAAGGGAAAAAAACAAACATTAATCTGTGGTGGCATGAATGGGGCCATTCATGTTGGGCTCCCAATGGTGCACTTCACTTCACTGTAGCCAGATGTATGCCATCAGGAGATGATGAGTTGAGGCATCAGCACAGGTGCGGATCTACGCATATAGACACGTGCAGAGGCACGTGCAAAGACATGAGAAGTGAGGCAACATGCAATGACAAGCGCGGAGTCATGGCACGTGATATTGATGTCAAGTTCATGCGGATTGAGGAAGAAGATGAAAGAATGCAACTCGAAGAAGACGTTCTAAATTGAGTAATCCAGGGGCGGATCTAAGTGGGGGTTTACAATGGCCATGCCCCCCCCCCCCCCCCCCCCTTTTTTAATCTTGTTTTATATGGGTTTCATTTGGGCTTGTGTATCGGAGAGAGAGATCAAAGAGAAGGAGCAAGAAGAATTAATGAAGTCTACGTTGGTCTTTGGCTTTATTTTTTTTATGCTTAGTGGAGTCTACGTTGATCCCACCAACAAGTCAACAACTAAAATTACTCAAGTCTTTTCTACAATCTAAAACTCCTATCATACATATTTTTATTTTCTTTAAATTGTAAACATCATCCAATGAAGTATATGCTTTGATAAAATGTGTATATCGCTCTATTTCAAATTGAATAAATTAATTTTTAGTAAGTGTAAAACAATTTAACTTGATATATATGAATGTATTAAACTGTAAAAAAAATTGAGTGTAACAGCATCCTTACTTTAAATCTACCAAGAGAAACAAAACAATATGGAGCTCTGGTATAAGCAAATATCCATGCTCATCTTTTAGCCTCATTGGACTGAACTCTTATGAGAACCATCATCTCAATGAGCTCAATATTTGATCAACAAACAGCTCATGGGATGTTGTATCTTTGTAGGGATGGGCGTTCATATGTATAGCCCGTTTTATAGCCTCTCAACAGTAATTCCTTTATGTATTGAATTTTAAAATTTAATTAGACATAATTATAGACTAAAATATGTGATGAATTTGTTTTGGCTCCTCCTTGCAAGTATTTTTGGTTCCACCCTGGAGTTATCTCCCGTATATAACATATAGTACAGAACATATATATGCATAATCCGAACAAAGGAATACAACTAAAAAATATTTAATTATACATGTTAGAATTAGAAATTGAAGAAAATTAATCATTTGATGTTATTTGGATTTGTATCCAATATTTATAGTACAGGAAAGAGAAATATTGAAATGATTAAACTACCCTTAATATATTTAATAATATCCATATATATGATTTATGAATGTACACATACTATGCTGAATAAAACAGTAACATACAAAAACATTGTCACTATGACCCCAAGTAATAAAGATTATAATGAATCATCCAATCCAAAAACCTCTCTTGATTTCATGCCATTACACATTTACACTCGTATATAACTATATCTAACGCAACATCTACATTAGAATATTTAATTAGTTTTTACAATAATCCACCAAACTCTATTAATTGATGATCAACGGCATTATATTAGTATAAAATCTCCAGCGAAGGATCCGCATCCGAATCATTGTTTAGATGTCGTCGATCCAGTCTGTGGGGTCGGTGTCGTAGAAGAGGCCGTCGACGAGGTTGTCGATGAGAGAGTCGACGAAGGAGTTGCAACCGAGGGTGAATATCCTCCCCACTCTGTTCCTGTTGCTCGAGAACCAAGCGAACACCGCCGCGCACAAGACCGCGCACAAGCACACCCCGCCCGCCTCCGCGATCGCCCCCACATCCATCTTCCTGAACACCGAGTTTCCCGTCAGCAGCTCCACCGTCACCGTCCCCGTGAACGCCATCTGAAAAAAAATTGTCGTCAAACACAGTACCATTTTCAGCCTCAACTGCATTAGATAGGTGTTTTGAATTTTTTTTTAAAAGTGTTATTTACGGCCCTTTTTTTCAAACACAATTCCAATCCAATATATCTAGTTAGTTTAGATATGAGTTAGGTAGATTGTAAGTTTGAAAAACTAAAAATTTAGAAACTCATAATCAAACACATTTAGATATTTTAGCTTTTTAGATCACAATCTTTCTTTTTATGCCAAATATATCTTGAGGTTGAAAATCTAATCAAACATAGTTTTTCAAAAGTTGAGTTAAATACGTAATATTATTAATATTATTATTTTTAAATACATATTTATCTAAAGAAATGTGTATATATATTTATCTAAAAAAATATATAATTTTTTGCTAATCTCACAGATATTATTAAATAAATTTTTTTTTATATAAACTAAGCAACTTAAAAAAAATTATTGTTGAATTAAATAGCCAATAAAAAATGAGCGTAGATATACAAAAGAAATATGTACTATATATCGAAACTGAACCCGTGAGGTTTAAGATAATAAGATAGAGATCATCCTTTATATCAAAATTAGATCATTCAATCAGGGATTTAAAGTGATAAAAAAAATATCATGTCATCAATATATTACATACATATTATAACAAAAGTAATATGAATGTAATAATAAAATGATTTCCTATATAAAAAAATCTATGTCGCATAAAGTTATCATTCAATTTTGCAAATAAAAAAACAACTTTACATGGAAAAAAGGAATAAAAATCCAGAAAAAAAAACCAATTGAAACAGATCACACACTTTTTATTTTCAAGTCCTTGTATACTACATGATTTAATTGATCCCTCACTTTTTCATATTTCAGTTTAAATCTCCATATTTAAAGGATATATTCTTTTTAATCGCTTCTATGGACTAAAAACAAAATAAAATAATTTAGTGATAGGTTCATCTCAGAACTTTTTAAATCTAGACTAAAATTGAAATATTAAAAAGTGTAGGATCGATCATTAAATCATATAGTTTACAGGGATTAAAGCATAAAAAACCTAAACTGGATTTGCTACCATGGCAAGGCGACCGGAGAGGGTCTCGAAGTCCTGTGTCTTCTTCGAGTTCTCGATGTAATCGACGAGGGAGGCGAGGAAGGGTGACACGTCGGCGTCCTTCCTCGTCCTGATCACCACGTCCCGACCGTACGATCTGAGGGTGCACACGCGCGGTTGGAGGACGATCTTCGTCGACGAAGACGGTGTCCCCTCCAACGCGGGAAGCTTCGGAGGCGGCGCCGCCGATCTCTGAGTCTGCCGAAGCTCGCAAAAGATCGCCCGGGGAGCGGCGGCGGCGGCGGCGGCCATGGCTAGAGATGAATTGGGGATCTCGCGCGGGGGGTTTGAGAGGGTCTCCGATAATACGGGGGAGATTTTTTTTCGAGGTTGCTTAGGAATCCACGTCTCACTGTTTAGAATCTTGTTTTTTTATGTGCGTTTTTATGGCGGGGGCTATCGTGGCTCACTGTGCGACCGTTCGCGTTGTTGTCTTGGAAAGTAAAAGAAATCGAGAGAGAAGGAGACAACACACGTTGCGTGTGTGTCTCGCTCTATGTGACCTCCAATGTCTCGCTCTATGTACTTAGGTGGGTCGCATGTTGACCCGAACCTGATCTGAAAGATCCGATAATCAAAATATGTTAGCTTTATATCCACCTTGATTTGATTTTATGGACTCAATGAATCCAACCCAAATATTGTGTGATTTTTTATGATTCAACCCAACCATCTATGATCCAAGTCATCCAACCAGTATTTATAATTAAATATTCAATAATCATTAAAAATTTCAAATATAAAAAAAATGTTTGCCTTGACATAAAAATAAAATAATCCTAATCATATTCCAAAATTATTTACAATATATTGGAGTCTATTTACTTAAACTCATCATGCAAAATTAGAAATGAAAAAATCAAAGCAAAAAAAATGTGGTCTTTACGACCATAATGCAGTGCTTTTCTCACTAATACAAAACCCTCCTCATCTTCTTCTCCTCATATTCCTTTCATTTCTCAAACCCTTTATTTTCTTTCCACAAAAAAAAAAAAAACCATTGTTCGGCTCTTAAGAAGTCCCTTGACCTCTTCAAGTATGTCCTCTCTTGGTTCTATCTAGTCTTGCTAGTGGATCGACTCGGACCAGATCCGAACCCGATAAAATGGGTAAAATATCCGACTAGAAAGACCCGACAATCAAACGGGTTGACATGCCTAGTTGTACCATCATACCAATGAAAATGTTATAATGCACCACATTTTTTATTTTTTTAAAAATCATATACCTCATTTTATTTTATTTATGTATTTTTATGATGGATAAAATACATGTTCTAATTAATTGTATGATATCATTAATTGAAAATGTGAAAATGAAATCATTAATTTTCAAGGGTCACCTGCCTCCATTTTTTTTATTCCACATTATATTATACTAGTATAAACTATTTAAGTCAACATGGACTCATCCACTAAACATGGGCTATAGGGCCCATTGACAAGCCCAGAGGGCTTTTTTTTTATGTTTTTTATACGGCCATCAAGGCTCGAAACCAAGTCCTCCACGGAAGGAGGGTGTCCTCAACTGCTCTGGTAAGCCGGGCGGGGACGAGCCTTCTCGATTTTATGGAAGAAGTGTTGAAGTAATTAAAATAATGAATTACTTTGATCATATTATTCAGTTAATTTGAATTTAAATTTCTATTTTAAAAATAAATATTTTGAACGCATTTATTTATATTCATGAATATATACACTAGATCTAAAGTACACCTTTCAATGTACATATTAGGTTCAAGGTAAATCTTTGATGCATTTATTCATACATGTGTAATAGGTTCAATTACATGAACAACAATATAATGCAATTATACAACGAAAAACTATAGAAAAAATTCAATAAGTGTTGAGATCCTTAAACAAATTCACAACTCTCATAAGAGAAGAAACTCAAAAATTTTATTAATAACAACTGAAAATCCTATATTACAAATCTCTCCTTTCATAAATTCAAAATTGTTAAAATTAGTAAAAATAGAAGTTTGTTAAAACTAACTATATAGGATCCTAATAGATCCTCGAATTAATAGAAATCAAATCACAGTTCTTATGATAAAAATATCATAAATCTAAGAATTTACTAAAAATAGTAAATATACTATTTTGAGGGCCTAAAAATAGAAAAAATAGAAAAATAAATGACATAGCAACTACTCTAAGATCTCCTCAATACTCCAGTAAAAATTTCATAAGATTCCGAGTTCGGGACACATTTGATTTCTATTTGACAGTTTTTCTATAATTACTTAAAAATTTCAAAAGTTGACATTTTCAGATTTTATCGCTTCAGGAACGCGTCAATCACCCTTTCTGCATCAGCAATTATTGTTTGTTTATGTAAATACTTAACATTAACTCATGTATTTGATTGCTCATTCATATAGTAATTATTGATCCATGTATATGATTATGCCTGCACGTTATAATTGTTGAATCGAGATTTTAAATAATTGAGATGATAAATCTTAATTATACATACATCTATGCATATGGTAAATAGATCTCATTTTAAATATATCCTTGTTTCTTAAGTACTTTTATGGACTTAATGTGTATATTGATTTTCCAATGACAGTTATCCCCACTGTATATGTAGAGGAAAAATGATACATCCAAAAATAATTCAACACATCTTACTCGCTAAATGCCTAAAACCAAGAAATCTTTTGAGAGATGTGCGTGTATGGCTGAGATTGAAGCCGTTTACTTGGGACATCTTATGGCACAACATATTGGTGCACGAGCAATATATATATGCTCTGATTCAGTCTCTGTAGTCTCTGTAGTCTCTTTACTAATATCTTTAGAGGTGTTACCTATTCATCTACAGTATAGTGTAGAATTGCTATCGAAGCTGAAATAGGAAAAATGCTTAATTAGGGTGGTGAAAGTGAATTGTGAATCGGTGAAGCCTACTGATGCGCTAGCTCGACATGCAAGACAGGAGCGAGTTACTTGCCACTCTATTGGTTTAAATGATAGACGTGTTTCTAGTATTGTTAGGGATCATTCATATCCCACCAGGGATGTCAAAGCATATTTATGAGAACAGTTACTGTTGTAATTTTGTATTAGTTTGTACTCTGTATCCCTTTGTTTGAAGGGATCTACAAAAAAAAAAGTATCTTTTGAACGAGAGAGTTATTATATTCTGAAAAAATTTTTTTTTTATTTTTTATTATTTTTTTGTTTGAAAAGACTATGTATCCATAGCAGAGAGAAACATGGCTATTAGGCCCTTAACAGTTAGCCCTAGAGAACTATAGTAATTAGTCCAGATGATTGGATCATTTTTTCTCTCGTCCTACGCCCGACAAGAATCGAGGACGTGACCTCCCATAAAGGAGAGGGTGTCCCTGTCACTACGCTAAGAGTGCGGGACATTTCAGAATTTTTATTTCAAGAAATGATGTTTTGTCTATTCTTCGTGAGAAAATAAGTCCCCGTTTGGATAGTGGAATTGAGTTATTCTGGATAGATAACTATGCCAGTATAGATAACAAATCTACATAAATAAGAGATTTTCTGTTTGGCTGTGTTTTTTTATTCTCATTGGAAAACATAAGAATAAATATTGAATTGTTTGGTTGATAAAGAATAAAATATAAATAAAATGTAAAAAAATTGATTTGACATGTGAACCTTTTGATGTATAAGAAATGTTGATAGGTGAATTGACATAATAAGATATAAAAAGTTGATTTGACATGTGCGTTCATGAGAATAGATAAAGTGAATATAACTTATTATAGAAGTTATTTAAAATTATTATACTCTTTTATACTAGTTTAAACTGACTTAACAATACTAAATTATACTGTAAAAAAAAAAACTATTTTTTCTATTAATTTTATACTGTAAAAACTGTAAAAAAAAAAACAATACTAAATCACTTTCATATTAATTTTATACTAATTTATTCCGTCTCTCAAACGGGCCAAGAGAATGGTTGAGAGAAACACTGATCGAGATGATCGATAGGACGGTTAGCTGTGCTCAATCATCTCCAATCTGTCAGATGTTTGGGTAAACGTGGTGATCGATCAACCGAGTTCGATTGACCGATCACTAGTAGTCGATCGACTAACATGACTGATAACAAAACCATCACTTCCTGGCAGACAGATATGATGACAAAGATTAATGGAAAAAGTTAATCTGGGCTGCCACATGTTGAATGACAAGTCAATGCACCTACCGTAATGAAAAATGATATGTCCAGATTGTCCTATGAATAATTTTCAGTCATTTTTTTTTAAATATATACTCGTGTGATACATATTATATGAGAAGTGAAATGTAGACATTGAGAAATCAATACATATTTTTTATTTTTTTTGTACAAACAAAAAATATTAGTTAAGAATACATTACACTAATGGAATATATGCTGTAACATGATAATATATATATACCAATTGTGAAATCGAACTAAACTGTGGATATGATTGTAAATATGTCTGTGTATATCAACACTCGTAAATAATTCATTTACAAATCCGGTCAATGCGAACAAACAATGCAAGTGTGTTGTGCATCTAATCGACCACATGATTTACAATAAGATAAAATTATAGAATTAAGACTGAATATCCTTGGAAACATCTTCCTACATTCTCACAACCTCCAGTATCCTATTCGAATTTTTCAGGGTGGGTGATTCCTTTCATGTAAAAACAAACAGATAAACACAACCCACCCCCCCCCCCCCCCCCCCCCCCCCCCCCCCCCCCCCCCCAAAATCTTTAAAAAAACACAAACCAGAAGCTCTTTATTCCAAGCATGTGTCATGTATATTTGAGTAGGTCTGTTCGCATTCACTTTTCCTGTGCCTTTTTTTAATAATGGAACAGTTGTATTGTATGGCAACATAAATTTATTCAACTTGTCCAGAGGAGTAGGTGAGCCCTCTCGTAAATGTTGTGTTTACTCATCCAACTTCAATTTACAAAACTGGCCCTTCCCAGTTTATCAATAACTTCAATTTACCTCTATTTATTCAGATCAAGACATGTGAAGACATTGTGAGGTGAGATCAAAAGGCCTTGATAGAGAGATAAGATTTTAAAGATATGTTATTTTAATTTTAAAAGATAAAAGTCCGTTAAATGAATCATTATTTACATTCGTCAAAATTAAAACAAGAAAATAAGATACTAGTTCTTCTCACTTTCAATTCCAAATTATGATAGTTGTATATATTTTATCACTATTTTTTTTTATAACAAACAATATAAGTTACCATCTAGGTATACCCATACCAAACTAATGGAAGGGCTATTATGTAAACCCACACTCCTCCACGTGACCCCATGCATTTAATAAAGTTTTAATGAACCCACCAAAAAAATAATGGTTTTAAAGGGGTGCCAGATGCCACAGGAAGTAGTAGAGTGTCAATGAGGAGTGGGGGAGAGAAAGAAGAGGCAGGGCAGATAATGATGGATCATCCATGTCACTGGCTTAAGCTCGTTGTGAGGGCATTTCTATCTTGCTTGGGTTTGGATTCTGATGTTCACTTGGGTTTGGATCCCGATGTTCAGCAGCACAGCCCTTCCATGGAGGATGAAAAGAAAACCAGTGTAAACCCCTCTATCTAGATGTGTTTTGGATGTCCACCGGTTGAACCACCGTGATTCTTAAAATCTTGTGTGTCAAGAATTCGGTTTTTGAAATACATTATTTTTATTAGCTTTTCAATTATTAATTTTTTGTCTAAAAAAACAACATAGGTTTAAAAATTTAAATGTTAAAAATGTGTTTAGTATGTGTGTTTGAAAATATTTTGTTTTTTAAATATATAAAATGTCCAAACACGTATCCATATCCAAATGGAGTCCCTGATCCTGATTAGTTTTGCTGATAATTCATGGTATGTTTGCTTGTTTTGATTGTTTTTTCTTTCTTTTTTGGTGATGAGAACAGGAAGATAGAGTGCTAACTGAGCTGCTGAGGAATAGAAGGCCAAATATAAAATCTCCGAGCAGAGGCAGCGATCCACAGACCAACAGGCTTGAGCTTTAGAACCAGTTTTTTTTTTGCTTGTGATAGATTTGGAAGACCATAAATAGTGTACCTAAACTTAATCAAATCAGACTGTAAATTGTAATGGATGTTTGTTTTTACATGTTTTTCCTTTAATGATCTTGTTATGGCGAAGTTCTAGCGGGTTTTTGTTTTTTTAATTTTTATTTTTATTTTTATTTTTTTTGAAGAATTTTGTCATTTCTATTAGGGCCGTAACTCGGGCGGGTTGGGTTCGGATCAACCCGAACCCAACCCGAAATACAAACTACTCAATCCTAATACAACCCAACCCGATTTTTAACCCGGATTGCTCTAACCCGAACCCAACCCGTAATTAAATAAATCAACCTGTCAACCCGACCCAACCTGACCAACCTTCATCGACCTCCTCGCGGCCTTCATCGACATCTTCGCGGCCTCCACCACGGCCCTCTCCGCCCTCCGCAGCCACTCACCTACCACCACCACCCCCCTCGGCATCGCCTCCATCATCCTCCCGTACTCCGCCGTCGGCCTCGCGATCTTGAACTCCCCCGCGAAGTCTAGCTCCACAACGTACCTCCTCGAATCACTGCCGCCCCAACCGGTCCGACGATCACATCGATGAACTCGTGATTCCCTGGACATAGAACTCATCGACGACCTCCTCCACCTTCTTCATGAGGCGAATCCGGAACAAATCACCACCATCTGGATCTAGCAGATCATGGAGCATCACCGCCGGAGAAAGAAGGGACGGCCGCCGATCGACGGAGGCCTCATCGTCCGATCCGTCACAGATCTGATCAGGAGGGGGAAAAGAGATGACGTCGCAGGGGGAGGAGTCGTCCTCGTCGAAGCCATGGAGGAGGAGGAGGTCCGAGGGAGAGAGGGGAGGGAGAGAGGGACTGACGGCTAGGGTTATGTGTGGGTAGGGTTTTTTAATTTTTGGACGGTCCAGATTAGATAGCTTAAAATTGAACGGTCACGATGTTTCGGGTTTGGGTTGGGTCGGGTTGTGAGTGATGCCAACCCGAACCCAACCCGATTTGTTGACTCAACCTGAACCTGTCAACCCGAACCTGAACCTGATTTTTACAACCCAACCCATGTAAAAATCGGGTTCAACCCGTCGGGTTCGGGTTCAACCCAACCCAAGTTGTAGCCCTAATTTCTATTTTATAGTGAAAATAGTAAATGTCTGAACTTGGGGTGAGAAGACTGAAGAGTAAAACAAAGTACAAAATACAATAAAAATGAAAAGCAGAAAGTAAGAACATAGAAGAAAAGGTTTCTATTGGCGCTGGAAGGATCAACAAAGTCTATGCCTCCATGATTTGCCACCTCTCTTCATCAAAATGCACCAGAGGTGATACGAGTTCATACTTCATATATGTTTTCCTATTTCATACTTCTCTCATACAAGGGTAGCAAGTGTAATAGTTAGAACTTTGATACACCCAGACCCATTTGTAGCTCTACTTTGAGTTCCACCAGAGGTGATACGAGTGCATATACATTCATTATCATATACTTTTTATATAGTGAGAAACAGTCATACCTGGTTAACTAAACGTATTTTTCACTTGTATATGTTGATCCATAACTGGATTTATACAATCCATGAGACTATATACTTCATTTTTATGTATCTTACATTACATTATATGTGCATCTTAAAAAAATTAAAGCACATGAAAATTGCATGTGGAATTGCATATGGAGTGTCCCTAGTATTTTCCTGTACAATGTCCATATTCTAATTTTATGGACCAGCAATTCAAGAGTTTGTTTTGGTTGAGAGTAATAATTTATCAATTTGTGTGAAATAATTGCATTTATTTATGAATATTTCTCATGGATTGTTGAAATCTCAATTTATATTAGTATCCCAAAGAAAACGAATTTATAAACACTAAAAATGTATATCATTTTCACATTCCTATTAAAAATATAATACACATATTTGAACCAAAACGGATAAAGGTACCAAACTATAATTATGTATATCTGTCTAAATATCTCACTCTTGTGTTCCCATATCGATCATAATCCAAAGATCAATCATCATTTACAATCTCATATACATCTCTCTCATTGATTTTTTAAAAAATGTATGTACCTTTACAACAAAAATGTGAAATGCACACACAAATGAATTAAACTCCATCTTTTTCACAACCAAAAAAATAAATGTCTAAATATCTCACTTGTGCTTGCCCAGTGTTTGGATCCGAAAATCTAAAAATCCCTCACCGTGGATCCAAACATATTTGAGAGTTTGACATTACGGACATGTTTAATGCATTTTATTCACAAAATAGGTCGTTTTTCACAAGCTCTCAAAACAATATTTCTCTAATGCGGTATTTCAACCCCAAGATTTTCATAACGCTAGCGCATGCACCACATTTCCAAGGAGACCTTTATTTCCGCCCCGTCAGTTATTCAACCCCCTTCAAAAAATCAGATTTTATTTTTTAAGGTAGAGGAACCCACCCCAGGTGAAGGAGCAAAACCTGTTGGCCGTCACCCTCCACTGGCATCACCTACGACCGACTGTGACTCCATCGAATGGTGGCTCTTCACTGATAACAACCACCCCTCGTCCCTGTCATGAAGCGACCCTTGTCAGACTCCATCGACATGACAACACCGCCAACACCTCCGACGAATTTGAGTGCTTCCCCCGAATTCCCCCGCGACCGCACCCACACATCGAACCTCCTCGATGTGGCGGTGAGGCCTTCCCCCGGTCGATAGCCATGGAGAGCGAGAGGGAAAGGCGGTGATCTTGTTGAGATTCGCGGTGGTTGCAGCGAACTCCGCATAGCTGATGAGCGACGGTGGAGGAGGACTACAGCAGGAGGTCTTCATGGCGGTGGTGAAGGTGCTGGGGGAGATGTGGGCATGGGGGAGGAACCACGTACGTGCAGTGGAGGCGTGACGGTGGCGTGTTGTTGGGGTGGTGATGGAGGGGGATGAGTGGAGGGTAGTGGAGATGGGAATGGTGGTGCTGGAGCTGGTGTGCGGATGCGTGGATGAGAGGGCAGAGTCAGTGCAGAACGGGGCAGGATTGGCAGTGGTGGCGGATGGGGACTCATTGGGCTAGAGAAGAAGGGAGGCAGAAAATAGAGATGAGCTTGACAATGACGAGTGGATTTGTGGGTTCACAGTTTTTTTAAAAATTGAAGGGGTCGTTAGGAGAACGGGGTGGGTTAGATATGTATTAGGGTGGGAATAAAGGACCCCCATTTCCAAATGAACCAGAGTGTATATTTCAATAGGGCAAAAATGGGGATTGCAAACAAAACTTACTTTCCTTGTAATGTGCTCTTCAAAGAGCAACTCTTCTCAAGATCTCAAAAGGTGTTGGAATTCCATTCTAAGGATTCTTATGGTCCCGGAGGATCCAGCTACAACAGAACCAGGAATGGAGAGCTCTCCCCCATTTTTCACTCAATTATTTGGTCTTAAGAATATTGATTTTAAGAACGAGTGATTGCCCTTCTCTAACCCTTACTGCCCAACCGAAGAGCAGAAAGCTAATGTGTCCACTTATTGAACAGGGACAATGTCTTATTTATATATACTCATATAAATCTTAACTCAAATACTAAAATGTTATTCCACTTAACAAAATATCTTGGCTGATATACTAAATCATTTCCGCATCTCTATAGTCTATACTAAGTTAGAGAAAATGAAAAAAAAATGCATTCAATTTATTTGAATATATATTTCATTTCTTGTGAAGGTACGTGCTTCATTAGGCAGCACATGCATTCAAACAAAATTCAAGACTACAAATTCACTACATGAATGATTGTCCATACCTTTTTTCCAAATGGATATAAATTTATCGAGTCCGGATCCAGTCAGGACTGGTTTCAGTCAATCCTGTCAGTACCGAACTCTACAATCTTTTAATCAAACTATACAGTTTATTAATTGAACTGCAAAGCCAATTGTTAAATACATATTCCACTCTCTTATTAAATCCAACTCTTATTAGATCCAATCAGTTATTAAATAAAACATGGATTCTTAATTATCATCAATATCCAATAAAAGAGTAAACATGTATCTAACAATTAGTTGTACAATTCGATTTATAAGTTGTGTAATTCAATTAATGGAATGTACAGTTCGATACTGACAGGACTAACCAAAGCGAGTCCTGACTATCTGGCCTCAAATTTATCCGCATGTAAACCTCAATGACAACTTAGATCTGAATAAGGTCTACTTGAATTAATGCTGCCCTAGACTGCTACTGGTAACCTCAATGACTGCCAAATATGTCAACAAGAGGCCCCCTATGGAATCCCTCACAGACCACAAACCAAAACCATTTATTATAAACGAATAATGGCAGGACGATCCCTCGGGCAGCTCTCACATGCTCTGATTTTTGTTTTCTGGTGTACTACAATGAAACTGTTGGTAGGTGTTGATTATCACATTCTAGAACTGGTGAATGGAGACACATGATACAACTGGTTGGGAATGTGACATATCATAAGAATAGCAGTATTAGTTGAAAGAATTACTTCCTCAAAACGCTAACAAGTAAAACTATAAATGAGAATGACCTCTCACCAGTGATTTAAGTGTGACCATACGTGCTGTTTTGACCAACCCCAGTATATGATTTGCCATGTACATGCAATGTGCCGTTCATGCGGCCACATGTGCAGCGCAGAAGAATAACTACCCATGCAAATGGAATAGATGACTTGACGCCCTAGAAAAATAAATTGATAAGAATGATGTGTGTTAATCCAATAACTCTACTTTCACTAGGTCAATTTATCAACTATTGAAATTTGAAGCAAACAGCATTTACAAGACCGAAACATTGTTGAACACAAAATTCGGAACAGAGTCCAGAAAAAAATACAGCTGATAAATGATTTAAAAAAAAGGTTTATATCCCTTACTTGGAAGGTCATTTCTTCTGACGCCGAGCAGCCAGAAAGTTCAGGGCTGACCGAGAAAACCGGGTGAAGCTTAAGACAGAACCCAAAACTGAACGACCCTTCACAATGCCCTCACGTAGACTCCTCGCTGTGTTAGCCAACACTGGTCCCTCCGTCTCCCTCTTCAGTTGGACCTGCTCCTGCATTGTGGCTAATACAGTGAAGGCAGGATGTGAAGACCATTGGTATCATAATAACTGCTGATGTCTTAATTATGCATCACAAAAAACAGTATCTGCCAAATCTTGTACCTACTGAAGCCATTGTTGTAAGACGGTGCAGACCGTCTTCAGCAAGACGGACAGCTCGAGTTGAGCTTCTAACACCTTGCATTATATCTTGCCTACATGAAAAAAAGAGTATGAAGAAGGTAGGGGCAATAGTAAAAAAATAAAATGCAAATGAAAAATTACAAACAAACTAGAAATCAGAAAGTGCTGATGCTAACAACACAGGTATCGTATGAATAAAATCAAACTGTATTAATATAGTCCTTCCGTATTAATGGCGTGAGTAAACATTGTAAGAAACCAAATTTCCTTGGTTGACTGTGTGGAGGGTGGGTGGGGGGGGGGGGGGGGGGGACATTATTTGGTAGAGCAGGTGATTAACTTGCTTAGCATCAACTAGGGGTGCAACTCGGGCGGGTCGGGTCGGGTTGAAGACATGCCCAAACCCAACCCACGATATACGGTACCCAACCCGAACCCGACCTCAACCCGAAGGGTGCAACCCGAGCCCGAACCCGACCTTAACCCGCGGGTTCGGGTTGGGTTCGGGATGAACCCGGGTTCGGGTTGCACCCTTTTTACCCAAAGTGTAAAAATACGAAATCAAGCAAAAGCCGAAACACACAACAGACACAAACAAATCGATTTCAAACACAGATTAAAAAAGAGAAGTAGAAGTGGAGGAGTTCGATTTACAACCCTCAGATCGACAGATCTCCGAAGCTGCAAAACCTGCCGCGATCGATTGGCTGCTACCGCCACCATAGCCACGATGAGCACACGGTGGAGCGGGCTTAGGAGCTCCCACGCGAGGGTCTCGTCCCGTCCCAAGTCGCCACCGTAGGTCCACGCCGACGTGGCCTCCTGCGCGCCGATCATCCTCCCCCAGAGGTCCACCTAGGAGAGGCGGCGCGCCGTCGAGTGAACCGACCGGAAGGGGCTAGGGTTGCCAAGACAGCTGGAGAGGCGGCGCGGGGAGGGAGTCGGAAGGAACGGCACGAACGTGACCATCGACGGCGGCTGATCCTGAAACGGGCCTCCGGCGGTCAAAAAGAGTGTTTTGTTGACGGTCGAAGAGGGTCGGCGGTCGGTGAGGGTCGCCCTGTCAGTGAGGCCGTGAGGATTGAAGTTTTGACTCTTAAAGAAAGGTTTGACAGCAGTGAGTGAAAGGGATATTTGGATGAATTAGGTTTGATTGAATAAAGGGCTGTGATTTTTTCATATAAGTGATGGAGGGTTAAGATTAAACCCCTGTAAACATAATGTGCGGGTTCGGGTTCAACCCGGCCAACCCGAGATGCCAACCCGAACCCGATCCGAATTGAGTTCGGATTGGTTCGGGTTGAACCCGACACTAAAAAACCCTAACCCGAACCCGCCCACGAGTCGGGTTGGGTCGGGTTCAACCCGCCCAAGTTGCACCCCTAGCATCAACAAAATTTAAGGCATCCAAGAGCGATCTGGGGGAAATTTTTGTCATTGTCATAAAAAACTGATGATGAACAATTTGGGTCCTGTGGTCCATGATTTTAAGGTGTCAGTGATCCCAATTCAACAACCAAATCCCTTTGGAAACTACTAAGCAATATATTATTGGATTTTATTCGTCAGACCATTGACTATTTTTTGAAAACTACAATTGGCATGGATATATTGACTTGTCAGTTCTAGCACCTCCCTTTGTGAAAAATAGGGGACAAACCAAGGGTAGTTTTTTTTGGGAGAGTCAACACAAGGCAACTAACAGCACATTTTTCAGATCGTTCATATAGTTTAACTGTATAGAACACTACAATATTTTCAGACTTTACTTAATTGTAGATGATGTATAATTAAATAAAGCTGAATAGTATAAACTATTTAAATCTAAGGACACACACTTCAATTTGTACATGATATGTTCGTATCTGATATGGGATAAACATGACATGCGTCAGACACATGCGGGACACCCCAATGCGTAGTCCCAAAGTTCAAAAATAATTTTCTGAATTTAGACATGCATTACATAGCAGAACCATAATACTCGTGCAACGTAGCATTGTAATTTTTTCTTTGTAACTATTATACAGTTTCTTCAATAAAGTTTATGGACACCACTTTTCGCTCAAAAAAAGAAAAAACTATTGTACTGTTTCAAACTTTTCTTAGGAAAGAAAAAAAAAAATTGTACGTTTAACTTCAGACTATTGTATATAAAAATTTATACTTCATAGTTGTGTGCTCACAGATTTACATAGATAAATAATTTTTTTATTTATCGTTGGGTCTTTGCAATATCCATATCCTAGTTTTTCTTTTCTTTTCTTCTCATCACAATGCTTTTGTATTGTATCATGTCACTCACAAGAAAAATTTTAAGACCCACAATCCAAATCATGATCAACTCCAATTTGATCCTGATTCCCGTACATGATTTTCAATTTTGATGATACTAATTTCAGCAGCATTAGCAATCTTCAATTTTCTGCCAGATTAAGGAATTTTCATTCAATCATCATTTAATAGCATTTATCTGAAAGTTAAAGTTGTCTGTGAAGTGTAGAACTGTTTCTCCAAATTTCGAATTCAATCCAGTTTTTTTTAACCATCAAAGACAAAACATTTTGCATCTCATTGATGACAGAAATTTATGATGTGAAAACTAAAATTACCCAACAAGAAAATTCTCACCAAGACAGCAAATGGAAAAGAAGGCTGAATAGTTCATGACAGTCAAACATAAACAAAGAGCATTAAAAAACTCACAAGGTTTAAAACTATGCAACACTTTCTCGAGAACAGAAACTATAGGATATCAATAAACAAGATCAATTATCACAATATATAAACTGATTTTTGCAGACACCTCTACTCCTCATAAATTTCAAGATAATGAGACATATAACCAAAAGAGGTCATAGCCCTTAAATTATTTTAAATAAAATTTATTACAAATAAATAATCAAGTCATATGTTATTCATGACAAATAATGACACTCAGAAAAACCTTTCTTTTAAAAATACATCTGTAAAAATCTAGAAAACACACCAAACTAAGAACATTTTTGACTTTTAAATTCAGATGATTTTATTTGAAAACCACCCCGGTTCTCACATCACAAACAAAACAAATGATTTTCTCTGACTACCTGAGTTCCATAGATATATACTCAACAGATCAACTATAAATAGGAAACCATTTTAAAGATCATGAGTTCTAACTGTGCAGATCCATGAAAAAGAATTATCAGCCTATGCTTTTATGAATTTGTTTGAAGCTACATTCAACTTCAATTTTTTATTTTCAGAAGACTTGGGGGCTATAAATATTTAAGCAATAATTGGCATCTCCAGGTCTTCCATGCATTAGCCTAATGATAACCCATAACGGTCTACCTATAACAGCAAGTCTATGAGAAACTCATCCTCTTCCAACTACTGTGTACTTTTACATATTCGTTATTACAGAAAGGGCTGTCATTTAGAAATACCACATATGTCCAAACGACCAAGGATAACATTCAATATTGCACCCCCCATCATAGGAATAGATGCAGTCCAGTTCTGAGTGGTTGTATCTAAATCAAACCACAAAAGAGGCATAAGAGTTGATGAAAGAACTTGGAGATACAAGCATGAGGCTTCCATTCCTAGATCCAAGTTTGGATACCACTCAAAGAAAGGCAAAGCTTTTACAAAAGAACGGAGGAGAAATTTTAAACTTTGGAAGAAGAAAAAGCAAATCTTCAAATTATCAAAATTCTCTCAAACAACCTTTGGAAATAGGTTATGTACACCTCCAGTGGAGAGACAAAGAAAGTACTGGAGGTATTACAAAACTAACAAAAAAAATCGACCCATCCCAGCATATGCACTAGTGTTCGCCAACCAGACCACAATCAATAATCACACCACTATACCAATCAACTTTCATTACAATCAAAACTTCATCTCATCTACTCAACCAATGACACATCGTCCCCTGACAGCACTCCCCAAGAATATTATCCAGGCAGTGCAATATTCACCCATGAAAAAATTAGAAGTGCCACAGAGACTCAAACTGCAGTTATAAAGATTTTTCAAGTAGTGTTGTGATCACTAAGTCATCATTCTGTAGAACTAAAAGGCATGCCTTTTTTCATCCCAACAATTTTGTCTATATCTCACTCTTTGTATAATCAATCAAAATACCCGAAGAAATTCATGGCTTCCCCAGGTTTATTAAAGGGCAAAAAATGATGATCGTCTCCCCCGTCGTCTTGGCCTACAACTCCCACCCCATTCCCGTTCCCGTTGTCCCCCCCCCCCCCCCGGGGGGATTCAAGGATGCACTCAAGCTAGACTTGAGATCCCTCTTGGTCCCCATTCGGAAAGAGAGGTGCCGTGAGAACCTCATTCCTTTCCCGGATCTCCTTCTCCTCCGAGGTCTCAAGAATGCATTCAAGCTCGGCCTGGGATCCCTCTTGAACCTCATTCGGGGAAAGATTTTATGGAGGAATGTCTGCTGTTTATAGGCACAAAGATGGTCACACTTTTATGTTCAAATCGAATCAATGCTCTCGATGTCTTGGTTTTGGTCATTGGGCCAAATACTGTAGAGACCCTGTGATGTGTAGGAATTGTCGGAAAGTTGGTCACCACTGTTCTTAATGCACCAGGCATCCAAAGTTGTTCTCGCATGGTCATAGAACTCAACATGTTCTGAGGAATCATGTTTCTACATCTACCTTCACTGTAGTAATTCCCAAATCTAGAGAGGTTTGTTGAAGCATGGAATTTCTGTAGAGATGTGTAATTGGAAAATGGAAGGGGCCTAACGATCTGATCTGGAAGGAGATTGAGGTGGGGCCCCAATCTAGATGGAAGGGTATCACGGGTTGGAGATTCATCAGCCTTAGCCCCGCTTCTTTCTTGATCAGAACTCCGTTGATTACTGCACAAAATTTGATTCTCAATGAACGTCAGTTAAGACTTCAAGGGGGGACGCTTGAATTTCATCGTTGGTCGTCGGATATGGGGTCGTCTTGATCTCCTAAGGTCCACAAGACATTGTTCCTTAAAGGCAATCCTTTGCAGTGGCATGATAGCTATTCTCTCCACAAAATGGTTGGCTCATTCGGGCTGATCCAGAATGTCAAAGAAGTAATCAGTGATGATGAAATCTTTCCTCTGGTGAAGGTGAAGATGGAGGTGGTGGCCGATTGCCTGATTCTGTCGAGAATTGTTGTGACTACTGAAGATGGATTTTTTGGGTTGACATTGTGTTCAATGCATTGTCCAGTAAGGAGAAATATGTGGACTTTCAAATAAAAGCATCCCTTCAAACCCACAATTGGACCCATATGCAGCTTCAACAGCGACGATTCCATCTTTTGTTCCTTCCTCCATTAATGAGTCACAAATGAGTCGTCCCTTGCGAGTCTCTGCAACTCGTTCAGTCTTGTTAACCAATTCAGCAATTGCAACGAGTCATGAAGCAACACAGTTTCCGATCGAACGGATATCCAACAGGCCACATGTCAATGCGAAATCAAATGCTTCCTCGTCAGTTTTGAAAGCTGGCATTCAAACCCATTCAATTAATAGAGACCGTCCCATTCAGAATATTTCAAGATTCAAAAGTTTGGTGACACAAAATACAGATCGTTTTGTGGAGTCCAACTGGAAAATTGTTAATTGAGGGCGTTACACACATGATTTTAATTGCAAAGTTTCATTTATGGAAAATCTTGTGGACCGATCTTGAGCACCAGCGAAAATGTTGAATTCGGTGCGCCAGATTTGATGGCTATTAGTCACGTGGTAGGTGAACACATTCAGCCTTTTCAATGAAATTGAATCAGTAGTGTATCCACCGTCGATCACTGGTCCAACGCATGATTTACCTGTATCTTTTATCAGCAATGGAGAGGATAATTGGGCCTCCGATTATTCCAGTGGAAGAAAGCCATTTTCAATGGGGTGGGCCAGAAAGTTCAGTGGAGGATTTGAAAAAACAAGTCGGGCAGATCCACCATAGTCAGCCTGTCCATTTGAGCCTCCTTTTGGGACAAAAATTACAATGGGGGTCGCGTAAACATAAAGAAGGTCAATCAGATTTATACCCATCGATTTCAAGGGTGTTCAATATACTTTGTTTCGATTTAAGTATTTCTCCTCCTTCCCATCTAAATGAAGGTCCTAATCATGGAAGATTAGGGGTCTGAGAGACCCTAGGAAATGGGAAGCAATTCGTGGCTTGCTTCAGAAATTCAGGGTTGAAGTTTTCTGCTTACAGGAATCCAAGCTATCATCTGTAAGTCCAAGCATCAAACGACAATTAGGGGACAGCTCTTTTGATTTGTTAATCCTCCCGGCGGAGAGGGCCTCAGGTGGCATTATTGTAACTGAAAATCGTGTCTGTGGAAGATGGTGGATAGTAAGATTGGTGCATTCTCCATTACAGTATCTCTTGAAGCTAATGTGTCTGGCCAGTTATGGATGCTCACTGGTGTCTATGGGCTGACTTTACATGACTCTTGTCCAGCTTTTTGGGAGGAGCTCCAGGACATTCGTGAGTTTAGCGAATATCCATGGTGTGCCTTGGGTGATTTCAACAATCAACACCGTCTCCGCACCTATGGACCGCAGCTCGCAGAATTGGTCTCCTAGAGAAGTTAGGGAGTTCCGTGAGTTGGTGTCGGGAATGGGCTTGTTAGAAATTCCATTGTCCAACCACAGGTTCACTAGCACAATTTGCGTGACAGGCCGGTTCTATCCAAATTGGACAGATGCTATGTTTCAGTCTTGCCATCTTCAGGGGTTGGTAAGATCCTGCTCAGATCACATTCCCATTCTTTTTGCCATGGATTCCACATCTGCTAAGCCCAAACATTTCAGACTTGAGAATGGATGGCTCAAAGTGGAGGGCTTTTATCAACTGGTTGAAGACTGGTGGTCCTCAGCCATAGTGGATAGCAATGGTGCTAGAAAATTGGCTGGGAAACTTAAATTCCTTAAGAGGAAGCTAGTTGATTGGAATAAGGTGACTATTACTGCTCGAATCTCGATTCAAAAGGAAATCATTTAGATGATAGCATTAGCAAGTGGGACAAGCTGGAGGAAGGAAGAGATCTCTCATCATCGGAGCTGGCTGAAAGGAAAAAAGCAAAAGAGGATCTGATGAGCATGCTCAGACAAGTGGAAGAAGCTTGGAGGCAAAGGTCTAGAGTGGTGTGGCCTGAGGCTGGTGATGGTAATAAAAAATTCTTTCATAGATCTGCTAGTTCTAGAAGACGGATCAATCACATTGTTTCCATTGTTAGCAACGGTGAGAGGATAAATCAGATGGAAGAAATCGAAGCAAAAATTGAGTCACTTCAAAACTTTTTTCAAGAAAGACAGATTGTGGCTCCCGGCCTGGTCTGATGATGAGCTGCCTCAATATCTGCGTCACAAATTAATACTCTACATGCACCTTTCGATGAGGAATAGATCAAAGCAGTTGTTTTTCAGATGGATGGTGATAAGGTGCCCGGTCCCGATGGTTACAATTTGAGGTTCTTCCAGGTGTTTTGGAACTTTGTCAAGAAGGAAGTTGTGGAAATGTTGAATGAATTCCATACTGGTAGTCAAGGATGTGCTTGCCTTGATTCTGAAAAAGAGCGGAGTAGAATGTATTGAAGACTTTCGGCCGATCAGTCTTCTAAACGGTGCTTATAAGATCATCGCCAAAATCTTGGCAAACTGCCTTCGGAAAGTGATAAAGGACCTCGTGGATCTCAGCCAATCGGCATTCATAAAAGGTCGATCTCTTCTTGATGGCTTTCTTATAGCGCAAGAACGTGTTTCCGGGACTTTCCTTTGTAAACTTGATTTTGAAAAAGCTTATGGTTTAGTCTGATGGGACTTTCTATGGAAGCTATTGGAGGAATATGAATTCTCTTCCAAATGGCGGTGGTGGCTAAAGGAATGCATCGCTACGGTTCAAATGTTTGTCTTTGTTAATGGGAAAGCGGTTGGTTAATTTAATTTGGGGAGGGGCCTTCATCAAGGGAACCCTCTTTCTCCATTCCTTTTTATTCTTGTAAACGAATGTTCTAAGTAGAATGATTCATGAGGGTGAGGCCGGTGGTTGGATTAATGGACTTGAAGTTACTAAAGGTGGATGCCGAATATCTCACATTCAATACGCCAATGACACCATTCTTTTTGTGATGCAAAGGAAAGCAATTTGGAGGGCTTCAAATTCATTATCAAAGGCTTTGAGATGGTTTCAGGTCTAATGATGGGGCTACAATCTGTGATTTGTGCAGCATTGAAGAAAAATCGAGAGATCATCTCTTCTTTGGTTGCTCATTTAGCACTCAAATATGGAAGAAGGTTGGGGAGGCTCTTGAGTCTTCTTATCCTTTCTCGTATCTGGAAGGCATGGGGAAGTGGTTCCGGGATCGTCCGAAGAAAGGAGATAGAAGTACTCGAGCAAAATTCCAATGGTTAGTTCTTCATGCTATTTGGTGGTCGATTTGGCAAACGCGCAATGAAGGAGTCTTTATGCACAAAATGGTGTATTGGGAAAATACATGGTTAGCAATCTCTTCGTTGTTATTGGATTGGGTCAAATTCATCTTAGAGGAGCCTTTGCCCAGTTCTCATGTGCAACAATTGGGGGAGAGGATAGCCTAATCTTAGAATTCCCAAGAACTGCATTTTCCTTCTCTTTTAAGTTGCAAGGAGATCCCTCATCTCCTATGTTTGAGGGTTTCTTGAAATAAGATTCTCCTATATTTTCTCAAAAAAAGGGTTGTGATCACTGATTGCTCGTTCAGGCTTGTTCGATTAGACAAATTTGCTGAGCTTGAACAATTTTTAAAGTTCGATTTGTAAACAAGCCGAGCCCGAGCTCATTTACTTAACAGAAAAGAGGGGAATGAGCCGAGCCCGAGCCCGAGCTTATGTCACTTTCACATGTATAAGGTGTTATGATTTGTGAAATATGACTTCTCAAATGCTAAACAAGATTTTTTTTAGCTAAACGAGCCCGAGCTGAGCCTTGATTCGAGTTTCGGCTTAGCTTGTTTAACAAACGAACTGAGCCGAGCTTCAACCGAGCTTTTCACGAGCCCAACGAGCCGAGCTTGAACACAAAATGAAGCTCAGTCTCGAGTCAAGCCAAGCCGAGCCTGAACAGGTCAAAACTCGGCTCGTTTACCACCCCTAATAATAAGACATCTCAAACAGAATCACAATTCCAAGACGGGCATGTCTATCCGCACCAAGTATTTTTCTCATCCCATCAAGTAACTAAATTCACCACCTTAGATATTTATTATTCATAAACCCACCAATCTATATAATCAAAACATAAAAGGGTTTTTTATTTTTACCTCCCCACAAACTATCGTATTTAGCGATCGCTCCCTCACTTCTTCGTATTTGGGTTTTACTCCCCAGATTTAAAGGATAATTTCATTTTACTCCCTATCAGGGGCTAAAAAAAATTAAATAATTTACATATAGGTCCCTCTCAAGGAGTAAAAAGGAATCATCATTTAAATCTGGGGAGTAAAATCTAAATACAAAGAAGTGAGGGAGCGATCGCTAAATACGATGGTTTGTGGGGAGATAAAAATAAAAAACCCAACATAAAAACACTTACCCACCAATCTCTATTCACAATTTCTTTCACTCTCTCTTCTCTTCTCTTTGACGCATCACAAATCAGATCCGCTGCATTGCCGTCGTGGCAGAAGAGTGCGGTCTCGTCATAGGTACGGGCCTCCCTCTCCACCTGCCTCCACCACGGCCACACCATCTCTGCCCTCCACCTCTTTCAACAAACACTCCTCCAACCATTTAAACCCGACGAATTGACCCTCCAATCGGTCCTCAACGCCTCCTTCATCGCGGGCGATCTTCGCCTCACCCTCTACACACCCACATTGCGAAGAAGCACTTTGAATCGGCTGTTGTCAACACTTGCTTGGTGGGTGTGTGTTGTAAGTTGGGTTTAATCGATCTCACGCGCAAGGTGTTCGACGGATATCTCCAAAGAGACTATGTTGCCTAAACTATCATGTCCAATGGGTGTGCCAAAGCGGGTTGATACCAGGAATGGTCATTCATGAATTTTTTAGGTTGAGAGAGTGTGGGTTTTGGATGGATGGTTGAGGAGGACTTATTTGCATGGTTGTACAAGGTTTACCATTTTCTAGTTTTCCCTTCCGTTCACTTGTGTGGATTGTATTTTATAGGGTAATTTCTTAATTCTTCTAATTTCATTAGTTTTAGTGGTAATTTATGAAATAGGATCAAATTCCAATTTTATGGATTTCATTCATTAGTCTTGAGGAATATGAGTTTGAATGAGAATGTCTTGGTGCTAAACTGTAAATTTTTGTGAAGACTTATTTAAAGTGTTGACTATAAGAAAACGTGAATGTGTTAACATTCTAATAGATACACATTGAATGTTGAATGATTGATTATGTCTTATGTTTTCTTTTTTAAAAAAAATACCCAGTTCGACATTGTTATGGTCGAAATATCCCTCCCAAGTCGACCAAGTTTAGCGACCTCGGAGGTGAAAATCTGATTTTTCTGGTTGAACGGGGGTCAGGAAGGGTCGGAAGGGTCAAAGAGTTCTGGACTCCATTCCACCAAGTTTGATCGCCCGTAACTTACAATGACGACTCTGTGTGATCGACCTGGAAGGTTAAAAGCTGATTTTTTGGGTCGAACAGGAATTAGGAAGGGTCAGGAAGGATTAGAGAATTCTTGACTCCATTCGACCAAGTGCGGTCGCCCGTCACTTACAATGGTGACTCTGTGTGGTTGACCTCGGAAGCTTAAATCACATTTTCCGATCGAACAGGGACAGGAAGGGTCAAAGTTCTGGATTGTGTTCGACCAATATTAGTCGACCAGAACTTCACATGGCTTGTGTGGTCGATCTAGCATGGCGGGGTTAGCCACTCAAAAAATAAAACTAAGTTTGGTATTTTTTTTTTTTTTGGGTTGGTGGTGTATTAAGGCAAAGCCTTGGTGGGGATAGACGCTCCCTTCCAAGACGAATACATGGTAAAGATCATTCTTTCATTGTGGTTCCAAAATTACTCAGCTCATTATGAGACATTCAAACCTCAACAAATCCCTTGAAACTTTCAGATCATCGCATTCAGATACGAGACTAGATTATTGATGTTAGATACAGTTAAAACACAAATCACAGAGCAAGAGTGAAAGAGAGGCGTCTAACCCTAAATCGCTGAGCTCCATCGTGAGGTCGCTGATCTCCATCCCGGACAACCGGACGGACACCATCGTGCCCGGCAACTCCTCCCTCGTCACGTCCAGCAACTTCTCCATCGACTCCGCAGTTCTCTTGAATGCCTAATTATGAACAACAACAACAACAACAACAACAAACAGATTGCCTCATCAAAAATAACAACCTAAACACACACAGAAAGAGCGAGAGAGAGAGAGAAAGAAATCAGAAATTCAAAGAAAAACCAACCAACCAACCAGAAGTGCCGGGATCGCGGAAAAGAACAGCCACGACGCCGACACCACCGCCTGCATCGAGATTCGCCCCCATTCATCAACAACACCAATGAAAGAAAACAAAAAGGAAATCGAGGAACACAAACCGCGCAGGCGACGACGTTCAGGAAGACGACGTGGCGGGGAGAGGGGTCCCAACGGGGGAGAGGGAACGGCGGAGGAGGTGAGACGGAGGAGGCGAACGAGGAGGGGTCGGTCTCGTCGCCCGATCGGAGGGAGAGGGAGGAGAAGGGGAGGGATGGAGGCTTCGCGGAGGAGGGACGTGCGAGTCTCGAACGCGGCGAAGACGAGTGCCTCGCATCGCGAGCGCGGTTTAGTGAGGGAGGTGTCCGAGAAGGTTGTAATTGGAGCATCGGAAGCATTGCATCGTCTGGTCTGTCTTTGTGAGGTCGTGTAGAGCGACAAAACGAAAGACCGATTTTTTTTATTTTTTTTGTCTTCGTCGTCTAGAGTGAATGGCGACGATGGATGTCGATGAATACAAATAAATCCTTTGTGTGACTTCTGGCATAGGAGGATGGATCAGTAACAAAAAGTTTCCACGAGGATCATAATGCAAATTGCCCAATGTAGGAGTGCTCAATAAAAAAAAGGATTTTCATTTCAAATACATCTCAAATTTACAATGTGTTGCCCTCAGCTCTACAAAATTCCCACCATTTTCTATATCTGCCCTTTCTGGCACCCCTCCCCTGCTATTCCTACGCCTACATCATACACACAGTATATGCACTTGTCCCAAATAGGAATATATACATAATAATCATCTGTCATATGGGACAGGTGATATTCGACAACTTCAGATTCGATGCAAAATCACCAGCCTACTGAAATCTGATGCGAGATCCATGTGCCATCAACAACACACAAATCAAATTTCATCAATCTACCTTCATCACCTTGACCACCGTCGCATTACAGAAGAAGCACCTTTGGCTGTTCAGGAGGTGCCGGGTTATGCAGCCAAAGCAGGATTTGTGTCGGCAAGGCTCAAACTGAGCATTGGAGTCGGAAGCGTAACAGATGCAGCAGTAGTTATCCACCTCTTCACCTTCACTGCTGGATAACTGGTTATTCGGCTCTGTTCTCATCCTTAGGTGGCTCAAAAAATTCTCAAGCTGTACAAGCCTTGCAAGAGATGCATCCCCTCTCAAGAAGCCACTCTGCAGAATATATATTTGTCAGAGAAGAGTTGTAGTTATCTTTGTATATAATTAGTAAAATACAATGTAAGTACAGTATACTTTTCACTGGTTGTATACAATCGTACTTTGTTTTTGAAACATTATTTTGGTTAAAACAAATAATAGCTCAAGTTATCGGTCAAAATTCAGTGCATACCCAATTGTAGTTCAACAGGTACTGAAATCCACAATAAACCGTAGAAGGGCAATCCATGCTTGCAAACACTCCAATCACATCATTTGGCTCCCCATCTTGCAGATCAGCACTAGCTTCCATTAAATTTAACATGATCCCACAAAGAGGGGATAGAATCAAAGCTCTGTTCATCTTTTCCAAAGACTGCCCCTGTCGCCGAAGCAACCTGTGAAAGAATATAGAACAATAAAATTGATGTACTGATCAAAAACATGTAGTACCCTTTTTTTTGTCTTTTTTACACAATGGGTAATAACCAAGATCAACTAAGAACCAAGAACTAATGACCAAAGAACAAAAAATCCAAGCAAACTGACATGTCAAAAAATTCAGCATCTGAAGCAGATGTTATGTGATTAAGAATAAACACAATCAACTCTGTCAGCCTTCGAAGGTTCATGTCAGATCCACTGAGAAATGCTTGAGGAATTTCACGAGTACAAAATTCCAGTACTCGTGCAAGGTTGCATGATAAATCAAATACAACACTACATTTTCTTTGCTGCAACTCCAGCACCTGCATAAAAAAGGGATTACATTAAGCAGGAAGATTGAACATTTGAAGGTAAAATAATTCATACTTAACAATCATGCAGAGGTCAGTCTACAAAAAGCTGGACAAACAGAAAATCAAGTAAAATATGATTTCTGGCATCATCATCATCATTTTTTACCAATAATTGGAATGACTTAAGAATCCCATTACCATTTGCAGACTCACCGCATTCATCCATGTCTACTTAGATAACTTGCATCCAATACCTCAAGATTATCTGACAAACTTACCTGCTTGTTGTCATTCCCTGTGTCAATGAAACAAGAATAGAAACCTCAAATTATATATATATTAATAATGTAAATTTTCATTGAATCTATTCCCGGACTTGGTCAAATATATCAATTGTGCCCCTAGCCTTTTCGCAAACGTCCACCTTCGATCATCATGTCTTAGCACGTCTCAATTATTTATGTACTGTTTGCTTCCTGCTTTGCAGTCCACTCGATGCAAGAAAGCTGGTCTAATTCCATCCAACTTAGCCAAATCTCCTACATGCGCTACTCTATTCCCTCCAAACAAACTAATCCTACTGGAAACAATTCTCTCTGCATCTGCATCTTTGAATCAGCAAACCAGGGTAAGTTCATCTTCTCACATTAATTTCTAAGCATCAGTTCTGCCTATCAACTCTCTACTCCTCTCACTAGATTTTCATTCCACAAATTTAACAACGGATAGAGCAATTTCCACTCCTTATAGAGTACATCATGTGTAATAAGACTACAAAATTATAAGTCTAATAGGCAAAGCCAACTACACCGAGCACGAGTTATGAAAATAAATTGATATCTTATTCCAGCCATTAAACTAGTTTCACAATAAATCAGCATAGTTAAAGCGTACCGGATAGTTCTCTTGCATCTCTCGAACAGCAACAGAAAACTCTGTCATTGTCCAACTGAGAGTATTAAAAAGTCGATTGAGAAAACCAGAGAACAATCTTTCATCAAGGATACATGCATCTCGCAGTAATCCCTGTGTAAAGGAGAAGAAAACACGAAGATGTATGAGTAGATTACATGAGCACTCAAAACAGCATGCTTACATGCCTTTAGTTTACTGACCTGAAAAAGGAGCGAAGATGACTCCCGTTGCTTAGAAGAACCAAATCCAGAACCCTTGCACAATCTTAAAAGTATGTTTGTGACCACAATCCAGGATCTGTTGTCAAATGCTGAGAGCAATGCTCTAGGCATTCTGTGAATAGCTGCATAATTTCTCTCAAACATGGCCATATATTCTTTGTACTGTACCAAGACTGATATGGACTGGAGAAGAAGATCCCTTAGATCTGCACTTGAGATCCGTGCATCATCAAAGTGCTTCACAACAAATGTGATCTGTCAGATAAAAAGAGTGAATTTCAAATTACTTCAAATTCCACTGATGTCTCCACCAAAAAGCTACTTACTCATAGAAGTGATACATGGATTAGGTAATATACCCTTGAAGAATTTCAAATAAATGAAAGACAACTATATTGAACTAAATGTCCATCATCCTCACAGAAACTTCAGGTCCATGAAGATCTTTTTGTTATTTCATGAAGCTAATAATAACAATATTGTTCGTGCATTGGAACTCATCTTTCTGATAATGTTCATCTCAGCTTGGACATGAGCTAGACAGAGCAGAATAACCGCCACGACGCATTGACAAAAAGATTTAGCAACTCCATTGTTTGGAAAATACAGCAGTCATTAAAAATACAAAAGTTGTCAACATGAGGTTACAGTGAATAACATATTAGTGGTATTCTTGTTATTGACTGGGTACACTTAGCCCCCGTTTGTTTTGGGAATAAGCCTCTGGATAACCCGGATAATGTCAGATAAAGGATAAAGGGTGTTTGTTTGCCCCGGATAACCCCTGATAAAGTATGCCAGAATAAACTGGTATGAAGTGGTATATGAATTCCAACCAAAACCTGGAATTAAAGTTATCTTAGGTTATTCCACTCAAAGAATATGTGAGTACACTGTCAAATCAACTGTCATCACCTCTTATAAATCACCTGTCAAATCAACTATCATTATTTTTTCATCTTTTATAAATCTTTATTTACACTTTATTCACATTTTACTCAAACATCAAAACATTTATTCTTACGTTTACCAACGAGAATAATTTAAAATACGACCAAACACAAAATCATTTTATCCTTATTTATACTCACTTATGCTGGGATAAATGTATACCCAAGAATAAAACTTATTCCCGTTCCAAACGGGGGGTTAGGATTGGTTTGCCATGTGCTGGGACACGAACAAGTTTCCACTGTATCAACCACTTTCTCTTAGGGAAAATATAATCACAAAAGGACAACCACCTTCTATCGCAAAAGGCATAACATCCTCTTTGGTACTCTATTCTCTATCGATCTACTTAAGGTGCAATGTCACAATTCATTACTTGACTGGGGTGTAAAGTAAAGCAGTTCGCCTTAATAAAAAAAATTACAGTTTTTTTAAGAAAGGAAGGGGAAAATATATATGGATACAATCAGGGCATGACATTACAAATAGAGCAAGGAAATTTTTTTGGAATTTGGAAAAAAAAGGAGCAAGGACAATTAACAACAAACATTCTAAATTCATGTTTTTTTTTTTTTTGAAAGACATGTTAAGCACATACAAATGAAGTAAGCCCTTGCTTGATAAATACTGCAGGAGATACAAAAGGTGGATCACTCCTTCGCAGTGCATGAAAGCAGTCTACCTGCAACAATTTAAAATTGCATTAAAAACACAAAATCTATCTACATTTGGTATACATTAAAACCTTTAGAATCCAATCCAAGCATGAACAGAAGACACATGATAGTGGTAGGGGATGATCAAGGCCAAAATGTAAGCAGCGTAAAACGGGGAGTTATCATGCAAAACATTGAAAAAAAGCCCATGGAGGTTGGCACCTTCACACACAGGTAAATTCAAGCACACCCATAGAAGAGCTGATGTGGGTCTTCTCACAAGTCACGAGTTGCATAAATAAAGGTAATAAGCAACAAACAGATAGGATGCAGAGGGTGCCTCATGGCCACCAAGGAGTATAAAAAGATCATTCGCTACACTCAATGGAAGATTAGAGGAAAAATGTGTCACCGAGAATGATTCAGTTGAAAGATAAATGTTTAACCAGATTCCCACAAGTCCACAAATACACGACTCTTTACATTCTCACAACATCACACACACACACACACTCTCTCTCACAATCACAATAATAACATAAGCCTTAGGATTTCAAACACACGAGTCATTAACTATCTGACATGGGAAGCTGGTGGATTGTCAAGTAAACAGATTTTTAGCTTATGGCTCAAAACTGCAAAAATACAGCAAAAAAAATGTTACCTGCTGAATGTACAAAAAACTGCAAAATGTGATGCAAGTATTACTTGGAAGTACACAATCTACTTTGCGAATGACATAGTGTAACAGATGGAGGCCTGCTCAATGTACTAATTACATAAACACTACATTTGTTCATGAAAAAATCAAGTTTCAAGAAACTAATAAGTGATAAAAATAATATTATTAAAGATACCACATTATCAAAGAAATTTCAGTTTCTACTTATCTAGAGCACCTAACTGCAACAAATACATAAAAAATAACATGGTATAACTAATTTAGTGTCAGACTGTCACGCTTCATGTGGTTCTTAGCTATCCCCCAAGTTGTTTAGCAAAAAGTAAAGCATAATGATTATGATGATCTCAGCAATGGTTATTTCATTATTTTGGCAAGACAATCAGCTGTCATCCCAGTTAAGCCAAACCCTTGATTGAAAAAAGAATGACAATTTTTCATTTCAGAGAAAAAATTGTACTTAAGTGAATAGATGAGCACTACCACCATCTAGCCTGTAACTACATATAGGAAATGATCGACTAAATTTCCCAATGGTAGAAAACCTCACATAACTCAGGTGTTTTAAAGTCCTTTTTATTGAGTCAGATCCTATTTGTCCAAATCCATTTGACAATTAACTAAAAAGTAGGCAGCCCAATTTTAAAAATCTTGTTTATCAGACACGACACTTCCAATCTTGGAAAGATCATCTCCAAAGAAGATACCTCTACAGCCATTTACCTGTCCAGAATTTTATGTCCCTTCCACTCCCTAGTTAATGACATATTCATTGTTGAGAAGGTTCCACATTTTAACAACACATTTAGATAATTTGTATGCTGATCTGAGCAAACTTTAATTTACTGCAGCACTCAAAGTATTTAGCATTGGCCACCCAGAACCACTGAGCCACTGGATCTGTTAATAGACTCCAAGGTCACTTCCCTGCCAGGGCCTCCAGTTTTATTTCATTTTAGTTATTACTTTTCTCCAAGGAACTCATCCTCAGCTATAAAGCTCTTCTGATGGTCAAGATTGTTGAGATAGCATTATCATACTCATGAATCTTCAATTTAAAACACCATATACAGAAACAAAAAAAAAAATTCTCTGGCAACAAAATGGAACAAACAGAGAACAAAAAATTATTTTAAACTTGATGGTAACATTTGAGAAAGAAAACAATTCTGCCTCGTAACATTTATCCTCCCCACATAAACCAATCAGAGCTAGAAAGGGTATTATGAAAAGGAAGAGCATACCAGTGCTTCTACATAAAATTCTGGAACATACAAGAATACTGCATCTGCGTCACTGAGAACTAACAGTAACTGCACCACCCATGTGCATGTTGCATACATTCCCCTTTGCTTCCACCGTGAGAAAAGACACATGCGATACCTGGCATGCATATCGAATTGATCAAAATAAAAGCATGGTGCTGTCATATAATCACAAGTTGAATCTCAGAATTGCAAACTATAAACAAATGACAAATAACATGAAAAAAGTACTTGGACTGTGAAAAGATCAGTCGGATGCATGCATATAACAAAATAGCAAAACCAGAGTACCGTACTATCACGCACATGGGACATTGATGTCAAACAAAATCTTCTACAACATGGTAGTGAACTGACATCCCGTTAAAAGAATTTAAACCCAGAACTTTATGATGCAGCACACATGATGAAAGAATCGTACTTTGTCCATACAAACGGGCATTCGAACATTTGAATGGACACCACAGCTACCCTGACGAATCAAACAGCCAATTGGGTGCTGAGATGGTGTTTCTAGCAAATGCAATAGGAGTTCTATTGATTTAATGTGCTTATCCTCCATTTGACAGAGATTGAAGGAATATATTAGAATTACTTGTATCCAATATAATACACTAACGATCTCTAAGGCCCATTCATTATCTGAAATGCAAATAAATCCCATTTTTGTGGATTATCTAGGAAGCTTGACTAGAACCCAATGGTTTCTAGAAGTACTATTGTTTGAATGCATCTATGAATTTTGAAAAATGTCAAATCGTCTTGCTCAAATGAAAGATGATGAATCCACTAGTTCAAAGACACAGAACTTAGATAGGATTGTCAATGGGTCGGATTGAGCCACATCAGCAGTAGAACTGAACCTGACCATATGGAAGCTCTACCAGATCCAGATCCAGATCGTGCCAGGAATCCATCAAATTCTGGACAAAGAACGTGGTGAGGGCAGTGACCATGGAGGCAAGGTTTCAGCAAGCGGTGCTCACATCTTTGATCAGGGTCATATAATGGAAACTAATCAGGGATCTGGCCTCTAAACATTATGTGCTAAGGCAATAAAAGGTGTGGGCCTGGGCCTGTGGGAGCAGGTTAGGGTGGATTCAGACCTGACCCAACTTTACAATCAAGTGGGTCTGGATCCACATCAGGTCTCAGGTCCACAATTTCAAATCATATCCCTTTTATCAGGTCTCTCCGAATTGGGTGAGTTAGGATCCAACCCATTGATAGTGCTCCTTATAGATGAGAATTTTTTGAGTTTGGCCATCCAATCAGGTAGACTACAGGGAAAAAATGAATAGTCATTGTCATATCAACCATATAAGAATAATCCTTGCGTGTGATTTTAGGCAAGCAACTCCATGAAGTAAAATGCATATTCCTTTTTCTAATTTATGCATATATCAAATAGCTCAAAAAAGCAATTTAACACCTTAAAAAAACTTGGAGGAGCTATAGGAGGCCACCCTCATATTGTAAGAAAGAACGATAGAAGTGTGACTGGAAAACTTTTGAAATTGATCACTCCGACGGCTGTTTGGGAGATATGGAACACAAGGGACAGCATCTTGTTCAAATGAGAGCAACTTATTTTGAGAATATTAGGAGCATGACAACTCTTCATTGCAGATTGGGTACACACATTGTTGGGGCCAAGTAGGTGGCATTCTAAGGAGGGCAGCTAATCATCTCTGATCAGGGTTCGCTCCTTCATGGTAGATGCCTCATCTACGAGGGGAGGAATGGACCTAGTTTGGAGGCTTTGTCCCTTCATTTTTGGGTTCTTTATTCTGTTCTTCCCCCATTCAAACTTTGTACTTCTCATTATCAATATAATCGATGTAACAATAATCTACCTTTATAAAAGAAAATTCATTATTGAGGTATCATGGATTTTTTTAATATTGAAGATTTTAGTCATTATTATTCTATTTTTGTCTTCTCTTTTTCCAAATTTAACATAAATTATACCAAATTGTGAATTTTCATCCTCGTCGCTGACCAGGCCCCAACATACCATCCCCCCCCCCCCCCCCCCCTCAACAAAAAAGAAAAAGAAAAAAGAAGACCACAGCCACCACCAAAAAACTTGATACACAGAAAAAAAAATTTGTGTGTGTGTGTGTGTGTGTGTGTGTGTCTGTGTGTCTCGCAAATGAAGCTAATCTTGAGACTTGAGAAAGCTGTTTTGCAATGATGTTTGACTCCCTTTTTCTTTCTTTCTGTTTTTTTTTTTTTGTGAGAGAGAAAGGAGAATCTTACCCCTCGAACAAAATGGAGACAAAGGATCTCCATGAGAATTCTAGTATGATAGATATTTGTATACACTAAGTTAATCCCTTGTACAGATTTCTTATCAAAAAAAAAAAGCTCCGGTTCATAACAAAAATGAACACGAAAATGCAGTCAACTCACCATGCACATTGTCTGATGCAATCAACCAATTGTTCTCTATAAATGTTTCGAACATCCTTCAGATTCTTTAATTGTTCACTGCAAGATCTTTCTCTAATTTGTTTATCTGTCTCATCCAAGAGAGAAATGGCTTGCGACTGTTGTGACATGTAATAAAATGCCTGCATCCAAGAATACATGTTCATGTTCCCTTAATGACGTGATAATCCAGTAAAGAAAGTCAAGTATTTGAAGATTATATTGCCTACAATCATCAAATAAAGGAGCAACAGCTAGATGGATTCTACATCTTAATCAAATACACATATACAGTTCCACATAGATAGCATGGCACGTTGAATGCGTGAAATATAGCAAAATGATACTGACTAGAGAAAGAGGCAAACTGTAGGTAATTGGCATTGAAGCCTTTGCTACCTAAGATTCCATGGCTACATTACAGTTAGGTGGAACACAGATATATCTTAGACGAAAGATATGTTGACCCATACACTTGAATACTTCCAGAAAATTTCATCCAATGCTTTTTTTAAGGCGAGAATTTAAATGTAATGATGTAACATCATTGCAGAATCACGGTCTTTGTGGCAGTATGACAGACAGCCAGATTTCTAACTGCAGCACAGTGGATAACTAGTGCAAGTAAGCTGGTTGATGGAATCCATAAGGAACAATCAATAATGGCAGTTCAGATATCTTATTTCACCAATAAGTAGATATCATAAGATATGGATATTCAAACCCTTCCATGTTGATCTACAGATAGTGTAATCCACAAAATCTAAAGCTTCAAGGCCATTGTGTGTATATGTAGTGTAATCCACAAAATCTAAAGCTTCCAGGCCATTGTGTGTGTGTGTGCGCGCGCGCGCGTGCACACATGTTGAAAAAAACATGAAAGACATTATTCTTATGATAAAACAATTTCATCAATAATGTAAAACAAGGCCCAGAGTGTGCTACCAAATAAGCAGTCATCTCTTGCATTACAGACACGCCAATCCTGAGTAGATTTGGTCAGTGGTCACACAAATTTATCATTTTAAACATATATACAAGTACTGTGAAAATAAAATAGATGAAAAGAGAAAAATCCATCCGTGTCAGATATATCAGATCAATTGTCCCATGAAAGTGACATCAAAATAAAGATTTAAAAGCCCATATTTTCATCAGTTTAAAATGAGCAATATAATGCTCCTTCTTGCACCTCTAAGTCCTATTATTTCCTTGTGGCAAACTAAAAACAAGACAAAATTGATGCAACAAGAAAATTAAATTAGAATGAATATTTTAAGCTAAAAATGATGGTAGACTCAAATAGGAAGCTAGTTTTAACCTTATAAACACATCGAAACCAGGTAGTCATAGAAAGGCCCGGCCCCAAAGATCTCAACTCTATTTAAATTTCAATGAGCTGATATCTGAACTTATTGGCAGATCATTGTTCCACCATTCGCATATATAATATTTCATATGCAGATGGTAGGAATCTAAGCAATTGGTAAAAAATAAAAATAAAAATTGAGGAATAAAGCAATTGGTAAATTGAATAAAGAAATTACAAAGAACTTGTGGAGATATTTAAGAATAAGATTAAGCATTCTGTATCTTGCCTGCTTAAGTTGTGGAGCAAGACCTAAATGGTACAGCAATAGCATGGCATCTAGCAGCTCCTCTTCCTTGAGCATATCTGAGGAAAACTGAGTTTCTCTATTTATTATCCTGAAATGTTGCACTGTCCGATACCCAAAATTAGATTCTGACTGGTCACTGGAGCTAGGTTTGTCAACAATCTCATCATTCAAACCCCCTCCACTGCAATCCGCTGCAACATGTGCTGACCTTTCGGGAATAGAACTGCAAGGTCCCCTAGAGAACTTTGACACATTCCTAACTGGGTCTTTTGAGTTCCTGGTAAAATCATCATCAGAACTTGAACAACAACAAGGTTTCTGCCTTGAAGAATGGGTTACTTTTGTTTCTTCATCATCCATACACCCCTCATCCCAATGAATATCTTCAGTCTCTACATCTTTACCAGGATTAGATTTTAACAGATGATCAAATGAACCACCAAGCCTAGGAAGATCAGTGCGATGTGGATCAATCTTAAGAAACAACATTACAGGGAAACTTTGGTGCCCACCCCTGTGAAGAAAACCAACACCAAGTCCGTATCCCTCTGGACATCCACATATTTCTTGAATCGAGAAGCCCTCAGACAAAAAATGAAGGATCACAGTGTACAAAGAAACAAGAACAAAGTTGCTTGAACCCCCAAAGGATGGCAGATTGCGGTCAAAACCCCTGTTCTTCAATATAACATTCTGTAAAAATGTCCTGAACACAGAGCCAGGCAACTGAGGGGGCATCATTGGAGGTACAAACCGTATGACCAAGTGGCAAAGCTCCCGATGCATCTCCTCAATCTGCATATCAAACAAGGCAATATTGCCAATGAATCACCATAACATCTGCAAAATGAGAACCAGATATTGAACATTTATCATATTAGAGTTCCTATTCTAAGCATACAAACCTTTTCTCTCGCACATAACAAGATCAACTGATTAGCTCAGAAACATTAGACAGATAAAAAGACAATGCACAATGTCAGTAAACTAATAAGCAAAGCACTCAAATCCAGTGATAAATTTGCGCAAAACAAAGGAGGATGCACAATAAATTACATAATTTTAGTTTTGAGCACCCCCAACCATATTATAAAGTTTGGCAAAAATAAAATAAGTATCCTTCAAAGAGCAATTAAAAAGAAAGATGGCATTGATTAAATATCTTTATTAACATGATAAAGATCTTTTATTTTCGAAGACTAGCATCGACTCTGAGTCTGACATGCATTTTCTGTCCAAGCCATTGAATGATAAGAAACAATCCCATTTGGATGTAAAATTATACAGGGGTGTGAAACACCAACATGACCGATTTCAGGTAGTATATAGAAGAGTAAAACGTCCCACTCTTGAGGGTACCTTCTTCCATCACATCTAAAGTTGCCTGAAGTAGATAACCTAGGGCACAATTAGATGGCCTATATTCTGTATTCTCCACAGAAGCTTCACACCAGAGAAAGCCTATTATCTGATTTTGAATCACTTTTGAGTGTCATCAGCAGCACCACTTATCTATGACCTGACTTGTAATTTGGAAGGCAAGGGTTAATCTTGGCATCTGTAACTCCGACGGTAGATATCATTTTTTTTCCTTTTTCAGTAGGTTACATCTAGCTTTATTTTGAGCATAGTTTAAAAAGCATGTGCGGACCCCATGTGCGGTGGGGTCCACATACAGTACATGCGGCCGCATGTACGGTACATGCGGCAGCACATTGTATATATATTTTTTAAAAAAAAAAATTAGTATATGGGCGTTTGAACCTCGTTCGAACGGAATTCGAACGCCAAAGGACCGTTTGAATCCCGTTCGAACTGGGTTCGAACGCGTAAGGTCCGTTTGAATCCCATTCGAACTGGGTTCGAACCGTTTGATTCCCGTTCGAACTGGATTCGAACGGCTGACCGCACATGGCCGCATATGCCCCGCACATGACCGCACATGGCCGCACATGACCGCACTTTGACAGCACTTGGACAGCACTTGGGTGTTGATGTGCGCCGAGGGGGGCACATCAGCACGTGCGGCCGCACGTACCGATACGTGCGGCCGCACTTTGAACTATGATTTTGAGCTGTATTTCGTGACAGAAGCATTCATCAGCGCATGATCCATCAAAAAGGTAATTTCATGTTAAGCTAAACCATATAAAGGCTAAAGCATAGGTATTTGAATTCATACAGTAGATACCATGTTGATTGGAAAATTAAGCACGGTAACACAGAAAAAAAAAAGTATTCTTGTCAAAAAGTAAATATTGTAAACAATTGAATTCAACATGGTATCTACTGTTGAGAAAAATTAAGTATTGTGAACGCCAAAAAAAAATCAAACTGAAATTCTATAGTTGGAGGTTTTGACAGGAAGGCCAGAAATAACTGCTCATATCCATACATTATTATTGAAGGTGTCTACCACTATACGTCCAACTCCAACTATAGCGATATGAAACTATGAACTGAGGATTCATGTGGGATGTCACCCAGAAGAGGAGAGAAAGAGAAGCAGTTAGATTCATTTAACTAGAAAAGCATGCAGGTGTTGGAAGTAAAACATCCTCTGGAATTACCAACTGGCCCATTAGATAATTGTTGATCACTAAGACTAATATCTGTCAGAAAAAGTGGACATGCCAACCTTCATAAAAAACTGTCATCGAACCACAGGTTGGAAATCCTACATGATTCCTAGTCCAAGATAATAATAAAAAAAAAGGCTATCAACTTCAAGGGCAATTCAGCATGATGCATAGCACCTGGAAACTCACCTTACCATGACCTAAAGTCTAAAGAAAAACAAATCCATGTAAACACACACACACAAAAAAAAACATACCTTACTAATTGCCCCAGATAATGCTGAAGTCGTCAGTATCATACTGCTTTCAGATGACATATCATCATAAGATCCTGGCCACCAAACAGAAGGCATCATCTGCTGCAAATCCTGCTTGTTTGGAGTTCTCCTTGATAGAAACCCTTCAAACAAGAACTCAAAATCCGATGACTTCCACCAGAGGACCATCAATTCCTCATGTCTAAGAAAATGGCAGGCCAGTGCAAGATAAGGATACGATCCCGAGAAGGGACAATCAGCCAAGACAAGAGATGCTGTCTTGCAACTACTAGAAAGTCCGCTGATGAGATGCAAGAACAGAGAATGAAAGCCTGAGAAGTCCAGAAAGAGGTCAAGTACCCGATCCAAGGTCCTGAAATCATGCGGCGCCCTTCTCCCAAATAAATCTAACAAAAATGACACAAGAACACCTCCACCAATGTACTCAGCAATTCCCACTTCCAACTCCAACACAGAAAATAACTCCTTACAGATCTCATGTGCAGCAGGATAAAACAGCTCATCGAGATGAGTGAATCTCTTCAATATCCGCAGCTTCTCAAGAGCTACTGAATCTGTCCTATCCAGGCATTCAATTTCTAAAAGCCTCAACAGGCACTGTAAAAGGTACTCTGCATGAGAAATCAACAAGGGGGGAGACTGGATTGGGAGGAATCCGTTGACAGGATGCTTGAATGGACATGCTCCAAAATTCAACTCACACCTCTCCCCCTGAGAGAGCGAAACTGCAGGGAAATACCCAAGATCAGGACCCATTTTGCGTATCCCATAAAAAGCCACACCAAGAGAAACTCCATTTCGATAAAAAGAGATCTTATCATCGTCCAAATCTATGCAGCACCCAATCACATCACCAACCACCCATGTCTGTCCATACTGCTCTGCCTCTTCATTCCATTTCTGCACCCTCTTCCCATCAAAGGCATAAGAGTCTTGTGCATCCCCAACACCATTTTGGTCCGTAAAGGGACAAAATAGAGTGGCCCACCCAAGCTGTTGTATGCCGGATGTCTCTAATGTGACTTCATACATCCACTTTCCCCTCCAAACATGGGCATTCGCTCGAGCGCTGCTAAACATCGAAACGCTCTCCAAAATAAGTGGCTGCTTCACAATCCGCATATCTCCACACATACTTGCTTCATCTAAATTGACAACATTCGGACCGTGACCATTATCAGTGATGAGTATCCCCTCTCTCTGAACCGATTTAACCTTCGAAGTCCTGCTCTTTAAAATAGAGTGGATGAAATCACAATCGATCTGGCCATCAGTCGAATGTAGCGATTTGAGTGGGAGATCAAATACATGCTCAAGTGTACGTTCAATGGACCGGTCATTGATATCATCACAGCATAAGACACGGTGGGATTTATGAGAACAGTCTTTCCTATCCTCACTGGTCAGCAGAACAGCCAGACCCGAACCAGTCCCACCGAGCCGGAGCTCGTCCGCCATCGAAAGTAACTCTCCACTAATCACCAGATATTTCAATTCCCAATTTTTTTTTCTAATTGTGCCTCAACCGACCACTAAATCAATAACCCAACAAAAATTAAAACTTCCAAAGCTTTAAATCCACCAATCCCGTTTTCACACAAGATTAAACTGCACACCAATTTAAAGATTTAAATCAATACAACCCCAGTTTCATATGCAGAAACCAAAATAATAATAATAATAATGAAAACTTTGTCAATTCATGAATCCAACCAACTGAACATGAAATTTATACCAAAATCAAATATATTTCTCAAACTATAGTCCCTTGTAAGGACATAAAGAAAAACGAGAAAATAACGAACTTACGTGTTCCCAAAGCTCTTTGACCATCCATGAAAAGAAATAGAACCGAAATCCAACTTTCTATCACTCGCCGCGCGGCGTAAGAAAATTAGGGTTAGGGTTTCGGGAGTCCATCGATGGTGGCGGGCGAGAGAGAAAGAGAGAGAGAGAAAATGAGTTTTTCTTTTTTTAACGTGTACACAGAAATACAGTTCGGTTTTTCGCAGAAAATATGGAACTCGCGAAGCCACGCAGAAAGGCAACAAAAAAAATAAAAAATAAAAAATAAAAAAATGAGCAGTCGCGCACGTTTGAGGGTCTATTTTAAAAAAACGGAGGTCAACAGACACGTGGCAAGATCAGACGGGATGGATGGGATGATGACGTGGACCTCGCGGATGTGTCTCCCACGCGAGACGAAACGAGGTCCTCCGGTCTGCCCTTCCGCCGGCCCTAAAAAGTGAGAAAAGCTGCTTCATCTCGCGAATTTCTCGGGAAGTGACTCTTGGACATTTTTGAAGAAGTCCCTTAACTTATTTAATTTTCAAAGCGTTCAAGGAATATAGAGTATTATAATAATATATACATTAACTTGATTCAATTTTATATATCTTTCAAAATTGATGGGTAACATTTTTCTAGATCCACACGCTTGAATGTGGACTAGTGGTCAATTGGATCGATAATCTTTTGGGTCATTGGGTGGAGAATGGAATTTGTCTACAAGCTGGTAACACTGTAACTGTATGGGGATATTGGGGATATATTATTATCTTAATAAAATAAGTCATTTTTTGTTTATTCTTATTTTTTAGTAATTCATGTAAAACATAATAATGAATTTTTTTTTATTTAGTTAATCATGAATAAGTAGTGAATAAAATGTTGATAAGATATGGATAAATATTTATAAAATATGATTAATAATTTGATATGTTATTCCCATGACTTATAAGAGGTGAAAATTTGATTTGGTGTATAAGTCATTTATACCATTGGCATAGATCATGCAAAATAACGTAATTTCTTGGTGTCCCTGAAATAGTTATGCCATTTTATTCCATATTCATATGTTATAACAATACCCACTTATTTTACTTAAACAAACAAACAAAAATTTATTATTTAGCCTTCTTAACCATTATTCTCCCCCCCCCCCCCCCCCTATTCTTTCATCCAAATGAGCCATTACAAAATTATATTTTCTTTTATGATCATTGAAGTAGTTGTAATCCCCTTTTAAGAGAATTTATGGTTTAATTGTGAATCTAACTCCTTAATGATAATAATTTTAAAATTTCTCAGTGATAAACTATTCAATGCAAATATTTGATAGTGGTGAATTTTTATGATCCAACAAACGTTTTTTAATAAATTAGTCTGTTATATAAACCACTTTTATTTTTCTTTCATATTTTTATAACACACAGTCCTTTTTAAATATCAAATTTAACTAATTATTCGTTTGCTTGTCATACAGCACCCCACATGTTCGCTTGGATTTTTTCAAATTACATTTCATGTAAGGAATATATTTTTTCATAAATATGCTTGTTACATTATATGTGTTATCTCATTATGTGTGTAGTGCATTACACGTGTAACTCTTATTCATTTGTCTATATAAAGAAATTTAACCCTAAGTGGAATCCAAGGATTCCCATTATTCCATTCTCTCTTCGTAACATGGTATCAGAGCCACCACCTCACAAACCCTAATTTTGTTTTTTGGAATCCTTCATTGTCGTCGTCGTCGCCGTCACCGTCGTCATCGTCGTCGTCATCGTCGTGCCGCCTCTGCCGCGCCGCGCTGCCTAGCCGCACCCTGCCGCCGCCGTGCGCCGCCCTGCCGTTGCCGCGCCCCTGCTGCGCCGGGTTCTGCCGCGCGCGCCCGGAAACCTGCCCCGAGCGCTTGCCTGCCGCGCCCGGAATGTACTCATGAGCAGAATGATGTCGCTGAAAGAAAACATTGCCATATTCTTGAGACCGCTCGTTCCCTTTTACTTTCTTCTTCAATCCCCAGTACATTCTGGGCTGAGGCTGCTCTTCTATCTTTTCATCTTATCAATATCACTCCCTCTTCTGTCCTCTCTGGTATGACTCCTCATGAGCGCCTTTACTCCTCCAAACCTGATTATAGTAGACTTCGCACTTTTGGATGTGCTTGTTTCGTGCTTCTCCCTCCTCATCAACGCACCAAGTTGGCCGCTCGGTCAGTCAAGTGTGTATTCTTGGGGATTAGTTTCGAACACAAGGGATATCGCTGCTATGATCCTGTTGGAGATCGTTTTTGGCTTGCTCATCATGTGTCATTTGTCGAGGATGTTTCCTATTTTTCTTCTACACCCACTGCCTCCTCCCCTCCTGTGCCTTATCCTGTTCAGGTCTCTCCTCCTTTGCCTTCTCATGTTCAGGCCTCTCCTTCTATGCCTTCTCCTGTTCATACCTCCCCTATTGAGTCTCTACCTCTTCTCAGGCCATCTGTTGTGCTTGAATCCACTCCTAGTTCTACTCTCTCTGAGCCTCATCTCAGCACTCCTGCAGCCAACTCCCCTGATCCTCCTGGTTCTCCTCCTATTGTGTCTCCTCTTGCTTCTCCCACAGATGACTCTGCTGGTACTCCGCCTTCCACGACTGACGCACCTCCCTCTGATGTGGATCCTCGTCCCTCGACTCGCTACCCTCAGCATGAGCGTCATCCACCTACTCGCTTCAGTTTTGACTCTGGACCACCTGACCGATTTGGCTTTGCTTCAGTGAGTACCTATTCTCCACAGTTCCAGGCTTATCTCACCGCTATCCATGTCCATCGTGAGCCCAGATCCTATCGAGAGGCAGTTGAGTACCCTGAATGGCAGCAGGCCATGAATGAGGAGTTTCAGGCTTTTGAGCAGACACAAACCTGGGATGTTGTTCCACTTCCGGTTGGCGTTACACCTATCAGTTGCAAATGGATCTTCAAGATCAAGCATCGACCTGATGGATCCATTGAACGACATAAGGCTCGTCTTGTTGCTAGAGGTTTCACACAGGAGTATGGCATTGACTATGAGGAGACTTTCGCTCCCGTTGCTCAGATGACTACTGTCCGCACCCTTCTTGCAGTTGCTGCTGTTCGTCGTTGGCCTCTCTTTCAGATGGACGTGAAGAATGCCTTTCTTCATGGTGATTTATCTGAGGTTGTTTATATGCAACCACCTTCAGGTCTCAGCACTCTTCCTCAGCATGTCTGTCGTCTTCGGCGGGCTATATATGGTCTCAAACAGGCTCCTCGTGCCTGGTTTGAGCGTTTTTGCAGCGTTATTCTGGCAGCTAGTTTTGTTGAGAGCTTTCAGGACCACTCTATGTTTGTGCGATCCTCATCGGATGGCCGGGTTATCCTTTTTCTATATGTTGACGACATGATTATCACTGGCGATGACTCCGCCGGTATTACTCTGGTCAAGAATCACCTCAGTCGACAGTTTCAGATGAAAGATCTCGGCACCCTTCGCTACTTCCTTGGTCTCGAAATTGCACAGAGTGATCGTGGGATTCTGCTCTCTCAACAGAAGTATACGGCTGACATTCTCGAGCGAGTTGCCCTCTCAGATACTCGCAGTGCAGATACTCCTCTTGAGCTTCATGTGAAGCTTCGTCCTACAGATGGTGAGCTCCTTCCAGACCCAACTCGGTACAGACAGATTGTTGGTCAACTTGTGTATCTTTGCATCACCGTCCTACAGATATTTACGCGGTACTATCACCAGATCGATCTATCTGTCATCCTCTTCACCTCTGGTTCTCAGGGCCTACACTGATGCTGATTGGGCTGGAGATCCGACCACTAGACGCTCCACCACTGGGTTCTGCATATTTCTTGGAGATTCCATCATTTCTTGGCGCAGCAAGAAACAGGAGGTTGTTTCACTATCCAGCACTGAGGCTGAGTATCGAGCCATAGCCATCACCACCAAGGAGATTGTTCATCTTAGACGTCTTTTGGTGGACCTAGGAGTTACTATGACTAGTCCTACTCCTCTTCATTGTGATAACCGCTTTGCTATTCAGATTGTCAGTAATCCGGTTTTTCATGAGAGGACCAAACACATTGAGATCGATTGTCACTTCGTTCGTCAGCACTTTCTTGCAGAGACATTATCGCTTCCGCACATCTCCTCTGCCGAGCAGCTTGCTGATTTCTTTACGAAGTCACATCCAGTTCCTCGATTTCAGTTTCTCCTTCGCAAACTCACTTTGTATGATCCACCGTGAGTTTGTGGGTGGCTGTTAGATTATATGTGTTATCTCATTATGTGTGTAGTGCATTACACGTGTAACTCCTATTCATTTGTCTATATAAAGAGATTTAACCCTAAGTGGAATCCAAGGATTCTCATTATTCCATTCTCTCTTCGTAACAATACTATATACTTTAATAAATTAATTAAATATAATCCTTAAAATTCGCATATATACTTTAATATACTCATGGGAAACACATAAGAACCGCCATGTAACAATTTTTAAAGATTGACTGAAAGTAGTTTAAGAAATAAGAATCACATTAAATATATTTTAATTCATATTCATTTTTTTCCAAAAATTACTTATATTTAGGGGGTTATTAGCAAAAAAAACCCTGCAATGATCCACCTGGACAGTGTTTAATTAAACTTTTGCAGGGCAATCCACACCTTGGACATTTGAATCCCTGTTCCCAAGATGGCCTATAAAAGAAAACATGTATAGGGACATACACATTAGGGGTCACAGGTGACGATGGAAAGTTGGTATAAATGACGAGTTTGATTAGTATTTGGGGGACCTATTTAAGAAGACTGAGCATGTGTCAAAAAAAAAAGTGTCAAGCATGCGTCCATGCAATAAGAAATAGAAGATGAGGTGGGATTCTACCAGCCATCACAATCTATGAACACTTATTTTATTTTTTTCACAAACTCATCAGAAGAAGAAATAAATATTTTGCTTGTCTATCATGGTATAATAATAACAACAACAACAACATAATCATGTGAAAAGCTCTTGTCAATCGCTTGAGCAAGCAATCTTCTGCTAGAGAGACCTTGAATCACATCTAAATTCTAATTGACCATTACTTGTCATACAGTGAAATCATTTATTACGGTATCGGTTTTCAGAACATTTCAAAACGTATAAGTTTTGTGCTCACATTTAGACATCCTCTCTCGTTAGAATGTTGGACTAAATCATCTCACCTCACTGTCAATGGGTCTATTGCACTCTTGATCTCTTTAGTCTGTATTTTATTTGTGAATACGATATATTAGTTTGTTAAAAATATTATCTTCCTTTGAAAATAAAAAATAAAAATCTCAATAATTTAAGAACAATATAAGGAGTGAAAAAAAAAGATAAAAATGGCAAAAAACCTGACTTCCCAAATTTAGATCAGGTCAGGTAATCTCCACTGTTGTTCCATTGGGCGGACACAACCTTCAGTGAACATCCACTAAAATCAAATTGATGGGGGGGGGGGGGGGGGGGGGGGGTGACTCGACGGCTAAATCAATGTTGTATACAGTGTAAGGTTTTTGCAAAATAAATTTCACATACCTCTTTTTACAATGAGATCGGAGAGGATACAGTGGAATTTGAGAAGATAACATCATGCCAATTTCTTTAAGAAAAAAATTTAAAAAATCTATAACACTAAGGGGTCATTTGAACATATTTGAAAAGTGTGATTTATATAAAATAATTTAATAAAACTCAATTCATAGGAAGGTCATTTTTTTCGTTTAAAAAAATATATATTTTTGTACTCCAAATTGAAACAAACTTTTTAATCAAGTACACTTTCTAAGAACGGTTTAGAAAGACATTTAACTTATTTATATTTTTGTAAAAACTAAAATAAGACCATAAAGCACAAAAAAAAATCAATTTTAGTTTTACGTGTGCACTGACATCAATTTTGTAAGGAGTCAAAAATTCCATTTTCATTTGACTAAAAACAACATTCCTCTACCAAATAGACCATCTAGAATGATCCCATGAAAAAAAATCAAGATATTGCCATTTGCTCTTAAAATACTTAGGTGATGAATTTGACTAGAAGATTTGAGATGTGGTCCAAAAAATTGTTTCTCTAATAAAGGAAAGAAAAGTGGATATTAATTATCAAGTGTATCAAGTATTATAATTGTGTGGACTAATTAATAAATTCAATGTCTTTTTAATTATTATTTTTTATCTAAGAGAGACAACAATGATGGTTGGTGACTGACAGGGAAAAGAAACGTAGAATGTAATTTACCTAAAAAAACTATAATATTTTTATGTGAACCTAAAATAATATATTGTTTATAATGTCTATTAATCGAAGAGTCCTTGCACACATACTATTAAATGATCTTTTGAGCTTTTCTACGTTTTGAGTTTTTAATTTCTATTTATTGAATCTGGTCAAGATTATGATCTCCTAGTGTTGGTTCTTTTATTTTGTAAGTTTTGTCTGTGATTGTGGGGCAAGTTAGGGTTTATATAGGGTTTTAGTTGTTTTCATGTTTCTTGATATAACATCACTTTGTTTTGAAAGACACATTGTTTGTTATTTTTTTATTTATAAAAAAATCAAAGAGTGAAGTAATGAATGATTTTAATTTAATAAAGTCAAATCATGTGAATTAAATCCCAGTATGATCAGGACCGACAATGAGATGAGGAATTATAGATAGAGCCAATGCCAACTTATAAAATGGAGCCCCAGTAACTATACTAATTAAAAAAATTGACTGTCAAAACAATCTATATTTCATGAAGTAATACAACGTTAAGGCCAAAACAAAAAATTTGAAAAATAAAATGTATTAAAAAACATTCATTTAATTTTTTATTTTTATAAAAATAAAAACAAAAAATCCTCAGATCAAGAAATTTTTGTTTATTTACTAATTGTTAAAGATAAGGTCATTCCTCTATAACAAAAAATAAATAAAACTCATTAAACTTTAATAAATTTTATTTTTGATTCGGACCCTTTTTGAGAAGGGGGCTCTAAGCAGCTGCCTAGGTCACCAATACTTAGGGTTGACATGACTTAGGGTTGACATTGAGCATGGTATATATATCCATCGATCTCTTTTAATATCAAACTATTATTACGTGAGGCATGCAGAGAGATACATGATATATTACATGATATATTGTACAAATCAAATATCATAAAGATGCTTCTTAAATATTTTTAAAAACTATGAAAATATATTTATAATTAAATTTAAAAAAATTTAATATTTATTTCTTTGTACATTGTAAGGCACGCGTGGACCCCTAATTTAGAGCTTGGCTCCCATCACATTGTATTCTTATAAAAAATTATTCTAATATTTAAATTTATAGAGTGAGTTCTGGAATGAGTTGTGTGATATTTTATAATTGGAAAATGTTAGACTCTGTCATATTCACTAACTAAGACTCAGACCTCACATATTTTTAATTTTTTTAAAATAATAATCATCATCTAATAAGATACATAATTTGATAAAAAATGCATTTATGTGCATTTCTGTCCATTTCGAGTTGAATGAACTCATTTTTAATAAGTATAAAAAAATATTTAATGTGGTATATACAACATCTAACGAAGTACATGCTTCACTGAATTTCTAATTAACGTGATACATAGGACTGTGTTTTAGACTAAGGCTCCGTTTGGAAACATAGATTGAAAAGTAGATTTTAGAATAAAGCTGCTTTTTTAGATGATTTTAGACCTTTGACTTTTTTGGGATGCTTTTTTTTTTAATTCAGGAATCAATATTTGGAAGGAGTTTAATGTTTGGTAGAAAAAGTTGCTTTTCAATTCAAAAAATCGATTCCGACAAAAAAACGTTCTTTTTGAGATTTTAAAAACACGGATTTCGAGAGAGAAATTAAAAGGAATCCAGCTTTTGATTCCGCCGGAATCCGATCCGTTTGATTGCGCGTTTGGGGATTTTCAGCTTTTCAAAAAGCAGAATCCGCCCAAACACGTTACCAAACGGAGCCTAAGAAAAAAACTGAATGTAGCATCACTCTTTATAATTTGTTAATTGGTCCACAATGTACTACAGATCGAGAAAATCACAGTTGAACCTTTACAAATTACAATATCATGAGATGGTTTTGAAGTGATTAATATAAATACTTTTATATTTATATTAATGTATTTTTATATTTTTAAGTGATTAATATAATAAAAATTGATTCACCATCTACAACTTTATGCAAAATATAAATTAATCTTGAAGAATGCAGTCTCTAAGATGAATTCTCAAATAATATTTCATAAAACATCAAGAGTTGATAGAAAAATTGTAATATTAAAGAGAGATTTATTGGATAGTCCACGTCCCTCTCTGGATAAATTACAGTTTGCTCCCGCAGAAAAATCTCCCCAAAGATCACTTTTTCGTTGCGAAAAGCGTCGTGCTTACTGTCTCAATTGATGTCCATTCGTTGGTATATAAACATTTTTATGAAAGTTTATATTTTGATATATGACGTATAACCCAGTCAGTACCTCACATTAATGGGATAGTTTGTTAAGGGGGTAAGTATTGGGATAATAGATAATTATGATGACAAGTGAGTATGATGACAGCTTATCCCGTTTGATATAGAAAATAATTGGAATAAACTGTGAACAATTGTTCCAATTTTAAAATGAAAATAGGGATATTTTGTTTCATCAAAGACAAGGATAATATTTATCCTAATTTTGATAAGTGTAAATATGAACAAAATTGATAACTTTTTTATCCCTAAAATTAGGACAATTTATCCTTAAAATCTTATCCTCATGTTAAACTAGCCATAATAGTTAGTCCTCATCCTATTGTCTCAAAAATAAAACATATCACAACTAATAACAAATTAATTTTGGACCAATAACAAAGATCGAGCATGTCATTCTATTACTTTTAGCTTTAGTGATATCGTTTATGAAAAAAAATGATCAAGTAACAAAAAAAATTGACTAATTTGTGATCCAAGTTGACGTGGGTTAATCACAAAAATGATCAAAGATGATTACAACTCTATCAAAAAGTGATAGCTTGACATGTTTTATGATTTGTTTGGGTAATTAAATTAACTAAAATTTTAATACGTTACATGATCGAGACTATTTTTGAAATTACTCTAAATAAAATTAGGTCATCAAATTTGTCATATTTTTATCAATTTATTTCTAATAATGATATGGACCGATGGACGCCTCTATATTTCTAACTCACTTACAGTTTTGTATATTATGCATCAGAGGTACCTAACAAACAAATATTGCGCCCATCATTGAATTAATGTCATAATCAGCCACCAATTTTGACAAATCAAATCTTCCAGATCATCTCATATCTATATGTGGACATGAAATTATTCAATATGCACAGGTTATTAGTAAGTCTAATCACTAAGCCGGCCAATTATCCGAAAAAATCCGAATCTATATCCAAAAAATGAGAAATATCCAATATTCGAAGATCCGGAGTGTGAATATGGATATCAATGTATCCGATCCGAAAAATATTCATATCCGACATATATTATAAATATATATATATTTATATTACATATTGTTCATATTTGTTATCTTGTATGATTTATCACAATCATGATGTATTATATTACTATTAAATTTTCAATGTATGATATCTAAAAGAGATAATAAACTTTAAAATCTCAATTTTAATTTTTATATTTCTCTAATATATCATTTGATTATCCAACTTAATGTTAATATTTAAACATGGCAATTATCTAAAAGATATTCATATCCAATCTGTATCTGAAGAGATCCAAATTCAAAATTTAATATCTATATCCGAATTCAAAAGTTAGGATATGGATATTAACGTAATTGATTTGTATATGTTCGATTGATAGGCTTACTAATCACTAACACGTAAAAATGGAAAATCTTAGCTATATAAGCTTTTTGATGGTTTGACAGAGAAACCTTTTATGTACCTAGAACACCCAGCTTAGGGTCCAAGTATGGGCAACATCTTATGACTAAAAAAATATTATCTCACTTACATCATTATAACTGAAAGGTGGGTGTTACCTCCAACAAGAGATGGTGCCGCGGAGCTCCGCCTCCAAATGTAGATTTGCCGCTTTGGAGAGCAAACCAGCACTAAGAGAGACATAGACACTGGTGTGGTGCTGACCAAGTGGGCTCTGACGCTCAAGTCAGTAATACATCCCTCCTATGTCGAGTGAATGCAATGGAAAAGTGTGAGTTAGGATTGATTAAATTACCTTCTCTTATTCCTCTCGTCCCCTCTTATGGCCAGAAAAATGACAATCTCCCCGTAATAACTGAGAATTTTAGGCCATAGTTATAGTGAATTTCGTAGAGTGTTTAATTTTTCAAATTCTAATATCTTAGTATAGTTGAAATCATTTTTCTATTAGTTTTTCAGTGCATCTTTCGGATCGTGAATCGGATATGTATAGATCAAATTAATGATAAATCTTGTAGGTGTGTTGGATTGCATGTCCAGGGATGACCCTTGATAGGGTCGTCGCTTCTAGATGGCCCAGTTAAGGGCCGTCACTTTATGGACTCAATGGCTTATGGATTTACCTCGGATTTGACTGAATGAATGTTCCTTTGTGCAAAAATTCATATATTGGCCCCCTCTCTATTGTTGTGGATTTTGACTGGGTATCCTCAATCTAGGATCTTTCAAACTTGGTTTTGGTCTGTACGCGACGTACCGAATCATTGTCTGAAGGATCATCTATGCTTGCTCGACTGCTCTCAAGGACGTTGTGTGATCGCCACTTGCTTTTTCTCAAAAGCAAGAAATGATGATGATCGCCTTTGGGGAATAGGGGTTCTCCTCTCAAAGGATTACGGCTGGTCATGCCTTAAGGTGAATAGAAATTCAGTTGGACCTATAAAAAAAAATTTAAGGGTTGATTACAACTTTATATAAATATCAAAAGACCACGATTGATGATATAAATTTGTATTTATTTGTTATGAATATTAATGGTATAAAAATATATAATTTTTAATATAAAAAGAATGATGTAAATCATATTGATTATGAATAATCGTGTGTTTAAATTTAATTCGGTTCGATTCGATTAATTTTGTTTTGTTTGAATTTTTCAATCCATACCCAAATCAAACAAAAAATCTATTGACCCAAACCCGTAAAAAATCGATTTGGATTGGTTCGGATTTGGTTTAACTGACTAAATTTGCATCCCTAGTAGCCTGTGCAAGGGCTGGACTTGGCCAATTTAGTCAAAGGATTCTTTGATGACTCTGTCATCATAAAGTTGACCACGTGATTGGTCGAAACGGCTATTCGGGCCGTGACCAGTCAGGTCTTTTCCTTTATCTTGGCAAGTCTTGCAAGCCGTCATCCTCGGACAGTAGGCTAGGTCTGCGAATGGATTCAAGTCTGGTCATGTGATCCGTCACCCGTTTGAGATGAACACGTGTCTGTCTAGGATGAACGCGAGATTTTTCCCTCTATAATAACTATACTTAAAAAAATTAGGATATACATTTATAACTATTTAAAAGAGGACTAAATTTGATTATCACAAGTTATCTTAAGTAATTTTAACTCATTTCACATTATATTCTCAAGCATTCACACCCAAAACATATTGCATCTCCCACATACATTCCCAAAGACAGAAACTAATATAATGATAGATTTTTCTATGAGTAGGTGTTTTATTGAATTTTCTAGTCATAAGATGCTACGCATACTTAAACCCTAAGCTATAAAATCTTATTCACATTACACACAATGTTAATTAAACAATAAATGATTTTTTTTATAATAATGCAAAAATAAAAAAAGGTAAACAAAAGATCGTCTATTATACATAGATTTTTTGTCCTAATCTATATTACTATATAAAAGGCTGCTAAACCAAAAACCGTTCATTTGACCATTTTACCCCTCTCAATCACTTTAATCATATTCCAATCCATCCACATAGCCATTTGACCATTCTAACCCTCCCATGACAATCAATTCACACCCCCTCTTAAATCAAAATCATCAATCCCAAAGCCATTATTATTATTATTATATTATTATTATTATTATTATTATTCACACCCAAAACCATTTCACTCTCATGACAATTAGTCATTCACTGGATCAACCTAACCCAGTAAATCATAAAACAAAATAAACGAATATATCAAATACTCATTATATTATATTATTTATATCTATACTACCTATAAAAGTACCAATCAATAAAAAACTTTCAGTTGACAATTTTACCCTTTTCAATTCTTGAAAATCCATTCCTATCTCAAATGGCATTTTGTTTGATATATTTAACCTTTCAAATGCTTGAAAATCTATATCACTAAATTAAAATGATACAATGTGTTAAAATTTATGCATTTATTAATATATACACTTATTTATATGCTAATATGTCTTAAAATAACTTAAATAAATTTATACATGAAATTTATATTCAAATTAATATATCTTAATTAATAAAAAAATCTTAATATATATCGTATATAATGTACATATATATTGTATGTATATATATATATATAGGTTATTGCGTGTGGCGAACGGCGGGTGTGGCAGCGATCACGGGTCCATCGCATCGGACGGTCGGGTGCGATTCACGTCGACCGTTGGATGCGATGGACCCACGATCGAACGGCCCACGTCGCGGCCGCACCCGCCGTTCGCCGCACGTAATATTTTTCATATATATATATAATGCATTATATATATTCTTAAACTAAATTTCACATATATTACATGCATATGTACATATCTTAAAATATTAAATTATACCTATTTATACATGTACATGAATTTATACAAAGCATAAAATATATGCTGCATAATTATATATATGTAATATAATTAAAATTAATAAAAGTGTTATAGAAAATTAGCTAATGATATACATAAATAATATATACGTTTATATAACTTAATTTTAATATATGTATATATCTTAATTATATATTGTTGACATTATTATATGTATAAAATAAATATACATGCATTTTTACTCAAATAGTTCAGAAGTATATAACAAATATTTGATTGAAAATGTTAGAAAATCTTACACAATTAATGTTCCAAAATTACATGATTGATATCCCAAAAAGTTGACCTGTCATATGTTTGCATATATATATTTTTAAAAAGCATTCCTAATTTTTATTAAAGGTTATGAATGCCTTTTATTTGTGCTACTTTAACAAAAAAAAAATTTATACGAATTGTATTATGTCATTCTATTCGTTGGTTGTGAGAGGAAAGCAAAACTAATTTAAATCCCTAGGTCCTTCACCTTCTCCCCACATAAACCGCGACCGGTGACCTTGATCCACTCACTATTGAATCGTCTCATCTTCCCGAGATGCCGACCGATGGTGTTCGACGAAAGGTCGCCTTCATTCACGTGCCATCAAGAGCTTCATCAGCGATACACATTCATCCCCTTTTCCATTTCTGTGGATATATGGATCCATCGTCTATTTGTTCTTTCCCTCTCTCTCTCTCAAATTTTTTGTGGGTTTACGAATGTGCGTTCATCTGTGGTATATATATGACACATACTTTGGTTCATCTGTTCCACTGTATGTTGTAATTATATTAAAAATGTTATTTTTGTTCATTAAATCTACCATTTTGGTTGTTATTTTGGTTATTGTTCTTACCTTATTTGTCATTCTCGGCTTTTGATTAATAAATCAGGAAATAAAATTGTATAAAAATATGTTCTTTACATGTGCTCTGTAGTTCTTTTTTATGTTTTACTGTTTTTTTCCTTGTTATGGGTTCTTGATGTCTAATTAGGTAAAATTAAATGTGTTGAATGTGGAATGGGTGTGCTATCAGAGCATTTTGGAAAAAAATTTCATGTAAATTTATTTTTTGCTATGAGCCTATGTGAGATCTTGGCTCTGGATATGTATTGTGTCTCCTTTTTCGATGTACCACTCATCTACAGATTTCTCATAGGTCCTCATAATTTGTTAGGAAACATTGGGTGGGCCTTGTATGTCTGAATTCAATAGTTGTATACATATTGAGTGTATAGTTCCATGCAGTCATTCGATTTAGGTAGAGTTGAAATTGCTATTTTAACTTGTCCATTGATTGAGTTATATACTTCTTTTACCTCATCCAGACCACTTCCTGGCCTATAGCTCCATCCTCGGAGACCTGATTTCGGTTTTCTGTGTCGGCATTGTCTACGATATTCCTGTCGTTGTTTTTTATTGTTTTTATGCCTGGAGTTGGGCATATCTATTATAGAGTAGATAGACTTGTATCATTCTTTTAACCTAATGCAATTTTTCTAACTTCAAAAATATAAAAAAACTTTTTCCTGCCTTTTCGTGGTAGTATAGCAGAGTAATTTTCTTAATGGCCCTCAATTAAACACATTGTGGACCAGGGGGTTTCTGAAATAAGATTCTCCTATATTTTCCTCACACAAAAAAAAAAACATTGTGGACCCTGTGATATTCTTCCTGTGACAATTATAGTCATGAATTGAAATAATAATTTGCAGTGTTGCAAAGCACAAAAAATCAGTAAATGATTCTGTTTGTTTATTTTTGTTCACATAATGAAATGAAGATTCACATTACCTGATAGAATTTCTCCTTGGGTGACCCCTTTGTAAATTGTGACCCCACTTGTAGGCTAAGTTTATACTTTATACTCTCTACAACATATCTGAATAATTGAATCATGGGTGTTAATGATCATTGGCTGTGCATGAGTTCCTTAATCTGCATACTGTTTGAACATGAACATATATGAAGATCATTGCTTCACTTAAAATTAATGGTGGTTCTGTGACCCAACTCTTCCCTACATATTAAATTCCTTTTGTTATAAATTGTTATTTCAATTGAATGAGATAACTTCATTTCCAATAAATTGTGTTGTTTACGTAAACTATCTCAATATCTTGTTCTTTACAGGATATCAAAGATAGAAGTTGATCCAGATTTTCTTTAATGGATTTTATTAGGTAGTTTTTCACTGTTATATATTATATTTACTCTGTCAGTATTTGATGGTTTAATTGGTTTTCTACTATTGCATCTCTTGAAATTCATGTTCATATGACACTTGTCTATATATAATATTATTTGTGTTATACTGTAATACAATCCATACAACCCATGAGGTTTCTAAAATTGACTTTATTTTCTTATAGAGGAAGAGAATTTTGTGAGATCATACCTTATCATGGACTATTCAGACTTGAATCACCAAAAGTTGTAAAGCTGATATAATCATTTGTCAAATACATGAATCTTTAACTGAAAATTATTTTTGCCAATCTATAGATCTTACACTAAAATGAAGCTTCTTAAATAATTTTTCAGTTATTTTTTCTACAATGTAATTTGGACTTGGTGATGTTGCTTGTCAGTTGCTTAGATGTTTTATTTTTTATTTTTTTTTGGTTGTGGCAGAATTGTTTGCTCTGTTAGCTTAAGTAAAATAAGATATTTTATGTTTTTTTTAATTTATATCTTACATTGAAATGAAATTTTGCAATTGAATTTTCCAAGTTACTATTGTATTGTGATTTTATATTCATATGCATAATATGTATAAGGTTCTTTTAATTGGTCTGATTATTTTTTCTTCTTCTCTGTAGTGATTATTCACTATTGAGAAATCCCAACCACAAAGCCTTCATGGAGGGAAGGATGCCCACCACCTCTACAGTAGTCAAAATTTTCAAGTGTATATCCCATTAATTCAAACTTTTTTTTATGAATCCTTTTATGAATATGCTAACTTGTGGTGGATCTCTATTTATTAGGAGAAGGTCATGTAGAATATGAGGTAATCTCATATCCCACTACAGAGGTACATGGTGATGATGGATTTACAGGCATATTTGTTTCTTGCTTCTTGACCTCGTTCGTCTGATAGTTCTTTGATTGATAATTAGATTTTGGTGTTTGATGTTATCAGGAGAGGAATGAGAGGTTATGCTACAAGCTTCTTGTGGATAATGTTGTTGAATTACTTCCGATGGTGTACACAACGGCAATTAGTGAGGCTTGCCAGAAGTATGGTGGCATCTTTAGGCAAGTACCCAGGGCCTCTAGATCAGCTTGAAGGAGAAGTATATCCATGCTAGACTTTTTCTTTAAAATTCTTCATTAATTGTAAAAAAACTGGTAGGATACACTTTTAAGTTGTGGATATGCTCACTGGTTTTAGAATTAACAGCATTTGGTGCATAATCTATTCCGAGTTGTATTTCTGCTAATGTAGAAGTAACTTCTAGCATCCACGTTGTTGGATTATAATTGTATCAGATTTTTGGTACATGAGGATTACTCAGTCTAAACAATTGAGTGAATCAAAATGGGGTTTGGTAACCAATTGATCTTTTACAATTTTATTTATCTACCAAAAAAAGATGGTGTCTAGAAAATAAGAAAAATAATAAAAACACACTAAATTATGGAAAATTTAACAACATTAAATCATAAAGCAAAAAGAAAACAAAGTTTATTATGTGTCAACACTAAAGTTTTTTTATAATAATACCTTTGTCTCTCAGGTGCCAGTTGTGAGGTCTAAAAAAATGTATACTCAAAATAACAGGTCCACATGACATGATTTTAATTTTATTTTATTAATACAAATTTCAAAGCATTTTAATGTTAGTCATAGCTGGATGTATATGAAGATAAATTTTAAATCATTAGGGTTTATTGTAGAGTATAAGATGAATAATAATGATCGCTGGCAGGCCATGAAATGTCAAAAAAAAAAAAAAAAATTTCATGGTCAGAATAAAAAACACCTATTCAAATTTGAATTTTCAATTCTCATAGCCTCACTAAAAAATGAAATATATCCATCTCTAGCTTTCTTTTCATTTTGACCTGGATTAGTGATTGTAGAAAGGTTATGATTTGTTGTGCTACAATATTCAAAGAAAATTAGATATGGAAAACAGTTTCAGCTAGAAGCAGTGTCCCTCAGTTGCAATAGAATTAAATTTACTTTCCAATGCTTTTAATATATCCCAATGACATAATGATAATTTCAGTATCATAGATTTTCCTCAAAATATCAATGACTGTTTGAATGCTGACCCAGTAGATTAATTCTCCTCCCTTTTACATTAACATTAGCTGCATGAGAAGTAATATGAATATTAGTATTGTTTCCAATGACAATGCTCAATAGAATTGCAGTGGTGGATATGAAAGATGATCAACTACACTTGACATTTTTATGCAATAACTTTGGCATCGATATATGACTTCTTAAAATTCTAGCCTTTTTTTTAAAAATTTCTTTATTTAACCTTTTTCATGTAGATTTTCCCAATGAAAGTTTGAAGATTTGAAGTCAAGGTTGGCCTATCAAGAAGATCAGAGCAATTTTTTTTTTCCTTGTGACAATGCCCATACGGGGTAGATACATAACAGGACGCAAGGCCCTAGAGCAACAGAAAATATACCCCACATGGGGGGAGACCGGAGTCGAACTCGGGACATCCTTTATGGACGGGTGCCACTCATCCACCCCGCTAATGAGGGGATGTGCAAGCAGATCAGAGCAGGTTGAAGGTGAAACAAAAACTATGACTATCAAAGCTCTTTGATGCTTCTTGACTTGTTGAATCAGTTAAATTAGGATTGCATTCTATTTTAGACATTTTGATGTTATGTTTTTTTTTTGCTGGGTATTTTGATATTATGTTTATCACTCTCTTGACTGTTGTAAACATAATTTTGATATAACGAATCATTTGTTACATGGTATAGTCATAAGTTAAGATGGCCAAAATATTTGCATCGGTGTAGTTTGTAAGATAAATTTTAGTTGGATTCTTTTGGTTCACCTTCGATATTATCTTCAATGTCGAGTTTGTTGTGGAAAATTTTCATTCCACTTTCCATTATGTGTGATTCTATTTGTAAAAGAGAATATGAGAAACTTAGTTTCTTATTAAAAAAAAATTACAACAATTCCCCCGCAGCCCTCTTATTAGTGTGATATCAATTTTTATTTTTGAAATAGTGACATCTATAAAGTATTGAGGCATGCATTCTAAATTACTTATACAAAGTATTTATGTTAGCAATATTTTATTTTATTTTTTCATTAAACACTCATTTACAGGTGTACTTTTTTACAGGAAATGACTTCCACCAAAGAAATATTTTTTTTGTTCTTAATTTAATAGTCATAACATATAAATAATAGTTGCTCAATCATTATATTTCAACAAACTAATTCATGTGCAATGCACACGTGTATCGACTAGATGGTCAGGTTAATTTAATTTCTTTTAGTACAACGGGAATTTGATATCATGCATTTGGAAGAAATATATGTTCTACACAAAAGCAAATAAAATTAATGAAAACGACATAGCTATGAGACGTTGGATTGCTCAATATGTAGAGCGTATCGATCAGGTGGAAGATGCTGACATCAATAAGAACAATGGAGGCCGCAACAAAAGAATAAAAATTTATATTGAAGTTTCCAATCTTCGAAGCTTAACTGTGGAAAAATTGCATTTGGATTTTTTTAATTCCTTGACTAAATAAAATGATTGTTTGAACCTTACTCTTCTTCTTTGAAGGGTTTTCGTTATTGGGATTTAATGCGTCATTGTATTGCCAATACAAGTTTGTACTTCTTTATGTTATGTTAACTTTATGTTGTGTTTTGTAACATATCATCATAATATATTTCATCAATAATTGCATAGAAAAATCATTCATAAAAATTTTCATTCTAATATTGAGTACAAGAGATAGTGAATATTGATATTATATTATATTATGTATCATCCCATGTGTATTTCATGTGCTCTTTGACCAACACATCATTCATGAAATTAATACATGTGCAATGCACATGTGCTTCAACTAGTATAGTAAGTGTTTGTTAAAAATTGTAATTTATGACATTTAGTCAATGCTTTAAAAATCAAATTTATTGAACTGAAAAAATGAGCAGGTTAAGCATCATTGATTAAACTATTGGGTTAACTGGGATGAACCCTAACATCATCATATGTAACATAATACATGCATCAAGTATTAATACTATATAACAAATTTAGAAAAATGTGAAATAATTTAAATTTTTTTATATAATTATCAAAGCTTAAATCTCAATATTTTTACCAACTTTTTATACTCCCAGATTTTGAAGGTAAATTGCATCGAAAATGAGACTGATTGAAAGTTCAACCTATTCATATAAATTGGATGAGGCCGGGTTTTAAATCACTGGCTTTTAGTTTAAAGCACGATGTTATGGTATGCGAAGCAATTCAAATATCATAATTTAAAATTGAGTTAAAGACATTTACGTCATCGTAAACATGTGTAATCTTTATATAAGTCCCTGTCAAAGTTGGAGCAAACAACAAATCCTTAAAAACTCACAAAAACTCATATATATCCCCGCCCATCAACATAGTTTTACCTAAGCCTGTCAATTATCCGAAAAAATATCCGCATCCGATCCGAATCCGTATCTGAAAATACAGAAAATATCCGATATCCAAAAAATCCGTATCCGTATCCGAAAAAATAATTCGTATCCAAAATTTTCAGATCGGATACGGATATACCCCTATCCGATCCGAAAAATATCCGTATCCGATGGCATTAAAAAAATGTTAATATTAGTATTCAATATCTACCATTGGATTTTGATCAAGTGGCTCACATTCTTTCTAATAGTTGTAAAGTTAGGACTTGTGTTTGTAAATTTTTAATTTTAAGTCAATTTTTGAACTTTAAATAAAAATTTGTTATGTTTAATGATTTATTTATTGATTTCGGATATTTTGGATAATTATCCGAATCCGTATCCAAAATTTTGGATCGGATACGGAAACACTTTTTAAATATCCGTCGGATACGGATACGGATACAGATACATAAAAAAAATTTCGGATACGGATACGGATATGACCATATCCACTCCGTATCCGCTCCATTGACAGGCTTAGTTTTACCCTGATGCAACATATCCTAATTAACCATAACTCATACCATGAAATGACTAAATTATTCATAATCTTTCTATCATTCCTATCAATGTCAGGGCAGAAGATGAAGAAATATAATATAAAGTCCTGTAAGGACAATTTGATCTTTTGCAGGGACTAATTTATCATTATAATTGTTTATTAGGACTGTGATGTATGTAAAATTACATGGTGATAAAATATTCTAGAAATATTCCGTTAAGTTTAAATATAAATTTAATCCAGTGATGATAATTGGATTCTTATAAATTTTTAGGGACATACCTCAATTTTACCAGGGACCTATATGGGATTATCCATGTTTGTAGGGACATACATATCTTTTAACTCTTTAAAATTAAAATTAAGTTAAGATTGCTTTTGGGATTGTATCTTAAAAGTTAGGTAAAAAATAAAATCAATAATATATCAACCATCTATAATAATATAATGGGTGAATTACCCAAATACCCCTACAGCCAACCCCAACCCTCACTTTTTTAAAAAAATTTCAGTACCCCCGCAGCAAACACCTATTTTTTTTTCTACCCTTGTCCCTTTAATTTTGCCAACCCCACAAAATCGCAGTTTTCTCCTTGTAAGTGCATATATGTTTTCTGTAACTTTCAGAATACAAAATGTAATTTCTATAAATATTATTTGTAAGTACATTATTATGCATGTCATGTAAAAATGTGAACTTGTAAAATACTAGAGAAACATACGTTAATGCATAACACCTAAAAATATCTTATCACAATAAATACATCAAAGTACTTGAATTTATCGAATGTTTGCATTCCAATGTTCTTTTTTTAACCTAATGAACTAAGATGTTATATTTTCTCTGATCATCTTCTTGTCATTTTGATTGAAATTGAATCTACTGTTACACATTCGAGTTAGCAGTACATCATTAGGAAGAAAGCATAGTTCAAACTATATTAGTGATGCAATAATTAGTCAAACACCCAAATAAATCAAACACCAACAAGTGTGTACTTCATGACAATAAAAGAACCACATATATATTAATGTTATGCATTAATATATGTTTTTCTAGTGTTTTACAAGTTATCATTTTTACATGAAATAATAATGCATTTATAGATAATATTTACATAAATCATATTTTGTGTTCTCCAAGTTATAAAAATATATATATGCACTTATAAGGGGGAACTGCGATTTTGTGGGACTGAGAAAATTAAAGGGATGAAAGTAAAAACAAAATTAAGTGTTTGCTGCAAATGTATAGAATTTTTTTTTCAAAAGGTGATTGAAGGTTGCGGCAGAGATATTTGATCAATTCACCCTAATATAATACATAAATCAAAACTGCAACACACAATACAGGATCAATGACCATAAACACGTGGGGTGAATAGTTTTATGGTTTAAAAAAGAAAGATGGAACGGATGGGATGGAAAAGCGTTCAACTTTTGGTCGGAGAGGTAGAGAGAGAACGCACGAGCAGCACGAGAGGCTCGGAAGCGCTGATGTTGATGGTGGTGGCGCATTCTCGTCGGTTCTCATGCGATGCATGTGCATCCCCCACCCTATCGTCTTTGTTGCTTTTAAATGGTACGGTGGATGAGTGGATATATCCACATTGTCTTCAAATCCAAAAGTTTTGAGTCTCTCAATGGATCATATACATTGATTAGATAGTTTAAATCATATACATTGATTTGATTATCACTAGGGTAGTAAACGAGTCGAACTTAAACGAACTTAGTGTTCTTCTTCATTTTAGAATTTTTAGATGTTGAAAATAAAATTTTAGCCTAAATGAGTCAAGCTCGTGAGTTTAAACGAATATAATTTTGTATTGATTTAATGTTTTGATTTTATAAAGGAGTTGAGTTAAGTTTTACCTAAGTTTTTTGTTAAAACAAACGAGTCGAGTTTGAACATAAAATGAATCTCGATTCAGGTCCCGAGCTTAACCGAGCTTTAAAAATTGTTCAAGTTTGCGCATTTGTCTAATTGAACGAGCTCGAACGAGCAAATTAAGTCGAGTTTGAGCCGAGCCCGAACGGCTTAGTTCGTTTACCAACCCTAATTATCACTAGTATGAGGAATATGAACATATTAGAAAAATAAAGAATTGAAATCAATTAAGTTTCCATCGTTTCTCATCTACTTCAAAGGTCATAATATGAGATCCATATATATATATTTAAATTTTAAAAACATTAGGCAACATAATTGAATTTTAGGGTATATCTGTTTCATATATAGTTTTAATATTTTTTTGAATAATTAACCGAAAAATGTTGTAGGACCCCTCTATATTTACAACCGAAAGATAATAAAAAAATAAATATATAAAATAAGAGCCACCTTCAGACAATGCAATGGAGATTTTACAAGATCCGGACCAATATTTCATTGGTTGTTTGGAGTTCCCACAGACAGTAGATGAAGTCGCTCCTTTAATTTTAGAGATTTTTATTTTAAATTTCTGTAAATATGTTTATTTAGGGATCGATCCCTTCATTTTTCATATTTCTTTTCAAGTCTCTATATTCAACCGTTTATTTGATTTTTAGTCCCTCCGTCAAACGTCCGTCCATACACCTTAATTTATGAAATATTATTTATTTTTTAGTCCCTGTAAACTATGTTATTTAGTGATTAGTCTCTCCCTTCTTCATATTTTACAGGGACTGGTTACTAAATAACATAGTTTACATGGACTTAACACTAAATAACATAATGTACAGGGACTTAAAAATAAAATTACATTTCACAAATTAACGGTGTATGGACGAACATTTGACTGAGGGACTAAAAATCAAATATGCGGTTGAATATGGGACTTCAAAAAAATATAAAGAAATAAAAGACCAATATCTAAATAAACATGTTTACTTAAAACTAAAAATCTATTAATTTCAAGTACTTTTTTTTCACCAACAGTAGATCCATGTCATGGGACCTGCCGTTGCCACCTTTTCACTTTCTTCTTCTGTATTGGTGCCACTAAAAAAAAAGAAGGGAACACTAAAAAAAAGGGTTTTTCTTTTTCTTATCATCACACTTGAACGCGCAAGTGGTGAAGTGGACGTCCAAATAAAAAAACAAAAAAAAAAACAAAACTCAACATATTTGATCTGAAACTCGTAAAACTGATCCATTCGATTTACACTCGCAGGGTCAAAACTCGTTCTGGGCTCACTAACGGACCGGGCCATTCAGTGGATGAATCCAATTTGTCCTATGGCCCCCCCTCCCTCTGCCACTTGTCCGGAGGGGGCACTCCTTATCATTTTTCAGCATGAGCATTGATACACTCAGACTTTATAGTGTATGAGGTTCTATCGGGACATTTATCTCCCTTGTCATATTGAATTGTATTCAACAAAAACCTTATTAATTTCTTAACTAGTTGGAGGAATATTTAATAATTTCTTAACTAGTTGGAGGGAATATTTAATATGACATATTGGAGGAAATATTTTTATTAAATAGAATTTAATATGACATATTGGAGGGAATATTTTTTGTTCCATATTAAAATATGCTTTGTTTCATAGTTTGACATTTATCTCCTATCAAATTCTTCTCCACTTTTAAACTTCTTCTACTTACGTGTTGTGTTACAAATAAAGTATTTGAGAAGATTTTTGTGAATAAAAAATAAATAAGAGATGGATAAGAAATGGGTGGAGCTATAAAGGGTCTCCATTCGGCCTGAGTACCAAAAGCCCAACCTGTTTTTAGGGCTGGCCGGGCCTGATTCTAGGGCTCGGGCCCGGCCCATGGGCCAGCCCAAACTGTTCCCATTCGGGCTGGTACGCAGGCCCACCCACTGGCTTGGCCCGTAGGCCCGTGTGGGGCAATAAAATTAATGAGTCTATATATACTTTTATATAATTTTTATTTGAATTGTGTTTGAATTATGTAAATTATTGATATTTATGTAAGTGTCAACCTCATTATGTATATGTAGTGATTCAATTTTTTAAGTAATTAATTCATTTTATATTTTATTTTTGAAAATTTAATTAATGTAAATATTTTTCTCAACCTTATACTTTCATTTTTTGTTAATTTAATATTTATATACAAATGAACAACTTAAAATTAAAAAATCAAAAGAAATAACCTATTTAAAGTCTGGATCGGCAGGCCCTCCCGTGGGCTTGAAGCCCGGGCCTAGCCCACGGGCCGTTTAGGCCTAGGCCATGGGTTTATTTGGCAGCGGGCCGGCCCGGCCCATTGCTGATGCAACTCGGAGCTAGGCCATTAGTAGGCCCAGATTTTGTAAGAAAAATTAATTAATACATATAATATTTGTGTTTTATAATAGATATGCTTTTCTATTTTATGCATAAATCATTTTAAATCATATATATTAATACAATCAAGGTGAACATCATTTTAAATATGGAAAACCAAATCTAATTTGCATTGTAAATTTAAATTTAAATAGGTTGGTTTAATAAATTAATCGAAGAGATTATGTTTCACTTCCAATCATTAAAATTTAATCTCATCTCATCTTAACAATCAAATCTTTCTAAGAATTTTTTTTTATCAATTTTAAAAGTCAACGTCTTCAATTTATGAAAAATACTTGATGATTTTCAAATCTCCTCTTAAACCAGTGTAATAGATTGGGTGGAATATAATAACACAATTGCAGGGATGACCTGGAATAACAATACCAATTTATTTTTATTTATTATATATAGCACAATTATAATTTATCCAATTATTCTTCACGAACAAATATATTTTTAAGCTTATTCATTTCTATTCCCCACCTATTCCCAAATAAGGTGTTAAAGCTTCATAAGCTGCGTTTGGATGTTCGATTGAAACATTGAGATTATTAAAATCTTACGCTTTAAACTTAACATTTGTTTGATTAGATTTTTTTGTTTAAAAAATTGGTGATTTGAAAATCTAAACACTAGAAATGTACTTGGATCCGCTCGTTTGGGATTTCTGTTGCTTTTCGAACGCAATTTTTTCCAAAACACATATCTAAACGGGCCTTAGAAAAAGTCTCTCGTGCATTTTTCTCACGAATTCGTCGAGACTGCTCATGTTCTTTGTGTGATTCATCTATGCATAGTGCTTGCTTCATTTTAGCAGCAGCAATGCTTATCCAATCAGTCTAATAATATAATGACCCCGGCATGTTCAATTTGCAGCATTAGCGAAAATGAAATCAATCCAAACAGAGGTTGAGTATTCTCTATGCCCCGTTTGGGAAGCGGAATAGGCCGGTATAAGGGTAGTATAAGGATGGTATAAGAATGGATAAGGAAAATGATTGTTTGTTTACAGAGTATAACTTGGTATTACTAAGCCAGTTTAAACGAGTATAAGAGAGTATAACAATTCTAAGTAACCCCTAAGATAAGATATACTCACTTTATCTATTCTCATGGGCCCACATGTCAAATCAATTACATTTTATTTATATTTTATTCTTTATCAACCAAACAACTCAACTTTTATTCTTACGTTTTTCAATGAGAATAAAAAAACACAACCAAATAAAAAATCTTTTATTCATGTAGATTTGTTATCTATACTGACATAGTTATCAATCCAGAATAACTCAATTCCGCTATCCAAATGGGGACTTATTTCTTGCTGGCACTTATACAATTATTTATATATAGAGTCAGCCCAGTGCATAAAACTGTACATTAATTGTAGTATGAGACCATGTTTCCACCACTGATAATAAAATCAAAAAGCAATTCAACAAGAACGTACCAATTAGGACTCCATTTTTTTTTCTGTATTTGGTGATAAATGGGAGTGGAAATCACAGGAGTTATTACTGGGTGAGTATTCGAAGTAAAAGTGAATGTGTTTACGTGGGTGTCCCAAAGTTCTGATTGTACAATCTGATACGTGCTTCAAATATTAAAACATTTCTTAATGTAATAAGTATATATAAATATATTGACTATTATTTAATAATTAAACAAAAAAAAAACGTAAAAAAAATATAAAAATTATTTCCACAATTCTTTATACTCTTTAATTTTATATATTAACATCACATTATAATCTACTTTTAACAAATGATAATCAATTTTTTTATAGGTCAAAAACATGCCACAACCACATTTTTAATTAATTCGAAATTCGTTCTTACGTTTAGAAGATCAATCAGACCAAAAGACAGACCATTCGACAGTTTAACCAGTCAACCAACCAATCCAGCACAATTTCTTAAATTAATATTTGTTAAATGAAAATGACTGTCAGTCATCCCAAAACATCTAATCTCTCTGTTTCATCCAAACATAACCTTATCCGAGATATATTAGTATTCTGATATAGATAGCTATCGAGGGATAGCTAGCTAACTACCATGAACTCCACAGCACCACAACATTACAAATATTAAAAAAAAAAAAAAAAAAAAAAAAAAAACAACCTAGCTCATCAACCATCAAAGGAGAATGCATTAGAGTTGGCAAAAGCTCTGCAAAATCACTGCAATGGTCATCGACTCGTCATCATCACCGTCGACCGAACTCAGCCGATCAACCTCGCTTTCATCCGACGAAGACGTCGGTGTCGGCGGTGGAGGAGGTGTTGGTGGAGGCGGCAGAGGCACATGGGGAGCCTCCGCAGCCGCCGCCGCCGCCATCAAGAAAGGGTAGTAGAAGTTGGTGCGAGCCCTGGCGAGGCCGCTGAAGGAGATGGAGGAGAGGTCGTAAGCGACGGCGGCCTCTTCGGCAGTGTCGAAGGTTCCAAGCCAGTGCCTCTCCTTCGTGAACGGGTTCCGTATCTCCGCCGCGTACCGTCCCCACGGCCGCCTCCGCACGCCGAGGTACTGGCTGGACACCCTCGTGCGCCGCCGCCCGCTCGTGTTGCGTTGGATGTATAGCTGTTGAGGAAGGTCGGCCATTTCTGTGGTTGGTTTGTGTTTTGGCATGGGAATGCATGGGATATTAGGGTCGTCCCTTGTATATATAGTTGGAGAACTAGTACATCAAATCTAGAGGAATAATGTCAAGGACAATATGAAAATAACATAACTGATAGTTCGTTCATATTTTAAATTTTTTAAAATTGTAAATTTTATTTAATAACGAAAATATATTTTAAGGAAAATTGTATATTATTTTACTATAAATTGAATGAACACATCAGTGCTAGACATGTGAGACATTATTTGAAGCGAGAAAATTCAATTACTCAGTTCAATTAATAGATATGTTATTAGTTTGATTCATTAATTTTACAATTAAATTTAAAACTTACATAAACTCAATTCTTTCAATTTAATAATAAAGTTGTTTAGTTCAAATAAATAATATGGAAAATAAAGCTCATGATCATTGTCACATTATTTGGGATGATTCAAAATAGCTGTTTAATTCGATTATGGAATGATTCAGTTCAATTTATGAACCGAGCTCAGTTTTCCTATGAAATGAGTTTAGTTTCATCTATGAACTGTATTCAGTTCAATACAAAAAGTTATCTGAAAGAATGTATCACGCGACTAGCATGCTGAGGGAAATTGGTTGTTCATGAAACATGGATCATTGGCCTTCATAGGTAGTGGATTCTATTATATTTTAAAGCAAAGTTGAGCAGGTGAATATATTGATCTCATAATCTGTTCAATGTATTAATTTTTTATGATTGCTCAAGCTCTCTCTTTTTCAATTTTTGTTTTCCATGTTTTCTTCGACATGATCTGACTAAGTTCCTGATTTTCTGCAATTCCCTGCAAACAATGACAAGGCTGAAAGCTGCCTCTCCTTTCCCAGTCTCAGAAACACCAAATTAAAACAATCTCAGCCAACTCATATTAACAAAACCATGTGTTTATAAAGTTATACAATCATTTATTAGAGAGAGGGAAAGAGAGAGATTGGATGGCCAACAAAAACAGGGTGGATATGCCAGACAGATGAAGACTGGATGACTTTATGGAGTGGGGAGCAACTGTGGGAAGCAAACGTGTGTTATTTATCCTAAATAAAACTTTCACATCAATGAAAGAGTTTGTTGTACTGTTAAGCATACATGGCTTTTTCTATACATTGATTTTCCTTGTAAAACCACTGCTCCCCATTCATGTTACACAACCGTGAAGGAACACTTTAGTTTTGTCCGGTTCTTGTTGTTGTGGTCTTACCCAAGCCACCACCACCACCACCACCACCACCACCACCACCACCACCACCACCACCCCACATCCCCTCCCAATTTGTATTAAAAAACAGAGAAAAATGAGGCTATAGTAACAAAGAACTTCTGAACTTTTAAAAATATTCATAAAATTAAAATACTCTAATTGGCTACCTTTCATATTTCTATTATATATCCATGTATTTATTTTAGTTCAGGTGATTTATTATATATTTCCAAAATTAAAAAATTAATATGAATAGTTGGTGTTATATTCACACTCAACAAAAAAATAATATGCATGTATTTTTCATATTAATGATAGAACAAATCTCGAAAATAGTTTAATTATATATGTATTTTTATTGTAATTATCATGTATAACTTATGAATGTATGTGTACCGTATCAAATGGAACACTTGCCATATTATATTGTACACGAACTTTATGACTATGGTCTTTGTGCTACAGATGATCTTTGAGATGTTGGCTTTAGATGCTTATGAAAGTTTATGAAAGTTGCCAGAAGAAAGAAGAAATTCCAACAATGTGCTTAATTGAGGACTTCCCACCACAGTGCAAGCAACAAATGCTGTTGTGGCATCAAGATGTTGTTGGGCACCATCACTAATGAGGCGGTTATAGCCACCCCACGAGTTATTTTACCCACCTTGTTCATTTAAATTTAAAAAAAATTGATTTGTTATATTGTATCTCATATCTGACTCCCCTCCCTCTCGAGTTTGACATAGACGATGTCTTATATATTTAAGATGATTCAACATGGATCATGTCAATTGAGAATAAAAAATCTTAGTTCGTTCCTATTTAACAGACGATGTCTTTATTTAAGTTGGTTTGACATGCATGGATCATGTCAAACTACGATCAGAAGGTTATGCTTCAAATTCTGATATGCGATTGATGTGGTTACTATCGACAAATTGATATCAAGTCGACACATTGACAACCTAGACTTATTTTTATGATAAAGTGTTAGAAACATTTGATGTAATCAAATCATTTTTAAGTATAATGTTTGTGATTCAATCACCCAACATTTTTTATCTCATGAATCTAGAAAATAAATTACAATCAATGGCCACAAATCACTTTGCTTGACACAAAAGGTCAATGATTCATCCCACACATTTCAGCCCTCCAATGTTTTTGTCGGTTGGCGACACCATAAAAAACGATCTCCCTACACCTAAACGAACACAGATTATCATATACATGATGTATTAAAGTAGAGCAAAAAAATTTATTACATCATAGACGTACATTGTCATTCCATACACGATATGCGTGATGTCGATAATCAACCAAGATTTCATTTGTATTTGGTTCACCGGGTTTTTGATCGACATGATCCATGTTGAACTACCTTAAACACGGAAAACACTGTCTATGTCGAACTGAAAATTAAACAAGGTTTCTTCTTCACAATCGACATGATCCATGTCAAACTACCTTAAACACAGAAGACATCGTTTATGTCGAATTTGTGGTTGGGTTAAATATGAAATAAAATGAAACATATTATTTTTTTAATTTAAATAAATAGAGTGGGTAGAAGAATTCATGGGGTGGCTATAACCTATCCCCCTTCATTAATCCAACTTAACCCTCAAACAAGAGAGTTTGAGCTCACGATTTTTTACAATAGTGTTATTCTGCATTTGGCGGAGCATTAAAGCTGCGGTGGAATCGGGCGGATGCCACAGACGTGAACGCGGACACAAATGGTCATTCTCGTCGTTTCGTCAACAACCCACAAATCTCTTGTCGTATCATGTTTTCGGGCCATTTTTTTGCATTTCTACGATTCTGTGGAAACAATGATTCTTAGCACCGCAGGTCCCCCATGTCCTGGCATCGCGGATGCCCGTGGACGTGATCTCAAAAGGAGCCTTAAATCATGGAAAAAAAAGTCAATGTCTCTTCAAATGAAATGGAATAACAAATTTTAAAAATATTAGAGAGAGGATGAAAAAATCGAAAGGTAAAAATAAATTAAACTATTTATATTTATCTTATTTGTTAAAATATGAACTGAACTTAAAATTACTATATTCATTAAATTCCAATTAATCTCGAGTAACACGTCTTCTCATTACACACACCCACCATAATTGTATTAGAATTACTCATTCATATTTGAATTAAACCAAACTACTAAAATTCCAATCCTAACTAGCCTAAAAATCAGATTGTATTAAATTCAACACGAACTAGTTGCAGCCATACAACGAGGTAAAAAACTAACATGCTATTTGAAAACCCATTTGAAAAGTATAACTTTGTATAAAGTAGTTTAATTAATAAAACTGAACTATAAGAAACTCATTTTTCTCTGCTTCTTAAAAAATATATTTTTTGTACTAAAAACAAATAAACTGCCTAAACAAACCGCCTAATTAAACATAATTTCCAAGAATCATTAATAAGCACATTTTCAAAAGCAAAAGTTCTATTCAAACGAGTTTTAGATATCCCCAATATCAAATGAAGATTTAAGGCAAAACAAAAGAAAAACGCATAGCAAGACAAATATCAAAAGTATCAAAAGAAAAACACATAGCAAGACAAATATCAAAAGCATCAAATACAACCCCATCATTGACAAAACACACGAAACTCAAGCACCACCCATAAAGAGCACAGAAAACTCATCCATATGAGCCTGCGCGAGCACCATAGTCACCTGAACCCCCCCTTCATCATCCCTCGCATCCGCCACAACCATCGTCCCCGCCGCATCTGGCACCAACGGCACGAACTCGATCCATCTCGGCTTCCCCCACCCGAAATCCACATCATAAGACCGGAACTTCGGCGACGACACCACGTGCACCCCCACCAGCGATGCGTCCCCGAGCCTTTCCGCCCAGTCGGGCCAGGACTTCCAGTCACTGATGGGGTCCCCCTCCATCGCCTCGCGCACCCTCCCATGAAGCGCCGCGCACGCGCGCGCGAACCCGTCATCGCGCAGCAACTCGCACGCCTCCACCTCCACGAAACAGGGCTTCAACGCGTTCCCGAAGTAGGTCTCGGGAAGCGCCGGGTCGAGGAGGGACCGGCAGTCGACAGTGAAGTTGAAGACCGTGCTCGCGCGTGCGGGCACGCGCCGCGCGCGCGTCGCGCTCACCCACGCGTGGGCGCACACGGCCTCGAATGAGGATACCCAGTCCAAGGGGTGGTGTGTTTTTTGGGAGTTCGCGACAGCGGTTTGTTTGAGTTGTTGTATGTAAGGTCGGTTGAGCACGAATGTTTTGCGTGTCGCGGGAGCGGTGTCTGGTGGAGGAGGAGGATTGCGTTTGGTCACCTGTTTGTGGTTTCATTCATCATTAACCTTGAAGTTTGATGTATATTGTTTAGAAAACATGATCGGATTTGTTTAAAGACGTTGTGAATGTCAGATCTTATCAAATTAACATAACATACTATAAGTCATTATGTGTAATTATTAAACGAAAAAAATTAATAATAAAATATCACAATCACATTAACTATTGATATATCTATCTTGGTGTAATAAAGATCTAACAGTTATAAACGTTTTAGATAATAAAATTGTCCAACTCATGTTAGATCTTACTCGTTCCCTTAAAAAACATGAAAAAACAATTGTTCATCTAGCGATCCACTAGACCTCAATTTGGGGATGTTAAAAAAAAATCATCTTTTCTAATAAAACAAAAAGGGAAAGAAAAAGTTCAATTTTTTTTTTAATCATATTTGACGCGAACACTTGTTTTTTTGAATGGTGAATGTTGGTAATGTTTATGTTTTTTTAGCAAGCGTACCTGAGATGTCGAGCTTTCAAAAAAGAATTTGGAGAGCCCAAGCGAATCCCTAACGACGTCCCTATCCACCAACGGCCGCGCGCGCGCCTCAAGCCCGCCCGTGCGACAAATCTCCGCCCACGCCTTCACGAAGCTCCAGTACGCGCGCCCGTCCCCCACCACGTGATGCATCGCCACCCCGACCGCCACGCCATCCTCCCCAACCCTCGTCACCTGCACCGCCAGCACCTCCATCGGCACATCACGCACGTTAATACGCGGCACGAGCTCCTCCGCGCGCACGTACGCCTCCCCTTCCCCGACCACCCTTTCGAACTCCGCATCGCATTCGGCTTCGATGAAGACCACCCCTTCATCGGGACAGTCGTACCGGATCTCGAACCCGTGCGCGCACCGTGCGAGCTTGCCCGAGAGTGGGAGGAAGTGTTGTAAGGCCTTTGAGAGGCTCTCCCTAAGCGTCGCGACGATTATTGGGAAGGGGAGGCCGACCGTGGAGAAGAGTTGGAGGGTTCGGATCGGCGGGGTGAGCGCGAGGAATTGATCGAAGAAGGAGAGGTTTTGGGGGGTGGAGAGGGGGCCGACTTTGGAGAGGTTGGTGACTCTCACATGACCACCATGAATGTTGTGTGCCATGGCTTGGTGAACTTTTGTACACTCACGAGGCCTTGTGTGTTTTCTCCTTGTGTAAATATATATAGCATGATGTGTGTTCAAGTATTGGTTGATCATGTTGATAACTCAATTCTATTTTTAGTATCAACCGCAATTCGTTTATGTTTTTATTTTTTTTAAAATCGTATGCATGAGGTATGCCATTTTATAAAAAGTAAAATATATATTTTAATTATTAAATGATATTATTTATAAAAACATGAAAAAATTTAATAAGGTATATACTTTGTTACCCTGAAACAACTTTTCAAATGGTGGATTATCAAAATTCTCATTGACCTAGAACCCATTAGGTTTTATGTGAGTGAAAATGTGAGAGATTAGGCTTTCATTTTTGGGTTATATGTGTGTGTCATTTCCGGAATAATACAAAAGCAAATTAAACATTTCATGGCGGTCAAATATCACCTTGTCAAAGTAAAAATAGTCTATATTAGAGCCCTCCAAACTCTAGATTCTATATGAATGAAAAGTTAAACATGGTTTCTTGGATCCACCTTTAAACGCGCGGTATTGGATACTGGTTCAAATGGTATTCTAAGAGTATTGATACACTATATAAAATTAAAAAAATAACTAGTGTAACTTAATATATAACTCAAATATATATATATATTTCTAATAATATGCGGTCGTGCGGTCGCGATCGCGGGCCGTCCGATCGCGGGTCCATCGCATCCAACGGTCGACGCGAATCGCACCCGACCGTCCGATGCGATGGACCCATGATCGACGGCCCGTGATCGCGACCGCACCGATCGCACGACCGTATAATATCACGAGTATATATATATATATATATATATAGTCGAGTGATATCGTGCGGCTTCCCGCACGGTGCGGGAACGACGTCGTTCGTCCGATCGCGGGTCCATCGCATCCAACGGTCGATGTGAATCGCACCCGACCGTCCGATGCGATGGACCCGCGATGGACCCGTGATCGACGGCCCGTGGTCGTTCGCGCACGTTCCCGCATCGCGCACCATATCATTCCTCTATATATATATATATATATATATTTCACTTTTATAATAATATGTATTTAATTCAATTGATGCGAGTATATTTTTTGAAAATAAATCAATGAAAGTTATGTACAAGATTACACTCAAGACGGGATATATTATTTTCCATAAGTTAATAAGGGAAATCCACTATTTATGGACCAGGTATATCTGTACTGATACGAGGAACCCTTTATGGGTCTTTAAGAATTCTAGATTGCAATCCGAAATAGTTATACTCCTGAACCTGTGTATGGCATTTTATTAATTTGGTACGTCTGGCAGCAACATAAATGCAAAGTAATCAAAGGACATGATCATTGTATTTCATTTTTAAATAAATAATTGTCATCAACTAAAACCTAAAAAATAGTTATTTATGATGAAGAATTCTATCATTATTTTTTTTCTTATTATTGAAAAAATCTTGGATGCACGTAACCATCCAAAATTCATTTTTATATTTCAAAATATTATGAATATAATAAATTTGATTATTCAAATAATTATCCGAATTCGAATATTAGAGGATACATTGAATAAGACAATAAGAGAGCTTTCAAATACAAACTCCCAAACTTTCTAGATTTTATAGGGGGTAGTCAATCTGGATTTTTATGAACAAAAAGTCCACGTCCATGGATTTCTAAATCCTAGGTTATTTAATGAGAAATTAGTTTGTGGACAAAAAGTCAAGCGTTATTCAATTGAGACATTAATTCGTGAATAAAAAGTTTAATGTTATTCTATTGAGACATTATTTTGTAGACAAAAAGTCTAGCGTTATTCGATTGAGATGTTAATTCATGCACAAAGAGTCGAGCGTTATTCGATTAAGACTTCTTCTCATAGACATATTGTCATGTGTTATTCAATTTCATTAGGATTTGTAAAAACTTTCATAAGTCATAGACTTTTGTGGACCTTAGAGAGATAAATATGAAGAAAAATGTCATTTCAAAATCTCACCCAAATAATAGGTGGGATTCTCATGGATTTTCATTATATCACTTCTCTTTTTTCACAAAACTCCCTTCTATTTCTAATTTTTTTTCTTTTATGATGTTCTTATAATAATTTTTTTTATAGATGTTTAGATATCTCATATTTTCATATTTGTTTTTGTTACAATGAGAGAGAGAGAGAGGAAAATTCTTGTATTCCTCTTAGAGTCCAAGCCTTTTATATACAAGTACATAGGAATTACATATATAATACACAACACATATAATCTAACAGCCCCCCCTCAAACTTACGGTGGATCATACAAAATGAGTTTGGGAATGAGAAACTAAAATCGAGGAACTAGATACGACTTTATAAAAAAATCAGCAAGCTACTCAACAGAGGAAATATGCGGAAGCGATAGTCTCTTCAAAAAAGTGTTGACGGACAAAGTGACAATCGATCTCAACGTGTTTGGTCATCTCATGAAAGATTGGATTGCTGACAATCTGAATAGCAGACCGGTTATCACAATGAAAAGGAGTAGGATCAGTCATAGTAGCTCCTAGATCCACTAAGAGACATATAAGATGAACAATCTCCTTGGTAGTGATGATCATGACTCGATACTCAACCTCGGTGCTGGGAAGGGAAATAACCTCCTGTTTCTTGTTGTGCCAGGAGATGATGGAATCTTCAAGAAATATGCAAAACCCTGTGGTGGAGTGTCTAATGGTCGGATCTCCAGCCCAATCAACATCAATGTATGCCCTAAAAACCAGGGTCAAAGAAGATGACATATAGATTGATCTGGGGATAGTACTGCATAAATATCTGAGAATATACATAAGAGCACCATAATAGACTGATCGAGGAGTCGATACAAACTGACTAACAATCCTAACAACATGAACAATGTTTGGTCTGGTGATGCAGAGATACACAAGCTGACCTACAATCTGTCTATATCGAGTAGAGTATGGAAGGAGCTAACTATTTGTAGGACGAAGTTTCATATGAAGCTTGAGAAGGCTGCATTACGGGTATCTGAGAGGGAAGCTCGCTCTAGAATGTTGGTTGTATACTTCTGTTGAGAAAGTAGAATCCCACGAACACTCTATGCAATCTCGAGACCAAGGAAGTAGCGAAGAGTGTACTGAGATTTTTCATCTGAAACTGTCGACTGAGGTGATTCTTGACTAGAGTAATATTGGCGGAGTCATCGCCAGTGATAATCATATTGTCAATATATAGAAGAAGGATAATCCGACCCTGTGATGAGGATCACACAAACATAGAGTGGTCCTGAAGGTTTTCAACAAAATCAGCTACCAGAATAACACTGTGAAAATGCTCAAACCAGGCATGAGGAACCTATTTGAGACCATATATGGCCACTGAAGATGACAAACATGATGAGGAGAAAGGCTGAGACTTGGAGGTGGTTGCATATAGAAAACCTCATATAAGTCACCATGAAGAAATGTCATCTATCTAAATGAGTGGTCAGAGATGGATAGTTACAATAGCAAGAAGGGCGCGAATAGTGGTCATCTCCGCAATGACAATGAAGGTCTCCTCATAGTCGATATCATACTTCTAAGTGAAACATCTGGCAACAAGACGAGCCTTATGTCGCTCAATAGATCCATCATGACAATGTTTGATCTTGAAGATCTATTTGTAGCTAATAGGTGCAACACTATCTAAAAGGGGAATAACATCTCAGGTCTGTGTCTACTCAAAATACCTAAAACTCCTTAGCCATGACCTACTCAGGGTACTCAATTGCCTCTCGATAGGATCAAGTCTCAAGGTGGACATGTATCGCAATAAGATAAATATGAAACTATGGAGAATACGTACTGACGGATGCAAAACCAAATCTATTAGGTGGCTCGGTATCAAAATTAAAGTGGGTAGGGGGATGAAGATCATACTAAGGATAGTGAGTCGTGGGAAGAGGATCCACATCAGGGAGAGGCGTATCGGGCGTAGAAGATGGAAAACCAATGAAGTCATTTGCAGGAGGGGCAAGAGGAGACACAATGGGAGGAGAATGAGGAGTGGCTTGAAAAGGAGACGGACTCAATAGGAGTGGTCTGAATAGGAGACGACACAAGAGGAGATGATGCAGTGGATGGCATAGAAAAATAGGGAACATACTCGACAAATGGCACATGACAAGTGAGTCAAAAATGACGTCCAACAGGATCATAACAGCGATATCCCTTGTGTCAAAATTAATCCCCAACAATATATATTTTACTGACCGAGTGGTCAATTTGGTGTGTTGATGAGGAGGGAGAAGCACAAAACAAGTACATCCAAAAGTGAGAAGTTTGCTATAATCAAGTTTTGAAGAGTAAATGCGCTCATGCAGAGTCATACTAGAGAGGACAGTGGAGGGAGTGATGTTGATAAAATGAACAGAGAGAAGAGCAGCCTCAACCCAAAATGTGTTGAGGAATGAAGAAAAAAGCAAGAGGGCACGAGACGCCTCAAGAATATGATGATGCTTTCATTCAGCAATACGCGGGGTGGCACTGAGGTGCGCGGTTGACATCTTGGGAGCCTTGTAAGGAAAACTATATTGTACATTGCCCCTTTCAACAAAACCCTCTTTTTATTTAGCCAACTCTCTCTTGCTATTTTTTTAAACCAAAATGAAACTATCTCCCCCCAAATGGATCTCATCTTCCTCTACAAACCTAGAAAAAATAAAAATATTTGATTTCATCTCTTTAAAACTCAATTCTATCCAAAATCCTTCGTTTGTCCACCATTCATCCGTCCGTCTGCCAATCTTTCTCTCTCTCAATTTCTCTCACTCTGTCCACCGTCCGTTTGTCCACTTGCCGATCTCTCTCTCTCTCTCTATTTCTCTGTCACTGGGTTTGATACGTGTGAATGCCTTCAACATATCCTCTTTTCTCTTTTTTGAAATCACACAGGCCTTGAATGGGTTTGATCTAAACCTCTTTAATTTTTTTGGGGGGTTTTGTGGGTTTACTCAATATCTCCATATATTTCTCTCAACTGATTTAATTTTTTTTTATCTTTTTGTGTTTCAGATCTGTCTTTTATTGTTATGCATAATTCTTTGATTTTGCGAGTGATATAAAAATTATAAAACGTGTTTTTAGATCTTGTAATTTATAGATATGAATTGGAGTAAATTGGTTATCTGTAATAAATATAATGTAAGAATGATGAGACTTTTGGAGTGAAAAAAAATACTTATATGTCATAGGGAACATTTTTTTTCTACAATGTAAAGAAACATTGGAGAGGCTTTTGGAAATACTCTACCAGTGTTATGTAAATGTAACATTAACTAGCTCACAATATAACATGCGTAACATAATAAAAATTGACATTCATATAGAAAACAAGATTGATCATAAAATAGTTAATTTCAAATTCAGATATAACTGAAATTCCAACATGATCAAAACATGAAAAAAAAAAATAAATATCAAATGAAAACTAATAAGCAAATAAAACTCAATTGCATATCTAAAAATATAATAAATGTCAAACTTGATTCGATAGACATTGGGACAAAATCCAAATAATAAAAAAATATGAATATGTGACTTTAAATTCCCCCGATGTAGAAATTCAGATTTGCTACTAGATGTTCCTCATGGAAAATTTAGTTCCATAAAAAAAATGATAGAAAAAAATTCAATTCAACATTCAAAAAAAAGAAAAACAGTAATTAATGTTGTACATTTTGGGGATATATTGGTTATCAATTAATGTCAAAAAAGATATAATAAAAATTCTCTATTTGTCATCTCATGGGTCTGTGATAGAGCTTATAAGTTGCGGCTTAAATATATGGGAATTTTAGTTTTAAGTCCCCATAAACTATAGGATTTGACGGTCGATCCCTCACTTCTTCATATTTAAGTTTTAGTCCTTACATTTAAATGATTTGTTACTTTTTAGTCCCTGGGAGGGACCTATTCTTAAATTATTTAATTGCTTGTTTAGTCCCTGAGAGGGACTTATTCTTAAATTATCATTTAAATGTAGAGACTATAACCTAAATATGAAGAAGTGAATGATCGATTGCTAAATCATATAGTTTATGGGGACTTAAAAATAAAAATTCCTAAATATATACATAGTCACATGTATGGTTTCGTATAATGCGAAAACGACGAGACGCATGTCACGTGTCTCGCGCCATCCAATGAACATTCGTATTAAATGGTCTGTGAACTCTACATAGGCACGGTTCAAGACTTCTAAATCAGGGTCCAAATCGTACATCAGACATTCATCTGACGGTGCAAATCAACCCGATCTTTGATTTCCACCATCATCAACCGACACGGAGGACCGTTCAAATACCGACTTCCATTCCTCTTTCGTTCCGTTCGACGATCGTGATGGGTTCCATGGGTGGATCGACGGTCGAGAACATCGGAACGGAGAACGGCCACGCCTCCGCCGCGGACGACGGTGTTTCCGCGGCCGCGAGGGCGGACCATAAGGGGAAGGCGGTGGCGACGGCGACGGCTCTTCCGCTGGAGGTGGGGACGAGAGTGATGTGCAGGTGGAGGGACGGGAAGTACCATCCCGTGAAGGTCATCGAGCGCCGGCGAACTCAGACGTCGGAGCCCGGCGATTACGAGTACTACGTCCATTACACCGAGTGTGAGTCTCTAGGGTTAGGGTTAACTTTGGAATTGAATGAGACGAGTTTGTCTGGTTGGGTTTTCGGTTTCTGATGATGAATGGTGATTAGATTGCTTTTCTATGTTCATAGAGGTGTTCATCGCATGTATTTTGGAGGTGATGTGAGAAATAATTGGCGTGATCGTTAGAAGTTGAATTAATATTTTCTAGACCGGGAATTGTGAATTCTTATAGTTATATATGTGCATGATGTTGATGTTCCTTTGGTCTGTAGTTAATAGAAGGCTTGACGAGTGGGTGAAGTTTGAACATCTTGATCTTGATTCCGTGGAGATGGATGTTGATGAAAAGGTGGAGGACAAGGTATTGATCTGTCTTTAATGTTTTGCTCTGTCTGATGTTCGCTTGAATTATACGTCTTGAGAATCATGAACCGATATGACATTTTGGGTGATCTGTGTATGTAATTTTGATGTGAACAGTTGAGAATAACATACTGTTCATGTTCTTTCCTATTGTAGGGTGATTGTTATATGGCATAGTGATTCCTCTATTTATTGAAGGATTCTGGAAACTTGTTTAAGAGCTGGTTCTGGACATTGGCGATCTAGGCACCCACCTAGGGGGCCCATCCTAGGAAGGCCCCTATATTAAGAAAAAATGTATAGGTCTACAAAGTTTTATATCTTATACCCAGTTCAATTTCGCTCTCAGGATCCATCTGAAATTATTTTATTTTCTACACCCAACTCAATTCATCACTTGCTTTAAAATAAAGTAAAACGTTATGGACTTGGTACCTTTTTTTTTTTTTTTTGTGAATATGTATGGGGGCACCATCTCAAAACCTCCCCTAGGATCTTGTCTAGCACACCCAAACTCAGGGATGGCACCATGCATGCACCACCTTTTTATTTTATTTTATATATGCACTCCTTATTGGGTTCTCATAGGAAAATATTTAATTTTTACAGCCTGGAAGAAGTTTTTTACTTATGGGCTATGGCCTTTTCAGGCAACAAGCTTGAAAATGACTCGCCACCAGAAGCGAAAAATTGATGAGACACATGTAGAGGTATGTTTTTAACTCTTTGTGGTTTCTGCTCACCTTTGTCAATATCTATTCAGCCTCATTATTCAAATAGTTATTTATACAATGAATTGTCACCCGGACTGTTTATTTGCATTTTAAGGTGTTTAAAAACTTTTTGATTTGTGCAATGCTGCAGTATCTAAATTGCTCAACTGTAGATTATTTCTTCTTTATTTTATTTATTTATTGAAAATTGGTGCTCCTCTTTGCACAGGCATGGTGGGGCTTGATCCCCTGACCTTCTTTATTGTTATTAATCAACATATGCAAATCATCGATCTAAAATATAAATTGCCTTGATCTTGAGTGAATACAAATGACTAATGACTGACAAGTTGTTAATCTCTACTTTGAAAACATTTGGGAGGGCACTATATATTAAGAGTTGGGCGAAGCACTGTGCTGGGCCAAGAATATGGATCTAGTTCAAGGAAAATTGAGAGAGAGAGTATTAAATGCAGAGCATTTCAAGTATATGCACCACTATGACTAAAATTCATCAGTGTTATTAATTCTAGTTTGTGCACAATATTCCATTGATTTCTTTTGAGTTAAGTGTGCTTTTTTTTTTGTTCTGCTGATGCACATGCTTTTTTCAGCTTTTAGGATTTCTTTTTTCAAATTGATCTAAATGGTGCCTTTGTCATATCCAGGGCCATGAAGAGCTTGATGCTGCCAGTTTACGTGAACATGAAGAATTTACAAAAGTGAAAAACATAGCAACTATAGAATTGGGCAGATACGAGATTGAGACATGGTATTTCTCCCCCTTTCCACCAGAATACAACGACTGTGTGAAGCTCTACTTTTGCGAGTTCTGCCTCAATTTTATGAAGCGGAAAGAACAACTTCAAAGGCATATGGTGAGTTATTCAATGTTTCTTGAAGTTGGACTTGTTTGAAATGCCCTATGTTCTTTTAGGAGAAATTTGGTGACTGGTCTCACATATCTACAAATCAAGCTATTACGCTCACATCTTTTATCAACCCGCATATTTCATTTGTTGATTATCTTCCAGTGTTCATTTTTTTATATTTGCTTAGCAGCATGTCATTTTGATACAAGACATATATTTTTTGTCTCATGTCTAATTTGGCATATGAATTATGTGGTTCTATCGAAAATAAACATCAGATTCACATATACACACTGTGGATTTAAATTATGCATTAACTATTTCTTGTCTGGATATTCTTCCTAGAAACGTGTTTTTCAAAAAAAAAAAAAAAAAAAAATTGACATTTCTCATGAAAAGTGGGTTTTTTTAATGCATTAAGAAGTAAACACTTTAGGGGTTTTCTTTCTGTCTATCTTCCTGAATTCTATGAATGCCCTTAATCCTGAGTCTAAATATATTTTTTGTTAGAATCAAGTTACGTGAATGCAAATTGGATAAACGAGCCATTGTAAAGTCTGAGGTTATTACAAACTGCGAAGAATGTTCATGGGTGATTTTGAATCCTGTGGTTGTTATAAACCCTACTATAGTAAGATGTCTGACAGCACGATCTTCACTTCCGAAAGCCATCATATGCTCAGGGTGCAAATCGTTTCTGACAAAAGGTGTTGGTTCGATTTAATTGTCGTTAAGATTTAGCATTTACCAACAAAAGAAATTTATAACTCTCTCTTACCTCTTTTTGGTAGAAAGTGGGAGTAAGAAGTCGATCCCACAAGGAGGCTATGGAAGCAAACAAGTAATTGTAAAAGATATCAATTCCCAAAAATATTTTAAAACAAGAATTTTGAAGATTGATCCAAGAAATCTACTTTAAAAGCTAAAATAAAATTCTAATTTGAATCAAGATACGATAAAAAAAAGCCACCAAGGATTAGAAACCACCCTACAAGTATGATTGATTAGATCTTTCTATTGCACTTATATTTTCCTTACTTCACATGAGTCAAGAGATTTTACTTGGTCATATGGAGAATATAGAATTAAAGTTCTTTTTTTAACATCTCATTAGTTGATACACCATTAACTACTAGATCAAGGACGGTTCTTATAGTGAAGACCCTCTTCCTTGACAGTTAAGATATTCAACCAATGACAACAAAATATTTCAAAGAAGGTAGTTCACTTCTACTCGATTTGAAAATAGGGTTTATAAAGTATCAATCATGTCTCATCTAAGTAAAACGATGAAAGATCTTAAAATACCCATAATCAAGATAAATCTGAGTTGAAGAAACTATATAATCATTAAGCATAAATCAGAATAATATAAGATGCACAAATAAAAGATCTAATCACTCATACTCATGGGGTGGAATCCTCTCCTTGATGGGAGGATTCTCAAGCCTACCATGGTTGGTGATATTCTAGAATAACAATAAAAAGATTCCATAAAAATCAAAGAAAGAAGAACTCTTTATTGATTAAACATAAACAAAATACAATAGCATCTATGTCTAATCCAAAGAAATACAAACTGAAGAGAAAAACTTAAAACAAAGAAAGAAGAACAAGAAAAATGGAAAACTAAAATTCTGCTCAGCTGGAGATGATTTGTGAGGGAGATTCTCTCTTCTTTTGGCCATTGTGATGGTCCATTCTTTCCATAATTGCTGTAGACTTTTAGGAATTGAATATTCACATGTTCTTTTCCTCCAATAGCATGTATTATCTTCATATCCTATGAAATTTGGATTAGAATCTCCATGACAAATATAATTATGCACATGAAATGTATAAATGTAGTTTATTTGTGCATATTATGCTTTGAAAATAAAATTCCCTAATAAGTATGTAGAAAATGATATATTGCATAGGGAAATGTCCAAGACAACTCTAAAAGGTATATCAAAATATGTATTTTTGAACATCTAACAAAAGGCGTATGCTTGCTTGGTAAATTGCATGTCTTTGTCTGGAGCCATTAAACTTAACTACGATACTGGAATATTAACCTGCTCAGAAGGCCTGCAACAGCCCACTAATTCTTGTTTCTTGTAATTTGAATATGAATAATTTGCACCCTGGTTAATTCTTCATTTATATATGATATTGAAATATTAACCTGCTCAGCATACGAACAATAGCTCACTAACTCCTCTTTCTGGTAATCTTAATATGAACAATTTGCGCCCTGATTAAGGATATCATATTAAGGGTGATGTTCTTTATTCCTTGGACTTATTGATTATGCAACTTCCTTTAGAATTTTGCAAACCGAGCTTTCTTAGCCATAAGTACTACCCGCCTCCAAACCAAGAGGTTCAAATCTCACCCCTGCCTTGTGCTACCGGTGTGGTTGATAGTTCATGCAACTAGTGACTACCATGAATGTTTTGGCTTTCTGTCAGTTATGTTTCTTTATTTTTTTGTGTTAAGAATATTAAAGCCTTTTTTAACTCCCACGTTTTTTACCCTATAGAAAAAATGTGATCTTAAGCATCCACCAGGAGACGAGATATATCGGAATGGCACTCTGTCGATGTTTGAGGTAAGTTGTTCTAGTCAATGTAATGGCTCTGTGGTTGATCGTTAATACACGTTATTAATTGTGGTGGCCTCATTATTACTGTTAAGCTGTTAGGCATGCCTCTCTAATCATGACTCCTTATCATTCTTTTCTTCCCATTCTTTCATTGAAAGAATGGAGTAGCTTTGAAATTTGGCCTATGCATTTTGGTGTCCAACACAAGAAATAAGAAAATAAGAATGGCAAAGGAACAGCCCTACACGTGCAGATCTGTATTTCACTTTTTCTAATAAACTGTTTCGAACAGGTTGATGGGAAGAAGAACAAAGTGTACGGACAGAACCTTTGCTATTTGGCTAAATTATTCTTGGATCACAAGACACTCTACTATGATGTTGATCTGTTTCTGTTTTACATTTTGTGTGAATGTGATGATCGAGGATGCCACATGGTTGGATATTTTTCAAAGGTAATTTCTTAATTTTAACTTTTATCATGATCACAGCATGATGGGTATCATGTAAACTCATCTGTTTCTTATTCAATGGCTTCCAAATTTCAAGTTTGTTTAGACATTTTATATAGAGGTTAGATGTGTCATACTGCAGGCATTGAAAGGGATAGCACACTTTTATAGCTGAGAAGGATATTTAATAGTCATCTTCAGTTTCTTTCTGAGTACTCTATGTGCTTCAGTTTACAAGCCATTATTGATAAATAAGAAATTATGGAAGGTTTTTCTTGATACATACAATGATATGCACACCTCAACACGAAAATAAATAAAAAAATCTCACATTGAGAAATTTCTGACTCCGTCTTTTTGGTGTAATAATGTTCACTATATTGTTTTTGTTGGAAGTTTTTTGAAAAATTGTCGTTCACAGGATATTATTATATGTTTTGTCATCTCATGCCATAATGTTATGCAACAAGATCATTTATATTAAGTTCATTAGAGAATGAATTGGGACTTTTAGGAATCAACTTGATCAGAATTATGGATGTGATGGGGATGGTGCCCCCCCCCCCCCCCCCCCCCCCCCACACACACACACACACAAACGCGCACAAAAAAAAAAGAAGAAAAAAATCACGGGCACGCACACACAATTCACCTCTTTGATGGCTATACTGAAATTCTTGTTATTTTCTTTTATTTCAACAGAGATTGAAATAAACTTGTGGTATGTGATCAGGTGGGCAAATGCACTAAGTACTATGCTTCTGGACACTTATTTATTTCAGTTTGGTTGACATCCAGATGTTTTAGAATAATGGTGCTCATACATGATTCCATAAAAAAAACAGCTTAGTACTTGAAATGCATGCCACTTCATTTTTTATCATATTTTGCATATTACATGCAATGACATGGTTTGCATCCTCTGCTTTTTTGTGAAGCATTCTCATACAACATGTTCCATTGCAGGAAAAACATTCAGAAGAGTCCTACAACTTGGCTTGCATTCTTACTCTTCCTCCGTACCAGAGAAAGGGATATGGAAAATTTCTTATAGCATTCTGTGAGTCCAGCTAGTTTTCTTTTCTATGTTTATTTCCTTTACACCAAGGAAATTGTATGATTAATTGGTAAATGTCAATAGAACCATTGACTTGTATCATATTAACCCTTTCTTATTTTGAATGGAATGCGAGCAAAATATAGTTACATGCTTTTGGTGAGATTGCATTGCATTTGGTGAGATTTCAAGATTGATCTTGTCAAAATTCTCATTATGATTACATGCTGTTTACGATTGATTGTCTTTGAAAAATAATATATTCTTCAAATAATGTGAGTTTTATTGGAATGGGAAAATAAGTTTTTTTAACGGAAAATTGTGTATAGCCAAGGTCATGCATTCAACTACCATGTTATGGATATTTTGCAAGACATAGTAAGGCATATGCATGAATAATATTGTTTGTAGGTCTTGAAGGGTGCGTTTGAAATGTGTAGTGTGCTTTGGGATATTCAGGATTGGTACATATCAAAGGCAAATGGAACAGAGTTGATTGTGCTTTTGGATGTGTGTCCAGGGTCCTAGGAATCTTTTTTCTTGACTCCCTAATAGCCAATGCGAAACTGAGTGTCGCTTTTCTTTGGCATTTTCCGTGTAACTTGGAATATCTTTTATGATTTTGCTTCTAACTTTGTCTGTCTTTTTTCATTGAAGGCTTATATTTTTTTTACCAACGGGTTATGAATCGCAATTCATGATTGAAATTGTTCAATTCATGGTGCCTCATTGATTGGGATTTGAATTCTGAGATTATTGTGGAGATTCTTTCTGGGATGTTTATCATTAATGAGCTTAACCCAAAATTTTTATTTACGACAACAATTTACCTAAATCATAAAATTTAAGCATTTTTCCCTGTAAATGTATTGTTCAAGGTGTCTTTTTATTCAAGGGATACATCAGAATTGATCAGAATTGATATTGATGGTTAATTCTAACTGGCGTTTGAATTTCTGAAATTCAATCATCTTAGATAATTATTTACAATAATAATAGCATATACCATTGCATCTTTATGTGTTAGTTTGTGTCCCGATTTATGGTGTCCTGCTGCAGTATGTAGCTTGTTCTTTCTTGTTTTAATTTGCTGTTGAGCATGAATTTTAATATGATGCTAATGCTAACCAGCATATGAGCTCTCAAAGAAGGAAGGAAAAGTAGGCACCCCTGAGCGACCTCTTTCAGACCTTGGAATGTTGAGTTATAGAGGATACTGGACAAGGGTTCTTCTAGAGATCCTGAAAAAACACAAAAGCAACATCTCAATTAAGGTATGTGACAATTTGAAGCTCATGTGAATTAGGTACTCGTGGTCATCAAATACTTCCACTTTCTCCCTTGTGAATTGGTTCTGGGGACGTTTAAAATCATTCTGATAAAGTGGCGAATAGTTGATTCTTCGTAAATTGTTTCTATTAAAAAAATTTTAAAGGCATTCGTGCTTGTATTACTCTCAAGGAAAGTGAGCAAATGCATGCTCTCTCTATCCACTTTCCTTAAAGCTTGAAGGTAATTTTGTCTTGAAAAGTGAGTGTTCAATCATCTGAATCTCACTCAAATAACTTATCTAAAAAAAAAGGAATATGATTATATGAAAATGAAAACGACTTCATGAATATGAAGAATGATTAGTTATATATTCCACCGAGCACTGGAAAATTTTGATTTTTTAATATTTTCTTTATGGAGAGCGACAAAATTTCATGTGCTCCTTGTAACACTGACTGCTCCGCATTGTTTACATCCTTGCATCCAAGTCTTAGTATGACATATCTGCAATGCCATAGCTAAATAGTTTTCAGTTGTCACCAGTTCTGAATGAGATGTGTATTACTCTGAAGTTAATAGAAATTCTTCCTTATTCACACACAGGAACTAAGCGACATGACAGCGATAAGAGCCGAAGACATCTTGAACACCCTACAGAACCTTGACCTGATCCAGTACAGGAAAGGGCAGCACGCGATCTGCGCTGACCCGAAGGTCCTCGATCGCCACTTAAAGGCTGCGGGCCGTGGAGGTCTGGATGTCGATGTCACCAAGTTGATTTGGACGCCTTACAAAGAACAAGGTTAAATAGTAATTCTGTAACTTTTCTTCCCCTACAGTTTTACCTGATCTTAGTGTGCTATGTTACATGTAAAGGAAATTTTTTACAGTTGTAATATATTATTCACCTTCTACTACCTGGTAGATCTGCTGCATTGTAATGCTGTAGGATTCTCACATTAGGTCAAGCGAGCCTCGTAAATTGTGCACAGGTGTGGGGCTGTGGGCCTTGTCACCTGGTAACTAAATTGATGCTGGACTGACACTTGTGTGAGTTGACACAAGGTGATCTAGATTCATTCAAAAAACAATCTGTCCATGTATAGGGTACTAGACAGAATTCCTGGACCACTGATGAACTGAAAAAAATACAGTACAGTTCAGACCATTGTCTCGTAGTAGCTGATTTGAGCTATAGCTGGAATGAGAGCATTTACATTATTGAAGATAAAAATGATAGTTTTTATTAATAAATATTTTCAACATTTTGCATTGTTAAATGGTACTAAAATATCATTAGCTTCATGCCATCATCATTAGTCGATCATTCAATTATGAAAAATGTCAGATACAGCTCTATGTGGAGTTTATATTTTTTTTTAATTTTTGAAATAGTAAACTTAATTTAATGAGATATACATTTTCATGAAAAATATACATACATATACATACTTGAGGAATTGAATATACATATGTATAATAAAAAAGATGAAAAATTTATATCAATATATATACCTTCTTAATGAGGCTATCATGGTATATGGATTGTACATGAGGCCATCCGTCTCTTTGATTATTTATCTGTAGGTGACTCAGGTGAGTTGTTTTACAGTCCACCCTTAACAAATTATCAAACTATACAGTATATACAACAAATTTTTTTTTTAAAATCAAAGGTTTATTTGCGTGAGATCCCCTTTTTTTAGTACAGATGGATGATGCATCACATAAGGATGCCAATATTTGTTTTAATTCATTCCAATTTGAATGTATGTGCTAGTACTGTAATTTCATGTTCAAATCATTTTATCTGGCAAAATCTACCCATGATATTATCACCCATTTGTGCAACTTTACCATGATTCGTTTTTTTTTAAATATATTCTTCAAAGTAAATTCTATCATAAAAAGTGAAATATAGTATATTTTATAAGAGTGTTGTTACATTTAACTATTTTTTCATCCTAAAATATAGTCTTATATACCACATTATAAATCCAATGAAGCATATACCTTGGTAGATGTATATACCACATTAAATATTTTCAAATACTTATTAAAAATGAGTTCATTCAACTTGAAATGGAGTGATATATACTTTTTATCAAAATATATACCTTATTAGATGATGTTTACTATTTTTTTAAAAATAAAAATATGTAAGGTCTGAGTTTTGATTATGAATATGACTGAGTCTAACATTTTTCATTTTAAAATATGTTACCACATTGTACACTAAAAAAATATGTTACCACACCGTACACTAAAAAAATAAGAATACACTACAAGAAAATTTTTTTTTGCGATGGTTTGAAACCGTCGCAAATAGTCTCCGTAACCGTCGCAAATACCCTTTTGTGACGGTTCTGTGGCAGTTTGGGTTTCGTCGTATCAAACGGCGTCGTAAAAGATTAACAGCGGTTTTTAGCAGTCGCAAATATCTTTTATAGCGGTTTTTCTACCATCGCAAATAATCCGGTCCAAAATCTTACTTTTTATTAGTTGTGTAAACTCTATCTTTTGCGACGGATAAGTTAGCCGTCGCAATTGTTTTTTATATAAAGTTTTTGCGATCGAGGAAAATTTCCGTCAAAATTACGGCGGTTTATATTAAACCGCAAATATGTCTTTTTTACGGCGGTTCAACGCAAGCACCGCAAACAATGAAAAGTATTTGCGATCGAGGAAAATTTCCGTCAAAATTACAAGCATTTGTGACGGTTTTCACAAGCCGTCGTAATAAACCGTCGCAAAAGATGCTTTTTCTTGTAGTGATAATTGGTTTAATAATAAGAAGTAGCCCATCATGGAGACCATGCTTCATGTTTCTGTAAAGGGAAAAATTTTCGGCTAAGGTTGATGTCTATTCAAAAGACAAAGGTGTAAGTGGACACCTTTTTTTTTCCTCCGTGTCTTCTGGTGGAAGTGCTTTTATGGTTGTGTGGCGTCTCACTGTTTGCGAGTACGAAAGAATGCCATGGTGTTACACTCATATAGCTCCAGCTTCTTCATTTCAGCCCCGTTTCGCAACATCAATTGAAAAGTTTTTAACTTTTTGAAAAGTTACAAGCATAGTCATGTTACCAAACAAAAGAGTTTTAATTGAAAAGTTAGCATCATCGTTACAACAAAAAAAAGTGCATTAGAAACTGTGTGATTCCAATAAAAACAGCTTTTGTTATACGCAATAAACATGATATCTTAATAAATTAAAAAACAGCACTCATCATTACATCATAAAAAATCGTGTATAAAGCTTAAAGCTGTTTTTAAACTGTGTGTTCAAACGCACTCAATATTTTTTTGTGTTGGTTGGATTAGGGAAGGGGAGGGGTCAAATCCACTAGCAGTTAAAAAAAAATTGGGAAAAATCTAAATAACATCCAATAAACTGTCTGAAATCCATATAACCCCATGACTTTTCTTGATGTTTATATAACCCTTTGAAAACTTATGTAAATCCAAATAACCCCCCAAGTTAAACTTCTGTGGATATATGAGGAATATTTTACTTGGTTAACCCTGACAAAAAACATTACATACTAAAAAAATCCCCACAATGTGTTCAAAATGCGAAAAGCCTTATGTAAATGATGATTTTATCTCTCCGAATATATTATAAAACACTATCCGGAGGGACAAAATCATCATTCACGTATGATTTTTCATATTTTTTAACATATTATTGTGGGTTCTCGTAAAATATTCATCATCTGTTAACAAAAAATTAAATGATGGAGTTATTTGGATTTACATAGGTGTTTTCATGGAGTTATATAAACTTCAAGAAAAGTCAGGGGTCTATATGGATTTCAAGCAGTTTACAGGAGGTTATTTGGATATTTCCCTATTCTTATTCTAATTCTTCTGGAACACCTAGAAAAATTGCGTTTCAAATCCTTCATTCTTGTGTTAATTCATTTATATTCTAGAATAATTTTCTTCTTTCATGGAATCTATCAGAATTTAATTCATGAGAAAAAAAATTAAATTCTTGGCTAAAGTTTACCAAACTAGTCCTTAGTGAAATAGTGTTGATTCAATTACCTAAATTGTTACTAAAATTTTAACAAGTCTATTTTAAACCACTGAGAAGATGATATCATATTATCGATTTTGAATGAATGAGTTGTTTTCTTATTAATTTTTTTCCTTTGTGCAATAGGATGAAATCATGTGCACAAGCAAGTTAAATGCTGGATAACAAGAAGGATAAGATTTGAAGTAACAAGTAGAAAAAATAAGTTTGGTTGGTCTATGACAAATTTTTATGACAACAAGATAAATGGACTACCACCTATTAAAACCCCGCTTGTCAGTTGCACCAGTTTTGATTTATTTTTTTTAAATTATTATACGTAAGGTATGTATTTTTATATAATATGAAATGTATATGTCAATGAGTTATGTGGACTTACATTTAATAAAAACAAAATTTTTAATAAAGTATATACCTCACTTAATAAGTTATATTATGTTATAAAATCAGATAGTAAACATCTACCTTTCTTTAAAAATAAGTTATATTATGTTGTTTGACAGCTATTAAAGTATATGGTATTATAACATTTTCAAAATTACCCAATCAAAAGAGCAAAAGTGAATTGTTACATAGAATCCATGGAAAAGTCTTCGTAGACTTTCATTATTTTTTTGATAGTTTATATTAAACGGAACGTGCACATCCTCAAAATTAAACTCAAGATTGTATGAATTTATTTATTAAAATAAAGAAAAATTATTATAACTCATTGTGGATTTGAGAATGCTTGCAAACAAGGACTGCATGTAATCACAAGCAACAACTGTAGTTTCTATGGCCCAAAATTGAAGTCATGGTGGAAATATATTTAGAGATTGAGAAATATATTTAGAAATTATGAAATATATTTTGAGATTGCAAAATATATTTCTAAGATTCTGGAGATTGCGAAATCTGTCTCTAAGATTCTTGAGACTTCTAAATCTGTTTATTTCTAAATATATTTTATTTCCTCTTTAGGCCTTTTGTTTCCTCTATATAAGTTCTTGAGGAAAACAAAATATGGAGAGGCACATAGACAATTCCTCTCAATAAAATCATCACCGCCGCCCGTGGATGTAGGCAATTTACTGAACCACGTAAATTCCTTGTCTTCTGTGTGATTGCTTGTTTGATTTGTTTTTCTTCTCTCTCAAACCCTCAAACCTAGATCTATTTAAGGAGGTTTTCCGCAACAACAACCCCTCCCCCCCCACCCCCCCCCCCCAAAAAAAATATAGACCTTATCTAACTTGGAAAGATAATGTAGCGAATCCAAGTCTAATCAAACCTGGGTTCAGTCGCTTATGAATCAAACTACACAACCTATTAATTAAACTGCACAGTCAATAGTTGAGTACACGTGTCACTCTTCTATTGAATAGTGATAATACTTTGATGAATCCATGTTTTATCCAATAGCTGACTCGATCTAATAAGAAAGTGAAACTTGTACATAACAATTGACTATATATGGAGTTCAATTCATATACCATGTAACTCATTTCATAGACTGTATAATTCAATACTGATGAAATTGATCGAAGTCAATCCTGAACAGATCCGGACTCATTGGCAGAAAAATAAACAGTGAGAAAAAAGAAAGAAAATGAAAGTTGCATTTTCTACGCGCGTGCATGTGATGGTGATGGTCAACTTGTATGTATATATATTTTTGAAAAGCAAAACGCGGAGCTTTGACTGGACTTACATCATCAAAGAACACTTACTAAAGCTCACCAAACATGATGCCTAAAACGTCGCTTTTGTTGATTCTTGATGGATCAAAGAAAAGAAAAGAAAAATCGAATCAGAGAATATATAAAAAAAAATGTGAACTTTGATGACTCTATGAGTGGGGCAGATTTCCAACTTAATCTTGCTTGGTTTGGTACTTTGGATTTTTCTCCATGCATGCATAATAAATGAGAAGATTTTTTTGTTTGAAGTGGATCTTTTGTAGCACGGTTTCATTGGGTCACATTGAGTTGCTATAGCCTCGTACATGTGGATATAATACTGATGAATCTTGATAGTTTAAAAATTGTTTGTTTTATTACAGTAAAGTAAAACAGTGTTTGATTACACAATTGTATAGTTTTTGCTTTTATAAGAAACTGTTTCAGCAATAGTGCAATCAAACAATTTTATTGTAACAGTTTTTCATAGACATATTTCAAACAAATAGTATCTAAAAATTGTAATTTTCAAAAGATGAGGGGGGGGGGATAGGTTTTTGCAGAATCAGTTTTAAACTCAGTATTTGCAGAAATTTAATTTTGCAATTTTGCTACTAAGGCTGCCTAAGTATAACAACTATAATACATAAGTATGTTGTTAATCCACACACCCCAGTTTGGAGTGCAACGTAATCTTATTTAGGACAGATTGATATTTTGGTATAGATAGTCATTGAGATAATATTTATGTTAGGTTATATTATTTTTATCCCGTCAAACCTGGATTCAAATACAACATCATGATTGAAAATCGATCATCACATTTAGCTGTGTAAAAAAAAATATAAGTTTGAAAAGTTTTCAAAATTATATATAGGGTGCGTTTGGTTGCGCGATTGCGCTACGATTGCGATTACAGGAAGCTACGTTTGCAATCGCGCAACCAAACAGTTTTGTAATCGCAGTTTTAAACCCAGCGATTGCAGGCAAATAGTGCCCAAAAGCTACGATAACAAAAAGCTGAGAAAGTGAGCTTCCTGCAGAATTAGGTTTGCAATCGCAGATTCCTGCAGAATCAATTTTGCAATCGCGCAACCAAACACACCCATAGTTTTGAAAATTGACTAATCCTGTATTTGAAACAAACTCCAACCTCATGAAATATTTGATTTGTCCCTGCACAAATATGAAAATAATACAGGTAGAACTCAAAATGCCAACTCTCTCACTCATATCCAATTTCTGGTTTATTGATACTTTGGTAATCAATTATATTTTAAAAAAAAACTGTGTCACACAGTTTTTGTCAAACAAAACCTTGAATCATGTTGTTTCAAAATATGATGCAAGAAATCAAAATCTAAAGTTTCAAGCGCAAGAATATAAGAATAATAGTTTTCAATCTCACATCCGGATTAAAAAATATAAAAAATAAAACTCTTAATTGACCAAACTATACGTAATCACATAATAGTCTCTCATGTTGTACCATAATTACATGAGATGGTGGAACACGTGCACTAGTAATTATAATAATAATAACAATTTTAAAAAGTAGAGTTTGGTTGAACTTTGAGTTAATTGGACACGTGTTCCATCATCTCATTTTATAGTCATATTAGCCACTGCATTCGCCTGAAATTATTTACGTATACATTTAATTTTTTATAGAAGAAAATATTCCATATACTCAATTTTTTTATTCTCAATTCCAATTTTACTTTTTCTTTAAATAATAATACATCATCCAGTGATCAAGTATATATTTTCATGAAAACTTAAATATGCTCCAATATATATATTAATATATATTTGTATGAATTCATTTAAAAAATATGAAAAAATAAATAACGGAATATTATATCTCGTTATATGTGAATATATGATGCTAACAAAGTATATGAGATTGAAATTTAAAAGAAAAAAACCCTGTAGCAGAGCTCTTTATAAAAACACATACCCAATTAATTAATTAATGATGTATACTATTTAAAAAAAAATCAAAACTAAATGAGACGTGTATTTAGGACTATAAACGTAATCGTGTGACATTTTCCCTTAAAAAACCGTCTTAGCATGTGCGGGCCCACCAAAGGGTGCCTCTATCTGAACTCTCAAATCTGCACGCATGCCAAGTTGTTTGTATTAGGCCCCTTTGTATTGATCTTTAAAATTAGAAGCCTCATTTATTTAAACCCAAATTTGAATTCCTTTACACGCCCCCACACCTTGTTCTCATATTTAATCCTAAAAAAATGAACAATGTAAACCCTAGTGAAAGTAGAATCCTCACCTAAACCTAAATGTTTTCTTCAAATATGTATCTAATTATTGTAAATGATTACCACCCTTAAACAAAATTACCACAAAATAGATTTCTTTTTCAAACTAGACACATACAACTAAAAAAAGCTAATTCCCAAAAAGATATAGGGTGTCTAAATTAGAGGCGTACAAATCAAATAAATTTAAATGTATCCTATATATGTACTATAATCCATACAAGGGGGTGCATATAGATTTGAGGGGTAGAAATAGGGGCACCCCCACCAAAAGTCACAACAACAACTAGATCAGATCATGATTCAGTTCGACCGAACCAGTTCAGGTTTGTCACCCATTACACCAAGTCCAAGCTGGGCGGGAGTCCTGGTCCCCACTGGAAAACAAACCCAAGTCTTAAATCTTCATACTTTTTAAGCTTTGATTTAATGCCCAGTGTGATTTTATTATAGAAAACTTTTTTTTAATTAAAATTAATATTTAAACAAATAACGAACAACAATTTCTATGAGTAAAAAACTAGTTGGCCAGTTTGATCAGCCTTAAAAAACCGTCGGTTTAACTGATGAGTTAATAGATTTCTATTGATTTTTTATATTGTCACATTGTAAGAGTAAGTAGAAGCAGAATTAAAATCGAATGAAGGTTTAACGAGGCTAGGAGTCTGGATTTAGTCATACATAGTATTGGTCAATCCATCAATATCGAACCGTATTAATCGAAATACACAGTTTATTAATTGAACTGCAGAACCAAATGTTGGTTACAAGTGTCACTCTATTATTATATGTTTGAGTTTGTTTAGTAGCATTAACATCTAATAGTAAAGCGTCACATGTAACTCAACAATTAATAATATAATTCAATTCATAGATTGTGTGGTTCGATATTGATTAAACTGTTAGAAAGCAATGGATTTGGACCCAATGTTAGACAGCGTCCCCGTTCCAACAGAATCTAGAAACGGGGACAGCTTGGCTTGCAAATCATGTTCACATTTAATTGAAAAATCAATGTATCTCCCTCTGTCGGAAAGTCATGGCAGAGAAAAATGAAAGTTTGACTGGATCCTACGTGGCAAGTGGATCCTATGTATATATGGATGCTTTGACTAGTCGTGTTAGGTCTCTCACAAATGGAAAATGATTTATTAGTGCCAGGTACCTCAGATATCCCGTATTCACAAATTAAGTCATTACCACTTTTGAAAATCTCTGAGCACCCGTTTGGAACAGAGAAATATTTTATTATTAAAATCTTGAGTATACATTTATCTGAGAATAAATGAATATAAATAAGGATAAAATGATTTTGTGTTTAGTTGTGTTGTAAATTATTCTCGTTGGTAAACGTAATATACATGTTTTGTTGTTTGGGTAAAATATGAATAAAGTATAGATACAGATTTAAAAAGGTAAAAAAATAATGATAATTGATTTGACAGATGATTTATAAGAGGTGATAACAGTTGATTTAACAATGGACCCACATATTTTTTAGGTGGAATAACCTAGAATAACTATAATTCTAGAGATTAATTGGAATCCATATATCACTTTATATCAGTTTATTATGACATACTTTATCAGGGGTTATTCAGGGCAAACAAACACATCAAAATTCTATTCCGGGTTATCCAGAGACTTATACCCAAAACAAACGGGGGTAAGTTTATCAATGAATAATTTGGTTCTTGTCGAATTGCGGATGCGGATATTTTCATATAGGTGAAATATTTAAATATAAATAAAGGTGATAAATGAAGTATTAAGAATGTGATTTGTTACTATCAGAAAAAACTAAACATTAATTCAAGTTTTTATTTAGATTTGAAGATTATAACAAATATTGACTTTAAATAGTATATAATATGAATATATATATATATATTTTGGATAAAAATATATGTTGTGTTTGAATATTTTTAGAAATCCATATATGCATTTTGGATATTTGAATATATGATCATATTTTTTTGCTTTCATAGGAATTCATATCAGATACAATTTTTTTTTAAATAATTGACTAACTACTTTTGTTTTCATAGTTTTGAACTTTCAGTGCTCTGATCATTACTTAAATATTACAATTTAGATCAACAATAAATTAGAGATAGAGGATTTGGATCATAAAATGGTCCTAGGTGGTATTCCATAGGAAGGGCCACATATATACGGTTTTTCTTGTGATTATAAGTGATTCAAACCTAGACATAAACTTAATTAAAATAACCCTGAAAATTTAATTAACAATATCAAAATTAAATTCTATAATGATGATTTTTTTTAATAGAATTTAATTTAATTTTTCTTAAATTAATATGATGACCTGAGCTGATATATTTCAAGTCCAGAAGATTAGTGATATGACATTGAGAAAGTACAAGACTTATAAGTGTCGCCCATTTTTGAAGGTTGTAAGATCGACCCCTCAAAAAGCATCTTATGCTCACCATCAGGTCAACTAGTCTTTGTACATGTTAGACATGCCTCTTCACTTTGAACAACCTTGAAATTCACACCCAAAATACATGCTACATAGAATGTAGGAGCTTATTGTAAATGATTCAATCTATGCCTATTGATTTTGATTGAATCACCTTCTTATTTGTCTTTATTTACAACTTCGATTCATCAAAGTATCATGAAGCATTTTTTAGAGCTTGTTTGGATACAAGTTTAAGCAGATTCTGCATTTGAAAAGTTAAAAATTCTCAAATTCAGATATAAACACATCAGTGTTTAACTTTTCAAACGACGATCTTTCTTTTCTAGGCAAAAAATATTGCAGTTGAAAATCTAATAAAACAACGTTTTTCAAAAATTGAGTTTGAAATACAAAATTTTTAGAATTTAAATGTTTCAACCTAACATCCAAACGCATCCTTATTTTAGTATATACTAAGCTAAAAAGGTACACATTTAGTTCATTTGAGTATATATTTCACAGGTTGATGACATAGATTACATTAAGATTTTCAAAATGTGAGGGAGATATATAGAATTTTTCCATGATTTTAGGGACTTACAGATTTTGCAACTTCACATGAGGAAATATGAAACATCCCCATATAAATTTTGACTATGAACGGGCGGCGAGCACACCCATCTCGGTCAGCTTCCCCTGAAATTTATTTATATTTATAAATAAAAAAATATATATAAAAAAGACTCTGCAAGCCTGGCTCGCTCTCACTAGAGATGATGAGACCCTGAAAAATCACAAACAGAAGAAAAAAAAAAAAATTCAAAAAAAGATATTACAGTTGAACAAAAAGGACCCACTGTTTGATTGACTGAAAAGATTTTATTTTTATTATCTGGGTTGCATCGGATCGATATACTTGGAAGATTTTTTGATCTGGGTAGTGATTTTTTGGGGGGGCGGAAGCGAAAGTTAGTGGTTTTTTTGCCTTTTTTGATGTGGGTTTTTTGGGATTTCATTTTTGAGAGGATCTGAGGAGGTATTATGAGTGAGTGAGTAGGTAGAAGTGGTGGTGATGGGGATGGAGAGGGGAATCTCGGCTTCTGTCTTTCTATGGCTGATTTTAGTGTTCCATCCTCTCGCGAGGGTTCTTGCCAACATGGAAGGTATGATTTCTTAGCTTCTTTTACTATTCTCTCTCTCCTAATTCCTTTTGTTTTGGTTTGGTTGGTTTTGTTTTGATCTTCTTGTTTATGTAGCATGACATGGTGTTTATTTATTTATTTATTATTATTATTTTTGGTAATTATTTATTTATTATTATTATTATTACTTTGATGGAGATCTAAGATAGTTTTTGTATTTGGGATGTGGGGGTTGATTGTGGGGATGAAGTGTTTGAGGAGGGTTTTGAAATGGGTTGAATTGGTGGAAGTGGGTGGTTTTGGTTTGTGTCCTTAATGGACTGCAATTGCTTGTTGAATTTGCTCATCAGCGTTTTATGGTGATGGGGATGGATGATTTTCCGAAAGGAGTTTCATTGTTTGGGGGTTTGGGTAATGATGAAATAGAGAAGTGTAGAGAGAGGGAGAGGGGTCTTGATGGATGAACGGTTTATTTTTGATGCAAGTAAACTGAGAAAGCTTTCCTTAAACTGAGAAGGTAGTCTCTCATGGGTACGTAGTTTGAATTGCCATCATTGTTCACTGGTATTATCTCTTAGATTTTGTAAGTTTTTGTAGTTGAGTCGGTGTTCAGATGTGTTAGTTGATTGGTTGATAAACATAATAGGAAATTTATATCACAGAATGAAGATTTTTTTTTACTAGCGATCAATTCTTGAAATTAGACAATGCCTCAAACAACAAAGATCCTACAATCCTGTAATAAACAGGTAAATGTCAGCATATCAATTATCATTTGCTGCTTTATTACAAACCAAATGCATTATTGGAAAAATAAGAAAAGATCCTAAATTCTCGTGATATATCCATTTTTTTTTCTTCTGTTTATTTTTCAGGAGATTATACGTAATGTTTGGTGCATAAATTCTCCTTGAGGTGGAGGACCTTAATTTAATGAGCTCCGTCTTTTTTTGTGGCCATGATTAAGATGACCAGAATTTGACCATTCATCCCTGGAACTTACTTTTATGAAGAAGTTCCAATTTTATCAAATATTGATTGAAAATTCAAAATAGTGGAAAAAGCTAGACAAGAAGGCAAGGAATAGAGGTTGGGGTTATTGGGAATGTCTCCACCTTAAAGCCTTTGACTTTTTTGAGTAGGATCATTTTGTTTGCACCACACAAGGAAAAGGCATTTAACTGTCCTGGGTGATTATTTACTCACCCTCTTTGTTCTTCTATATTGTCATTCATAATTGCTTTTTTTCAATTCAAGTCAACCCCTCTATTTCATTTACTTTTAACTGAGCTTCTGATATGATGGTTGTTTACATGTCTTTGTCAATAGGTGATGCATTGCACAATCTAAGGACAAATTTAAATGATCCTAATAATGTGCTGCAAAGTTGGGATCCAACACTTGTCAATCCATGCACATGGTTTCATGTAACCTGTAACAATGACAACAGCGTCTTAAGAGTGTAAGTCAAAGTAGTAATATCTTTTTTAGTTTGGCTTTACAAATTTACATGCATCACCGAATTTCTTGCTCTACCCTCTTTCAGTGATCTTGGAAATGCAGCATTATCTGGTACATTAGTTCCCCAACTCGGTCAACTAAAAAACTTGCAGTATCTGTAAGTCAAGCTTTTATGCATTATAATGTTTCGTTTCTTCCAAAGTCTTGACTGTATATTTGGTTTACTGTTTTTTTCCCCTGCTGGACATGCTTAAGTGAGTTGTTTAATATTATCTCATATGAAATGGAGGCTTTGTTTGTTTCAATTTTAGACAATTTTTGGATGGGTTGTTGGTGGGTGTGACCATGTGCATGGTAAATCTAGTATGATGCTATTATCCCTGAAGATGGCTTTTGGATTCTTTCTTCATATGTTATTGGAAGATTCGCTTCCATTTTACGTGATGCAAATGCGCAATCATGGAGCTTGTTTTCATAATTAGGCCAGAGTAATTTTGATGTTATATTGAATAACGTCAGTTCATGCTTTAACTTGTTCCACATATTTTTTATAGAATTGATCCTATATTAACCGGGAAACCTAATTAATACTGCTTCCCACAAGTCGTATAAGGGTATAAATTGCCATAGGATCTAATTAGCCAATTGTACAGCCTGCACATGGTATGCTGTGTGGTGCGGATGAAGATCACTATAAGTAATGAATTTTTATTTTTATTTTTTAGGCACAATGGATTTGAAAAACTCGGTCAGTGATAATATCTGTTGACACTTCTTCTTTTGCAGAGAACTCTATAGCAACAACATAAGTGGGTCGATTCCTAGTGATCTTGGAAACCTGACAAACCTAGTGAGCTTGGATCTCTACTTGAACAATTTTAGTGGTCCCATACCTGATACATTGGGCAATCTTTCAAAGCTCCGCTTCCTGTAAGAATACTCATACTTTTCCTCTTTCATTATGTTATTATTATTATTATTTTAAAATTTTTCATTTTGTTCTTACTCTTTCAAGTTTGTTTTTCATGTCTGGCAATGGGCTTACAGACTATTTACGTTTACATGCCAATGTCTCCTGTTACTTTTTGATTCCTTGGTTTTTACCGGCTTTGTTTTTGATAGTCCATTTACCCATTTGTTTTTATAACTTGCACGGTTAAACATGATTGTAATTTTGAACATCTGGTTAATAATCAAGAACAGCTTTATCATTCATGTTAATAAATGTTGTTTTGACTGGTGGGTTTAAAACTGACTAATTTAAATGTCTGTCCTGAATAAAGCTTGTTAGTAGACAACTTTTGTTATTTATTTATTTATTATGCTTTTCTTTCCTTTTCCTTAACTGGGGATTTCCAGAACTACATAAACGATGTGGTTGGTTGTTTTTTTCCCTCTTAACTTGGAAACTTGGACAGAAGAAATATTCCGAAGTTTGCAGAAGTTACTCTGTATAACATATGATTAAATGGTTTGCACCCTTATCAATTGAAGGTAACTATGAAAGATTTTGCACTCTTGCAGTAATGGAGCTATAACAAAAGCTTCCAGTGAGGGAATGGTGTAAATCTACATGTATATGAATATGATGAATGGCATGTCATTTCTTGAGGTTGCGACTTATATATGACGTACATAATTGTTTAAACACCAATGCATATATTTCTTGCCATATTCCATCATTGTGAATAACATCCATCCCAACCCATATTTGTGCTTCCACTGTTGTTTGGCTGAGGGAACTTATGAGCATTAACCTGACATATACATCCCTAGATCCATGCATGCAAATTCTCTCTTATTTGCCTAAATCTTCTTCCTCATTCTTGAAAATTTCTTTCAACTTTAACATTCTTTTTATTTGTTACAATTATATTGCTCATCAGTAACTTAATGGTTGTTGCTCATTGAAACTTGCATGGAAGAATAGCCGGCTTAACAACAATAGCTTGTCCGGTCAAATTCCTGTATCCTTGACCAATGTCTCTGCACTACAAGTTCTGTAAGTCGATAGTGTCGCTGCTTTCCTCCTTTCCTTCTTCGACAACTGCCTGAATTGCTGGCTAAATTGATTATCTGGATGTGCAGGGATTTGTCTAACAACCATCTCTCTGGACCAGTCCCATCAAATGGCTCCTTTTCATTGTTCACTCCCATCAGGTTACTTCATGGTCTATTCAATATATAACACCATTCTTATCTAGCATTACAGCTGCTGACACTCCATTTTCATTTGCAGTTTTAACAATAACCCTCAACTGTGTGGTCCTGGTACTTCGCACCCTTGCCCTGGAGAGCCACCATTTTCACCTCCACCTCCTTTTGTTCCTGCATCACCAAGCCCCACACAAGGTGACTATTTTTTTTTTTTATATGTTCAGATCTTCATGCACATTGACAGAAAAAATAAACTCAGAATTTGTGTGTAAATGTGTTGTCTTGAACTTGGATTTTACAAACTCAGTTTTTTTACTCTTCTTTCTCTGCTTTCTTTATATATTTTTTCCCACTGTTTTTCTGTCTTTTTCAGCCTGAACTCCATTATTACTTGATATATGGTTGCAGATGGCCTACCAGCTTCGTTAAAAAAAAAGAGTTGGCAAAAATTGAGCTGCAGTGAATATAACGATCAAGGAATAATGATACAGGAAAAAATAACCATCAAACTTTTTGGAATAATCTCAAAGGAACTTTATTTTCATTCACTGTCCAAGAAATGATTTTTTATGATCATGGATGTAAACTTTTGGTTTCTACTGGAATCAGGGACTAGAGACGTAAATGTTGTTTTACTTTGCAGCAAAACTTTTCTCCATGTTTTATGGCATTGTTCTCCGGCCTCGTACACTTGTTTGATATAATATCAGTCATCTGGAATTATTATTATTATTATTATTATTATTATGTTTATTAAAATATGACAGTTCATTTTGAAATAATGTCGAAACTTGAACAGTATTATTTATGAAAGCTAGATGCGCTGGTGCTTTTTATTGATCATAATCGCTGGTATCTTCTCTGAATTGCTTGCTGATTATGCTTTATACATGTATATCAGGAGGAAACAGTGCTTCAAGTACAGGAGCAATTGCTGGTGGTGTAGCTGCTGGTGCTGCTTTGTTATTTGCTGCTCCTGCAATTGGTTTTGCCTGGTGGCGTCGCCGGAAACCCCAAGAACATTTCTTTGATGTACCTGGTTAGTGAATCTCACCAAAAGTCACAAGACTGAAACATATTTGCATATAAATTTATTGTTTTTTTTGTTTGTATTCCAGCCGAAGAGGATCCCGAGGTTCATCTGGGTCAGCTTAAAAGGTTTTCTCTCCGAGAGTTACAAGTTGCAACAGATAGTTTTAGCAACAAAAATATATTAGGAAGGGGTGGTTTTGGAAAGGTGTACAAGGGACGATTAGCAGATGGTTCACTAGTGGCTGTAAAAAGACTGAAAGAGGAGCGTACACCGGGTGGGGAACTTCAGTTCCAAACAGAGGTGGAGATGATTAGCATGGCTGTGCATCGAAACCTCCTTCGGCTTCGAGGCTTTTGCATGACTCCCACGGAAAGATTGCTTGTTTATCCGTATATGGCTAATGGAAGTGTTGCGTCTTGTTTAAGAGGTAATTGAATGCATTATCACGATAAAGAAATGTATTATTTATTTTGCATAAATAGTAAATGAAAACTATAACGGGTTTTCCTCACAGAGCGTCCACCAAATGAACCACCTCTTGATTGGCCAACACGCAAGAGGATTGCATTGGGATCTGCAAGAGGACTTTCCTACTTGCATGATCATTGTGACCCAAAAATTATTCACCGTGATGTGAAAGCCGCAAATATATTGTTGGATGAAGAGTTTGAGGCGGTTGTCGGTGACTTTGGTTTGGCAAAACTTATGGATTACAAGGATACTCACGTGACAACTGCTGTCCGTGGAACGATTGGACACATAGCCCCTGAGTACCTTTCGACCGGGAAGTCTTCAGAGAAGACCGATGTCTTTGGTTATGGGATCATGCTTTTGGAGCTCATAACAGGACAAAGGGCATTTGATCTTGCTCGGCTTGCGAATGATGATGATGTCATGTTGCTTGATTGGGTACGCATTATCCTTCTCTTTCTTAAGATCATGAATATGGGTGTTTTATTAATCAATTTATTATCTCTGAGTTCATCGTGGGGTTCTGCCGGTTGACTTGTTTTTAGCTGTTAAAGGACCTGGGCTAATGAGCAACATGAGTGCCTCATTTGTGATTTTGATAGGAAGATCTTGTATGCACAGTTGCACACTATGGAATTACTACTGGAAAAATTTATAAAAGGCTGTTGGGGAATTTCTCACCTCAAATCGAGGTTATTGGATTTGCACTAATGTAAATCATAATTCAAAGCCAATAGATTATATGATAGGTATTTATCTTTAGATGGTGAATGTCCTTTTTCCATTTTTTTATATTGAGGTTGATTATTGATAGTGGGAAAATCGGCTTATGGGTGGAAAAATCTTATGAGACCAATAATTTGAAAATCAAAGAATACTATACTATTTATATTCAATGAAGATTGAAATCCATTTCTTGAGTTTAATGAATAATGTCTGGTCATTGAATTACGAGAAACTTGATGATGCTTGATGAACCACATTCTTATATTTCTTTTATTTATATTTCTCAAAATTTAATAAAATGTCTTTTACTGAACATCTTGATTCTGAAGATGACCTACAGGTAGCTTATGCCTTAAATTGCAACATGAATCTTAAGACTTGTTAAGATGAACAGAAAGAGTGATACATGGGGTTCTTGATCAAAAGCATATTTCATAATCCATAGTGGATTGTCATGACCTATGTGTGCCATTCTCAGGTGAAAGGACTCCTCAAAGAGAAGAAGCTTGACATGTTGGTCGACCCGGATCTCCAGAACAACTACGTGGAAATCGAGGTGGAGGCGCTCATCCAAGTCGCACTTCTCTGCACCCAGGGCTCCCCCGTGGACCGGCCCAAGATGTCGGAGGTGGTGAGGATGCTCGAAGGGGACGGCTTGGCGGAGAGGTGGGAGGAGTGGCAGAAGGTCGAGGTGGTCCGCCAGGAGGTGGAGCTCATGCCGCACCGTAACTCCGAATGGATCTTGGACTCTACCGACAACCTCCATGCGGTCGAGTTATCCGGCCCGAGATGACCTGGCATTGTCAATTTTTTTTTTGTTAATGTTTCTATTTATCATATTTGTTGTTTCTGTATAAGCCCATTGTGTTGTAGCAAAGTGAAAATTAGTGTCTTCTGTTCATATTGAATCTTTATGGGGGTGCCAATTGTATCATCTGTCAAATGTGTCTTACAGATTGCAAAGTCAACTTTTCATGTGTAAGGTGAGAATCAGGAACCCTGGTGGATGGTGCAAATGTGAATTAGTTTTAATGGATGATTGTATTAACCCAACAACCCTTGGTTAAGGAGCCAGGACATTGTTTTCAAATTTAATCTCTTTTTCTGATCAATGTCCTCAACAGGTTGTTAGATTTCAATAATCCCATGATATCATTATTAGAAATGTGGAATTCTAATACGAGTGGAATAGTCATGTATTGGTAGGGATAAGCTTACAAATTGCAAGAAATTCATATAATCTCTTGATTTTTTTAAAAATCCAGTATAAATTCAAATAGTCCATTAAGTTAAACTTTCATTAATAGATGATAAATATCATGCGAATATTTCTTTTGGTTAATCCTGATTAAAGACAGTATATAAAAAACCCTTATAATGTGTTCAAAATGTGAAAAACTGTCTATAAATGATGATTTTACATTTTCAAATATATTATAAAACCCTTAAGAGGGTTAAAATCGGCATTTATAAATGATTTTTCGCGTTTTTAATATATCATAGGGTTCTTTTAGTATACTCTGTTTTCAATCATGATTAACCAAACATAATATTCCACGTCTATCAATAAAAATTTAACTCAGAAAGTTATTTAAATTTACATAGGTGTTCAAAGGGTTACATGGACTTCATGAAAAGTCAGGGGTTTATATGGGTTTTAGGTAATTTACATATGGATTTTTCCCTTTTAAAAATTAATATTGTCTAACTATTTTCATATTTTGTTAGTGAAAGAAAGGCTCTAGCAGAAAGTGGTTAGAGAGGCTGTCAGATAAAGGGAAGAGTTTCATGACTCTTAACACAAGCCACACATTTTTTATATATATAAAAAGTCATCAGCCACAAAAAAGATCATTGACGGAACACAAATCGGTACCTCTACCATTCCATTAAAAAAAAGAAAGATAATAAATCTACTGTTTGATTTAAGGACAATATTGAATTCTGAGTAGCAAACACTAGTCAAGTAACAAACCTTGGATTCATCAAATCGCCTTTTTTTTTGGACATTATTATTGGTAACAGGCAGAGCTTGCCATAGAATCTGAATCTAATTTTCTGGGTCAGCATGGCAATCACAAACCCTCATTTAAAAAAAAACCTAAAATGTTCAATATCATCCATACCAATAAAATGGGATACATTAAAGGATCAAGATTCCAATGGATTGGTAAAATGAACAACAATGAGATAATCCATCCATCTTTTGGGGCTATAGATTTCGAACCTGTGATCATCACCAATGTCATGAGACATTGTTCTTTGATCAGCACTGTAAAACACAGCAGTGCGAGGAAGCCACCCCAGCCAACAGATGCATGCTGAACAAGACACATTTCTCCACATCATGTTGTCATGCCTACCATTGGATTGGTGCTGAAATTCCAGTCCCAGTCTGATGCAGTCCATCACTGTCAAAGTCCTTGTTCAAGATTTATTTTGGTGTTCAATGATATTAGAGAAGATGTCATCATGTGATGTTTGTTGAGGATTAGTGGCATATTCCTTTCCCCTCCATACCACAATCTGCTCCTTATCAAATGTAACAAGGATGCAAGGAACCAAGTCCTGCATTAACACCCAAACAACCATTTAATTCTGTAAAAAACCTACAGTGATGACAAGAAGAGAGGTGGTAAAGCAAAAGGCCAGTAAAAGCCATCCCAATCATTACATCCAACAATTTGTTCTCGTCCTTTGAGGTTGCAAGTTTCAAGTAAAATTGATAAATATTAGACCGCAAGTCGAACTTTAAAGCAACCTCACTTCACCTATCACCAATATTGAAGTGGATCTTTCTCAAAAAATATTGAAGTGGACCAGGGTGGTCACATAAAAGTTATTTATGTTACATTGGCCAATATCAGACATGAAAAAACACAGTTAACTAGTAAGAGTAAATTTCTTCAAAAAAATAGAAAAAGGAACTAGTAAAGGGTATATTAGTACATCAGTAACAATAGAGGAGTGACAGACCCAGCAACAAAGACCCAATGAACTAGTGAGAAATGCAACAACATAGATTATTGTTTGTTAGGGCAAAGGTCAGATGGCAGTTTAAAAGCATCTGGTGGGTTGCCCAAGTTCATTACATTTCATTCCTGAAAGGACAGATAGTACACAATCCTAGTTTCCATAATATGAAAAGCGAAGAAGGTTTTTTTTTTTTTTTTTTTTTGAAGAATGATACTTCCCAGGATTTGATCCCTTGACCTCTTTTACAGAGATGAGAAGTGCTTGTCGACTTAACCAAAATTCGGTTTACAAGATTGCTCCAATTTACCCCGTGAATTAAAAAGTGGAAAACATGTATCTCATTCGTTTGGATTTCCTGTACTTACCTGAGGTTGTTCAACATATATAATATTCTAAAATATTATGAACATTGTGGGAGATTTTGTTGGTTAAAACTAAAAAAATCCCAATCCATGATTATAGAGTGTTATTATATATCCGCAGATTACTGTTTCATCTTGGGTACATCCAGATTCCCAATATGAGCATCCAAAACCAAGACATGGTAATTTATAAAGTACCATCACGGAGCATGAAGATAGGCAGAAAACTAAAAATGCAGAGGCTAAGGGCAATTTAACTTTCAAAATGTTCTTTAGGCCACTCATAGTCACTAATCAGATGGTTTAGAAGACACTTTCTAAGGTATATAAATAGGGCAAACACGGATTCTAATATAGTGCAGGTTTACGGACTGGTGATGTTAGTATGAAACTGATGCACACACAAAGGTCACAGGATCCTCCCAAATAGTAATAACTAATAGGTAACACATTATGAAAATAATAAGATATCTATAAAAAGATCAGTGTTTTTTTGAACTCGCTTCATGACTTTCTAATTCTCCACTAAAAGCATATTGATAATTAGCGTGAACAAGCTCCAAGATCTTACCCTGAGCTTGCAACCTATCTTCTTGTAGTCGCTTTTCTCCAGGCCCTTGCAGTCTATGCGAACCAGTTCATCGGTCATAAAAGCATCTCTAACCATAGGGACAAGACCATTATAATAACCATTTTTTGCTACAGCAATAAACAATTATATTACTACCCACATAAGTAAATGAAATGTTAATTTTTGATGCTGGTTGTGGAAATCATTACCGAGTTTAGTCAATACAGGGGCTTGAAGTCCTCTCTTCCTCATTGCTTTCGTTTCTTCTATGGTCAGGCCATCAATGACAGTCTTAATCAACCTCGGGTACACTGGCTCATGGGGTTTCCACAGCATTAAAGGAATCACAGGTCTTTTCCTAGGATCATAGTTTCTACCTCTATACAACATAACGAGGCCACAGTGTTGATGGATAATTTTTCCACCAGTTTTATCCTGAACAAAATATTGTTCTGTCATATTTCAACAGACATTTGTGAACTAAGTTATCGCTACAAAAAAAAGAAGAAAAAAGAGCATTTGCAGTTAATTTAGGATTTAAAAATCTTGATTGCGACATGGGAATGTGCAAATACTTCAAAATCATTCATAGGCAGATATGACCATCACCTAAATATCTTAATAAACTTCTTTCAAAGACACAAATCATAACCAGTCACAAAGTAATCCGTACTTTTTTTAATGTTCAAAAAGGTTCAGTCATTACATACTTCCCATATATATTAGCCGAAGAAATTTCTGCTTGTCGAACAATATTTTTAATATCTCCACGACCTAGATATCCATTTAGATTGGATGCATTACCACATTCTACATAATTTAAAGATAAATCCCAATTGTTTCGTCAACTTCATACCTGATATCGAACTTTTTGCATGTATTTCTCATGATCTACTGGGGTCATTTGCCCTAAATGTGCAAAGACTACATTAAAAAAAAAAAAACTTTGTCTCCATATTTTCATTGTACTTATCTTGTATTATTTACGAATGTTTACTAACTGTCTTCACCGAATATTTGTTGTACATGAATTTTGTGAATGTGGTCATAACAATATGAATCAATGAAGCAGAAGCATATAGAGCGGCAAAAGGAGACGTACCTCTATCTGAGTGCAGACATTGTTCATATCAACAGTGGGCACACCCATGCACTTGATCCTAACAGCCTCCGCATTCTTCCAATTATTATGAATATCATTCAACATATTGTGAGTCAACCCATCTCTCCCTAAACCAACAACAACAACAACCCATCATCCCCCGCATACACATCATTCAAAATGCGACAAAAAAGACATGATTTTTTCATTACCCAAATTGATTTGCCGCTTCGTTCTGTTCCTCTGACAGCTCTCGACGAACTTCTTCCGCTCCGCCTCGGTGAGCGGTTCCCCGAGGACCACCTCCCTCGACTCCCGCGCCATCGCCTCGAGCTCCTCTCGCTGACTCTCCCCACCGTCCCCGTCCACGGACCGGACGGTCGGGTCGACGGCCGGCGCGCATACGCCGGTCCATACGCGGTCGACCCGGTCCGGCCCGAAAGGGGAATACCTAGGCTCCCGGACCCCGATGGGCCTCACGTTCGGGTCGCTCTCGGTGTAGCTGAACCGGAAGTCGAACGGGAGGTCGGAGTGTACAGGCCGCCGCCCCGCCCGGTCAAGCGACGACGGCGGCCTGTAGTGCGGCTTCTCTCTCTTTCTTTGTGATCGGCTCCGATAGCGTCCGCTGAAGTCGGGGTTAGGGTTTCTGGGGGAAAGCGTGTCGGGTGGGACGAAGCCGTAGTCGCGGAGTCTCGAAGGGGGCGGCGGCGGCGGAGACGGCCCGTGACAGAGACGGCGGAGGGAGGAGAGGATCGAAGGGGGTGAGTTTTGGCGGGAAATCAACCTGAACAACATGTGTGGGCTCTAATGGCGGAAGAAGCTTTTCGTCGACCGATCGGTGTCGGCTTCGCCTTCACTGTGAGGGAGCCCTTTCAAGGGTATTCCGGTCATTGTATTATATTACACGCACTTTGTTTCGCCTCCTCCCCACCGACACAGGTCGAGAAAACAGGTCCCTCCCCCCTCTCTTATTCTCACCGAGAGGTCACAAGAAATCCATTCGATCAAAACCGTCCAATAAAGGTCCACCGAGAGTCCATTCAGATCGACGGGCGTCAGAGCTTCTCCAGACCACAACCATATGTGGCGCAAAAGCGACGGGAGTCGCTCTCGCGCGACAACGCGAACCAATGAGAAATGTAGGAGCCCATCCATCCGAGCTGCCACGTGGACGTATCTCGAACCACGTATCACTCACTCCCTCCACATTTTTTATATTTCCCTCCAAGTCCCTCTGCTTGTCCGATCCATCACTTGTTCACTTAACAGACACTCGTTTTTCTTTACATAGCCTCTCATCCTCCATGAATTCTAGGGTTTGATCCGGAAATCCAACGAAGAAACCCTAACAATGGCGTTGTCTCTGGCTTCCTCGTCAGCACCTCTGATCCAGGAATTCAGTTTGGTGAGGCGGAATCGTGTACGGATTCCATTATCCATACTGCGATTGCAGAGCGGACGGTGTGGATTGCTCGGAAGGAGTGTAAGGAGAGCGGTTCGTGATGAAGGAGTGGCGGTTGCAGAGGTCGAAGAGGGGCGTTTGAGGGAGTATGGTTTGAACGGCAACGGGAGTGTGGTTTTGGAGGGTTCGAATGGGAGTGTGGGCTTGTACCTGAACGGGAATGGGGCGGGGAACGGGAGCCTGGCGAAGTTTGTTGATGGGAATGGAAACGGAGCGATGGCGGCGGTGGTGGAGGCAGTCGTGGAGGCCGAGGCACCAAGGTCGGAGGCGAAGAAGATGACCATCGAGGAGATTGGGCAGGAGGATGTTTGGTTCAAGAAGCATGGAAAGAAAGAGCCGCAGGTGATCTTGTTTTTATCAAATTTTTTGTTGTTGTTGTTGTTTTGTTTGATTTGATTTGTTGGTTTTTAGTAGTTGGCGATAATTTACATTTTCATGGGTTGAATCCAAAATCACATCTTTCTTCAAATTGGATGATGATAATTATTGGCGAAGATATGTGATAGTTTTAGCGTTCAATAAGCTGAGACCATTTAATTTTTTTTTCTGTTGATTGTTATTCGAATGAACGATTATGTGCTTGTTGATTTAATGGGAGAGTACTCGAGTCATTTATTTGTGTGTGTATTTAAACCTTTGAATAATATTACATATAAGTAATAAAGTTATGAGAACTATATTATAAACTTCTCATTGTTCTTCAAATTTTTGATTCCTGCATTTCTTGTTTAGCCTAATGGTAGGATTGTTTTGATGGCCTTTGTTTTTAGTTTCTTTGACTAGAAAGATATCATTTTAGCTGTAATCAGACCAACATGGGTTTTTTTTTGGGCGTTCTTCAAATCGTAATATGTGGGTTTTGTGTAGGTCTCTGTTGCTCCAGGTGGGCGGTGGAATAGATTTAAAACCTACTCAACTATACAAAGGACTTTAGAGATTTGGGGATTTGTTTTTACATTTATATTCAAGGCTTGGCTCAACAATCAGAAGTTCGCTTATCGAGGTATGACACTTATTTTTATGACATGGTAATCCATATTATAGTGGACATAGGTTGTTGTTCCAGATTTTTAAATGTTCCACTCAACATTTCATCAAATACCCATTTTTGTTTTTGGAGTAAGATTCCAGTGCATCTGTTTCCACAATTAAAAATGTCATGTATATGGGGTTATTTTATCAACATTTTTATTAATAAGAAAATGCTGCTATGTTTACATCAAGATCTCATATATTATCGCTTCAAATTTTGAGGAAATAAGATATGCCACGGTATAATGAGTAGTTTCTGACTTTCTGATTTTGCTTCATTTATGGGTCGGTCCCCATTTTTGGGACGGATATTTTTTCTTGTTTTGATTTGTGTTTTCCCTTATGTTTTTCCCTTTGGGCTTTCTCCTTTATTAATATAATGAGGGCGTCGGCCTACTGTTTACTTCAAAAAAGATATGCCATGGTACTGTTTGGACCTGATCATAAGTTAGCACTGTAAAATTTGCTTCAAAGTATTACCAAGACAAGTGTATTAGTATGAGCTTCTGCTGCTTTCAAGGAACACAACCAGTGGTCTGGACTGTGAATATCATAATTTTTACTTTGTTTCAGTGCTGACAACCATTACGCCTGTCCATCTACATCTCTGTGCGCAATTTATCCATGTTAAGTAATATTACCTGGTGCAACAGGAATGGTTGGCTTTGGAATCTAACTGCATATTATAAGTCTGTTCTGTTGCAAATAAATAATAATAATAATCAATAATAAAGCTGCATGAAAGAATCATAGGACCTAACCAATATGTTTCCAGCACTTCCACCCATGTGTACAGAGGATATAACCAATTCAATTTTGACATTTAGATCTGTCATATATTACATATGATTTTGTGTTTTTTTGTAGGAGGAGTAACAGAAGAGAAAAAAGTCCAACGGCGGAAAGCCCTTGCGAAGTGGTTAAAGGAAAGCATACTAAGATTAGGCCCTACGTTCATCAAAATAGGACAGCAGTTCTCCACTAGGGTTGACATTCTTGCTCAAGAATATGTCGACCAGTTGTCAGAGCTTCAGGTCAGAACACTTCTACGTGTAGAAACATCATTCTCACCTGGATCTTACTTAATATATTGTTTGTCATCCATTAATACCATTGCATTTTGATGATTTTATTTAGTATACGAATTTGGAATTTCCAATAAGTTGTAAATTTTCCAAATTTTCTATTTCCAATAAGTTGTAAATTTTCCAAATTTTCTATTGAAGAGTATGACTTGAAAAGGATGCACAATTCTCAAGTTCTTCTTCCTTTTCCCCTTCTCTTCTTGAATGCTTTTCATTCTTTATAAGAATAATCAAAAGATCACTACCTCCATCTCAAAATTACTTCCTTCTGTTATTCTGTTTACTTTACCCCTAATTTAGGTTTCCCAATTAGTTTGCTTGTTAACATAATGTCTCCTATCCATTGAGGTATTAGATAGTGGTGGACTGTGCTTGGCCAAACAAGTTATACTCAGAGATGATGAGTAACATAAATTAACAGATCTTCCAAAGAAGGTCAAGTTCACATTTATAATATCAGGATTAAATTTAATATCGATCAGAGACTTGGTTCTCCTTCCTTAAAAGAAGGTCAAGAGCACATTTACATATCAGGATTAAATTTAATATCGATCAGAGACTTGTTCTCCCTCTTAAAAGTGAGTTTAGTCTCATAATGATTGCTATGGGTTCAGGTGTCGGCAGGACCATGTTCAGTTTCATGAGCATGATTTTAAGTTGTATTAATTTATCTACCATTTGGAGATGATGTTCTCCATTGTTTCCCATAATTGTTTTATTAACAATCTTCTTAGGGATTCTTATTATTTTGATGATTTTGGATGTGATATTTATGTCTGTAGTATCTTTATTTTATTTTCTTAACAAGTATAAATATACTTTATTGATCATTTTAGCTTTCAGCTTTTAAAATTCCATTTCCAAAGGCCACTGGCTCATAATTTTGTTTATATGGAGGATATCTTTTTAAATAAAAAAATATACTCCATCTAATGTCTTGCTTTTTCTATTTTCTTTTGTTTGAGGGAAAATATAAATAAAGCTGGTGCAAAGATTGCTTTTCTGAAGTTGTGGGACATTTATACCATTTTTTACGTCCGTATAGGATCAAGTTCCTCCATTTCCTTCGGAGACTGCTGTATCTATTGTTGAAGAAGAACTTGGTGCCCCTGTCAAAGATCTCTTTGATAGATTTGACCTTGAACCAATTGCTGCTGCTAGTCTTGGTATCCCCTTATGGCCTTATTTAACTATATTATGTATCATTTCTTTTTCAATGCCTTCTAATTCATGTCTCCCCGCATACTAAGATTACCTGCTCAAATTGGATTCTTTCCCATGCAGGACAGGTACACCGAGCAAGATTTAAGGGCCAGGAAGTTGTAGTTAAAGTGCAGAGACCTGGTCTTAAAGATCTGTTTGACATAGATCTGAAGAACCTGAGGGTAAGTTCATACAAGAGTGAACTAACTTTAAACATATTGTTTATTTATTGAAATCTCGTGCATGCATGCACAACTTCACTGTCTATTAAAGCCCGTTGAAGTGATCAACCCAGTCAATAGTTAGTGGTTATATGTATCAGAAACACTCACATGGTTAGTGATGGGTAAAGTTGGGCGTAGTGGATGTTAATTATGCACCGATACCTAGCAACAGAATTCACCTTCCATTAGTTCCTGATGCCAACCCATCAACAGGGGATTTCATCTTTTCTAACATAGACTTGGATATGTTTATTATTCACATTGATGCATTTGTACCTTTCAAAAGAAGCTCCAAAGACTATATTTCTAGATCTCGGAGGAACATGGATACGTGTGTCAATTTGGACAGTTTCTGAATTAAGGTATCATTGCTACATCTGTGATTCTAAAAAAGGTGTCACTTTAAACTTACTGAATTCTAAAGGAATGCCTCTGTGAAGTTTCTTTTTCTGTTTATTAAAACAAATACAGAAATGAATGAGCTCCCATTGGTTTTGATGTCTAGGGATATTTTTGTCATGTTTAGTTTAGGGTGTCTGGATTGCTGTGCTTGATGAATAATAATATTAATCCTCCCTCCCTCCCTCCTTCCCTCCTTCCATCCCTCTTCTTCTTCATCTATTGATCATATTAATGTATAATATCTGTGCCTCGCATAGCATACTTGCGGAGATCAAATATTTATTACATATGGAAAGATGGACGTTAGATTCTTGCATTGTGAGTGAGCCGTAGCTTTAATACAAGATTTGGATGTTTATGCATTTTTCCCTTTGATCCCAGGTAATTGCTGAATATCTGCAGAAAATTGACCCAAAGTCAGATGGTGCTAAGAGGGACTGGGTTGCTATTTATGATGAGTGTGCTACTGTTCTATATCAGGTGATCCTTCTTGGCTGATGGGTCTCCACGTGACATGGATACAATGATTGCATGTGAATCACTGTAACAGTTTAACTGAAATAATTCTTGTGAACATTTATATGTTAACCAATTTTATCTTGAAATCACAGTTGTAGAAGTATCTGCACACTTTATGCATGTATAATTCAAACATAGAATTTTCTTTGTTAATGCATTCTCATTTTTTTGTTGTTGAACTGGAGGATCTTATCCTAATCATTCTTTCTGGAATTTTCTGAAAGTTGTGTGCTATATTAGGGTGCCTGTAGATCTGAAAGTAATGTAGCTATGTACAGGAGATAGATTATACCACGGAAGCCGCAAATGCGGAGCTATTTGCGAAGAATTTTAAAGAAATGGATTATGTGAAAGTGCCAGCTGTATATTGGGAGTACACAACACCACAGGTATGTTTCAGTAATACAATGGTTTTACATTGAAATATTGCAACAAATAGTTATTGAACTTCTATTAAAAATTGATACTTCATGTTGTAGGTTTTGACAATGGAGTATGTCCCAGGAATAAAAATAAACAGAATTAAAGCATTGGATCAATTGGGTGTTGATCGTAAAAGGTAAGAAACCTTTTTTTATCCTCCATGAGGTACATTCACATGGTACACGATGTAGATTTTTTTTGCTTTTTGGAAATTACTGTGTACATTGACGTTTTGTCGTTAGGTTGGGTCGTTATGCAGTTGAATCTTACCTGGAGCAGATTTTGTCGCATGGCTTTTTTCATGCTGATCCAGTGAGTTTTATTTTTTTTTAAAGTAATTGACTATTTTTTTACACCATGTTTGCTTATAGCAATGCTTATTTCGTCATCCTTTTTTTAAAAAAAATTGGTGCCCTCGAGGTTTGATCCCTGACCTTTTTTTGGGTTGGGGGGGGGGGGGGGGTGGTGTGTGGGGGTGTGGGGAGGTTTGATCCCCTGACCTAACCGGCTAACCAAAGCTCGGTTTGTCCATATGCAATGCTCCCCCTTTGTAATATATTATCAAATTATGGTGAAATATGATGAAATTAATGCTTTAAAATATAAAAATGAGAATCAAACCCATGGATGTTAGGACACACTTTACGCTTGGTAGTGATTTTTTTCTCAATAGAAAGCTGCAAGACGTAGATTGTTTTGGGTCAATATTTTACATCTGATACTTAATCAGAGCATAAAATGGTTATGATTTTTTATCTATCTCCTTGCAGCATCCAGGAAACATCGCTGTAGATGATGTAAATGGTGGAAGGCTAATCTTTTATGATTTTGGCATGATGGGAAGGTAGTTTCTAGTTATTCCAGTAGCTGTATACCATGTTTTTATTTCGTAGAGACCTTCATGTAGAGACCTTCATTCTAAATCTGTCTCTCTTCGTAGAGATTACGACTTTATTTAATGAGAAAATGATTTAATCTAGGCCTTTACAAACTAAAATAAATCTTGTTATACATGTTTACTAGGAAAAAAAGGACATTGCATTTTTTGGCTGAACTATGGTTTATAATGATCTGTTATGTTTACAAATAGTTAAAAAATGAAAAAAGAAAAGAAAAGCTGATTGACTATTATGTTTAATTTGATTATTTGTCCTAAACTCGTTACCATATTGGAATCTCATTTACCAAACCAAAGTAAAATGAGAAGCCAAGATCCAAGAGTTATCTTAGAGATTAGGTTACTATAATTTTAGGAGTGGACAATCCTTCAACTATTATGGGCAATCTATGGTTTTTGAGAGTTGAAGCCTCTGAAATTGTGGAAGGGGCTCCCCCTTTCCAATTGGTCATCTTCTTAATCCCTTTCCTATCTTTCTTCATATAAAACTTTGCATGGAGATCACCGTCTCCTTTGATGCACAGGGAATCTATTATCGGTAATACGAAGCTCCTAAATTTTCTTTAAAAAAAATAGAAGAGTAATCTTATTTTCATTTCTATAAAATATAATTGTGTCCTCATTACTGTATTCTTCCATACCACACCTCTTTTCCAGTTTTCCCTAATTGTATGAGTAGTACACATATTCTAAAATGTTTTGTGCATATTAGTGATCTATTATGTGTTTCACTCAAGTCAGGAATTTTTTTTTCTTGTTTGCAGTATTAGCTCAAATATAAGGGAAGGATTACTGGAAGCATTCTATGGAGTTTATGAGAAGGACCCAGATAGAGTAAGTAGTTTTGTATGTTTTAAAATAAAAGCAATTTTCTAGGTTTTATATACTAGTTTATTGGATTTTGAGAAGAGTTTTTTTTTTTTTTTAAAAAGATTTTGTTTATGCATAAGTATGCTACATCTATAGTAATATTATAGACCAATGAAGAATTATTAATGTGTGTAAAGGTACGAGTTTAATGTATTTTTGTTGGACAATATTAAAAACATGTGATAAGAATATTGGCATAACATGGATGTAATACTCGTACTATACATGTGATGTGTATGTTTTGTATATTTGGTGCACAAAGAAATCATCCATCGCATTTCTGATGGTCGTTTCATTGAAACTTTTTGTTGGCAATTTTTCTATTTGAAGATGGGTGCTGAAATTTCTGTGTAACTTCATTTTGAGTCCGAAAAACCCTTTTTGAAGAAAATATCTGCATTCGGTTCACTATCCAGATTATTGTATTCCATACAAGGCCCATCATAAAATAGCCTCTTACTACATCACTTGTCGAAGTGAGATCTATTTTGGTCTTCTTTTTTTTTTCTTTCTATTTTGGTTATTTTTTGTTATTTCTTTCTGATTATTGGCAGAACCAATAAAAATATGGTAAGTGAAATATGTCAAGTCTAGATTAAGTCCTTTGATTTCAAATCCATTCAATGTGTACCTGTTTTTTTTTTTACAGGTGCTTCAATCAATGGTTGAAATGGGTGTCCTTGTACCTACCGGAGATATGACAGCTGTCAGAAGGACTGCCCAGTTTTTTCTCAATAGGTGCTTTAACACTAACAACTATAAAATACTGGTGAATTCCTTGATCTCTTTGTTTGGCTCAATGGTTCTTACTGACTCGAGAAGCCGCTATGTATAGTTTTGAAGAGCGTCTTGCTGCACAAAGGGCAGAGAGAGAGATGGCCACAACTGAACTTGGTTTCAAAAAGCAATTGAGCCGGGAAGAAAAACTTGAAAAAAAGAAGCAGCGATTAGCTGCAATTGGTAATGTCTTGTTTTTCAGCTTTATTCAAGCAAATGCAACTCATCCCCCATCTGAGATTAATTTCATAGATTTCCAGGAAAAGGTCTCTCATTTTCTTGTAATTGTGCTCTAATATGATATCTTTTGCAGGGGAAGATCTATTGGCCATTGCTGCTGATCAACCATTTCGCTTCCCTGCCACTTTCACATTTGTTGTTAGGGCATTTTCAGGTATGATGGTTGAAAAATAATCTACATGATTTATTTGTCAGCTGTTATCATTTTTTTTAAGTGTTGTAAATTTCATTTGCAGTACTGGATGGTATTGGAAAAGGCCTTGACCCTAGATTCGACATTACAGAGATTGCAAAGCCGTGAGTAATTCTGAAAACATATGGCTCGCATAGCTGGCTGATGGATGTTTCTTTGTGATGGATGGTTTTGACGAGTGTTTTTTTATCTGAAATAAATTACATTGTTTATCCGTATGTCTAGATATGCATTGGAGCTATTGAGGTTTCGGGAGGCTGGTTATGAAGTTCTTGTGAAGGCAAGTATATTGCGTTTTTCATAACTGTTATGCAAATGCAAATTCATATTTTGTAACAATTTGAGTACATTTCACTTGACCAAATATTTGATGTTCCAGGACTTCAAGAAGAGATGGGAACGACAGTCTCGTGCATTCCAAAACCTTTTCAGACAAGCCGACAGAGTTGAAAAGCTTGCCGAAATTATTCAACGCTTGGTAGTGAAGAATGATTGTCAGTTTTGTTAAGTTGATTTGGAACAATGTGCTTCGGCCTAATCTAAACAATGGAAACATGCTATCTTAAATAGATATATTTATACAATTTGGTTTGTCTATGTGCTTGCTTGAACTTCTCTGGATCCTGCGTTGTCTTGCAGGAGCAAGGTGATCTTAAGCTTCGGGTCCGCACTCTTGAGTCTGAGAGAGCCTTCCAGCGAGTTGCAGCAGTCCAAAAGACTATTGGAAATGTAAGTCTGGTGGATGTTCTCTTTTAGTTTATGAGTGTGGTTATCAGAATTTGAACTTATATTGCAGTGCTGTGCCTATCTTATACCCAATTTTTGTTATGCGAGTGACCATTCTGGCATGTGAAGCTAATTGGTCGATGCTGTAAATAGATGTCATATTCACCATCCATCTATTGTCATGCTAACAAGGACAGTTATGGATTTGAAATGATGCGACATTTCTGAATATGCCAAAGATACACATCACAGATGCTTAACCATATACATAATTGTGCAGACTTAATTTGGGGTTGCCCGACAACTATAAAATGAGCATCTATTTCCAGATATCGGGTTATCTTTACATATCTGTTATCTCAGGTTTCTATAGCTTAGTTTGTGCAATTTACCTATATTAACTTAATTTATTCATAAATTATTTTAATTTGCATAGCTGTGTTGGTACTAAAAAAATGATGATGATTTGTTCTCGTAAGAAAAAAATATGGGTGTAATTTGTTGAGTATACTTTCATTTTCATATTCTGTTGTTTGACAGGTGGTAGCTGCAGGAAGCTTAATAAACCTTGCTACGATTTTGTACTTCAACTCCATTCGTGTAAGCAATTTATTTGCAGAATAAGTTTCCTGCAATTAAGTTTTCCATATTTCTTCTGTATAATTTCATTCACCTTCTCCAGTTTTCCCCTTTGCCTTTCTCATAAACGATTCTCCTGTACAGGGGCCTGCCACAGTGGCATATACATTATGTGTATTTTTTGGAGCACAAATTCTCTTTGGAATTCTCAAGGTCAAAAAATTAGACCAGCAAGAGAGGCTTATTACAGGCACGGCTTAGAATACAGGTGAGTCAACCCTACAATTTAATGTGTAATTTTTTTTCTCTAATATTTTTATAGCCTTCACTATTTTTTATGTGAAACTTTAACAAGTTGTTTTTATATTTTATATAAGTTAGAAAGCTGATCTACAGAATGTGATGTGCCATGTGTAGTTGTGAGTTACTATATTTGCCTCTTGTAAAATACATGTGACTTCCAAGTTGAATTCTCCTTGGTTGTACTTCATTCCACTACAAGAAGTTGTTATTAACATATAAATCCTAGGATACCAGATCTTGATGCTTCTAATTCTTTGATCTTGGAGGAAACTCTCTTGCCAACCCTCTTGACAATTTCTTGCATAATGATCCCTGATTTCTGTTCTTTTACACCCTGCAGGGTCTACAAGGATTTTGTCTTGAAACCGACTTTGAAGACCAATATATGTGCACAGAACGGGGGCAATAACAATGCAGCAGATTGATGCATGTCTTTAGGTTACACATGCATTCATTTGATTTCATCTCGCAATATACACATCCATTGACTTCCAAATAGTTAATGATTGACAATCAAAACTTCATCCGAGCTGAACTTGGAGAATAATTTTGTGGTGGTGTTTACTCTTGAAGCAAAAAGTACCTGATGAACTCAGAAGAAGATGTGAGCTTTCTGCCCTGCAATTCTGGTCATTCGCTGGACATCATCTTCTGGGATCTGCCCTGATGCACTGCCTGAGGAAGAACAAATTCGTTACAAGCTCTACCAGAAAATTTTCATTTATGTAGGTATTAATTTATGCAGGGTTTACAAAATAATCTCAGAGAGATTTTCGTTCGACCCTACTGAAAGGGGTATAGGCCATTCCAACTGCTGTATTTGTACCGGTTTCTTCTAATTGGTATGTATGATAGTGTACAGTGAACTACCCCTTGTTCAATTTATATATTGTGAAATAATATGTCCTGTTCTATTGCTTATGCATTCTTGTTCTAACAGTCATATATGCTGGTTCTAACATCTGCTTTATTATTAATGCATTTTTGTATAAAGTATAATCCTCTTAAGGTTTAGTGCTGGAGTGATCATCAAGTCTTTTGTTATGAAACTAGTATTTTTATGCTTTGCATCCCCAGCTGTGATTTAATTGTAAATTCAAAAAAAACAAGTTATGCTGCATGAATGAGTCGAGTGGGAGGGGAGGGAATCGTATAAAAAAATAATGTGACTTTCAATGTTCATGGTATCAATAGTGTCTTGGTTTTTGAATTCTTTCCAGATCATATCCAAACCAACAACCAATTACCCTTTTGAACAAGGCATAAGATTCCCAATTAAATTTTAATTAACCTTTGTGAGAATTTTCACAATCTCTTTATCCAGGTATCAATTTCATAATGTATTCCATGTTGTGTTGTCCATGCATTCTAGTTCTAACGGCAGCTTATAAGCAATCCTTTAGCTGCCCATACACTGCAATATGAATTGTAAATTTTTTTATTTTTTCAAAATAAAAACACTATAGTAGTGTACATTTCACTTTTTATAATAGTTTATACTTCAATGGCCGAGTGTATATTAAAAAAATAAAAATGATGAGAGCGACAAACTGAGTTGCACACAGGTTAGACATATCATTTTCCATAAAACTAATGTTTTTTTTTTGCTTTGCATTAAAAAAAATTAAGTTATACAAGATGAATGAGTTTTAATGGATGGTGTAGTTTAAAAAAATAAAACAAGGTGCCACATGAGACACTAAAATTTACAAAAGCAAAAACAAAGTAGCTTTTCGATGCTTTTGGATGTTGATGGGGTCAATTGTTTTGGAATTCTATGCAAATCAACAACCAATTACCTTTATTCAGAAGGCACAGGATTCCCCTCCAGCCAAAAAGTTCCTGATAGCCACATGACAAACTTATAAAGCATTTGCATTTGAACTAAAAACACACACACAGTTCCTTTTTTTTCCTTCCAAGTTTCAGGTTTTTTTTATTAGACATACCTCATTAGACAATATCTCTCTTTTTTTTCTTTTCTTTCCAATCTCAAAAAGACATTCCGACATGTCTTCCTGCAAAGGGGGATTGTATGGAATCTCAAAGCATTATCTGCTTTGTTTTTATTTTTTTAATGTCCCTACCTACAATATGTCAGCTTTATCTTGCTAAAAGTTAAGTTTAAGATGGAAACATTGACACAGACACTGAGAATATGGAAAAAAGAGAGGGATGTGAGAAAGCCAGCCACTTTAAAATGAATTTTCAGTTTGACAGGGGGTGGCATACTGGCATTCCATGCATTTTTTTTTCCCACTGTGTTGACACTGAACTTTTTTTTGTTAGGTAAGTCCCATTTGTTCTTTTGGGAAAATCTTATCAGGGTACAAGTAAAAAGGGACTTCATCTTCTCTGGTATTGACATATTGATATCAGTAACCTGTGTAAGGGTATAAGTTAATTTTTAGGTCCCTTTAGGCAGTTAGTTATATATGAATATATATATATATATATATATATATATATATATATATATATATATATATATGAAAAAAATATACTCAGCCTTACCATTTGTTTGATGTCCTATAATTGCATATGACCTGGAGGATATGTTTAGGACTGGGTATACCAAAGCTCATTATATGTTTATTGATATATTATGGTATAAAAAATGATATTTTAGTATTATGTGGCAACAAATTTATATGTAATTCATTGGGTGAGTGTATATTTTAAAAAAGAAATCGATGTGAACTATGGATGGGTGCATACAGATCCGGATATATCATTTTCTCTAACATTATCCATGTTATAATGAATGGTCTAACCCACTCTCATGTGAATCATTTCGATGGAATATATTGCACATCAAACAAGAAGAAAGACTACTAGAAGGTGGTATTACATTCTAACAATCGTGTTTGCTACTTTAATAAATTGGATGATTGGATCTTGCATTTTTTTATATTTTAATTCATCCAAAATGGGGAAAGTAGAAGTGTCCATCCCACACAAAATGAGCCCATTCCAAGATCTACATGTGGAGTGCCTGATAGGTTTTGTGGCTCCTTTGACTTGAACTAATTATGAATACCACATTTGTTACTTAAAAAGGTCTTACTCAAATGCAATGAGTAAATGATACTCATGAATGTTACATTAAGTTAATGAGTTGGAAAGTTATATCTATTATTCATGAAGCACTGATGCAGACCTGCCGGTAGTTTAGAAGCAATCCTCCGGCCGTCTATACATTGTTATACATTGCAATAGCGCAATGTTACTGCACCATCGATAGTGTATGAAAATGAAATAATTCTTTTTTTTTAAAAAGAAAAATTGCACTAGTGTGTCTCAATTAGACCTGTTCACATGATCCGTTTTGATTGTTGGCTTATTCGGGTCGGGGTGGACCCGGACCTGACCCGTTTTGATTGTCGGCTCCTTCGGGTCGAGTGTGAGTTGACTCATTGATAGGCCTAGGTCGGACCAGGAGAGGCCGGACTTAGAGAGGACAAGGAATGTAAATGAAAATAACATGTATATGCCTAATCCTATTGACCTAGGTCAGATTATTTAAAATAAATTAACACAAACACAAAAACTAAATTTACTTTTTAAAGTCTTACAAGTGACAACAACTCAACCAAACAAATCATGCAACAAACCAACCAAATTATATTAATTCAAAAGTTAATAGTCCAAAACACTGAAAATCAAATCTACTTTTTAAAGTCTTACAAATGAAAACAATAAAAAAAAAAATTATGCGACAAACCAACTAAATTATACAAATTCAAAAGTTAATTGTCCAAAATACTAAAACCAAATCTACTTTTTAAAGTCTTACAAGTGACAACAACACCAAAAAAAATATACCATGCAACAAACCAACCAAATTATACAAATTCAAAAGTTAATTGTCCAAAGCACTGAAATAAATTAACAAAAATTACAAACACATTGCATTATTCAGTTTACTACATATTAAATAACCAAGTTCTTATATATAAAACAATCGGGTCTTGGGTCCATAAGATTGGGTTGGGGTGGACTCGGATCTGATCCGATTTTTTGTTCAGGTCTACCGGGTCGGGTAAATTTCACGTGTAAGCTGGTCTAGGTCGGGTCCGGGTTTGGACCCGACTTGTTTCTCCAACCCATTGAGAGGCTTAGTTTCAGTGTATAGTTCATTTTTTCAATAATATGTAATTCAATAAACGAGTGTATATTATTTTTTTATATAAAAAGGTGAAGGCTGCGGACGGGGTTGCACATAGGGCTATACACTTTTTATTTATTTATGACGGAGTGGCTTACTGTGGCTGACTTTACTGTCAAGGTAGGCTACCTTCGTCTGTTTGTCCCAAGGCTAAACATATTATTTTCAAACTAATTATGTGAAGGCCAACTTAAGTGTGAATATATCAAAATTCATATGAAGTTTTCCAACAGCACAAACACCTCCGTTTTCATTATAAAAAATTTTTCTGGCTTAGATATAATTGACATTGGATCCAATTTTGGCACTACATATATGGAAAATATTCCTTCTTGATTTGATCCTTACATTGTGCACATGGAGATGCCATTTCAGGGAGGTAGACAAGATCACCAGCTAAAAAGAAGGTATACAAAATCATGAACCTACACATGGCCCGTGTATAATTATCTGCATCAATTTATAATCTCCAGTCCTGTGAATCAGGGTTCAAGATTTCATGGGTTACTGTAGTTTTATCACCTGCAATAATCACCAAGATAAATTTAAAAAAATTGTAAAAAAAAAAATACATGTAACATAAATAAGGTGATGTCAGTTCTTATATGCAATACATGTAACATAAATAAGGTGATGTCAGTTGTTATATGCAGTTTCACGTAGGAGAAGATTGTGAATTTTAATTTTTTTTGTGATTTTTGGGATTAAACATGTTTTTTTTTTTTTAATGTAAAGGGATACATTTAGAGCCGGTTCTGATCCTAAGCATACTAGCAAATTGCTTAGGACCCTTGGGAGAAGGCTTCTAAATCCCAAATGTTTAGTCTGACAAGGGAAAAAATATTGGGATAATGAGATAAATTGGAGATAAACAATTTATCCTGTTTATTATAAAAAAAATAATCAGAATAAAGTGCAGATAAATATCCTAATTTTAAAATGAAAAAGCTTAAATAACATTTATGCCCATTTTTTAATCCTGATTTTGATGCATGTGGATAAAAACAAAATTTGTATCCTCTAAAATTATGATAAATTCTCTTCAAATCTAAGCCCCCATTTGTTTAACCTTGGATAACCCCTGATAAAGTATGCCAGAATAAATTGATATAAAGTGGTATATAAATTCCAACCAATCCCTGGAATTAAAGTTATCATTACACTCAAAGAATATGTAGGCTCACTGTCAAATCAACTGTCATTACCTCTTATAAATTACCTATCAAATCAACTATAATTATTTTTTCACCTTTTATAAATCCTTATCCATACTTTATTTACATTTTACCCAAACAACAAAACATTTATTCTTACGTTTACCAACAAGAATAATTTAAAATACAACCAAACATAAAATCACTTTATCCTTATTTATACTCATGCTTGAATAAATATATACATAAAAATAAATTATATTCCCTTTTTAAACAGGGGCTAAGAGTGCAGCTAAGACCCTCTCTAATAATTTGTTATTTCAAAAATATATTTATCAAAACACGTGAAAACTGCACACGTAGTTTGTCCCTAACATTATCATGTAATTAATGAAAACCCAACCCACCCCAATCATAAAAATCCAAACAAGTGCATTAAATTCACAACAGTGGATAGGGACAACTCCGTCACCAACTTCCCTATCTTCATGTTGTCTCAAATGGAAGGAGCATCACATGCATTATCTCCACCACACACTTGTCAATGAAACACTGTACAACTTATTTGGTTGTCTTGTGTGTGGTGTATGTCTCTGTCTGTTTATGTGTTATGTTTCTCTCACCTTTTCCATTGGAAGGATCACTTTTAACTCTTTAAGTCCATATCAAACAGCCTCACTTTGGTTATTTATTGATCCTACATCCCTTCTCTCAATAAGTTTTGATGTCTCCCACTTGTCTTTAGTATTAGCAAGTGAGCACATGCTTCACCATTATCATATATATGTATGGGTGTATAAAATATGAAATTATCCTCTTATGTTAGAGAACTGAAATCACTCATGGAGAGATTGAAGGTGATGGATGCAAAAGATCATTTGAGTAATTTAATCCCGAATGAAATTCAGTTCTGAATTCTAATGGATTTCATGGAAATGAGAAATAAAGAATAATTTACTTAAAATTTTATAGAATGAACACAGAATTGAATGATATCAAACATCATTTACCTTAATATTTTAATATAAGGGAAATGCAAATGAATGTTAAACTGGTCCTATTGACTTTCAAGAGTTAGATGTATTGACATTCACAAAAATGAAGCTCGATTAGGTTACGTATACTAAGATACTAAAAATGAATATTTACAGTTTTTAGAGATTTTGTTTTTCCAAGAATTAAAAAAAAATACTCCCAGCGGCCGCATATTTTGAAGAAAGTGAAACATCCAATTTGAATTCTTTTTTAAGTATGACTTTTAGGAAGCCATTTTATGTTTTAAGTGAAAATTTTCAAAACTTTTCAAACTAGTTTCCAAAAACTACATTAGTATTAGGTCTTGGGTTCGAGCCTTGGCGCTGTGTTATACCTCCTGTTTGTTAGACAAAATTTGAAAGAATTTTCTGTGGGACCAGGGACAAACATGTGAAGATAGCTTACCAACTTGACCGTAAGATCAATAACAGAAAACCCCTCATCATAAAAAAAAAAAAAAAAAAAAACACTACATTAGGAAACGCCTGTGGATATTCTTGATTTTAGGAAATTGATTTTTTTTTTTTTTGAAGTTGTACCAAACATATCCTCTTTTAACATTTTTTTTATAAAACAACCTTATAGCTTACAATGTATGTTGAAGAAATACCAGCTTTTCAAGAAACTATATAAAGAATGTTTTTCATGGATATGAACCAAATTTTATTAATTTTATTCCTTATCCTTCAACATAATTATCTGTGTGTGCATGTATCTACATTTTTAAATCTTCTTTACTATCTTATTTAATAAATAACAACCAGATTTACAATTTTGCTTTATAATTATTGTATATTTTATCAAACAAGATTTTTTTTTTGTTCTATTGAAATGAAATCTGAGTTGAAAATCAAACTTTTGTTAAAAAAAAAACAGCATTTGATCAAAAATTGTGTTTCCAAATGCAGTCTGAAGTGTTTGGAAGTTGATTCTGCCTCGGATGATCTCTTAAAAAACTTTTTTTTATGTAATAATGAAATGAACAATTTTTCAAAGAATGGCTGTTGTACATAATAACTCCAAGTGAAAATTAATTTCAAACATTTTTTTAATTTTGTACTTTTTTAGTCAGGTCTTTCAATTTTTTGTCATAATATCCAAACACCCTCACATTAGCAGTTATATTTTTTCAGATCCTTCCATCCCATGCTATTCGTATGTGCATATTAATTAATAATACACACAAGATGATTAACAGTGTATGAGATTTAACTGGATACATAGGACGTGTAACATTGTAAAATTTAAAAAGAAATCAAAACATATGTGAACTAGAATTGGATTGAAAAAGAGGCTGAATGTAACATTATCCATTAACAATATACACAAAATGTACATAACAACTTCCAAAAGGTATTCATGGAATATGCAACTATAGAATATAACTAACTAGGGGAATGCTGAAATTTCCATGGATCTCAAAAACAAAGGGTTGAAAAATAACTTGGAATTAATATTCCTAACTTCAAACATATTAATCTTCACAAATTGAACTCTCTCTTTATTAATTTTTTTTTGTTCTGCAAGCAATGAAATGGAGGATATGTTCTCACCAACAAATAAACTCGGATAACCTAATCTCAAGTGGATTATACATACTGACATAAAATGCTACATTAAAATTGAACTGGTTTTAATATTAAGTTCTTACCATCAAATAAACTCTGATAACATAACCTCAAGTGGATTATGCGTGGTGATATAAAATGCTACATTAAAATTGAACTGGTTTTAATATTAAACTACAATATTGAGTCTTTGACACCCCATTTATATTGATTGATGTGGAGCCTCAGCTGTCAGATTATATTAATACATGATCTTCACATTGACTTTGTCTAGTTTCTAGAGAACATCTCCATATATATAATATATTCAAAATTAATCACTATCTTGCCTAACATGCACCTCATAATATACTATGATTGACCGCCTCAATTAAACCTGAAGAAGAGTTCAGAATTAATTTTGAATAAATTATATAAGACAGTGAAAAGGAATCCTGTGCTTGTACATTTAATAATATATATATATAGATAGATAGATAGACAATGGAGACAAGGACAGATATTTCACATGTTAAAAAGTTTGAAACACTGTTGGAAGTGATGAAACTTAAAGCATAAACAAACATACGAGGACCACTTAACAAACATACCCAACTTGTGAAAATCAAATTATATATATGCATGCATTAGGTGTTTCCAATGCTCTTTTTTAAAATTTGAAAGAGTCCAAGTGTCCCACCTAGAAACATCATGGGCAGTGACATTAAAATCATAGTGCAATTTTTTTTCTCTTTTAAAATATGGTAACCCCAATATACATCAACAAAACTTCACCTAAAATAATTATTATTTTGCTATCATACCATGCTTTTCAAAATAATAATGTTACGTACAATCTAATTCTAGCCAACACATGTTTTGAATTTCTTTAAAATATTATATCTCATCTAATGAGATACACTTATAAAAAATGAAGCATATATTCTAATGAATTGTATTGATGCATTTATAGAAAATGTGAAAAACAATTATTGAAGCATATATCTCGTTAATATGAGTATGTGTCTCGATGATTTTCTATCAACCCATATGAGACTTGAGTTTGGGCTGAAAAAAAACTGTGTAACAACATTCTTTTCAAAAACTAAATTTAAAAAATAAATATTTTAAGAATCTTATCAGTTCAATAACGCATTCAAAAATGCCCTTTATCTTTCCAGCCTTGTTTGTTATAACATATTCAAGGTGAACTAACCATGGTCATTTTCCAACTTTTTCCCTTTTTAGTATAAAAAAATGGTCTGGGGGAAAAAAATTAGTTCTTTCCAGCCCTTGTTCACTATTTCAATTCACAAACATCAAATCTCTTTTATAATTTTGAATGCTTTCTGGGTCCTTTTTTTTCTTGAAATGAGATGTACTGATTTTCATGTAGAAAAATTCTATATTGATCATACATGTACTGATTTTATTATAAATAATATCACAAATAGTGATAGTTTTAATGTCTACATGACATATTTTTCATTAGACAACACAAATTTTTTTTCTGTGATTGCCACACAGAGGAACTGAATTTAGAAAGGAAACAAATTTCAAAACCATAACCCCCAAAATAATTTTTTCCCTCCAACAATTGTTTATGAGAATTGGTGTTTGTATACCTTTTCTTTTTTAATTATCCATCATGAGGACATCCAGTTGGTATTGCTGGTCCAAAATGCATTGATATTACATTTCATAATCAATGAAAACCAAACAAATGCGCTTTTCATGATTAAAATGTTTCTGAGTCCAAATTTAAAGGTCACTCAAATCAATTTGAAGGTTAACAAACAATTAAATTAGACTGATACTGGTATTTGTTATTCCCTCGTTGGGATAAGGTGGTGGATAATTATTCTAGTGTAGATAATATATTAATGGAGATATCCCTCTCGTAGAATAGATTGAATGAAATATATAACACAATTTCAAGGGTGATTTGGAATACAAATACTAGTTTATTCATACATATTATGGCATAATTATATCACCAATCTCTTCCAAATAAACATTTTTTTAGGCTTAATCACCATAGTTCACATCTATTCTTTTACAAACATAGATATAATTTATTCATCATTATCCAGATAAACCATATTTTAATAAGACAAACATTAAAGATGAAATTTATCCAAATAGCAACCAAACAGATAGGCAACCACGTATATCAATTAGAAGATCATTTAAATATAGAAATATCAATCACAATGGACCACACAAGGCAAAGGTCCCACAAAAAAATGGGACAACAAAATAGATGAGAGCATCAAAGACAACAGGTGATGGTGGTAGGTTGATGAAAAGGAATAAATGTGCATAACAATTATAAAGGCCTAGTGAAGAGATATATGTATAGGGATAGATATACAGATATAAAGAGATTTATTAAGAAAGCAATTGATGGGAAAGTCAGTCATACCCTCCATATCCTTTACAGTCTGTTTGTATTCCAAGTTGCTCAACTTCAGCTTGTTTTCAAGTCCTTTGTTTCCTTTCTTTCAAGCTAGAAAATCAATGTTCTCAATTACAACCTCAGCCCCACCATAACTGAAACACCTCAGCCTGCCTTCAATTCAGAAACTGTACCCCCACTTTTCCAACTCCCACTTGACATTAACTTTTTATTTCTTTCCTTTATTTTTCATTTGATAAACTTAAGAGACAGTCATTCTTGCATCTACATTCGTAGTTTCAACATGATTTTAATTTTTTAAAAAGTATATACCTGTTTAATGATATACATGTTGACAAATAATGATTACGAGACAAAAAAGAGAACAAAAATATTAAGGAGACAAAGCTTTATGAGAGCTTAGTATGAAATCATGTGGTAATGTTGTCTTCATAATTGAATACGCTATTTCAATCGCATAAGGTTTTCGATGATTTATTCCTAAGATAAAACCATTCAACCCTCATTGTTCTCTTCTTGGTGCAAGTAAGAAGAGAAGTCGAACCAGAAAATTATTTTTCTGTTTAACCCATATCCGAATCCATGACCATGTCCAAAATTCGAATCCGAAATATGCAAATGCAATTCATAAGGTTCAACCATGTTTGCATCACTATCTAAGATCTACACACGGCATATTTAGAGGCTGCGTTGTTACATTCTTTAACCGATGTGGAACTAAACACTTTGGAATGAGCAAAATTTCCAACGAAATTTTTTAATCTTTTTTTAAAACAATTTAAAATATATTTTGTAGAAATGTTTTAAATTTTTAACAGTAGATATATATTTTTATAAAAAAATAAGATATACACACACACTCATAATAAAAGTGACTTGGAACGACTCAGAAATGATTGAGCTTGTTAGCACCTTTTTCCTTTTCTCTTGACACACATCAAATGATATTCTTCCTACCAAAGTCATAGTATTTGTTTCTTAACCCACAAATTGGAGTTGTTACTACTCTAGTCAAGTTTCTCATTTTTTTCAAGTATGTTGGTGTTTACAAAAAAGATTAAAATACTCTTATATTATATATTTATATATTTATTCTAAGAATATGATATTTTTTTATAATTTCAAGAAACTATGTTTATTTCTAGATATATGATGAAAATATGTAATTTTTATTTTCTAAAAATGATTTAATTCTACCAAGATTTTCAATAAAATATAAATTAATGTAATAGAAGAAAATAATTATTTTATACTAATAATAACCATATACCAATTGTGATATAATAAAGTTATGAGAAAAAAAAAACCCAATATATTTATTTGATTTGAAACCAAAAGAAGGGAACAAGTAATCAATTCGATTATTGACAGTCAATTATTTATATTATGAAGTTTTGACTATTATTATCAAGTACAATTAGGCTAAGGATGATACTATTTGATATGGAATGTTTGTAACTAACATGTTTTCCCTTTTTTAAAATGGAAAATGTTGGATACTCCTACAATCCCTTTTGTAACTAATATGTTTGTTAGTAACATGTTTTCAATTTTTCTAAGGTCTCATTGTCACACACACTCATTCATGTAATCATTTTATTTATTATAGCCTCCATTCATTAATTGATTATGCTAGTGTATACTTGATTAAAAAGCATAAACAAGTATGCTCTTAATATTTTTATCTTTTTATGAATGTGTATACTTCATCAAATAATAACATACATTACTTCTTCAAATAATAACATACATTTTTCAAAATTTCAAGACATGATGGGAGATGCTAAAATGACTTAAAAATGATTAACTCTAACAATTTTTTTCTTTTAACAGAAATATACTTTTATAAAGAAATACAAAATTTCATTAAAAAATGTAGGAATTAAATGCATGTTGTTTTGTATTTTCATAGAAAATGTTAGTGATAGTTAGGGGAGGAGACATGACATTATTTCTGGTGGGCTGAACTATTTTTTTCATAGAATCTAAAATTTTGCTTTGATATCTGATATAAATATTTATTAAGTATTTTTATAAACCAATTAAGTTTATATTATAATAGAGAAAAAAATATATCGTCAAATAGATATGTAAAAAACTATAAAATAAAATGCTATCTGAGCTGAGTACTATGATGTTTAAATTTTCTTTGACAATTTAGGATAAGGTTTGCAGAGTTATAACCTAAGATTTTTTATGAATAATTGGTTTGTTAAGATGAGATTAATTTATTGAGATAAGATTTAATTTGTTATTAAAATTATTATTTACAGAAAACCATGAATGATTTAAAGTGATGCGTAAGATTCAAGGCACACTCGCTCTGTCTAATTTATTCAACCAATTGATTTGAACTCATTTAAACAGCAGGGCAAGTGGGTTGGATTTGTTATTTTTCTTATGTTTCAAGTGATTTTAACTGATTATATAATTGAATTAATACTTTTACATATAAATAAATAAAAGCTTATATATTATAAAATTTAAATACAATATATAATAGGTTAAGTGCATCCAGCTCCCTAACAAATGCTTAATATTCAGATTGATATTCTTAAAATTTGATTATTGATTATTGATCATTCTTTACGGAAAGGGAGTGCTAGCTGACATTCTCAAAACTTTTTCTCTATTTACAACCCCCCCCCCCCCCCATCACTCTCTTTCTTGATAACCTTTTATTGCGTCAAGGGTGGTTCGGTCATTTGAAGGGATCACAATCAATTTCTATATAATCTTAACTCTTAAGTGGTCATATGAATATACAAATTCATGACTCCATTAAGCAGACATTATATTCTCGTAATATTACCATCCATCGACAAAAAAATAAATCAAAGCTTTATTTATTGTTCAACCATCATAAATCATAGGGGTTATATAGATATTCCAACTTTTAAGGGATCGATCAAAAAATTAGACATTTCTTAAGGACTGAATACATTTAAACTTATGTAGTAACAAAAAAAAAGTTTTGAATTTGGGCAGGAATAAGGCCCGGCTTAGCCAACGTGGGGCTTCGCCTCTAGTGACAAACTGACAATCATTCGTATAGTCAATTTTATGGCCCTAACATCTATTGATTTTTTTTAGAAATATGTAATCGTCTTATGATACGTGTGTCTTTACAAAAGGGGGCTACTATCTAGGTCTCCGAAATTAAGCCATATTTGTGAGCCCCAATAGGTGGCACTCTCTTATTGATTCCATATTTAACTTTTTCTAACTACCAAAATGACAATGATAAGACCACCTTTCTTATAATTTTAAAAATAAATTATAACTAACTAATATTCAAATTAAACCTCATAACTGAATCCTACAAAAGGTGGCACCATTAAATCCTCTCCTTAACCTAACATATTTCTAAAAACTTTGAATTTTAGGGTTTTGATTTGGGTGAAACCATATTAACGAAAAATGACATATTTCTTCCCATAAAATAGAATTGGAATTCAAATTTAAATACAGATGTATCTAAATTGAATTAACAAATACTTTTAAAAAATGGGCTAGAATTTAAATTCAGATATAGATGTATCTTGATTTGAATGAACAAATACCTTAAAAAAAATGGGCTGAAATTCAAATTCAGATACATGTGTCTCTGGATTTTAATTAACAATACCTTCGAAAAATGGGGTGGAATTCAAATTCAGATACAAGTGTATTTGGATTTGAATTAACAAATACATTCAAAGAATGAGATGAGATTCAAATTCAGATACAGGTGTATCTAGATTTGAATTAACAAATACCTTCAAACAATGAGCTGGAATTCAAATTCAGATACAGGTGTATCTTGAATTGAATTAACAAATACCTTAAAAAAATGGGCTGGAATTCAAATCCAGATACAGGTGTATCTGGATTTGAATTAACAAATACCTTTAAAAAATGGGCTGGAATTCAAATTGAGATACAGTTTTATCTGGATTTGAATTAACAACGTATGTAAATCAAGATACAGGTCATGCATCTAAATTTAAAATGAAATTCAGATTCAATTCAATGGAATGACGAAAAATCAAAATAATGTATTCTGATTGAAAAATGATAAGCTTGAATGGATCACCAATGTTTGCTCTACGAACCGAACACAAGATAAAAAAATGCTGCAATCGAAATCAACATCGAAATCCTCGCAAAACTGTAATCGGATTGAATTTTTTATTTTTGTAAAATAAATGAATCAATATGTGTTTTGTGATCACAATCTCTTTCAATTGATATGATTGTTTTCGGAAAAAAAAAGAAACAATAGATCGTGGAAAAAACAATATGTATAGACGAAACAGATTGTAAGGGTTTTCTGTTTGTTTCTTTGAATTGAATTATTTATTTAAAAAAAAAACATATCATAACCACCTCCATTGATTGTGTGCCATTAATTGTGGGATCAGTTACAATATGAAAACACAATTTGAGAACGAAAGGTAATTTAAATATTTCATCTTTGCCACCTCATGAGACTTTAGATGGGGCCTATGAATTGGGACTGAAATATCATTATTGTTTACAAAAATATGAAGTATATCAGTATATGCTTATATGAATTGTGTATATATTTTCTTTTTCATTATCGAGTATATACTCATGTAGCAAAGTATATATTTGATTAGAGTTCATAAGTACTATAAAAATGATTGAATATATCTAATGTCATTTTCCTAACCTAGTATGTAACAAACTAATTTAGGACCAATATGATAATCAAAGGGTGTGTTTAGCTCCTCCTAGTTCTTTAGTTATCCCACCCTGAAAACATTTGGGGGTGAGGTGACGATTGGAAGAAAAGAAAGGAAGAGAGAGAATAATATTGAAAGGAAGAAAGAAAAAAAAGATAGCGACGGGTCGGGGAGGGTCGTAACGGGTGGTGTTGATGGTGTTGATTGAGATATACATTATGTTGTGATAATGTCATGATTCAAATAAGATTGGTCCAATAGTTTATCTGACCCATTCATTTTTTCCAGTCGAATGTAGTTTTGAAAATGTTAGCATTAGACATACCATATTAGTTTTTTAATGTGTCGTGTTTCGTATCTTACCATGGTGTCTCATTTTAGACCATATACAATCCTTATTCAGATCTACACCCAAATCACTATAAAATTGAATATAGATTTCATTTGCTATGATATCTTTAATCATTATTTTATGTTTTACTTAATCTTTTAAAAATTATGGAGTTGAAAAAAAAGTAATCATTGAAAATTTAGGTAAATGTTTGAGTCTTTCTTTATTTAAAAAAAAATTTGAATAAAAACTTAACTTGGTATTGTATTGGTTGGAGAAATTTCTAGATTATTTTACTCAAATTTAGATTAGATATACATTTGAATCAATTGGAGATGTTCTACCCCTCTACCCCCAGGCACGTCTAGTCCCACCAATGTTTTTTTTTACCCCATCAATCGGTTAAAAAAATCGGTGTTTTGCTATGCTCATCGATCCGGCCAGTTCGACCAAATTTGGTTGTCATTTCAGGTTTTGGACGACCGGACTTGATCGTCATTTCAGGTTTTGGGCGACTGGATTTAGTCATCATTTTACGTTTTGGGCGACCGAACATGGTCGAACATGATTTTTAATAAAGTTTTAAATTTTTTTTCTTGAAAACATAATCACATGACGTGTATCTTCTTTGAATCCTTCATATCACTCCAAGTCTGAGTTATAATGTAGGAAGAATAAATCATTATTCTTAAATGTAGAATATAAGAACAATTTTTTTTATATAAGTTACAGACAAATTTCAAAATCCAAATATAAAATGTGTTTGGATCAACTGGTAGATTTTTTTGTTTTCAAATAAAGAATCATCTTAACTACGAATTCATTGAATTAATTGAAAGTATACATACTTACACTTTTTTCAGTCCCTTAGCTGCTGTTTGGATAAAAGAATAAATGTAGAATATGATGGATAAACCAAAAAATTTATTTGTTTACAAAGAATAGTTAGATATAGTTCTGAATTATGTTCGACCAATCATGGTCGCCCAAAGCTTGAAATGATGACTAATTAAGGTCGTCCAAAACCTAAAATGACGACCAATTTCGGTCGATCTGGATTGGTGGGAACAGCAAAACACACCAATTTTTTTATGGTGGGTTAGGTGAAAGGGTTGGTGGGGATAGACGCGCCCCTCTAACACCCCCCCGCGCCCGCTTATAGGGAAAAATCCATATAACCCCTATAAATTGTTCAAAATCCACGTACTCCCTAAATACACATATTTAAATTCAAATAGTCCCCTGAATTAAATTTTTGTTGACAGATTATGATTATTATTAACGCAACGGAGAAACGGATAAAAGGATCCGATCTACGTCAAGATCTCATAATTCCTTGAACACACATGGAATAAAAACCCAAAAGAGAGATTTGATTAATTGATCAAAAGTTATCACTTACAAAGATGGTGGCACACATTATATATGCCACAAGTATTAAATACATATTCATCATGTGAATTATGACTCTACTAAAAATAGTAAAGATACAATTATAATTATTAAAATCTAAACAAATAAAATATAAGATCCTAAAAATCCTAAATTCCTAATTTACCAATAAAATATGATTTGTATGACTTTAAATAATAAGATTTGTCTATAAATGATAAAATCTCATAAAAATTTATTTTGTGAGTTGATTTGAAATTAGATATTCTGTAATGATTTCTTTCAAAATCTGTTCTAAATCAAATACATAAATATTTAGTTTGGTTAACCCTGGTTAAAAATATAATATATCAAAAATCATCTACAATATGTTAAAAATGTAAAAAAATACTCTATAAATGATGTTTTTATCCATCTTAATAAGGTTTTATAATATATTCGAAGGGATAAAATTGTATTTATAGAAGATTTTTTTACATTTTTAATAAATTGTAAGAGATTTTTGAGATACTATATTTTCAGTCAGGATTAACCAGACAATATTTACTGAATAATCTTAATTTGTCAATAAAAATTGAACTCAGAGGAGCATTTTGATTTACATAAGTGTTTTCGAGGGATTATATGAATTGCCCTTTTTTTAATAAAAAAAAAACCACTCTAATTCCTATATTCCCGCACACTCCTCCACTTCCCCCAACCATCTACGTCAAGATCTCATAACTCCTTGAATACACATGGAATAAAAACCCAAAAGAGAGATTTGATCAATTGATCAAAAATTATCCCTTACAAAGATGATGGCACACATTATATATGCCACAAGTATTAAATACATATTCATCATGTGAATTTTGACTCTACTAAAAATAGTAAAGATACAATTATAATTATTAAAATCTAAACAAATAAAATATAAGATCCTAAAAATCCTAAATTCCTAATTTACCAATAAAATATGATTTGTATGACTTTAAATAATAAGATTTGTCTATAAATGATAAAATCTCATAAAAATTTATTTTGTGAACTGATTTGAAATCAGATATTCTGTAATGATTTCTTTCAAAATCTGTTCTAAATCAAATACATAAATATTTAGTTTGGTTAACACTGGTTAAAAATATAATATATCAAAAATCCTCTACAATATGTTAAAATGTAAAAAAATACTCTATAAATGATGTTTTTATCCATCCTAATAAGGTTTTATAATATATTCAAAGGGATAAAATTGTATTTATAGAAGATTTTTTTACATTTTTAATAAATTGTAGGAGATTTTTGGGATACTATATTTTCAGTCAAGATTAACTAGACAATATTTACTGAATAATCTTAATTTGTCAATAAAAATTGAAGTCAGGGAGCATTTTGATATACATAAGTGTTTTCCAGGGTTATATGAATTGCCCATTTTTTAATAAAAAAAAAAACCACTCTAATTCCTATATTCCCGCACACTCCCCCACTTCCCCCAACCATCTCTCTCTCTCTCTCTCCAGCACCTCCATTGATGGACCAATCTCTCCACCCCTTCCTCCACCATTTCTAGGGTTAGGGTTTCTCTCTCTTCCACAATGCACCTCCTCCTCCTTCTGCTCCTCCTCTCCTCTGCCGCTGCCCAACCCCCTCTCCCCTCCTCCGACGTCCTCTCCCTCCTCGAATTCAAGAAGGGCATCCTCTCCGACCCTCTCAACCTCATCACCTCCACCTGGTCCCCCTCCTCCCTCTCCCCCTCCGGATGTCCCCTCTCCTGGCACGGCGTCGTCTGCGACCCCTCCCTCCCCTCCGCCTCCGTCGTCTCCCTCTCCCTCCACAACCTCTCCCTCTCCGGCGACCTCAAATTCTCCACCCTCACCTCCCTCTCCCACCTCCGCTACCTCTCCCTCTCCTCCAACTCCCTCTCCGGCCGCCTCGTCCCTTCCCTCGCCTCCCTCTCCTCCCTCGTCCACCTCGACCTCTCCCGCAACCTCTTCTACGGCCCCATCCCCTCCCGGATCCTCACCGGCCTCACCAACCTCAACCACCTCAACCTCTCCTTCAACCGCTTCTCCGGCTGGGTCCCCGACGCCGGGTTCGGGAAGCTCCAGCAGCTTAGGGCGCTTGATCTCCGGTCTAACGAGCTTCAGGGGGACCTTGCCCCGCTTGTTGCCTCGATGCGGAGCGTCGAGTATGTGGATCTTAGCGGGAATCTCTTCTATGGTGGGTTCCCGGCTGACCCGGAGGACTTGACGGGGCTCGGGAATACTTTGCATTACTTGAATGTGAGTTCGAATCGACTCGGTGGTGGGTTTTTCTCGGCTGCGGCGATGGGGAAGTTCAGGAACTTGGAGGTCTTGGATCTGGGGCACAATGAATTCACAGGGCAGATGCCGGTGCCGTTCGGGACTCTGTTTAGTCTTCGGGTTTTTCATTTGGGGGACAATCAGTTTTATGGGCCTGTGCCGGATGAGCTGCTTGGGGATTCTTTTCATCTGACAGAGGTTGATCTCGGCTTGAATGGATTTACAGGTAATTGATTTTATGCTCATTTATCTCAAAATGTGGGGTTTTTTAAAATATGGTTGGTTGGTTAGTGAAGCTTGGAGGTACATGATTTGCAGGTTCTATAGGCAATATTACTTCGACCACCTTGCGGGTTCTGAATCTTTCTTCAAACGGGCTGACGGGGTCTTTGCCTCTTAGCCTAGGGAATTGCGTGACTGTGGATTTGAGTGGGAATGGTTTTGGAGGGGATTTGTCGGTGATGCGGAGTTGGGGTGGGGATATGTTGGAGTTTATCGATTTGAGCTCGAACCAATTGTTGGGTAGTCTTCCTAATGAGACGCTAGCATTCGGAAAGCTGTCTTTGTTGAGGCTAAGCAACAATTCTTTGGAGGGTGCTCTTCCTCTTGTGCTGGGCAGCTATCCAAAACTGTCTGTGATCGACATGAGTCATAACAAGCTCTCCGGGCCGATTTTAGCTAGCTTTTTCACATCTTCGATGCTGAAGGATCTGAATCTCTCGGGAAACAGCTTCTCTGGGGAGATCCCTATTCGGGGCACTCGTTCCTCCCCTGAATCATTGGATCTGCTTTCTACCGCTCATTTGGAGTCTCTCGATCTTTCCGGCAACTCACTGTCTGGTCCATTGGCCCCGGAGATTAGTAACTTGCGGAAACTCAGAGTGCTAAGTCTTGGGAAGAACAGTTTGTCTGGAGAAATACCAAAAGAGATGGAAATGCTCGATGGGTTGCAGTTTCTTGATTTATCCAATAATGAATTTGAGGGAAGTATACCTGATAACCTCCCACAGAGTCTGGAAGGGCTTAGCCTCTCCAAAAATGACCTATCAGGTACTGTTCCAGAGAATCTGAGGAGGTTCCCTGACAGCTCATTCCATCCTGGAAATGTGCGACTGATCCTCCCTGGTTTGGTCTCTTCTCAGGATGGGGGCGGTGGTGCATTGGTCAATGGGGGGCGCAGTCATCCAAACTCTAGGAAGAAAGTAGCCATCATAGTTGGCTCTATTGGAGGTGTCCTGTTTTTTGTCCTCTGTTTAATGGCTTATTTTAAATTGAGGCACATAGAAAATCATGGGGAGAATGGTTTTGAGGGAAAAACAATTGGAAGAGATGTAATGCTGAGGAGATTTACACATACTAATATCTTTGGGCCACAGAGGAGCAATGGCTCCAAGCCAAATTCAACTAACTTTTCCAACTCTCATCTATTAACCTCAGCTTCTAGATCAATTTCTGGGCAGAAGGAGTTGCTTGCCTCTGAGGCCGTAAAACGTGGTTACTCGGAGCCCAGGGAAGCTGCTTTGGAGCCTGCAATGCCCGAAGGGGCAGATGATCGCCATCCCAGTTCAGCATGGAAATCTTCACCAGGTTCCCCACTGGATTCATCTCCCCGCTTTATCGAGCAGTGCTTATCTGGGCGAACCGTGACATTAAGCGTATATTCCCCTGATCGATTGGCTGGAGAGCTGTTCTTTTTGGACAGCTCCCTAATGTTCACAGGAGAGGAACTGTCTCGTGCCCCAGCTGAAGTTCTGGGAAGAAGCAGCCATGGGACTTCATACAAAGCAACTTTGGATAATGGCCATGTGTTAGCTGTGAAGTGGTTGCGGGTTGGTCTTGTGAAACGCAAAAAAGAGTTTGCAAAGGAAGCTAAAAGAGTTGGAACTATCGGACACATACATATCATCTCATGGAGGGGCTATTACTGGGGCCCCAGGGAGCAAGAAAGGCTGATTATTTCAGATTATGTAGATGGAGATAGTCTGGCGCTTCATCTGTATGGTAAGACCTTCTATAGTTCTATGGCTTACATTCAATTTGCATTTAAGTCCCATTGGTTTCATATGTTGTTTCTTAATATCTCCTCTTGATTAGCTATGCTGTTGTTTCCCTCATTTTATTTCATGTCCTATGCATTTCAATTTTTATTTGCTATTATTTTTAGGGTGGTGATCCCATGATTGCTATACCTTATATTGATGTCTTGTACGTTTTCTAGATTACCAAACATGACCTTACTTGAACACGATCTGTTCCCGCAAACATGTTCCTTGAACAATGGATGTTTGTTGGAACATGATTGCCCCGGTGACTTTTTGACACATCAAGACATTTGTACAGTCAAGTATCAAGGATAAGTGTTGCTTGTCTTTTGGTTGTTCTATCCTGATGATCTTTCTTTGAAGAGCCTGACTGATTTGTAAGGAGATTGCAAATTGGCCGTAAGTCAACTTGATTATACATGTTTTGTAGTTCATTTCCCAAATTAACACTATAAAGTTTGACCTTATGACCTGAGTCATTTAGAAAGTGATGTTACACTACTAACCATTCTCTGTTGCCCAAAATGCAAGACAACATTTTATTGATTTTTTTTTGTGTTAAAATCATGTGTTAATTGGAATTTAATCTCTGTTTTTAAGTTGAGCATGGGAAGCTGTTGCAAACATTCTCATTGGATTTTTTCAACAAAAAAAATAAAAATAAAAATGACGCGCTGTTTTTTTTTGGTTGAATTTGTGACAGTCCCCACCCCCCCACCCATAATGCTCAAGAAAAGTTATATTTTTGATATTCACTTCATGCCTGGGAATACTTCTAATGATTCTTTATACTGTTTTTGTCCATGAACTATGAATGTAAGAAATAACTAGAATGAATGACAAGGCTTAGATTCAACCCTTTTTATATAGACCTCAGCCAGCTGAATCCAAATTCAATGAATGCAATCATAATGAACCATTATCTTTCTTCATTTCTCTTTTTCCCCTCATCATGACAACTATGTCTTTTCCTTCTTTCTTATTCCCCCTCCTGTGTGGTCATTCCATGAACGTGGAATTTGGGAAATGTAATTGGGATATATTTGCAAGGCATGCCTTGGCAAACCACAATTGAATTGGACTTCCTAGCATCTATCCAGACGCATAAAGCCTGGTACCATTGGATCTTTATTAGAGGCATTGATTTGTGTTCCCACTTTTTATCAAACATGAGTTAGACCCAAATGTATTGATCGCTATATCCCACAAACCTAGTTTCCTCGTAGCCCTTTTGTTTTCAATCCCTCATGGAAACGCCATGATCACGGAATTATACCCTTAACTCCTTCCCTCCCTCCTTAAGGAATATAGAGTACAGTGATTGTCTAAATCTCATGTAGTTATCCTTTCCAAAAAAGAAAAGAAAAAAATTCCCCCAGATATCTAGAGATGGCATGTACCTTATAAGTTCCTTGATAATTGTTCAATGACGGGCAAGTGGTTTAGCCAAAAAATAAAAAATAAAAATGGAGAATGTAGTATGACTTCAAGAATAAATTATTGTATCTTGTCCCATGTGACCAATGATATATATGATCCACAACTTACATGAGCATGTGAATATGGATGAATTAATCAAAAGATTGAACTTGGTGATTGCTTAATCTTGGATACCTTGGTAGATACAATAGCATGTCATTATGTTAGCTCAGGTGCCTCCCAGCTTAAACTAGCTTGGTTTGCTGCCAGCACAACTAGTGTTTGTGTTGCGATCAGTTCATTTGTGCTATGCCTGCTCAAGGGCACTGTTTGATTGCTAACAGAAGTGAACAATTGGTGATCTGTCATGCCTGGGCTGTTTGACTGTTAAGAGTGATCCCTCCAGAAGTTTGTTCAGAACCATGTATATTTTTTTTATCAATACAACTATAGTAAAAAACCAAGTAAAAAAAAAAAAAAAATACAACTATAGTCATACTAAATATTGCCCAAGTTCTGCTAAATATTTTGTACATTAACAATCATTTTTATTTTTCTTCCATTTTCAAGTTATATTGTGGTCTCTCTCATCTCTTCAACATTAAAGTTCATGCACCTTTTCCCCTTGCTCACATTGGTAGATAGCATTCTCACATGAATTCAATGACTTAATCGCAGAAAGTACACCGAGGAGATACTCCCCACTGGCATTCAGCCAAAGACTGAAAATTGCAGTCGATGTCGCTCGATGTTTGCATTTCCTGCACCACGATAAGGGCCTGCCTCATGGTAATCTAAAACCAACGAACATACTTTTAGCAGGCCCCGACTACACAGCTCAGCTTACAGACTATGGTCTTCATCGCCTAATGACACCAACCGGCGTAGCCGAGCAGATACTAAACATGGGGGCACTTGGTTATCGAGCACCAGAGCTCGCCAAGACACCCAAACCATTCCCTTCATTTAAGGCTGATGTATATGCATTTGGGGTGATAGTGATGGAGTTGTTGACAAGGAGGAGCGCTGGTGATATAATATCAGGTCAGTCAGGTGCAGTTGATCTTACAGATTGGGTGAGAATGTATGCGAGAGAAGGGCGGGGGATGGAGTGCTTTGATCGTGATATTATGGGATTAGGAGAAGCACCTGAAGCGGCGGAAGAATTGCTTGCTGTGTCTCTTAAATGTATTCTTCCTGTAGATGAGAGGCCTAACATGAGAACAGTCTATGAAGATCTCTGCTCTATAACCATTTAACATCATTTGTACATTTTTGTGTTGGGGGATTAGTTTTGAGGGTTGTTTTTTTTATATTTAATTCACATTTTTATGGGGTCTAAAGCCTTTTTTCACTCAAGGCTAAATCTTCATTTTAATCATTGTGTAAAGAGATCCATTGATTGATATTATTTGATTTCTGTATGAATTGAAAGGATTGTAATTTTTTTTGTCAATCAGTTTTTTTAGTGATCGCTTATAAACCAAATTGAATTGCTGTTTTTTTTTTTTAATTGAAGATGGTTTTCTAGTGGCACTTGAAATGGTGCAAGCAATATCTTAAATGTCTTTTTTTTTATTATTATATCTTAAATGTTCCAGGCACTAGTTATTTGTTTAAATAAAACCTATTTGTATACAAAGGGTTGTATCAGAATATGAACCTAACCTGAATATGAAAATGGTCAGCCTAATTGATCCTTGGACCCTTGGATTTCAATCTGAACCAACTTGTCAGATTTCTTTCAAATTCAGGTTTTGGACATTTGGTTTTCAAAACTGTGTTCATGAACCTAACCTGAATGTGAAAAAGGTCAACCTAACTGATCCTCAGACCCGAGGAGTTCAATGTGAACCCAACTTATCGATTTGATTCAAAAATCAGATTTGACACTTAGTTTTGTGTTATTTTAAACGATTTGAAGTCCACAAATAAAAGGAAAAAGAAATGGGAAGAGGAGAGAGAGTGAAGAAACAAAACCATGAAAGTGGTAAATTTTATGATAAATGATTCAAATTTTATCTCAAATTAAAATTGAAAAAAATGCATATAGCCCCGGAATATCCATATCAATCCCTCATTTATATATATATATATATATAGTCGTGATATTATGCGGTCGTGCGGTCGTGCGGTCGCGATTCACGGGCCGTCGATCACGGGTCCATCGCATCGGACGGTCAGGTGCGATTCACGTCGACCGTTGGATGCGATGGACCCGCGATCGGACGACGCACGTCGAATCTGCACGACCGCACCGACCGCATATTATCGGAAATATATATATATATATATATATATATATATATATATATATATATATATATATATATAGGAAAGTGATTCGGTGCGGGAATGCGATCGTGCGGAAAGCGATCACGGGCCGTCGATCACGAGTCCATCGCATCGGACGGTCGGGGGCGATTCATCTCGACCGTTGGATGCGATGGACCCGCGATCGAACGATCGACGTCGTTTCCCGCATTCCCGCATTCCCGCACTGAATCACTCGACTATATCGCGATCGGACGACGCACGTCGAATCCGCACGACCGCACCGACCGCATATTATCGGAATATATATATATATATATATATATATATATATATATATATATATATATATATATATATATATGAAAATGATTGCGTGCGGCGAATGGCAGGTGCGGCCACGATGTGGGCCGTTCAATCGCGGGTCCATCGCATCCAACGGTCGACGTGAATCGCACCCGACCGTCCGATGCGATGGACCCGTGATCGCTGCCGCACCCGCCGTTCGCCGCACGCAATCACGTCCCTATATATATATATAGGGAAGTGATTCAGTGCGGGAATGCGGTCGTGTGGGAAGCGATCACGGGCCGTCGATCACAGGTCCATCGCATCGGACGATCGGGGGCGATTCATCTCGACCGTCGGATGCGATGGACCCGCGATCGAACGATCGACGTCGTTTCCCGCATTCCCGTATTCCCGCACTGAATCACTCGACTATATATATATATATATATATATATATATATATATATATATATATATATATATATATATATATATTTCCGATAATATGCGGTCGGTGCGGTCGTGCGGATTCGACGTGCGTCGTCCGATCGCGGGTCCATCGCATCCAACGGTCGACGTGAATCGCACCCGACCGTCCGATGCGATGGACCCGTGATCGACGGCCCGTGAATCGCGACCGCACGACCGTATAATATCACGACTCTATATATATATATATGCCGACGATTAGGTGCGGTGTGCGGTCGGTGCGGTGCGCGACGTGGACCGTCCGATCGCGGGTCCATCGCATCCAACGGTCGACGTGAATCGCACCCGACCGTCCGATGCGATGGACCCATGATCGACGGCCCATGATCGCGCACCGCACCGACCACACACCGCACGTAATCGGCTCTATATATATATAACCTACTGATTTTTATCATGATTAAGTATATAACTCCTTGAATTAAATTGCCGTCTATTATTGAAGAATATTCCTGTAATATTCCATGATTTAATAACGGATTGAAAATAGCTGTCCGTATAACCCCTTGACATTTAAAAAAAATTCAAAAGGTCCCAACAAATAACCAAAATACTCATGCTTACACAAAACCACCAAATCAGAGGGGCCCGTCTAACCCCACCCACGTATTTTCTTACCCCACCAAGCAATAAAAAAAAAACCCGGTGTTTTGCTATCCCCACCAATTCGACCCATTCAACCGGATTTGGTCGCCATTTCAGGTTTCGCGCGACCGGATTTGGTCGCCATTTCAAGTTTCGCGCGACCGAAACTGGTCGAACAGGATTTGTAATAAAATTTATAATTTTTTTTAAAAAAACATAATCTCACGACGTGTATCCTCCTTGAATCTTTCATATCACTCCAAGTCTGAGTTGTAATGTAGGGAGAATAAATCATTATTCTTAAATGTAGAATATAAGAACAATTTTTTTTACATAGGTTACAGACAAATTTCAAAAGTCAAATATAAAATGTGTTTGAATCAACTGATATGTTTTTTTGTTTTCAAACAAAAATTCATCTTAACTATGAATTCAAACGAAGCTTAAAAATGATATATATTTGTCTAATAAGATATTTTTCTATAAAAATTTGAATTAATTGAAAGTATATCTACTTACATTTTTTTTAATCCCTTAGTTGTTGTTTGGATGAAAGAATAAATGTAGAATATGATGGATAAATCCAAAAATTTATTTGTTTACAAAAAATAAGTAGATATAATTCTGAACCCTGTTCGACCCATTCCGGTCGCCCAAAACCTAAAATGACGACTCATTACGGTCGCCCAAAACTTAAAATGGTGACCGGATTCGGTCGAACTGAATCGGTGGGAACAGACAAACACCGTTTTTTTTTTTTTTTTTTTTTGATCGGTGGGATTGGAAAATTGTTTGGTGGGGATAGACGGGCCCAAATCAAAGTTCTTCTTTCTTCCAACGGTACTATTTTCGATCATTGGGGCCGTGGAGAACTATAGAGGAAATGATTCAACTTATTTTGAGACGGGTAGTTCGGGTTAAAACAAACAGAAGTAATAGTGGTAATTTAACCATGTGGTTAACTTAACTATACCCCAGCTACAGACTATTAACGGTGGGGAAAGATCAATTAAAGCCAAAAAATTAAGGGGTTATATAGATTTTAAGAAAAATAAGGAGTCAATATGGATATTCAAAATTTTTGAAGGGGTTATATGCATTTTTCCCAATAAAATTTAAACTAAACTTTTAAATTTACTACTCACTCAATCCACTATATTAAGAGTTGCACCAGTAAACCCTACCCAAATTGGATCCGGTTTACCTTTTTTTTATTTTTAGGAAGCGTTGCAAGACATGAGGTATTTTGCAATTGACACGAGACCTGAGACCTAACCTAATAGGTATTTATTAGCGAACTTCAAATCAAAATTCTAATTAAATATAAGAAATTGAAAAAATTTCAAATTAAACATATTAAATTAATTTAGTTATTTTTTTGATAAAATATAGGAGAATCTTATTTCAAGAAAACCCCCGAATTAAGAGACGAGGGATCTCCTTACATCATAACATTAAAAGAGAAAAAAATAAAAATATAGCAAATACTCTATGAAATTTTAACTTCTCCCTCAATCGATATCCATTATAGAACTAGGTGAAGGCTCCTCCAATATAAATTTTACCCAATTCTAAAGCATTGATGAAATGACGGCCCAAGTATTTTCCCAATACACTCTTTTATTTTGAAAAACTCTTTCATTTCATATCAACCAAATGGACCAACATATAGCATGAGGAATCAACCACTAGAACTTAGCATGATTACTTCTATCGCCCTTCTTCCTACGATCTTTAAACCACCACCACATGGTTTCCATATCCAAAAAGGAATAAGGTGACCCTAATGCCTCCCCGACCTTCTTCCAGATTTGTGAACTAAAGGAACACTTGAAGAATAAGTGGTCACTTGATTCTTCCTCAGCTTCACATAAACTGCATAGTGTATATCCCCTTCATGAGACCACTTAGTACAATTAAGCTTAGTCAGAATTTTATTGTTGGTCACCAGCCACATAAAACCTCTAATCTTCAGCGGAGAAAGTGTGCCCCAAATCAGTGATTCAAATTGGGCGGTGAGAATGTGTGGATTTGGGTATTTATGAAGCCATTGATAGAAAGAATGAATAGATAATCCATCCCTAGGAGACACTTTCCAACTCACAAAGTCTTCCTCTTCTAAACTTAATGATACCTGAAGACTCTCTAAGAGGGAAACAAGTTCATCTGTCTCTTCGTCATTAAGATCTCGTCGGAGCCTTGACATCCAAACAATAGAATTAACTTCACAAGTAAATGAATCACAAATGAGATCATCTCCGTCTAGTGCCACCCGAAAAAGATTAGGGAATAATTGTGCTGGCGATGCACCATTGAGCCAATCATCTTTCCAAAAGCGTATTTCCACTCCATTACCAGGAACAAGTTGAATAGCCTCTTGTATCTTCTCAACACCTTCCAAAATATCCTTCCATACAAAGGATATATATGAAGAATGTCTCGGTAGAATGGAAAGCCTTGTGCACCCCGAATAAGATTTTTCACGAATCACTCTAATCCACAATGCCTCTGGATCAGCAATCCATCTCCATAATCATTTCCTTAAAAGGGCCTTATTCATTTTGTGAAAATCAAGAACTCCCATGCCCCTGTCCTTCTTGGCTTACATATCAAATCCCAACTTGCAAGGTGAATTTTTCTATATCCTTCCTTTGTACCGATCCATAAAAATATACGATGTATTTTCTCCATTATCCCAAGTACTCCGCTTGGAACTTTAAAGATTGAGAAGAAATATAGAGGAAGACTCGTAAGGACTGATTTGAATAACAGCAGACGCCCCCCCCCCCCCCCCCCCCCCAAACTGAGGATATGACCCTTCCAGCCATCAAGCTTCTTGTCAAAACGCTTTAAGAGTGGATCACAATTTGATTTTCGAAGACACCGGGTATGAAGTGGAAGGCCCAAATATTTAATTGGAAATTTTGAAGCATTGCAACACATCCTTGAAGCCAATGACTGAACCTCTTCAAAAGGAATATTAATCCCCACCAAAGTACTCTTAAAGAAGTTTACCTTGAGACCTGAAACCATTTCAAAACATTTGACAATGAATTTGAAACCTTCCAAATTACTCTCTTGCATCACAAAGAAGAAAAGTATCATTCGCATATTGAATATGAGAAATCCGAGATCCACCCTTAGTAACTTTTAGACCATGAATCCAACCACCTCTCACACCCTTATGGATCATTCTACTTAGAATGTTCGCCACAAGGATGAAGAGGAATGGAGAGAGAGGGTCTCCTTAACGAAGACCCCTCCCCGAATCAAAATAACCAATTGCATTTCCATTAACTAAGATCGACATGCGGACTGTAGCAATACATTCCTTCAGCCACCATCTCCAGTTTGGTGAGAATCAATAATCCTTTAAAATTTTCCAAATGAAGTCCCAACGAACCGAGTCATAGGCTTTTCGAAGTCTAATTTGCATAGAAAACCCTTTCGCTTTCCTTTATGAGCACCGAAAATATATTCTTGAGCAATAAAGAAGCCATCAAGAAGAGAACGACCTTTTATAAATGCTAATTGACTAAGATCCACAAGACCCTTAATCACTGTTCTGAGGCGGTTTGCTAGGATTTTGGCAATTATTTTATAAGCTCCATTTAGAAGACTAATCGGCCGAGAGTCTCCTAATTGCTCCACACCACTTTTTTTTTGGAATGAGAGCAATGAACGTGGCATTAAGACAAGCACAGCCTTGACGGCATGCATGAAACTCATTTAGCATATCAAACACATCCCCCTTGACAACATTCCAAAAGGTTTGGAAGAATCTCAAAGTGAATCCGTCTGGTCCAGGAGCCTTGTCTCCATCCATTTGCAACACCGCATCTTTAATTTCCACTTCTGTGAAAGGGGCATCAAGAACATCACGTTGGACTACAGTTAACCGAGGTAAATCATCATCATGCCAATTCGGAAGCCAAGATTTCTCTTTCTTGAAGAAAGATTTGAAGTGTTGTTCAATATTTGCTTCAACTTCTTTCGTCTTATCAAATCGTCTACCATTGCGGATGATTGATGTGATCTGATTGACCCTTCTTCTTGCGCTGGCTGATCTGTGGAAGAATTTTGTATTACCATTACCTGCTTTTAACCAAACCTCTCTTGATCTTTGACGTCAAGCCTCCTCCTCATGTCTAAGGATACCCATAAGGTCCTCCTCAGCTTTTTTCCGATCTTCAATTTCTGAAAGCAAGAGAAATCTGTCTTCCTCCAATTTGTCCCATTTACGGATGGTGGCTTCTAATGAAGATTTCTTTTCTTGCCATCCTGCTAATGCCGCCCTGTTCCATTCAATTAATTAATTTACTATACCATATTGGAATTTTGAATAAAAAGAAATAAATCAAATTTAACCCAATTCCAACTCGAACCCATCCAAATATCTGGTCTGAGTCAGGTTCAACCCCCTCATATTGCACCCATAGTTGTATGGCATGCAAAGAAATCCTCCTTTTGTCATTTATCAGTGTATCAAAATGAAGCTAACAAATGCAGTAGTTTCAGTAAACCCTTACAGGACCTTCACACATCAATATGTATAATACCATGTTTTAAAAAATGGTATCACAAAACACAGAATCCAAACCAAACTAATTAAACAGGACACAGAAATATAATATACACTCAAATTCCTGGAACTGAATTGCAAATACATATATACCTCGCACGTCATCGAAATGACTAAAAAGATCCCCATAATGGCAAGAACACATGATCATCAAAATGTAATCTTCTACTTCACAGACCCACTCATGGTCCCATTCGTGAAATATCCGAAGCAAAGCGATTCAGGTCCGATTCCTGCCTGCTGAATAAATTTGGGTACGAAAAATACGGGTCATCCTCCATTGAAGTGGATCGAGAAGGCTGGAACGCAGGCTGAAACCCCACAGCTTTTTCATCAGGGTCCAGAGAAGACCGATATTGCGTCTCAGCTGCGTTTGGTGCATCGAAATCCGTAACAGGTCTGTGATCGCGATCAAAGACAGGCTTTTCTTCAATGGGGGGTCGATCATCAACGTCCACATGGAACTCATTTTCAGTAGTTGCAGGTGCACGACTGTTTTTCTTGATCACAAGCTCTGTGATTTTGACCTGTGCAAGGCTTGCAGCTGATCGGGCAGCGGCAGCTGCGCGATCTGCAGACTCTGCAGCTACTTGGGCAGCTGCCAACACATCCTGCAAGTCTATGTTGATCTCACTTTGGTTACGTGAAAAAGTAGGGGCAGGTTCACTTTTCTTTGCAGGGGGGGGTGAAAATGGTGTTGGTGAAGACACAAATGGGACATGATGCCTATTGTCCTTCACTGTGCTGAATGAAGGATCAGCCGAGGGGAGTGGAGAAGTAAGCGATGGATCGGGTGTAATGGTGTCAGGTTTGGAGCCTGTAATGTGCAAAACATTCGCGTCTGCAGAAGCATTGTTTGTGGTTTCATTTTCAGGTTGCAAATCAGGAAAGGTTGGAAGTATTTCTGGCGCTGATGGGGCTTCTGGACTTTGGAGAGGTGCGGTTTTTGGGACTTCTGGAAGATCTAAGAAATCTGAGTCCGCGTCTGAGTTATCCTGATCAAGGGAATCATTGGCAGAAGTGGAAGATAACTGTTCTTCGTGTTTATCTTTGGGGAGAGGCAATTTAGAGCCATTGATGATATCAACTGGACCATTCTGAGAAATTCCAAATAGTTGATTTAATCACTATGTACCAAGAATGGATCATGCTAGAAAAAAAAAAGTGGGATATTTACTGACCAGTAGATCTTCATGCGGCTTGAGAAATTCTGTTTCGGTGGAAGTTGGATCCCAATCTATCTCGTGCTCTTCAGCGATTTCTTTTAACAACTTTAACTTTATTTCCGCAGGAGGAGCACGGATGGATAACAATTCAATTATCTAAGGTGAAATATACGAAGATTGTTTTAGGACAAAATTTGAAAATAATAATTTAAGTGGTACTTGAAGTGAAATTAATGCAAACCTGACGATTAACGCCACAATCTGGCATGAGCTCGGTGGCAGCTGTAACAAACTCCTTTCCATACTTGGTTGCAAAAAGCATCTGAACCTGCTGTAGTTCGGGCAGGTCTGCACATCTTGGAGCAGCAAAACATATGCTGGAAATTGCTTCTTTCAAGTCCAAAGGGCATTCCCTGAACAATTTGGCAGAATGCTATTCAGGTTAATAAACAAAGAAGAATGGATATTCAGGGGGTCTAATTCTTGACTTCATAAAATATCAGCAGCTTCAGTGTAAGGTTGTAAACAACCAAATAGCATATAGATGAGCCTTTCATATTAAATTAAAAGTGAGTCGATTATATGCTCAAGTTTTGAAGTTAAAAGGTTTTCCATGAAGTTGATTTTTTGCAAATAGATCCATGAAAGGATGTTTGTTGTAATTTTTCATTTATAGTAAATAACAGCAATTGTATTGTTCCTGAAGATAAGCTATGGTCACTGCATGCCCTTGTACCAAATGAATCCTTGATAACTAGTGTAATAGCTCCTATCTTATGAACATGGAGAACCACAAACAGCAAATTCCCTCTTTTGTAGATGAAATAAACAATGTTACCTTTTTTTTCTTAGTCTCTTGTTTTGATGGCGACAGTCATACCCAAGTATCATTTTGCAAACAAATAACTGCCCTCTTACATTGTATAGTGGCAAAATACTAGGAGTTAATAATATAAATAACTAGCCATGTCCTTTGGACATATAGCATCTCATGCCAATGTTAGGCCTCTAATTAAGTGCTCAAATTAGAGTTTATCATTACCATCCATGTCAAATCAGTGATTGGCCCTTTTCCTTTTACCTCACTTTGAATGAATCAAAAGCTGAGATGAATGTTGGGTGGGTTAATCCCATAGGTTCATTCTAGTATGGCAAAAGTTGTCTTTGTCAGGGTAACTGTGTTGATGTGTCTTATCTCTCACAAGCTTAGGGGAAGAACAAAAGACTTTGTTTAGTCTTCCATTGATAAGTCAAGACAACATGCAGCAATAGTGTCCCTATTTTTTATAACTGCGAACATAGGTACTACTGTACTATTTTATAAGGTTTTGCTCTTCTGAGACAGCCCCAGGTTCTTATCAGGTAACAAATTGTTCCTCATCAATGAAGGCACATTTGTTTCTCCTACTCTTACTGATCGAATTACATTCTCTAGAATCATTTGAATATATCTCAATGTCTTTGAATTCAACAGTCTTTAGAAATCAGCATCAAGTCCATCTTAGCAAGCCTCTTATTTATATGCCCTCATTTAATGCCATATTCTAGCTGACCATTCAATTTTATATTTTAAGTTTTCAACCATTATCAAGGCCCCCCACTGAGCTTAATGTTATAGAACTGTAATTTTTTTTTCAGTTTTTTATTTATTTATAATATTTATCAAACCTCAAAAGGAAGGTAACATTATGAAATAATGAAAATAACACTTGCATGAAATAGCTTGATGCTTCTCTACTTTAAAAAATATTAACCATATGAAATAAACAATTAAAGAATATTATTACATATGGAAGGTGCATGAAAGTAAAAATAGCTTGTGGGGATGCATATTGGACAGCCAATGGACATTCATCTATAGAAGTTTGGGATTCTGAAAGCAAAGGAACTGGTTGCATGAGGTGGCTCATATAATGGAATTTCATAAAAAAGAAGAAGAGAGAGATGAAGCTGGCTTCCTGGAATTCATAAGACCTCAGACTCCTGGGTCAGATTTTTCAAGAGAATTAAAATAAAGAGAGATCCATCTCTGAATTCATCCATGAAAGATCATGCTAAGATATACAGACATAATTGAGACTGGGAAACGGTATAAAGTTTTCTACATTAGAATGCAAACATGAGAAAACACAAAGATATTGACATGAAACTCTCTAACAGGAAAATGGATGTACCCCAAATTTTAATAATATGAATTTGGTGGTAGGATCCCTACCATTTTTTTCAAAAGAAAAAAAGGGGGAAAAAAAGATAATTGGTGTAAAGCTTGAGATGAGAGATGCATCAGAAAAACCATGCAGATACTTGACACTGACATAGTAACAACGTAATGAAAGCATATCACAATGCACATCATATCATCATGGACTAAGTACAATGTGCTGATAACATCGAGGATTGTGCTTAAAACACCGTTACCAAAGGCAAAATATTATGCAATAGGAAAATGTTAGTCTCAATCACCACACATTTTTATATTTTTTTAAATAGTAAATATCGTCTAATGAGTTATATGCTTTGATAAAAAGTGTATATTGCCCCATTTCGAGTTGAATGAACCCATTTTAGTGAGTGTAAGAAAAAAATTGCTGAGGTGTATACATATCGTCTAACAATGTATATGCCATGTATATAAAATTACATTTTGAACTCTAAAAAGAACTGAATGCAACAACGCTCTATGCAATAATTCAAGAGTAACACTCTCACACCTATTTATTCATGAGTGTTGATCATAATTTCATCATGCAAAAAATCAATGAACATGACAAGGTTTTTCATTATTCTGTGAGATTACCGTGTGACTGAAGGGTTCTTTAGGGGGACAACATTGGTGTATGTTCAGTTGGGTAGCATATCTAAGCAACACACATACAAAAACTCTACTACCTGGATATGTAAGAGATTGGTAGCACATAAAAATATGAAATCAAGCAAAAAATCAATTTTGCATCATAAAAGAATATTCTAATAACTCACCCACTCCTAATGCAAAATCTCAGTTGTTATCAATCTTTCATTGTTTTCTCCAATGCCACATATTAGAGACAAATTACAAGTCATTAAACGGGTTGGGCGCACTCCAAATCTAACAGTTAAATTAGTGACTCTTTGTGGGTAAATCATTGGTCTACCCAAGACATTATATAAACTAAATACTTCATGTGGTACAAATAAAAAATTTAGAGATAGATAAACCTCTGGGTCTCGATGATGGGGATGCGAACAGTGACAAGCTCGCAGAACAGCTCAAGTATCTCCTGCGCGGCCATCATGTTCTCCTCCCTAATGATATGTTCAACCTTCATCAAAAGATGCCAAATTTTGGTGGTGGGTCATCTTCAAATGCTCCAAAAACAAACATATTTTGCCATAACTTCAAATGGGTATTTCAATTTTCACTTGAAACCACAACCAAACGAAGAAATCAAAGAAATTTCAAACAAACCCGGATGCGAGCGGTGGCTTCTTGGCCGTTCTGTAAGAGATTGGCGATGTCCCTCCGCATCTGCTTCACCTGTATCTCCCTCCGATTCCTCAATAGCTTTATCCGTGGTAAAGTCAGCTTCAACAATGTCTTACTGAAAACACAAAAAACAATAAATTGAACAACTAAATCAACAAATTCATAGATTTTGAATGGACCCAACAAAAAAAGAAACGATTTTAGATTACCACTTGGAGGCTTTGAAGCCCCTGCTGAAGAAGGCGTCGAGCATCGACATCAGAGAGAGAGAGAGAGAGAGAGAGAGAGAAGAAGAAGAAGAAGAAGAAGAAGAAGAAGAAGAAGAATTACCGATCGAAGGGTTGAGGATTTGTTAGAGATTTCAAAAGAAGACTATCAAAACAGAGTGGGGAGGGGAGGGCATAAATAGGGGGAGAGATAGAACGAGCTTTGCTTCGGATGGAAGGAAAATAAAACGGAGGTCGAGAAATCTTGGTCGTTCAATGTTGGTTAGGTGAAATTGTTCGTCCTTGATTTAGTGATCCTTCATTTTTTTTGGGCCCACAGATTCCGTACGTAACGTGTTTGCACCGACGCGTCATCTTGTGTTTGTTTTCGGGTCGGATTCGGCGTTAGACCTTACCTTGTGCGTTTGGTTGCGCGATTGCGCTGCGATTGCGATTACAGGAAGCTGCGTTTGCAATCGCGCAACCAAACAGTTTTGTAATCGCAGTTTTAAACCCAGCGATTGCAGGTAAATAGTGCCCAAAAGCTGCGATTTCAAAAAGCTGAGAAAGTGAGCTTCCTGCGGAATCAGGTTTGCAATCGCAGATTCCTGCAGAATCAGTTTTGCAATCGCGCAACCAAACACACCCTAGTTTGGGTACTCAAAACTTTGTATTTTTTTTTTTAGGGTGCGTTTGGTTGCGCGATTGCGCTGCGATTGCGATTACAGGAAGCTGCGTTTGCAATCGCGCAACCAAACAGTTTTGTAATTGCAGTTTTAAACCCAGCGATTGCAGGCAAATAGTGTCCAAAAGCTGCGATTTCGAAAAGCTGAGAAAGTGAGCTCCTGCAGAATCAGGTTTGTAATCGCAGATTCCTGCAGAATCAGTTTTACAATCGCGCAACCAAACGCACCCTTAATAGGCAATCTCAAAACTAGCAACTCTATATGAATATTAATAAAAAATAACACTAGACCCAGTCAGTGATTTTTTTTAACACTGAAGATATTATATATATATTGCGTCTCTTTTGTTTTTTCATTTTCTTAAGAATTTGTTTTAAGTTGTGTTTTAAATTGTGATTGCTTTTTCTTCTTTAATTAAATATTAATAGTTGATATTTTTTTATATTAAATTTTAGTGGCTAAGGTTTCTTTTTTTAATTGAGCAAAGAGAAAATCATAGAAGAATGAAAGATTTGTTTGTGATTATTTTGAGAAAATCATGGAAGAAATTATCCTAAGAAAATTATGGACTGAGTTATTTTTGTTTAAAATATATTGTGACGCCTGACCCAGGCCTAAGAGTCACAAGAGGCCCATAGATTGAGTGATGGTGTTTAGTCTCACATCAGCTAATGGGAGGAGATAGTCTGTGGTTATATGTGAGCACAGCCCTTACACACCAAGACGCGTTTTAAAGCCGTGAGTCCATTTAGGAGCAAAGTGGACAATTTCTTGTTATGCCTCTAGTGTTAAAAATAAAAAAAAGTCAACGTTCACCACTGCTACTTTTTGTAAATATTCGATGTTTGATGCTATTTTTATTAATATTCAATTTCTGAGTGCTAATTTTGCTAATTACCTTTTTTTTTTCTTTTTTTTTTTCTTTTTTTTTTTGCTTATGAGTGCACTCTTCATTTTGGTGGGCATCAAACCTTACCTTAGTTTGGGTACTCAAAACTTTGTATTTTTTTTGTGTGCTTCTGAGTGCGCACTTCATTTTCAGGTGCATATTCTTATTTTTGCACACCTAACAAAAAATTTTCAAACTTCTTTAAACACCTCTCATATATAAACTTTGCTTTGGGTTTATCAGTTTAAGTTCACACCCAGCAAACCATTTCGAATCAAAACATCAAACCCTAGCTCTCTCAAACCCTTCCCTCTCACTCTCAATTGCTGTCAACAATAGTACCGGCCGGTGCCCTCCCTAACAGTTGACAATTGTGTTGTCCCGTGCTCTCCCTCTCCATCGACATCTCCTCACAATCATCATCTCTTTCACAAACTCTTCTGACTTATTTCTCTTGTTTTCTTGAAAGGTATGGATTGATCTTACATAACCCGATTTTTTTATGTTTGTGATTGATCTGTCCAATTTAACAATTTTTAAAAAAATTTATATTTATTATTGTGGTCATTTTCATGGATTAATCTTATATGTTCTTTTTTATCATAAGCTTATATACTTATTTGCATTTGAAGTCATATGATGTGAGTTATGTGCTTAGGGTTTCACTGTTTTTTTTGTTTGGTTTTAGGGTTCCATTATTGTTGAGGGTTTAATCCATGTTTAGAATTTTTGTTTAAGGTTTAATTCATGTTTCAAGATCAAATTTTGATCGGATCAACCACTCTAACAAAAATAATAATAATAATAATAATAATGAAGCTTGTTTCATCCCAAAAGTTAAATACATGGATGTCTGGGAAAAAATGAGATTTTGCTACATGTTTCTTCTAGCAAAAGATTAATGAATCTATCATTGAGATGCATCATTTATTTCAATTCAAACACAAATTAATTCAAAAAGACTTGGAATTACGGATGAGCGGGTTTTTTTATTTAAATTTTGTGATTAATAAATTATTTTCAATTAAATTCAAGAAAAAAAATATAAAGAGTTACCTAGAATAATTAAGAGTATTCTAGGGTATCTTCATGGGCATTGGTGTGTTTCAACTTCTAAAAGGCATAGACTATCACAAACATTCAACAATACTTTTAAGGGGGGCTATATACCGACCCCATCAAATGATAAACCCAACCCATTTAAAAAAATTAAAAACACATTTTTATATACTTTTTAAACAAACACAACTCACCCCTATCTTTCATTCTCTTCCAGACTCTGGTCTTTTTCGATCAGGATTTTCTCCTCCGAGTTCACCATCCCCTTAATCTATTATCACCAACAAAAAAAATTCAGAAAATGCAACTTTCTTGCTCTCCCAAAAAAAAAGGAGATCTATTGAGGGAAGCCAAACAAACAACCCTCACAAAAAACCAACATTTTTCAATTTTCTTAATCTCCCAAACAAAAAGAATAATAAAAAAAAAATTTGGGGGATCTACTGGGGGGAAGCCAAACAAAATCCCAATTTTTCCCAACTTTCTTCCTCTCCCGAACAAAAAGAAACAACAAAAAAAAATTTGAGGATCTAATAAGGGAAGACAAACAAGAACCCTAACAAAAACCCAACTTTACTTTCTTGCACGCTATCTCTCTTTGGATGTGGAGGAAAAACTTCATCCTCTCGATCGACGCTGTCATGGTCTTCAAGGCGATACCCGCCGCCCCCACCATCACGAAATCCATCGTCATCCTCTATGGCGACCTCGTTGTCGTACCTAGAGTGAGAAGTGAATGAGTGACTCGGATTTAATTGGAATCCGTGTGTGTGTGTGGAAGAGACAGAGAGAGACCTGCAGAAAGAGGGAGAGAGGAGAAGAAGAAAAATCCGGAGGGGGTGGGTTAAGGGTGTAATGTGTTATATTCTTTCGAAGAAAGCCTACACTTTATGATATATATATATATATATATATATATATATATATATATATATATATATAGATATGAGGAATGATATGGTGCGGCGTCGACCACGGGCCGTCGATCACGGGTCCATCGCATCGGACGGTCGGGTGCGATTCACATCGACCGTTGGATGCGATGAACCCGCGATCGGACGAACGACGTCGCGTCCGCACGCCGCATATTATCATTCGACTATATATATATATATATATATATATAGAGGTGGGTTTGTAATTCATGAATTTTAAATGGGGTGGATTATCTAATGGGGTGGGATTAGAGAAAAACAGGGTTAAAATAATCATCCAAGGTGATTGTGACTGGTTAAGTGGTTATGTAGAAGCAAACAAGGTCCTCAAGAAGGCCAAATCCACAAGAAAGAAGGCTTAGATTTGGCCATATGTGTCATACATTGAATGTTTTCCAAATTGTATGTATTGGTTTCAATTTTTCAATATTTGAAAATTTCAAAGTTTCAATGTTGTACATTTCAATTTTTCAAACATTCTAAGTTATATGACATTTCTAAGTTATATGACATAGGTCAATAGCTAGATGGGATAATATTTCACTGTTTTAATGTCTGAAGCTTCGGGAAAAAAATGATCATTGGCATTTTGCTACTAGTATCAACACTAAGATTGTTGAGTCTAAGCTAATCCATCAACGTAACATTTGTTGGCACACCCCGAAAAATCAATGAACAATTTGGGTGGTCCAATGACAACAAATATGTCGACTAATGCGAAGCTCGTCGACATAAATGGTGTCAATGTTTTCATTTTACCTTTTATTATCCCTTTTGAGTGGTCGATAGTACAAGTGTCAACATTAATTGGTTCCCTTACGGCAGAAGTGTCGAATCTGTACCAGAGACATCAATTTGATATCCTTCGTCAACACTAAAGATGGTGAGTGGATATCAAATACTCGGCGATAGTATGTCGAACTTATTATAGAAAACTCAAGCTTTCGTTGTCCGACTATCAACACCTCTTGAGTCAACAATAATTGATTTCCTCGACGACAAAAGGTTCCAGAAAATAAATAAGGGGGTGTGCACAGGATTCGAAAATAAATGGATATTCTTAACAACAACCGAGTAAAGGGGTGTGCACTTGAAAATGATGGGTGCAATTAGAGGCACCCTTTTTTGGGAGGGTATCAAAACTTTGTATTGGTTGCCTCAATTTGCACCCCTCAAATTATAAACATGCGCCCATCTCATATGGATAGTGATACATAAAATCTATTTAGATCTCTTGATTTGCACCTCCCAACAACAATTTTTCACGCCCCTCCATCACGTCCACCATCTCACACAGCTTCCCATGGATCCACCGGAAAAAAAATCACCTGGGGACGTCCATAGGAAAAAGACACTAGGGATCCTATATTACACCACGTGTATATTTCACCACCCTTATTCTATTACCCCTTTAGAGCATCTCCAACTGATATGCAGGTCAGTTATCTCCAATGGGGCTGCAAAACTGCAAATTTCTATTTTGCAGCCCCATTTTTTGGGTCTCCAAATGTCACATCATCATATAAAATACCTCAAATACCCTCAACATATTTTGTATAAATGACATTTAACTCCTATATTATTACAAACCCTCAATTATCCTTGGTATTTAACAAAAAGTTGGAATTTATATTCAAATGTGTGTTAATTTTTGCACAAATTTTTTTTATTTAAAGTTCAAAAGTAATTTTTTAAAATCGAATCATTCATTGAACAAAAAAAAATGAATGGTTTAAGTGTCACCAATTCAATCCTTGGTTTAACCAGATCTGAATGATGTATATGCCTCGTTGAACAAGTATATGTCTCGTTGATCGAGGTTATGCCTAATTAAACGATGTATATATTTCATTCAATGAGATATATGCTTCATTGGATTCTATAAAAAAAAAAAACCAAGTGTAGTGCTCGGAAGGAAAAGTTCAATCGGTTGGGCTGTATTAGATTTTAAAAAGGATAATGTTACATCCAGCTCTATTTCCAAATCCATACAATAAAATAGCGATTTGAAGATTCATACAATAAAATTTGAAGATCTATCATTGAAGTTAATGGGTCTTCAAAACAATAAAATCTTCAAATTGAAGACCACATTAGGGGTGCAACTTGTGCGGGTTGAACCCGACCCAACCCGACTCGTGGGCGGGTTCGGGTTGGAGTTTTTTGGCGTCGGGTTCAACCCGACCCGAACCCGAACCAACCCGAACCCAATTCGGGTTGGGTTTGGGTTGGGGGGTTCAACTCGCGGGCTCAACCCGAACCCGACCCCCCAGGTTAACAAATGTTATGCTGCAATAACAACATACCTATATTTAAAACCCTAAATTCCTAAAACATAATAAACAATTACACAAATTAGAGTATCACTATGTTTGTTGTGTTTGGGTTAATTATTATAGATATTCACTTTTAATTATTTGTATATAAGGTTTAATTAATAATTAATTAGAGTTTGTTTTGTTGTTTTTTAAATATTTTGTATGATATTTTATGTGTTAACCCGACCCGACCCGACCCGAACCCGACCCAAACCCGACCGAACCCGACTTGAGCCCGAATTCAACCCGAACCCAACCCAAACCCGACCGAACCCGAATTCAACCCGAACCCGCGGGTTGAGATCGGGTTCGGGTTCGGGTTGAACCCTTCGGGTTGAGGTCGGGTTCGGGTTGGACTCTCTGCAATGCGGGTTAATGTCGAACCCGACCCGAACCCGACCCAACCCGCCGAGTTGCACCCCTAGACCACATTGGAGTTTGTGGATCTTTAAAAGTCCAAAATCTTCAATGGGAGTCTTCAAAATTAAGACCCCCATTGAAGATGCTCTTACACCACCACAAATGTAAAAAAAGGGCGTTATTACACACATATCCATTTCTAGGCCCAATTCCAGCCCTATATGCGAAGATAGAAAATTACGACGCATATGTTCACGTTAACAAGGCATATGCTTTGAAAGAATTTTTTTATATTTTCTATAAATGCATCCATATAATTCATTGGAGTATATATTTCACTTTTTATAAAAACATGTACATTAATAGATGATATATACTATTTTTAAAAAATTCAAAACACATGTAGTCTGGAATTAAGTATGAAAATAGGGCTGGATGTAACATTATCCGTAAAAAAAACTCTCAAGCTAAGAGCATTTCCAACATAGCTCTCTACTCTTTTCTCTAGTTTAGGATGATTAAATTATCATTTTTTAATAAGGAGCCATTTATCATTAGTGACTCCAGGCCTCTCCAAACAAAAAAAAAAAAAAAAAAGAGTGGGGAGCATGGGAAGACTCTCCATAGCGAAAGACTCTGCACAGCGAGGGAGTGAAATCTACAACCCCCAAACCAGGGAGTCATTTGTGGAGTTTGTTGGAGAAGAGATTTGTGAGGGATACTCTTTATTTTGGTGAATTAGTGGTTTATGGAGAGCCTCTTGCATATTTTAAACTTATATAAAATAATTATATAATTAATTTACATAAAAATAATAATTATTAATGAACCCATTGAGTTTAGATTATTAAAGTTTTACTGTTGGTGGTCTATTTAATTTAAATAAAAGTTGTTGACATACAAATACAGAGAAATTGTGTCCATATATGTAAGTGTGGTTTACTAAATAGCTAATTATCTTAATAAAAATGATTATTTGATGCAACATAAACATGTAACTTATTGTTACATTATATCTACTTTGTTACATTTGTCTAAAACAAAGAGCAAATTTCAATGTCTTTGTTTGTAACTTAATATCAATTACTATGTAAGTTAACAGTTGTTTCGTATGTAAACAACTCAAATTATGGTCCACCTACAGTTTGAAAATTCATATATATATATATATATATATATATATATATATAGTCGCGATTACGTGCGGTGTGCGGTCGGTGCGGTTTACGACGTGGGCCGTTCGATCGCGGGTCCATCGCATCCAACGGTCGACGTGAATCACACCCGACCGTCCGATGCGATGGACCCGTGATCGACGGCCCGTGATCGCGCACCGCACCGACCGTAAACCGCATGTAATCGGATCCCATATATATATATATATATATATATATATATATATATATATATATATATATATATATATATATATATATATATATATATGTAACTACATCCTTCTATCTAAGCAACCATCAATATATATCTAGGTAATCCAAAATATAGTAGTATGTAACCGATGTTTTAAGTCGTGTATGATTGTGCATCATATTATTAATGCCAAATATATAGAGATTCTCTAAGTCCATGTATGCATATGGCTAACTAAATAATTTATTTTACAAATATGTATATTTGATGAAAACATATATATGTAACTTATTTTTAAATTACGTCTACTTCAGATACCATCAATATCTAAAAAAACTATATAAATTAGATTTTTTTTATTGGGTATACCCAAAAATATCACAAAGCTCTTCAGCTTTGCTAACCCTGGAAGAAGAAATCAGCATCTACATTTCTTGATGCATGCCTCTACATGTTATCAAATGTAAAAGACAGGCAGCATTATCACATTCACAAACACCCAGAGTCATACATCTAGGCCACAACAAAAACCCAGGATCAACAACCATTATATTCATGCAAACCCAATTTCACATGTTTCCCAATTGAACCATGAATCATGAGGTCAAAAATAATTCCTGCTATCACACCATGAACAATACAAAAAACAACACCACCTGAGCCCCCAACAGGGCCACGCTGGGGGCCGCCGCCCTCAGCGGTTGAGCTCCGCTGCGTTTGGGAAGCTTCGGGAAATCGTCGGGGAGGGGCATGACGCACTCGTCCCCATTGAACGCCACGCTCCTCGGGAAGCCCCAGCCGCCTCGGAACGTGAAGTCCGCCGCCTTCCCCATCAGCATCTCCGTCTGCACGTTCCCGTTGTCCCCGTACTGTAGCAGCATGTCGTTATAGTATTGCACCCCCCAAAACATCACCACATCATCTGCAAATGCCAGACAATGTGAGTGAATTTATTCAGTCATTTCTACAGTCTCCACCTTCCTTTGAGAGCATGATGAATTTGACATATAGACATGGGACATAGCATGACATGAAAAACTAGGACTAGGAAAACGGACATAACGATGAATAATAAAAACATAATGTATGTTGTGTTATGATTATTTCTGCAGTCTCCATCTTCCACTAAGAGCATGGTGGATTCAACAAAGATGTAAACATGGGACATGACATAACTGAAAAAACTAGGACTATGAACATGACACAATGATGAATAATGAAGAAATAATATATGTTGTATCATGATTATTTGAAAAAAATGGAGCGTGCGTGCATAAACTATAAATATTCAGTATAACTACAATGGTGCTTTTTGCCTCAAAATTTTTTTTTTTACAATGGTGCTTCTACTATCAATTCCATCAAGACTTTACAATCATTTCATGTATTGTGCAGCCACACCGTATCTATCGTCTCTCTAATGCGAGTTTGAAATTTACAAAATTATTTTTATAACCTGAAAACATATAGGACATGCCTGACATGTGTCCAACATGTGTCAGACACGGATATAGCATATTCATTGAGTTTCCAAACTTCCTAACTAATATGCTAATATATGTTATATATGGGCCCGTCTAGCCCCACCCACTTATTTTCTTATCCCACCAAGCAATAAAAAAAAAAAAATCGGTGTTTTGCTATCCCCACCAATTCGACCCGTTCGACCGGATTTGGTCGCCATTTCAGGTTTCGCGCGACCGGATTTGGTCATCATTTCAGGTTTCGCGCGACCGAAACTGGTCGAACAGGATTTGTAATAAAATTTATAATTTTTTTTTTTAAAACATAATCTCACGATGTGTATCCTCCTTGAATCTTTCATATCACTCCAAGTCTGAGTTGTAATGTAGGGAGAATAAATCATTATTCTTAAATATAGAATATAAGAACAATTTTTTTTACATAAGTTACAGACAAATTTCAAAAGTCAAATATAAAATGTGTTTGAATCAACTGATATGTTTTTTTGTTTTCAAACAAAAATTCATCTTAACTACGAATTCAAACGAAGCTTAAAAATGATATATATTTGTCTAATAAGATATTTTTCTATAAAAATTTGAATTAATTGAAAGTATATCTACTTACATTTTTTTTAATCCCTTAGTTATTGTTTGGATGAAAGAATAAATGTAGAATATGATGGATAAATCCAAAAATTTATTTGTTTACAAAAAATAAGTAGATATAATTATGAACCCTATTCGACCCATTCCGGTCGCCCAAAACCTGAAATGACGACCCATTACGGTCGCTCAAAACTTGAAATGGCGACCGAATTCGGTCGAACTGAATCGGTGGGAACAGACAAACACCGTTTTTTTTTTTTTTTTTTTTTTTTGATCGGTGGGATTGGAAAATTGTTTGGTGGGGATAGACGGGCCCATGTTATATTAGAAAATAAAAATGATTGATTCAACATAAAAACACTAGAAATGAGATCCTCTATATCGCAAACACAAAATAAAAATGCTAATGTGACAGTTTTCTCTCATTGGATCAAGTAGAGGTCCTATATATGTGTTTGCAACACAGAGGATCTGATCTCAAAACAGTTAAAAGACTTACCCACATGCGCATGCTGCAGCAGAGACCTGTTCTCAAAACTGAAGATCGTGGTCAAGTTCTTAAAACCGGGCTGTTCTATGACCAGGTTCCAATCACTGTAGTTCTTGAACACATTGAAGTTAGTCACAGTCACCTTCACCCTCCAGTACTCCTTGTAGCTCACCTTGATGTGCCAGTGCACCCTCACAGGGCACATGTGTTGGGTGCACCTCACAATCGGTGAGATCTCGTTCTCCTTCTCGTTTGCTTGTCGTATATAAGGCGGTTGTTCGTCGGCCCTACCGAAACATGTCGATCAGAAAGTCTAAAGTAACATTTGAAAATATGTTTAGACAACTTTTTTGAAAATTTTGCTTTTACAGAAATCATATATGATGTAAAACTTATTTCAAACGCTCCTAGGGATTACAACTTTTGAAGGAAACGAAAAACAACTTTTAATTATGTAAACACTTACTGAATGCATCTTTTGGATGATGGATTGCTCTGACATGCACAACTGCATTTGGGGCAGTAGGAGATGTCACTGTCGTAGAAGGCGGAGAGGGAGACGCAGCACGTCGGCGACAATGAGAACTTCATCTGGGAGTATGTGCATTTCACTGTCCATGTCTCTGTTCATGAATTGCCACTAAATTAACCGTGTTTGAAAATGCGTTTGAAAAGTATGATTTTATATAAAGTAGTTTAATAAACTTGATTCTTGATAATCTCACTTTCTTTACTTTTTTTGAAAAAGCTCACTTTCTTTCTTCTTTTTTTTTAAATCTCACTTTCTTTGCTCTTTTAAAAAATACTTTTGTACTAAAAATTAAATTAAAGTTTTTAATTAAGCTTGTTTTGTGGAGCAATTTGGAAACACATTTTTGTTTTTAGTTTTCTTGAAAAAATAGAATCTCGTCCAAACAAAATACATAGTTTGTATTGATTTGTTTAGATGATGTATGATAGCCTTGTTATAGTATGATTTGTGTATGCATGTAACATATTTTTTTAAGGAACCGATTGCAACGTATGGTTGTGTTTGGAAATCAGTTTCATGAAAAGCTATTGTACAACTGAAAGTTGTTTTTGGTTTTTGTCCAAAAATTGAGATTGTCAAAACGTTTGAAAAGCTTTTTTTATTACATATGATTTATGCAAAAACAGGATCTCTAAAAATCGTCCAAATTCATTTCAAATTCTACCTAATACACGAATGTATTATTGCATTGTCTTTTTGTGAGCTCATGATTATAAATTATTTTCATATATAAACACAGATTATCTTCTTTTCTCACCAAATAACATGGGAGAGGGAAGATAGAGTCTGTGATTACATGTGAACAACCTCTTACACATCTAGACATGTCGATAACCATGAGTTGCATAAACAAAACAAACTTCCACTTACGCAAACTCTGCGTCCAACGACGCCCTCCGTCCTCAGGAAACCTCGTCGGAGTCACATTGAAAGCCCGCCCGCACGAGTACCCTGGAAGTCCAATGCTGTAAGCTTTTGGCATCACAACATCGTTCCCTTTGAAGCGCGCGCTCCCGACACTAATCTGAAACGATGCGATGGATCGGACCGGGTCTTGAGACAAGGAAGACAAGACCCCTCCCCTGCAACAATTGGCGGACTGACGGTTGTAGGGGGCACCCGGCAAAAGATCCACGATCACGGGGTTATTGACACAGGAGTGGGGTGGGACGGCGCCCTTGAAACGCGAACAGTTACCCTGTTCGGTAGCCTCCGCGCCATTCATGGACCAGATCACCTCGTCTGCGGGCCACATCCAGCTCAGCCTCCAGCCCGGCGGGTTCTCAACGTGTCGGTAGAGTTGGTAGTTGTTGATGGACACCGTTGCCTATATGGTGAAAATATATTATGTTAAACAATTTCATATAAGAATATCAATGCCTTCTATGATCCAATGTGTTTTTTTTTTTTTTGTAAATGAAAGTGGTAGATCTGCTACTTCTTTATAAATAAAAGGAATACACACTCAAAAGTAAGAAGTCCATTGGCTAGCAAGCTGACAAGCTAAAGAAAGAAGGGGAAAAAAAGCACACATTTCCATTAAAAGGTTTAATCAAACACATTTTAAGAGCAAAGAAAAATTCTCCTATGCAATCAACAAATCACCCCCTTCACAACCCACACAGAAGCAACCCCAGGCCGAGATGGACTTTGCAGACTCCCAAATACCTGCCGCCGTGCCCAGGGACCTACATCACCTTGCTCCAATGTTATGCATGGTTTTGCTTAGTCAAGACACTCGCCACCAAATGGTATTTCCACTATTGAACAGAAAATCAACACCAAGAAATAAGAATGCATTAACAATGGTTCTTTCACTAATACCAACATGATCAATGTTTGTACCTACTTCAATTTCATCATGGTTTTGTATCTAAAGATTCATACCTATTTGAATTTCAAGTCAAACAATGTTGCCCCATTTCAGACAACATAGTGGTTTGGCAGGTTCTAAAGTTGGGAGCTTTGGACTGACCCTTACGGGTTGAAGGTTTTTCATCACCTTCATCACCCATTCCACTGTAACAATAAAAGAACAAGCTCTCACTACTATTTCCACCAATCACATATCCCATAACAATCACATATTTCATGGTTTTGTGTCTTGCTTCTCTATTTCATTTTTGTTATTGTATTATGCTTCTTCTCTGTTTTATCTCACCCCATTAAGGTATTGTCTATTCAAAATTTTTGAAATAAATTACCACAATTTATCTATAAAAAAATCACATATTCCTTATTAAATTTTTTTACCTTTGATACAAATGAAAAGCATTGTCATTCACCTTCCCTCACCCCTAAATTTGCCCGGCCCTAGGAGAGCCCAAATCCTAATTGTTATTTATAGATATTTTAATAAAAAAATTATTTGGTATGTGCAACATCCTACCAAGGCCGTTTTGTGGGCCATTTGGCTGGGGGCAACGACATGATCTTTGACTTGCATCGGCAGAGGGAATTTAGAATGGGGCAAAGATATTTATCTCGACATGGGGTTGTATGTGTGGTGGAGTGGTGGTGGTAAGAGTGGAGTAACATGCACTGATTATTGCCCCTTAGCTCTTTTTGATGGGTTGGGAGAGATCTTTTTTGATGACTTGATTAGATCTCCTAATCAAATCACCCTTGGTGCCTCCCCTCCTCTTTCCCCCTCTATATCATTTCTTGCTTTTTTCTGTCTTTTTACTTTCCTCTCCGGAACTTTAATTATTTTCTTAATAAAAAAAGTGACAGATCCACCAATTTTATTTTTCAAAAAAAAAATTCTGCCAAGGCTTTCTATTTTATAGTTAAATAATAAATTCATTTTTTCAGAGGAGTATGCCAAAGTACATGACCCTTTAACATGAGATATAAAATTTAGAGTCTTGTATCTTTTTTCTACATTGTGGGAAGAAATGAACTTTCTATAACATATAAGGAGTAATTTTATCTTTAGTACTTCAAAAGCTATTGATTCTTTTATCATCAACAAAAGTCTTATATCTTATCTACAAATTACAAAAATAAAAATATCAAATCAAAAGCACATTGTACTTCGGATTTATTTGTTACTGTCAAGGATCATCGGCATCAACACAAATTAACATAAACTAAACATTGAAATTACATAAATCACTCAATTCTTGCTTCAAAATCAAAATACCATTAGATGGGCACAAAAAGGGTTTGTCATATAAAACACCAATAAGGTTCTTAAGATTCAAAAACAAAGTAATTTACACTACACTCAAATGGGTATCACAGAAAATTCACAGAAACAACAAATTTGACCACAAAATCGTAGGATGGAAAAAAAAAAAAACACACACACACACACACATTAAACCAGCTAAAGTTCCAATCTTTTTCCAAGATTAAAGATACCCAACTAAAAACTTTTTCCATGATCATCAAAACAGAAATTAGGGATTTTGGTTTCATTTTTTTAGGCTCTGCACGTGTACATGTATTGGGACCGGTAAAAACAGATGGAGATAGTTTTCTCAACTTAACCGTGAAATCAACCACATAGGACTCTCCAATATCAAAAAACTAAAAAAAAAGAGTAAAAAAAATATAAGGAGTCCTATAAAATATCTTTGGACCAATTTTACAAAATTTTGATTCTCTATGATTGAAAATGAGTCTAGTGAAAAAGCCTTTTGGAGATGCTGCATTCACGACTATCATCTTTGTCGCCAACCATGATTTCTTTAATTCTCAGAAGCCAACAAAGAAAAGGGAATTTAAATCACCATCAACCATTTTTTTCAATAATCATAAATACATTTTTTTTTCATAAAACAAAAATTAAAAAAAAATTGAGAGAGAGAGAGATACATACAATATATCCATCACCCTGCCATTGCATGATGTCCCATCGGACAGTGATACTCCCCTTGGGATCCTTGTTATCCGCACCATCTACCAAAAAGTAAAATAAAACAATCATCAATTTTAATTAAAAATCTAGATCAAAATATGTATAAAAAAATAATAAAGAAATAAAAGAGGAGGGACAGACATGCAAGGAAGAAAATGAAGGGTAAGAACAGTGTGCCTGTCCAAGAAGAAACCATGGTTTTTATGTTTCCTCTTTATTTTATTTTTTTTATTTTGGAGAGAAAAGATTTTATTTTGATATCTCTCTATTAAGTGGGGATTATTGAGAACAAGATAAGTATCCCCAATGAATTGGGTTACCAAATGAAATGCCTTGAGAAAATGAAAGGGCGGAGAGAGTGAGAAAAATGTGAGTCACAGTGAGCATGGTCAATGTGAGCTGTTATCATTTAATTAATGTTTATATTTGACACTTGTTTTTAATATCGGGTCCATATTCTTCTGAGGGAATATAAATTGAACCATATTTGGGTTGAAGTGCACATGTTTTGTTCAAAATAATTCACAATTATGGAGGTTGTTAAACACAGTCCCCATTTGCAGAATTTATTTATTTTATTTTTTAACATTTATTAAAAATGTATATGTTTAATTCAAAATAGAGATATACACACTTTTTTTTTTGTAAGCATATATATTAAACAAAGTTTACTATTTTTATAAAATTAAAATTGTTTCGTAGGACTGCATTCGTTGTTGTATGCCTGTACCTAACATTATATTTCACAATATTTGTTACTCAGTTTAGAGAAGAAAAAGATGAGGCAGTTTCTGCAGAGAATATATATCGGAATATGATTTAAAATTGTTTTTTTTTTTTAATTCAAACCCATGGACTTATTGACCATAGATTTTTTTTTTCTTTAAAAAAAAAACAAATTGCTACGTTAAAACTCAATTGATGTACACATGGACGTTATACTCAGACCAAGGAAGTATTTTTTTATTAAAAAAATAGGATTTTTTAGTTTTCATTCAATCGTAAACATACCTATTTAGGATCGATCATTCACTTTTTCATATTTTGATTTTAGTCCCTAGATTTAAAGGATATGTTCTTTTTTAGTCCCTGGGAGTAGGGGTGGTAAACGAGCCAAACGAGCCGAGTCGAGCTTACGAGTCTCAACGAGCCTAGCATTCTTCTTCATTTTAGAGTTTTTAAGGATTGAAAACAAATTTTAGCCTAAAAAAACCAAGTTCATGAGCCTAAACGAGCATAACTTTGTATTAATTTAATGTTCTGATTCTATAAAAGAGTTTAGTTAAGCTTCAACTAAGTTTTTATAACACAAACGAGTTGAGTTTGAACACAAAATGAAGCTCGATCCAGTTCCCGAGCTTTAAAAAAACGAGCTCAAACCGAGCCAAGCCCGAGCGGCTTGGTTCGTTTACCAGCCCTACCTTGAGGGATTAAAAAGAAAAAAAATTAATTCACAGATAGGTCCCTCTCAGGGACTAAAAAAGAACATATCATTTAAATCTGTGAACTAAAATCAAAATATGAAGAATTGAGGGATCAATCACTAAATCATATGATTTATGGAGACTAAAAATAAAAAATCCTAAAAAATAATATATATATATATATATATATATATATATATATATATATATATATATATATATATATATATATATATATATATATATACACACACACACTTTCTTAATTAAATACATATGTTTTAAATTTTTTATAATAGAATACTACTTCAATCTACGTGTAAAAGCACGGGTATAACATACATTAATAATATATTTTATAGATATTTTATATTTTTGTAAATACATGTAAATATATTGTAAAATATATAAAACGTTTTGGGGGCTATTTTTTATAGAAATTTCTATTTGAGATGAGGTCTAGTGGACTAAAACTTATCACGGTCCCATATGGCATATCACATGCTTTTAACACGTTAAATTGTATCATATAAGTTAGGTATGTGATGTTCGATCTCTTATTATGAATTACCACTTAACTCTTTAAATATTATTAATTCTCAAACATTTATTTGAATTCCATTTTTTTCCCTTCATGTGTTTACTCTCTTTCTTCCCACCCTCAACGATCCATAACTTAATTATACTACATTCAAAATAAACCAAATGAACAAAACATCTTTAGGAAAATATATAATCCCTCATCCAACTTACAGTTCTTCCATTATGATACTTATAATTCTTCCATTATGATATTATGATGACCTTATGATACTCCAATTCTTTCAATAGCCATAGTTCATAATGACACTCAGAATTTATCATAATAAGAACAACTGAAAAACATTTTAATAAGAAAAAATAAGAACATTCACTAAACTTGATTAGAATGATCAAAATTATTTACTAAATAATAAAAAAAAAGCAATTTACTCTTGTTTATATATACATCATGAAGGTAAAGAACTATTGGACGCGCAAATATAAGATAAAAAATTTGATTATGAAAATAATTAACCTTAAACAAAAATATTAAAAATAAAACACTGAAAATAAATTATAAGGGTTTTTTCTTTTATCTTGATGATTTCATATTAGAGAGAGATCGTCTGTCTCCACGAATGCATCGATCACCTTACATAAGATAATAAAAATTATAATGAAATAAAGGATTAAAACACTTTGTTATGATAAACCTAACACAAAAATTCATTTAAAAATGAAACATCTAACAAGAGCTCAGATAAAAATATCAAAAAATATTATAAACAAAATGCGCAAAAGATTCTACATAAGTGATCAAATTTTTTTTACCTCAGTTTCATATTGATGAAATGATGAATGCATTAAACACCTCACCTGAAATAAAAAAAATTAAATGAAACATATATAATTAAAGAAAAATATTCAGGTGTTAATGAAATTAAAAATTAGGAAGAAAAAAAATAAAAGAGGAGAACATTCTATGAATGAATGCATCAAACAGCTCATCTGAAATTAAAAAAAAAATACAGTGAAATGAAATATAATTAAGGAAACATATGTAAATAGTTGGATTAACAAAATTAAAAATTTAAGAAGAAAAAATAAAAAGAGAAGAGATCATTCTATGAATCTTTAAACCGCTAATTCATTCAATATATATGAATATATATGGGATCTACACATTTAGTTTCTATCACATAATATTATAATCTTAAGAATAATTAATAACTCATATAATCTCAAACAATGTGCATTAAAATTACATAAAATATAAGGGTAAAAACAAAAATAAAAATTTGAATCAAATTTAATTTAAATAAATAATAAGATGAAAGGAATATATTAAAATCAATTGATGCAAGCCCCTTCAACTGCTTCGATGGTGAAGGATGGCGGTGGAGATTCCATAGATTAGAGGATTAGAAGCCTAGATCATTCAATTAAATTATGTTAAAATATAATTTCGCATATGGTATAATATTGGTTTGGAAGAGAAGGAAATATTAACAAAAGCCTAATCACAAAAGCAATTCACAATATAAAATAAAAGGGCTTTGATACACTCACCTTTTTTAATCTGACTTTTTATTCTAGTTTATGATATCTCCAACAATGTAACAAGAATTATATTAATTCCAAAAACCATTACAAATGAAATGGACAAAGATAAACATTAAGAAACCCAATTTTAACACAAAAAACCAAACTTCACAAAAAAAAAAAAAAAAACATTGAAATTGAGTAGAAAAAATTCTGAACTGCTCTCTCTCTAATCAGTTTTCTTTTGGGTTTTCATGGGACACTTATTTTCTGGATAGATTTTAGGTAATTGAATATATGTTAATCTCTATCCATATAATTTCGGCAATCCCTATCTATATATGTTATAAGGTTAATAAATACATAGAATATTTTTCCATTGGCACGCTTATCTAATAATCATAAAAAAAAATTCTTCAAAGGTGATAAATATTTTTGTTTGGGAATATAAAATTCGACATATAATATAATTTTGAGCATTGAAAAATAATATATAATTATCTTATATTATAATAAAATAATGTAGTAATTTTTATATAATTCAATTGCAATAGATTTAGCAGATGTCTTTAATTTCGAATTATTAAATTTCAATATATTGATATGATTTATTTAAATTTGATTAGAAAATCATGAAACATATTTATGTTTATCCAAATTTGATTTGAAATCTTAAATTTTGAATAAATAAGATATAAGTAATTACTAATTTTATGAGAGGTAAATAGGGAAATGAAAAGGTTGAGTCACAATTCTTAGATATATATATTGGATTGAGTGAATTTATATACTACATTAGTCAGCACAAGCGTTTTTGGGCCCAAGGAAAATGTTTTGAGTGAAAACGTTTGGAACAGATGGGGCTGAGAGAAGCAATTGTGATCTGGGATTGAGAATATGACTTAAAAATAAATAAAAACACAAACTCTATTTGGATGGAATATCGGTTCATACATAAATTTTAAGAAAATAAAAACACGAAGAGTATCGGTTTCTGCATTAATTTTTTTAATTTTTTTAAGAAAATAAAAACACGAAAATAAAAACATTTTCGATATAATTTTTTTAACATTTCTAAAATCTTCCAAAAAAAAAATTTATTTTGAAAAATGGACCGACTTTTCATAATACAAATATTTGAACCACACATCCAAACATCCAAACACTGTACCATCACTATCATGGACACTGTACCATCACTATCATGGCGTTATGTCTCCGGCCCCAATTTCAATTTAATATGATTCATAAAAAATTAATGAGATATATGTTTCTATTAACGAGATATATGTTTCAATAGAAATTTTTTACATTTTTTATAAATGCATCCATGCAATTCATTGGAGCATATGCTTCATATTTTATAAAAACTTGCACCTTGTTATATTAGGTATACTACTTTTAACAAATTCAAAACACACGTAAACTGAAATAAGAACTGAAAATAGAGCTGTACGTAACACTATCCTTTTAAAATCCACCAACTTCCCCATCGGCCACCACACTTTCAAGTTTCAATTGTGGCTTGTGTTGGAAACCCTGAAAAATCCAAACAGTTTTTCCCCACGTTCTATCCATCACTCTTGGGCCGCAAGTTGGGAAACGCGGGAAAACTGGCAGAAAACCATATACGACAAGGGTTTGCAGGGTTATCCTGAAAAAAGCCGTTTGTGTGTGCGGTCACATCCGCCAGCGTCCACCGACGCCACCGCTGATAAAACGCAATGCCAAACACTGCCTTAACAAATTAGCTGGACAAGATCTGTTGCTATCTATCACTCTCTAATAGCATAAAGTGAGTTTTGCACTGAAAAAAAGTAGAATGCTTGGATGCTTGTGGGCAAGTTCTGCAGTTCCTATTTACCTCTCCTTGTAATAGCTAGATGGAGGCTGGGAATATGTTTATCCTTGATCAACTATTCATACAAAAATAAAAAATAAAAAAGAGATAAGGATCATAAGTCTGTGTGCATGTTCTCTAGTGCCACATCTAATGCCTGAATCTCATATAGGAAACCTGAGTTATGAGAGCAAAAAGAGACCACAGAATCTATATTGACTCCCAAAAAGCATTCTATTAAGGCATCATCATAACTGATTCATCCAAAGGCTGTATGATGGCTTCTTCTATGTAATTCTAAATAGCAAAATGTTCAACCTTGACATAAATTGCATCACACTGAAGATGCCACTTTTTCAGATTTTTTTTTTTAATAGAAGAAGAAGAAGAAGAAAAAAGCCAGCTCATACAAAGATCAGGATAGACTGTCAGAGCTACTTCTCAGATATTAAGCATATTTCGTTGTAACAACTGTGATGTTTATTGTCCTCCAAAATCCAAATCATACAACTTTAATGTATCAGTCATATATGCGATGCAAATAAATTTGAAACATTTATCTTGTATCTACTTCTCTACTTGGACATCCAGTTGACAATCATGCCAGATAGAATGATCGTGACCCATGTGCCCATTGTGTGTAGTTTTAATTTATGTAAGAGCTGGAGAGGGAAACCGCGTTGATTAGAGGATGTGGGTCAGTTTACATGGAAAATAATAGAATATTTATAGGAGTAGGGCCTGCTAATTTAAAAATTAATTCACTCCATAGAGAAATTAATTCACAGAGTAGAAGCATCATCACCAAATCAAAACTTGATATATATACATTCAAGGGATTCGATGGCATTTGATAGATTGATAAATAAAGGACAGAATTTTTTACAATTCCTTGGTTGTTTTGCTATTTTCTTGGGGAAAAAAAGTTGTACTGAGCCAGGCGAACTCCTCATATGTAGAGAGAAATCAAGGCCCTATCTCCATATGAATAAACAAAAATAGGAGATGAAGAATATCTTATCAAACACAAAATAACGTAAGGCAGCTAGCATTAAACTGACCACATGTACACATCACAACGCCCTAGCCCACATCTGGCATTCTTTTACCATTTGTTTACACACCCATCCCATTCACCTTATTTCAGCAGCAAAGTCAAGACAAAGTATCTTGCATATTGCATTTATGGATGGATTGTGTAGCTTGAAATATCTAAGCCACATGAGTTTATACTAAGGGATGAGACTTCAGAAACATGGTCCCCAAATGGCAATGGAAATTCCACCTTCCCATTACTTTTAATAATTTCTTCTTTTATAACCATCCATAGCTGGGATTAGTTTCAGCTACGCTTCAGACTATGATCACATGAATTCAGACCTGAAATTTTCTCTGTGCATCTTTTTCATTTCTCTATATTACATTCATAGTTGTCTAGATGGCCAAGTGAGCCTAGGGTGGCCATGTGCCTAACCGCCTAGGTGACGCTTAATTACACATGCATGTTATAAGATGATGATAATTCTCTAAATATCCATGCTTTGTTTTTTTTGTTTTTTTTAACAAGTGAAACTAAAATGAGAATGTTATATATATAAATGAAAAGTATAAGGTTAGAATGCAAAGTGGGTTGGGGGAAGGCGAAACAAAGCTCCCATCAAGCTACTACTTCTGCATAATGTTACTTCTGCTATTTGTGGTGCCTTGTTGGACTAGTAAAAAAATGAGAAAATCACCCTATTGAAAATACTATATTTTTTAAATGAATATTCTGACTTTCTTTGTCAAAAGTCAATGAATGATATACTGAAAAAGTGTTTTTAATTAGATTAAATTTTACGTCAAATATATACATGTTATTTTAATTATTTCTAGCTATTTATTTGTTTCAATCAAAGAAGTTCACAATAAATGATCCATGTTCATTAAGCGAGTGGCCTCAATGCCTAGGTGGGACAGGCATGCCTAGACGCTACTGAGAACTGACTAGGCAGACAAACACAGGCGCATATGGATCGCCTAGTCGCCCAAGTGAGGCATCACTGAGACAACTATGATTACATAATATTTCCTTTTTCCATTAAGTTTTACCTTATTACAGTGTTTAATTTTCATATTCCTTTATTTCATAGCAAGATGTGAAGAACTATACTAAACAAAAAGGATAATGATAAAAGATATAATTGAATAAACATTCTTTATATGATATTCAAAAACTGTATTGAACAAAACTTACTACAGTGACACCGTCCTCCTGTAAAGAACCTCATCTTCACTCTCATCATCCTCATCCCCTGACACATCATCACTGCCTGGCATCTCCAATTTCCCACCCATAACAAAGGCCGGGCCCTCCATCTCCGTCTCAATGAGATCCGCCTGCAACCTTTCCTCGAACCTCTTGTCACTACAATTAACGAACCACCCCAAGCTACACCGAATCCCCTTCTCCGCCAGCCTCCGATACCGAGGCTTAATTCTCCTCTCCAAACTATAAGTGAAGTACTCCGGAAACCCCACAAGCTCCTTCATCGGCCACCCCATCTCGCTCTTGAAGAAATAGAAGCCCTCCTTCAAGAACTCCTCCCGTATCAACATCAACTGCGGGCACCTCACTACCATCTTCGCCACATCCTCATCGGGGAGCCCCCGCTCCCTCAGAAACTCAACAGGCCTCATAATCAGACCCTGATTGAGGCTAACAATCTGAGGCAACCTCTCCACCACGCGCGCGAACCCATCCGGGTCAATCTTGAGCTTCAAATTAAAGAAATACTGCTGAGACGACAACTTGGGCATCAAAGGCAACCCAAGTATCGGCGGGTACTGCGCGATGACCGATGCGAGAGACTCCCTTCGCACACCAAAGCTCACCAGCGCCTCCACATTCGGCTTCACCACCCCTTCCAAATCGTACCCAAGAACGTTCGGCCGCTTCTCAAGCAGTCTCACGAGCACCTTCTTGGGCAATCCCAGAGACACCAAGTAATCGACGAGAGGCTTGATCACAGTCCCGACACGCATTCCGAGGAAAAACGGGAACTGGGTCACCATCGGTCCGATGTCCCTCGGGCTGACACCGATGCTCACCAAGTACCCGACCGAAGTGCTCATCGTCCCTTCAAGCTTGAACCCGAAGAGCTCCGGGTACCTCTGGAGCACGAAAGGCACGTCATTTCTCTCGACGTCGATCCCGCGAAGGAACTTGACCACGGGCGCCAATTCGACGATGACGCTCATGTGGAGGATCTGTGGGTAGCTCTTGACGAAGGCGCCGAGGTCCGAGCGATGGAAGCCGAGCTTCTCAAGGTAACCGAGGACGGGGATGATGTTCTTGCGGACGCTGCAGGCGAGCATGAGAGGGTAGGCGTTGATGTCGTCGACGGTGAGGCCGAGCTTCTGGAGGAACTCGAAGCGCTCGCGCATGACGTCGACGGTGCTGGGGAGCTCCAGGTGTTCGAGCTCGTCGGGGACGACGCCGAGGGTCTTGAGGTAGTCGGAGATGACGACGCGGGAGACGAGCTGCTCCTTGCGGCCGTGGATCGCGCCCCAGGTGACCGTCGGCATCTCGTACTCCGGGGGGAGGGGTTTGGGGGGATGGACGGTGGAGAAGGGGCGGAGGAGGGTTGGGGGGGAGGGTTTTGGGGGATTGGACGGTCGGATTGGGGGGATTGGAGGAGGGGTTGTGAAGTGGGTGGGGATTGGGGGTTTTCGGCGGAAGAGGAGCTTCATTGGAAGCCTGAGATGGTGGTGGTGAAGGAAATAGTGGAAGAAAAGAGTGATTTTTAATTAGGGTTTTGGGTTTTTATTTTTGGAGAAACGCAAAGAGTGCCCTGCTCTGGGTTCCTCGCGCACCAGAGCCCATCATATACATACCCATCAGATATATACCAGCAATATTAAACTACACAGCATATGAATTGAACTGCATAAAAATTTGATTCATAAATTGTATAGTTTGATTTCGTAGACTTTATACAGTTATTGATAGTATCTAATTTTGACTGAATCCAGATCCGTCTAGTCTCCAGTGGGTGCGGCGGTGTATCTAGTTAAGTGAATCAGTACTGATATATTAATTTTCTTTCTTGGGCTTTTTTTCTTTTTCTTGGGTGGTGTTGTCACATAGTAAATGTCACACTCAGTTATGTTTTCTATCTTAAATGTAGTCAATCCATTTTTTATTTTCTTAAAAAATTATATATATCAACTAATAAGATATATATTGTTATAAAAGATAAAGTATACACTCCAATGAATTGAATAATAACATTTATACAAAATGTGAAAAAATTTCAATGATGTAAATATCTTGTTATAGTGAGTGAAGAGAACTAATGAAATATATAGGAGTGGATTTGGAATGTAAAAAAGATTGAGTATAATAACGCTCCTTGTCATATACAGTCATATAATTGTCCAACAAGATTTATATATATTATTAAAATAAAGTATGTAGTTGTTATAAAACAGGATATAAATTGTATAAATGAAATACAAATAAAATAAATGCACAAAGTGAGTGGACAAAAGAAGGAGAGAGAGAGAGAGAGAGAGTCTTATTTTTTAAATAAATGACAAAACCCCTCTATCTATAGACTCCATTACTAACTTGATGTTAAGGACTATCTGGATCTAGAAATTCATTTCGTACAATTGAACCTTTTCAAACTGTTTCTTTTTAAGAACCAAAAAGATTTGTGTCAAAATACTGGATGCCAAGAAGAACAAAAGACCTTGGACACGTAATGGATCTTGAAGTATTTTTTCTGCATCGCCCTGCTCGAATCTGCATGGACGAATCATAAGCCCTTATTTGGATGGGAGTTACAATACGCAAAATATCATTTAAAAATATTACTCGTAATGATAAGGTCAAAAGACCAGTTACAAATTTGTTGCATTCCAATGTCAGACACTCATTTCTTGAATGTTAACATCAGCAAAGTTTAGTAAGTAGATCAACAAGATTGTCTATTGATTGGATTTGTCGAACGCCAATCTTCCATCTCTATTGGAGCTCATGTGTGAAAGTACTTTTGGTTAAATATGTTTAATTTTATCCCTTGGTGTAACCTCCGTTTATTTAGGCAGTACAAACAACATTGTCTTCATATACACTTGTTGAGACATCTAGAATGAGAGATACCTCGCATGCGAGATGAATATGATGAGTTAAACATCTTTTTTTTTGTCTTAACAATACACATGCACAACTTGTTTCATGGAGTGCAATGTATACATCAAAGTTTGTTTAGCAGATCGCTAAGAGATTGTTGTACAACCAACCTTGTGAGGATTTGAAAGATATTTTGAATCTGCATATCCTTTGAATTTGGAACCATTGGTGGAATCTTTTGAGTACAATAAGATTGTATGTGTCACACAAAGTTAATGAAGAATATGCATCACGCCATCTAGTTCTTTTGAATTGGTGTAGAGCTTTTCAATTGAGTCCAATTTTACTTAATATCATTTGTTATGGTCAATTATATATATGCATACATTCATCCACTGAATGTGGTTCTGAATCATCATCTATAATTATTTCAAGGGCAAATTATTCAAATGCCCCTTGACCGATACTCACTCTTACTCATGACCCACTTTATCCAGAATAATTGCCAAGGCGCGTGCTCGACCACACAAGAGGATTGGCAGGATCTCGCGTGGCCTATCTGAAATGGCGCCACGTGACTACATGAGGAATTCGATAACAAATCATCTAGCGTAGCACATCCCGAATAATCTTCTCTAACGCAGAATATCTCGTTGAATCAACAGGGGCGGCTATGCTTAACTTGTCTTCTTCCTCCATAAAAAGAAAGACTCTCGAATAATACAAGATATCTCACTCATTCTCCATTAACATAGATTCTCTCACAAAAACCATAGAATCTTTACCGACTTGAGTAACAGAAGCCCCTTGGCCGGCGTCATACCAGTGTCCTGAGGTTTTTGAGTGTAGGTTCGACTCTTGTGTAGTTAGTTCACCACTCGTTAGAAGAGCTCTACCTCATTTGCATTATTTAAGAGGATTCACACCACCTCAATTTCACTAATATAGTTAGATTCACTCACAAATTCTGAAAATCATGATCAGAATAATCAAACTAAGCTATAAGCATAAAAACCATTTATACAAAAAGATGTCATGTTTCTCAAGATATATACATATGTAAACCCCACATTATGTAATATTTTGAGGAGCTCGTCAGCATATTTATTCCAATCAACACATTCAGAACATATGATGTTCGAATATGGTTACAAGAGGGGTGTGTGTCTATGTTAGAGTGAGTGAGAGAGAGAGAGAGAGAGAGAGAGGTAACTCAGCATGATGTCCACATTACGTAATATGTATACAATTGGTATTTAAATTAAATTACATCATCATATTAGTAAAATAATGATATATGATAATGTCAAAAAATCATATTGAAAAATTCTTTTTGTCAAAGTGTGATTCTATTAAGTCTTATTTTTACAATAAGCATGGTCAAATTTTATTTATATTTTTGTGCTTCCGTTAGTTTGGATATATATAAGCAAGTGGATGAAGGAATAAAATCTAATATGAAAAATCATATTAGTTTTGTATTCATAATTTGCAATAGTTATGTTGAGGCATGTATAGTATATTCTAATTAACTATTGAAAACAATAACTATAACATAAAAAATAAAAAATGATCAAAATCAATCAAAATAATCATCTACTTTTTTTTTCTATATCTATATAATTATTTTATGTATAGAGATTAACTATTGAAAACAATAACTATAACATAAAAAATAATTAATTATTAAAATCAATCAAAATAATCATCTACATTTTCTTTCTATATCTATATAATTATTTTATGTATAGAGATTAACTATTAAAAACAATAACTATAACATAAAAAATAATTAATTATCAAAATCAATAAAAAATAATCATCTACATTTTTTTTCTATATCTATATAATTATTTTATGTATAGAGATTAACTATTGAAAACAATAACTATAACATAAAAAATAAACATTTATCAATATAATTTAACTTATATAATATAATATATTTTATACTTCCAACAACCTGGATCCGTGGCGCAATGGTAGCGCGTCTGACTCCAGATCAGAAGGTTGCGTGTTCGATTCACGTCGGGTTCAATTCCCCAATTCACTCAATTTTTTTTTAAAATTTTTTTTCGCCAATCTAATGAACGACGAACGGCCGAAAACCTATATATCTGACGGCCAATATTCCTTGATCCATCGAATAAACGTCCAAGAACTTTTACATATTATCATTCCCAAAATATCCCCAAATCCCATCTCCTTCAGAGCCTCTTCGCGAACCAAAAAAAATCATCTCCTTCAGAGCCTCTTCGCGAACCAAAAAAAAATATATCCAATCCTTCCCAGAATGCCCCCGACCGTCCTCTCCCTCGGAAAACCCCTCCTCCCTCCCCAACAACCGACCCTCCCCTCCAGACCCAACGATCCCGCCCGGAGAGTCTCCACCCGGCCGAGGAAGGGTCGGAGGTCGTCGTCGGACGAGTCCGAGTCAGGCACGCTCGTGCGTCTCCTCCTGAGGAAGTCTTCCGACGAGAAGCAGACGCTCTCCTCGACTCTCAACAAGTACGTGAAGGTCGTCCGGACGGATCACTGTTTCCTCCTCTTCGAGGAGCTAGGCAGGAGGGACAACTGGCTTCAGTGTCTCGAGGTGGGCATGTTTATCTGCTTTTGATGTCTTTCTTCTTAACGGGTTTTGATTTGTTTGTAATTTGGGTTGCTAGTGGGGGAAGGCTCTTGAATTGGGTGAATTCAGTTTTGTATTTTGGGTCACTGGGTGTGTGATTGTCTGCTTGTGATGCTGATTTTGAGCTGTGTTTATGTACCGGCTTCGTTTGGAACCAATTTTGATAAACAAAATCTGAAACCAAAAGCTAAAGTTAAAAGAAAAGGTTTGGAACAAATTAATGAATATCTGAAAACTTATTTTGTAGAAGCAGAATCAGGGCCATTGTGGGTGTAATGTTGGGTATCAAGTGGGAATGTTGAGAACATCACCAAGCATGTGTAGGTTTAATTTTTTGTTTTTTGATATGATGGTCTGGTTGGTTCTTTTTATTGATAACTTCTGATATAGTTGAATTAGAGTACTGAAAATGGATGCAATTTTATGTATCTTGGTAGTATTTATGCTTATGAATTCAGGTCATTGTATGCATGCCTCAGTGACTTGTTCTAGTATCTTGGTGTCCTATTCAGGTGACATCTACCATATGTTGCCTCAGGTGTTCAGATGGATGCAGAAACAACGTTGGTATATCGCTGATAATGGTGTGTATTCCAAGTTGATATCGGTGATGGGAAAGAAAGGGCAGACGAGGATGGCAATGTGGTTGTTCTCTGAGATGCGGAATAGTGGGTGTCGGCCTGATACATCCGTGTATAATGCGCTAATCATGGCCCATCTTCACTCTAAAGATAAAGTCAAGGCTTTGGCGAAAGCTTTCGGATACTTTGAGAAGATGAAAGGGATGGAGAGGTGCAAGCCGAGTATTGTGACTTACAATATCCTCCTGAGGGCATCTGCTCAGGCAGGAGATGTGAACAAAGTCGATACCTTGTTTCAAGATCTTGAGACAAGCATTGTATCACCTGATGTTTATACTTACAATGGTGTCATGGATGCGTATGGGAAAAATGGGATGCTCAAGGAAATGGAGGGTGTTCTTTTAAAGATGAAAAGCAACAAGTGTAAACCGGACATAATCACATTTAATCTACTAATCGATGCATATGGGAAGCGACAGGCATTTGATAAAATGGAGCAGGTGTTTAAGAGCTTGCTGCACTCAAAGGAGAAGCCTTCGGTTCCCACTTTCAATTCGATGATAACAAACTATGGGAAAGCTAGACTTAGAGACAAGGCCGAGTCTGTTTTTCAAAAGATGACCGATTTAGGTTGTAAACCCACTCTTATCACCTATGAGAGTCTAATTACGACTTACGGATATTGTGACTGTGTTTCAAGAGCAAGGGAAATTTTTGATGAGTTGATAGCTTCTGAGAATGAGGTACAGGTGTCCACTCTAAATGCCATGCTTGATGTATACTGTATGAATGGTTTGCCAATGGAGGCCGATTTGCTTTTGGATTTTGCATCTCGAAATGGTTTGGCGCCCAATGCTTCAACTTATAAGTTTCTCTACAAGGCTTACACGAAAGCAAACGCAAAGGAGCTTCTAGAGAAGCTGTTGAAGCGTATGGATCAAGATGGTATTGTTCCAAATAAGAAGTTTTTTCTTGAGGCTTTAGGAGCATTTGGTTCTTCTCAAACAAGATCAGAGTCCAGAAATGGAAGCAGAGCGAATGCTTTAGTCACTCAGCAGAGTGACACAAAGACATAACTGGAACTCGTTATGTGGGTTACTTCTGGTCTCTTTTTCATTTCAAATCTAAATAATGACTATTTTTAACCTTGTTAATTGTTCTTTATTCTTTTCCATTTGTTTGGAAGGAAATTTGTTACAAGGCGTATGGAAAAGTCTATGTACCAGGGAAAAACAATGAACTGCTCTATCTGCCATATAACTTGACATGATCTGACAATATGTTTGTTTTATTAATGAATCATGAGTTCTATTTATATCCTTTGCTTTTGTTCGTAAATGCCTTGCTCTGTTGTGATGCAAAACTTGATATTGCATTTCTAGCATACTTGTTTGAGTAAATTAGGATCTTATTCTTTTTATAGTGTGATTTGATATTCTTAGCTTACTTCACTCAACCTTATAGATATTTTGATATCCTAATTGGTTTAGGAAAAAATGAAACATGTTATAATTAGCTCATAGCCTCCCTTTTAAATAAAAAAAAGCTACATCTTTTTGTGTCTTTTGAGTTCATCTCTCAACGAGTGCATAAAATGTTGAATTCTGTTTTTTTTTTCCAACAAATACGCCTTTTCTCATCCTACAATTGGACAAAATGACACTGCAGTATATGGACCATTATAAGGTCTTCTTTTTTCTTTTTCTTTTTTGTAACGAAGCCTACAAGGGGCACATAACACGGAGCAAGGCCCATAGCCCAACAGGGAGAATTACTCCCCACAAGAGGGGGTTTACCTGGATTGAACCCAGGTCATCCGCATGGAGCGGGTGCAACTCAACCACCTCGCCAGTGAGGGGTGGTGCTATTATGAGTTTTTAAGGGTGCTAATATCCTCACTCATTCCTGCAGTCCCCACCTTCCCTTAACCTAGTGATGGTTAATAAAATGCATAAAGGTATGCATTCAATTCATACAAGTATATGCTTTTTCTTGTAATGATATGTATTTCATTAGATAACTATATAATTTCAAAACATGTTGGGGACTGCAAAAGTGACGGCAAGATTGATTGTCCCTCACATTTTCTGGCAGTTAATAATCCTATTCAGTTAAAATTTTGTTTGTGTGTGTTTCTTTTCTTTTCCATGGATCTGGATAGTTGCTATGCTTAACTACAACTCAGGACTCAAAGGAAAGGATCCACATTTGTAGGTTTGACATGAAAGTACAATATTTTTCAATTATTTATTTATTTAATTATTTATTTTTATTTTTTTTGTTCTAATCCATATTGGATCCTTTAAAATCCTTCAAACAGTCGCGCTAGACAAATATTCTTTTGCAAGTAATAGAGTTCATCAGTCAGTTGTATCGATTTTTACTAGATAATATCTCCACAAATCATAATATCTTAACTGCCAACACTGGCAATTTCATTCTGACTTCTTCTTGGTAAAAATGCTTTATTATTTTTCTCAATAAGATTTTTTTTTGGTCTATTGGTGTGGTATATATGATTTTCTATGATACTTTATTTTGTTCCTTGGATATTCATGATTAAATTATATCACAAGCATTCATTTTTTGAGATGGTAATCATAAATTGAACATCCTCTCAACGGTGTGCTTTATACTACAAGCCCTGCAGACTTTTACATTAAGTTCTTGAAATTATTCGTTTAAATTTTAGTGGCATTGTTTATCTTTCTGTTTCAAATATTTGTTACTACTATATGTGATTCACTTTTGTCATCCATTAAATCTGTTCTTCATATTGATATTTATAACTGCTATTCATATTGACAAATATATTTCATATTTTTAGAAACACAGATACGCATAGCACATATATAATTGTACATAAATAGAATCATGAGCCATGCTACCCATGCATTATGCCCACCCCTGCATCACCAGATAAAATTTCTGATAGAATCATGAGAAATTATTGGATTGCTTTGGTCATTATGTGTAAAGATTGTTTTCCTGTAGAATCTAATGAATGTTAATTTATCATCAGTTCATCACCAAAAGGTTATGGTAGCCTCCAACTTTTTTTTTCACCCTAATTAAGAGCACTTCATTTATTTCTCTTAGAGAGTTGATGGAGATTTGTTGTTACAGAAAATGATACTTGTAGCCCCTTGCAGCTCCTTATGCAGCCCACACGTTTATTTTTTTTTATATCTGAAATGTATACTTAGCTAATGGAGTAAATTTTTTTATATATATAAAAAAATGTACACACTCATACGAAATGAATAGTATGTTCTTACATTTTTTTCATAATTGCCTATCTAGTGAGATGATGCAATATATATATTGTGTTAGGCGATTTCATGCACTGCAATAGTGATGTGGCGACTAGAAGTGGGGCTGATTGTTTTTACAATTCTTTGGAACCATAGAACTATCATTTTTGTGGAAAACTTGCCTTCTTTCACAAAATATGAAGCATCATTTCATTGGGGGTTCTCATCATTTCTCTTTGCTTTCTCTTAAAGTATGATATCAATTGGTAAAATTATTAATTCATGTTGTATGTATCTTGATTGGAAGCTGTAAGGATCCAACTCCAACCACTCTTGGTTCTTCTTTGTTTACCTGTTGTTTCTATTGTAATGCGTGTATGTGGTATAAATAAGTGTTGATACACTCAAGTTTGTTTTGCAACCTCACCTGCGGCCCAGAAATGCTCTCCTAGCCTCTGATCACAGTGTATACTTACTATCGTAATGTATTAAAATCAATTTTTAAAATTTTTGTAAAAAATAATATCTAGTGTATCTTAGTGTATACTTCATTTTTTATATCAGTATGTATGTACTTTAATGAATGTGTACTTTTTCAAAAAAAAAAGAAAATTGGTAAGGGTCGCGGATGGGGTTGCTGCACACAAGGTTGTACGTATCATTTTCCTAAATAAAATGTGTGTAATATGTTAATGTCTCACCATCACTTGAGGAAACTTTACAATATTTCAGCCCAGCTATTTAGTCTTTGGGTTCATTCTACAGCTCTGGATGAATGAAACATTCATATTTGTTTAGGTCCCGTTTGGGTTGATGTTTCCGTGGTGTTCATATTCGTGGACACCGGTCGTTGTCGCGGACACCGGTCGTTGTTGCGAGCAGCCAACCAAACAAGAGAAATGGTGTCGGCGTTTTTCGCTGGTGTTGGCAGTGCATGTGGTTTTTTTCCCTCACCATTTCCAACGCGCCCCATCACGGTGGTGCTGAGCGCACACTCAAACACAACACTGCCTTAGGAACAATTCGCTTTAGTTCATTCTACATCATTATTTTCTTTTGTCTATCTTTACGTCTGTAATAGGTTTAATTTTTCAGGATGAGTTGTGACACTCAGTCTCCATTTGGATCTGCCTTTGTGGAGGCTCGATAATGAGAAAGTCAGTAAATGCAAACTTGGATTCAAAGAGTTTTTTGCATTTAAGTCGTATTTCACACAGCTTATTTACGCTCATTCAAACCATTTTTTTTTTACTTTTCCAAACACGATAAAGCTATGCTTCTGAGAACGCAGGGTTTGAACCCTTGAATTCTCGGTACATGGTGTCCCTGCACATCCAAATAGGCCCTTAAATTCCATATTTCATTGTAGTAAATTTTGTTTTGAACAATTGGGATATGGATCTAAGCCTTTATCTGGATTAACATTTTAGATAGGAAGATAGGAAAATGACATGTCCAGCCTCATTTGCAGCCCACACAGTTTTTTTTTTAATAATACACTCTTCTATATTGTTATATGAAATGACGTATATGCTGATATACACCCGTGTATTTTTTTTTCATTATGAAAAAATGAATTTTTTTTTACTTTATACATCATGATAGAATTCCATATATTCTAATAGCACAGTATATACTACACTATCATAATGTATGGAGATGTAAAACATACTACAAAAAGGATTGAATGTATCGGTGCTCTTTCATATATCACAAATCGTTAGATCCATAGAAAATGTTACACGAGGACATTTTTGCATTCCCAACACGTTTTGATTTTTTTTTATCTTTGTGAAAGTATGATGTACGTACTTTTACAAAGAAAAAAATACATTCTAAAATGAATTAACTTTACCGCAAATTTTACATACCGAGTTATGGGCCCAAGTGAAATTTAGGTTAGGATCCAATCAGCTCCATTAGTCATCAATGTCCAGTGGATCCCATCATCAACCTGCCATTAACGCCAACTAAACCCCAGCGAAATCATATTTTTAGATTATCCTCTTTTATTTCTGTTCTCTGGTTACTCTCCAAACTGTGCAAAATCCCCTTTTTGGGAGGTCCAAATCCAATCCGGTTAGCCCCATCAGTGTCTAATGGGCATTTGACATGTCCCCAACAAAAAGTCACAAAACCCCTCCTAACACCCTAAACCCTAACGTTAACTTGCAGTTATAGTCAAATAAACCCCAAGGAAACTTCTTTTTTTAGATTTCTCTCTTTTGTTTCTTTTATGTGATTTCTCTCCCAACTGTGTAAAATCCTCTTTTTGGGGGGGTCCGGATCTAGTCAAATTGGATCCGGTTAGTCCCATCAATGTCCAATGGGCATTTGACATGTTTCCCCAACAAACAGTCCCATAAAACCCCTCTTAACATCCTAATGTCAACTTGCCGATAATGTCAAAAAAACCCTAGTGAAACCCATTTTTCAGATTTTTCTCTTTTGTTTCTTTTCTCTGGTTTCTTTGTCAACTATGCAAAATACCCATTTTGGGTGGTCCGGATCCTGTCAGGACTAGATTCCATCAATCCCATTAATGTCCAATGGGCACTTAACATGTGTCCCTGACAAGAAGTCTCACAAAACCTGTCACGCCCCAGGGCGGCCGTCCCCAAGACGTGGCAAATATATAAATGATATCAGTAATCCATACACGAGGTCAAATAAATACTCTACAATAGAAAAGGCAATACCCAAGTAACTGACATCAAATATATACAAAAAGCGGAAGCTCAAATGACTAAGTCTGTAATTCAAAGACATATTACAGACTAGAGTACACAATCAACTGTCCTGTGAGAGCCAATATATACAATAACTGACATCAACAGTCTACATACCGTGCGCAAGCACAAGTATAATACATACAATGAAAAGGGAATGCTGATAGCCTCCGACTCGCAAGACATCCAACGCGAACGCGGGTCTCCTACTCGGATGGCGCCAGGGGAGCTCTTCTCTTGGATCCGACTCAGCGTCAATTGGGGAAAAACATAAGCGAGGGGTGAGCTACCAGCTCAGTGAGTGGTCAGAAACCAAACACCAACACCAACATTCGATCCTAAGGCAATCTGCTATCAAGGAAACCATGGGTAGAAACCCAACGGTTAACAAGGTCACACGGCGGTGCAACCATACCTCGCCCTCGCCCTAGCCCCCACAGGGGTGAGCCTAGGGACTTGAAGGACAAAACTTTCTGTTCTACACCGTTCGTCATCCGGTAGCGCTCTCCCGGGCAGCCTCTACCTGGAGCCGGCCACGGTCAGTACACTGTCGACAGCGTCGATGGTACCTACAGGTGGGGGTCCACCCAAGGCGGCTCGTACCTAGGAAGCATCCACACGGATCCGGCGAAGGGGAGAACAATAATTCATGCTCGCAACATCGTCCGGTGGTCCACCCTCGTGTAGCCTCACCTGGTACACTCCCCTGCTCAGTACATCTGCCGAATGCATCGGGAGTACCTACAAGTGGGAGTCCTCTGTCAGGGCAGCTTTCACGTCGGGACCCCGGTATACGACGATATTGGGAGGAACCACTACTTGTTCGCAGCGCGAACCCTATGGAAAGCCAATCACTCAAGCTGGTGGGTCAAGTATCAACTCGAGCCCACAACACTCACACCAACACCCTCACCTCTGAAGGGTGACCTAGGCTCTTGGAAAGAGACTAGATCGTTTCTAAGCCCTTGGTCCACCGGTAGCCCTTTCCCCGGGTAGCCTCTGCCTGACATACTCCCACGATCAGTACACTGTCGACCACAGCGATGGTACCTACAGATGGGAGCCCGGTGCCAGGACAGCGATGGTACGCCGAGAAGTTCCTACACGGATCCAACGAAGGAAAGAACCAAACTACACTCATGAAAATGATCCCCCTTGGATCCGCCATCATCGGTCATCAGACGCCGATCCACTACACCCTCACCCTCACCCCCTCCTCGGGGTAACATAGGCTCTTGGGAGGAATCTAGATTGCTTCTACACCCTTGGTCCACCGGTAGCCCTTATCCCGGGAAGCCCCTACCTGGTATACTCCCATGATCAGCACATCCTCACACATCGGCAGCACCTACGGATGAGAGCCCTCTGTCAGGCCGGCTGTCTCAACCAGGAAGTCCCTACACGGATCCAACGAAGGGAGGAAACCAATCTAAACTCGCGAATATGATCCTTTCAGATCCGTCGTCACCGGTTATCAAAACCGATAAGCGCAACGAATTCTCATGAATTCCCTCCACGGCGCATAACTCAGATGCGGGGAAGACATTTAATTATAAGTGTCAAAACCATGGTATGACCCCACAAGAGGTCATACACTTGTCTAACACATTAGACAAGAATCATGGCCATATCGGCATATATATATATATATATGCAATTAACTACCCAATGATGGCCTATTTAACATGCATACATGGCATCAAACAGATAAACATACACAAATTACAACATATTATACGTTGGATAACACCAACCTAGAAGGGAAGGGTTAAGCGCGATCTGCGCAACAACAGGTGCATGCCAATAATTCCAAGCAAACCCGAGTCAAGTAGGAACTACATCTACTCACTCGGTTCGCGAAGAGAAGGAGGGCGAGGGAGAGGAAATGCCTCATCCTCTCTCGAGCTGGTCATAGTTTTGCCCCAACAGATGGGTGCAACAACTATACCACACCCTCGAGTCCTAAATCAGAGGAATATTACGCATACATCCGTTATTAACCCAAGTTTAGACATGCATGATAAATAGGGGTAGTCATTCAATCAAAATTACCTAAGTCATGTCATATTCTATACAATACATAGGCAAGTATAAGGTAGAATAGGGGTTCTACACAATATACGAGCTATACAACCTAGCATGCATAATATCTATCATATTTAGGATGCAAATAAAGCCCCATGGAAGCGCGAAGCACGACTACGTGCATCGAACGCTCCCGGAAGGGTTGGAATCAAACCACTCACCGATACCCGGGTCGTCGCGCATCCCAACCGACGAGGTCTGCAAGTTAAGGGTACCAAAAGGGTGAGTAAAACCACATACAAGCATATAAAAATCAACTAGGCATGCCTAAGGCTAGACATGCACGCAAATGGGCTCGAACGCACGCAAGCATGGATGCACGCACGTGTGCCCGAGCCCCCCGGACACCCACCCGAGGGTGCCGACCCTCCGCACGCCCAAAACGGGCCCCGGGCAGCACCCGCACGCACCCCGGGGAGCCCCAGGCGCAGCCCCGGGCATCCCCGCGCGCGCACGCCGTGCGCCCCGCGCGCACCTCGCGCGAACCCCGCGCGCACTCCCGCGCACCCCCCGCGCGTACGCGCCCGCCAGCGACATCCCGCGCGCCTGCCTGCGCGCGCACGCGCGCGGACAACCCCGCGCGCGCGCCCAGCAGCCCAACATCCCTCTCCAGCCTCCCCCACACCCCCCTAACACCACATCTAGCATGCATGACCTCCCAACACACCCCCAAAGCCAAAAACCCAACTTAAAGAAGAGGGAGAACCTACCAAACATAAGAGGGGGAGGGAAAAGTGAGAGGTTGGGGCCCTCGAGCACACCCACGACCATCCCGACCACCTCTACCACCACCACCACCTCTCTTTGGCTTCTCTTCTTCATAGGCCTTCACTTTGGCATTTACACAAACACATGGGGTGCTGTTATAAAAATGGGGAGGGAAAACAATGGATTAGCTAGGGGAGGAGAAGATGAGAAACAACAACACAACATTCACACACAAACCTTAATTCCTTCACTTCCAACTCCTCTTCTTCTTGCTCCATCTCCTTCTCCTCCTCCAAATACACACCAAAAGAGGGAAAAAGAGAGGCCCAAACAGAGGCTGAAGAGCTGAAGTCGTGGGATTTGGGGGGGGGTTTAAATAGGCAAAGTCGGAGTGAAAGACCAAGTCGTCCTCGGACTTAAAACTCTGCGCAACCTTCACTTAAACAGTCATAACTTCCTCAATACAGCTCGGAATTGCATGATTCTAGTGGCATTTGAAAGATAAGACGATTATCTACAACTTTCATGTTTACACCTAGATCAAATAACCCCTCGAGCTATTTCGAAATCTAGGATAAACATCTTACAGGGCTGCTGCCTGGATTTCTCAACTTTGGGGTATACATGGAAAAATACCCATAACTTTTGATATACGAAACGAAAATTTTATGGGCAGTACTAAACAGTACCAGGACCCATAATATGCAGTTATATCTTCAATCAGAGTCCTTAAACCCCAGAAGGTAGCTAAAAATCAAAATTTTAGCGACTCCGATCGAAATTAGGACTCTAAATGACACAAGTCTAACAAAATCCATCTCAACACCTTAACATCAACTTGCCATTAACATCAAATAAACACAAGAGAAATCTTTTTTTTCAGATTTCCCTCTTTTATTTCTTTTCTCTGGTTTCTCTCCCAACCGTGCAAAATCTCCCTTTTGGGGGGTTTATATTCAATCAGAACTAGATATGATCATTCCTATCAGTGTCCAATGGACACTGGAAACGTGTCCTCCACAAAAAAGTCCCACAAAACTCCTCTTAACATCCTTACGTTAACCTTACATTAATGTCAAATAAACCCTAGCGAAACCCTTTTTCCTTTTCTTTCGCCTCCATGTCTTCTTTTTTCCACAAACCCTAGAGGGTTCTTTTTTTCTTCCCCTCCACCTCATATTATCAACCTATCCATCTTTCTATCTTTGTTTTTCCCTTTTATTCTCTCTATCACCACTGATTGTTAAAAATGAATTCACTGGGGGGGGGGGGGGGGGGGGGGGGAGAGAAATAAAGAGGGAAAGAAAAAAGAGTTTCGTTGGGGTTTATTTGATGTCAATGACATGTTGATGTTAAGGTGTTAAGAGGGGTTTTGTGCGACTTTTTGTTAGAGACGCATCAACTGTCCATTGGACACTCATGGGACTAACCGGAACCAGACCTATGAATTTTATGTTTTTTTTTGTGAAATAATGATATATAGTCAATTTTTAAGTATACATATTTAAAAATCAGACATTGTCCATAATTTCATGAAAGAAACACATTGAGCATGACCACTAAAATAAAACGTTTAGAAATCCTGCATAGAACATTTAATGTTCATTATCATAACATGCAATTATACATTGAGATGTGCTGGTAAACTGCACATTTACATTGAATCCTTTTTTCGGTACAAGTTTCTAACAACAAATTATGTGTGTATCTAAAATGAATCTATATAAGAGCATATACAGGCATACAGCAAAGAAACAATTTAAAACCTTACGCATTTAGCATGAAATGGAAAACATTTCTGTACAAATTGGACTGCCTCCAGTAAAAATGAGCTTTCATGTTGTTTCATCGTCATCATCATCATCATCTTCGGTTTCCAATTCTAGGCCTTCTGCAGCCAAAAGCTGACCTATGACCTTCATCCTGTCATTCTCTGCTTTCCTCCTCATCAAATCCCTTTTTCTGAGGACGAGGGTATGTCGTCTGAGGGTGTTGGAGAAATTTTCCTTGGACGCCTTCTTCTCCTTCGCCAATATCCTCCTTATTTCATCAGGGTCCATCTGGAAGGGGAATTTTTTTTTCACTAAATCACCCAGTTTGATAAACAGTTAAACAAAAGATTCAGGTAAGGAGTGTTCATGCTGCAATCTACACGAGTTTTTCGTTTAGGGTTATCTGCATTAAAAACCCTTAAAAATCCTATTTTGTCAAAATAACCCCCATGTTCCCAGCATTAGCCCTCAAAAGGGTCCAATTTGTACACAAATGCCCTTCTATTAATTATATATACAAAACTCTTTTGAGGGGTACTGCTGAGAATAGGATCTCAAAAGAAATATTTTGACAAAATAGGATTTTTTTTTTTTGGGGGGGGGGGGGGGGGGGGGGTTATTTATGCACAACCCTTTCATCCAAGTAGCTATCAAGATTGCTGCAGGATGTGAAAGCTGCAAGACAATAGAATGACAAACTGGAAACGATCAATAGTCTGTGAGATGTTGGTGCACGATATTGCAAAATGCTGACAACTGATTGGCTTCAGAATAATCACACTACTGTACTAAATGATAATTTTATAAAAAAAATTGCACGTAGGTGCTATATATTATGTTTAAACAGTGAAGCAAACACAGGAAGCATATTGATATATCAGAAAGAAACAACATAACAGAGCAACAAAAAAAGAAGAAAACTATAATCTTATCCAAAACTTAAACTATTGTGCTGATGCACCAACATAATTCTGCCAATTGGACTACACCAGCTATAGATTTTACTGTTCTACAAGTACAAAATTCATGGTCACAAGTATTAGTGGCGCAAACGAGTTACATGAGACTTCCTGGGAACACAAGGATACTGGAACATGCCAACTGACAAGACAAAAGGGTGTTTTATCTTACTGATATCTTCAAGAATTTTTTGCTCACTTGTTAATTGAGCATCGATAATTTTGCCCCAGTAAATTTGTCTGACAAAAAAATGCTGCAATCACTTGTTCATTCTACTGAAAATTTATTGTTCTGTCCTAGTTAAGAGAGTACACTTGAGCTAGAAAGAGTGCTGGCTTAGTCAGGAAAGTGATTTAATAAAGAGCACTTTCCTGTTCACATTAGAAAGGTCTTCAAATCAAGTGACTTCACAAATTTACATACATAAACTCAAAATAATATGTTTCACAATCGTTTTAATTTGGCTATTATGAATTTTATTGCACCATAGGGTTCCAAATACAATCTACAACAAATATACTAAAACCTGTGAAAACCTAAGCCAATCAAATAATATAACCAATCAATAAATTCTAAATTCCTCAAGCAAGATAGCTCTAGAATTACAAAAAGAAAACATATTTAAGGATGTTCTGATTTGCATTGCAAACAAACAGTTTTTCTATTATTCCATCAATAACATCTGCAACATTTTAAAATAGTACATAACTAAAGAGTGCATTTTTTTAACCAAAAAGGCATTGAGAGAACAAGATGAGAACCTCCCCAGATAAATTTCTCATGCTAGACGTGCTTTTCTAACCTTTGATCGAGAGAGACGACGGGCACGGAGATTCAACTCAAGCTGCTGCTGCTCAGCCCAAGCTGCAACAGCCATATCACCACGTTGATCAAATGCCTTCCTCTTTTTCATCAACCATTCCATCCATGCTTGAGAAGCCTGATTTATGCCATCAAGATCAATAGCATTTCAAAATAATCAGCATGATATTCCACATATCCCAGGAGAACTGTACCACTTTCATGTCTAATAAAAGAAAAACAAGAATCTATACCTTCATAGGATTAACCAGATGCTCATTGTCATATTGCCTCCGCTTATCTTCATCAATCAGCAGCTCATATGCAGCTTGAATCTTGATAAACCGACCTTCTGCCGTCTCCCCTTCCTCAAGAGCCCCTCTACCATCATAAACTTCAAGAATAAATCATTCATCAGCCATCCAGGCACCAACAACAAGAATAAGTTCTAAAAACACTTCATAGTTTCCCAACAAAAATTCTTCTAGGAGAATTGTCTGAAACCTAAAAACCAGCCAATCTTCCAGAATGCAGTCCCATCAACAAATAAGTTACAAAATGTTAATGAAATAACACTAGCAGCCAATTTTATAATATAAGCATGACAAATTCAGTTATTTTTCATTCCCAACGAACCACAACTCGAACAACAATTGGGGCACATTTGAATAACCCAGGACACAATCATGATAGAAAACTGTGTGATGCTCACGCACAACTGACAATATCTAGAGAGATAAAGGCTTGTCAGCAGTTCAGAGTTTGGGAATAAATCACAATTCGACATAATTCATGTTAAGCTAAGGAAAAGTTCAAAAATAATAAAAAAAACTATAAAAATATATAAAAAAATACGTATGACAAGGAAAAAACCAATATTAAATCAAATTCATGATCCCAATGACTTCTGAGTTCAGGTTATAATAATATTTGAATTCGGGCAAAATCAAATCGACATTAAAGTTTAGCAGACCAAAGCACAGTCGCACATTTTTCCCTTTTTGTTTTAATAATGATGCACAATAAGACACATATTTTGCATTTAACACATTTATTTTGTTTAACATGAATTATTATTGAACAAGAAATGTATTGTTAATGAGACATGATTTAATTGAGAATCAAACTATTAAAAAAAGTTAGAGTTTAATCAGTGAATTATTCAATAGTTCAGATATTATATAACAAGGAAAAGATTTCACATAAAAAATATGGTCTAGAAGGAATTCAGGGCAATCAAGATTCAAATGAAAACAAACCATCTGGGTGGTAGTATTTGGCGAGACGTCGATAGGCAACTTTTATCTTCTCCTCATCAGCATCTCTCTCCAGCTCTGAAAAAAAAATCACACAAAAAAATTCAAAAAATTCACAAAAAAAGGAAAAAATAACTAGAGCTCGGACATGATGATTACGGTGACAAAAAAAGGAGGGATATTTACCTAGGGTTTCGTAGGGGGACTTCTCGGAGGTCCACTTGGAGGCCCTGGTGAGGGTCCTCTTAGGGTTTGCGCGATAAGGAGGGTCGAAACGCAACGGATCAGGGGAGTCGATGAGAGGGGTGAAGACGGACGTCGAAGGGGCTCCTCGTGATCTAGGGTTCCTGAAACGAAACCCGAACCCTGACCCGAGATGGTATTGGTGGTGGCCTCTGAAGCGCGCGAAGGAGGAGAGCACCACCTGAGGCCGACAGATCGCCCTCAGATTACTCATCCCTCTCTCTCACTCTATTGGATGAGGAATCAGAGTGAGAGAGAGAGAGAGAGAGAGGCGATTAGGGTTTTCAAATAGGGTTTCGAAATTATGGTCTTGAGAGGTTTCGTGATCGATTTGGGGAAGGAAATCGCAATATCAAAAATTCTGAATTTTCTCCTCCTCTCTCCATTTTTTGTATGTTTTTAAAAAGGATTTGTTACACATATGCCCTTGTAGAAAACAATTTTTGTCTCCATAGCCTTTTTATAGTTTTATAGTAACATCATACCCCTTTAAGTAATTTTTTTTTGTATAAGCAAGTCCTGGTAAAAGGCAGCCAAACCAACCGCCAAGTAGTTGGGCTAGAATAACAGTAACATGGAAAAGGGAAAAATCCAAATGACCCCCTATAAACTATCAGAAATCCATATAACCCCCTAACTTTTCCTAAAGTTCATATAACCTACTAAAAACACATATGTATATCCAAATAGCTTCTGAGATAAATTTTCGTTGATAGACTATTATTATTGTGCAAATATTTATCATAGTTTAAAATCGCGATCGATATATCGATATATCGGTCGATATATCGATCGCGGCGACCAAATCGCAATTAATCGATGATTTTACGAGTGAATATCGAAATCCCGCTGACGTCATGCTGACGTCAGCGATATATCGACGATATATCGTCGATATATCGAAAACCGCCGATATATCGACGATATATCGTCCTTTTTTTTTTTAGTCAGTCGGGGTGAGAAACGATATATTAAATATAAACTACAAAATGAAACAACATGAGGATGTAGCATAGATGGTAGTGTACTTCTTGAGCATGGGTGAGGTTGGGGGATCGAAACCTTCATCTCCACTTTTTATTTTTTCATTATAATTTATATATTTTTTTTAAAAAAAACACATTTTTTCATTAGAATTTATATATATTTTTAAAAAAACACATAACTTATTAAATAAATTCAAAAATATGAATGAATCAATTTAAATTTTTAATAAAAAAATAAAATAACACATTGATTATATATTTACATCTTTTACACATATCATTAAATGAAACCCTGGAAGAGGATTTTGTAAACCAATGCAATGGATGATCTATTTAAATAAAATTTTCACTTTTATATTTTTATGTTATACTTAATTAGTTATGCAATTTTATTTCAAACCAAAGCCATTGTAAAAATATTAATATCTTCATATCATATTATTCTTATTCATTTTCATTATTTTTCTCGATTTCCTACTTTTTTTTGTTGTTTTTTAGTTATTTTCCATTTTTTTTCCATTAGAATATATATGTGTGTGTGTTTTGAAAAAAACACATAACTTATGAGATAAATTCATAAATATGAATGGGTCCATTTATTTGAGTATTTGTTTTAATAAAAAAATAATATATATATATATATATTTACATATTTTAGAAATGATATACCATTAGGTGGAACCCAAGAAGAAGATTTTGTAACCAATGCAATGGATTATTTATTTAAATAAAATTTCCTTAGTTTTATAGTTTTATATTGTAGTTAATTAGTTATGCATTTTTAATTTAAATCAAAACCATTGTAAAATTATTAATATCTTCATATCAAATTATTCTTATTCATTTTCATTATTTTCTACAATTTTCTATCTTTTTTTTGCTGTTTTTTTAAATTTTTTCCATTTTTTCCCAAAAAAAAAAAAAAAAAAAATCGGCCAATCGATATATCGATCGATATATCGATATATCGATCGATATATCGATTTGAACCCTGATCGATATATCGATTATATCGATATTTATAACATTGATATTTATGTAAAAATGGTTTTTATTAAAATTATGTACATCTTTTGAACCTTCTTATTGCTCAGGAGTTCAAGTTCTAGAACAAACTCATGAAAACCCTAGGTTGATAGGTTCATTGTCATCAAATATATCAAAGTTCGATAGAGCTCTAATCAAGTGTGAAAGAATCTGATCGATGGACCCATTGTCGAGTGTGAAAGAAGATATTCGACACTCTCTGTCAAGTTTGAAGGAGACTGTTCGACAGAGCTCTTGTTGAGTGTGAAAGAGGATGATCGATATAGAACCTGTCAACCTGGGAAAATGTGGTTTTTCTTTATTTCAAAACAATCATTTAACATCACCAGTTTTACATATTCCATTTTTGGGCTAGCACACAGATCAAACACCTTTGGATCAATGTGAGAAGGTCATCTAAAGTGAGTAAGAAAAACAAAAAGGAAAAATTCCCATTGGAGTAAGTCAATCTTAATTCTTCAAGATTCGGATACCTGCAGAAAACCGCCTTCAAACCCTTTTCAATCAGCCCATATATATCATTTGATTGATCAGGCGACAACGAGTTAGGTATAGTTTGACAACTTGTCTACAAGTACTTTTACAAGAAGTACATTCCGAATGAAGTTACTTTTAAAAAAGGAGCTTCTTGTTTCTGGAGTAGAAGCTGTTTGGGAACACATATTGATGAATGTTTTCAAAAAAAACTTTTGTAATATAAATCACATAAATTGTCTAAAATACTCTTGCATCCATATTATATAATTATCTTAATAGATCAATATAAATAAATAAATATAATCAACTATATAAATCTTATATACTAACAAACTTTTTCTAACCACAATTAGTCACAATATCAAACCAACAAATCCTAACAATTAAAATACTAACAAACTTCTTTTTTTGTGAACAAAAGGTATTACTAACAAATTTATTCTAACAATTAAAAGATACTAACAAAATTATTCAAATTTAAAATAGGAAAAAGCCTAAACTAACAAATTTAAAATAGATCATAGATTTGTCTTACATCACCTAATGAGATAGGTGAGAGAAAATTTGTTTTATATAATACCTAAAACCTATATTTAGTTCAAGAATAGGGTTAGAATAAATAAGAATAGTTACAAAATGGGTGTTTGGAAAGCTGAAATAAATGAGAATCTGTATGCCACGATTAATTGGTATAAAGTGGTATATGGATTCTAGCAAATCCTTGGAATTAAGTTATTCAAACCAAACAAAAAAATCATTTTATTCTTATTTATACTAGAATAGACATAAATCTCATAATAACTTAATTATAACTAAACATGGACAAAGGGTTTTTTAAGAATTTATAAAATTTCATAGAGGCATTTTTGTCAAAACAATGACTTTTTTAAAATTTCGGCAGAAGTAAAAAAACTCCTTCCACAGAAGGAGTTATTTTCTCCTTCTAAAAAGAGGATTTTTTCTCCTTCTGCAGAAGGAGAAGTGGTAGCTACCGGGTTACCAAACGCGATTACTTCTCCTTCTGTAGAATGAAAAATCATCCAAAAGTACTTCTAAGCAGTTGCCAAACACACCCTTAGAATGCCAAAAAATGAAAAGAAAAAATATTAGGGATTGAGAGATAAGAGTGTCATGGAAGCAAGAAAGCAACGACATGACTGTGAGGGAGAGACAATACAATGAGGGGGTCACGGAGGTAGAGGATCAACGGCCGAATGGGAAGAAAGCGACAGTGCGGCGATAAGTTATCGACAAGAGAGTATAAGAGGAGAGAGAGGTGTAAAACTTGTGGTGGGTTGTGGGTTTGGTGTTTTAGTGTAGTTGTATTTATGAGTCGTGCTACACAGGCCTCACTATTTAGTCCTCATTGACAAACTCTATGATGTGTCATTCCCTCATTGATTGTTTGTTTGACTATTAAAAAAGGTTAAAGATACAAAATACAACCCTCATTTAAATCCTACATTTTCCTCCCTCATTAAACTCATTCCAACATTTTATAAAAAAAAAAAATCAACCTATTTTTGGGTTTCTTAAAAAAAACTGAAAAAATAAAATTATTCAAAAAACTCATTTAACCAAAAAAGACGAATTTTTGTTTGCGATCTCTTATTCAACCAGAAAACGATGGCAATAATGGATAATCAACGTTTTTAATTATTATTGTTTTTAAATGTTGTTGTTAATGTCATGATTATTTAATTCCAATCATCAGACAAAGTATTTGTGACAGATGTAAAGTTTTTTTCGATGAATCGAATAAAACACAAATCACAATATAAAACAAGAGTTTAGAATAAAAGTTAGTTACATTTATAAAATATAACTTAATTTCAATAATAAATTGTTTCAACAATAAATTACATTAAAAGTCAGTTACATTTGTAAATGTAACTGATTTAGTTACATTCTACAAATGTAACTGTCTTCCAGATATAATGCATGTTTATATTATATTAACATGTCACTGACTTTTAAAAAAATAATATATATAAGTCCAAAATAATAGTTTGAAATGTAACTAGTTTTTTAATGTTACACAACCCATGGCAATGCAAAATAATTTAAGATCAAACGTCACATTTAAGAAAAATTATAATAAATCTCATACCAAAAGTTGCTAGATACAAATTCTGTTTTAGGTGGAGAAGAAAAAGAAACCACCTACGGATAACAAATAGATCATGCATTTTTTTTCATCTTCTAAAGCAAAAGAGAGAAGACGCTAAAAATCATGGGATTATGAAGAGTAATTATAAAAAAATACAAAAAATAACAAATAGGTATTAATACTTGTATCACTCATGGCTATAAAGATGGGACATGTGAATCATTGTTATATATTTATAGGATGGTGGGATTTAAAAAAAATTATCACGATATGATTCGGTGGTGGGCCAAGTAAATTAGGTAGTGGGTGTATCCCTAGTTGTCGCGGAAAGGATGAGAATCTACTCAGTGCCACGTCATCGCCACCCGGCGAATCTATAACTGAAACAAGCCGCCAAAATTTTCAATCTCGTGTGGCTCTCATCCTCTCCAAAAAGGAAAGACAGAAAAGCTGAATCTTTTTATTTTGTTTCCTTCATTAGGGTTTCTTTGAATTCGGAAAAACGAGAGAGAGAGAGACAGAGAGAGAGAGAGAGAGAGAGGGTTCCGTTAATCGAAAGGCGATGTATATGCGGCGGAGCCTCTGCGAGAAGGGATTACGAGCGAAAGAGAGGCTCCAGAGCTTCCTTTACAATGGCTCTCGGTCCTTCGCTGTCCCGGCCTCATCGTCTCCCGAATCACCTCCGATTCTCCCCCCTTTCGATTACGAGCCGAGGCCGTACAACGGAATGTCGGCGGACGAGATCTTTCAAAAGCGGAAGTCCTTCCTCGGGCCGTCGCTGTTTCATTATTATCAGAAGCCTGTGAGGAAACGGAGCTCTGCTTTTTTTTTTTTTTTAATATCTTCTGAATCTAGGGTTTTGAAATGGGTCCCTTTTTGTTCAATCTATCTGTGTGTATTTTTTCGTATGGAATGGAAAGATCTTTCTATTACTAAGGATTTGATTGGGTTCTGGGAATTCAAATTTCATTAGATTATTTGGTTTGGGCATGAAAAACTATAAGAATATTTGGTTTAAATACCAAAAATACCCCGACTAGCAATCTTGTACATGTTATTGAAATTCTAATTCTTTTACACTGTTTTGTGAAAATCTGAATCAAACTTGTTTTTGGGTACTTTATAGCATCTTGTACAATGGGTATTTTTAAAAATTTGATCTTTTGATGTTTGTGAACTACTCCACAATCTGGTTTAAGTGTGACTCTTTCACCTTATTTTTTTGGGGATTTGATATTGAAAAGTTGTTGTTTTATTTTATGTATAGCTCAATATTGTAGAAGGAAAGATGCAATATCTATTTGATGATTCGGGAAGGCGTTACCTTGATGCATTTGCGGGAATTGTCACGGTTTCCTGCGGGCACTGTCACCCGGACATCGTCAATGCCGTTGTGGAACAAACAAAGCTTCTCCAACATACGACCACTATATATCTGCACCATGCCATCGTTGAATTCGCGGAAGCCTTGGCTTCAAAGATGCCGGGGAACCTGAAGGTCTATCTCTGTTTTTTTTTTTAATACTTTTATCGTGCTATATGTATTTTAACTTTAGTATTCTAAAGATGAATCAAATTCAAGTCTGTGGTTGCAAGAGGGGAATGATAGCGTGTCGTGCATTCTCATACTTTTATGTAGGTACAAATAGAGAGAGAATAATCTGATCTGTTGTGAGAAGTGCTGGGATTTACATGCTTAAAAGATGAAAATCTAATCTGCACAGAACAGAATTTACGGGTATTTAAAAATATCTCATAATATGTGAATTAGTCATATTTGTAAAAGCAGTTGCATTCTTGCTTACCTGGTTGAATTTGGGAGAATGGTTTTATTACATCATAATCCATTTTAATCAATATAATAAAGAGGGTTTAGGGCTAGAACATATATGATTATTAAACAATTTCCCTATGGTAGGCTTTACATTTGTATTATTTCTCAAGGAATCCAATTGTTCAATTCCTATAATGCCAATGAATCTAATATCGAAAGTTCACTTAAAGTCTCATAGCCCAAATAACCATTACACTCCACAGTTAAGCCAACCTTTTAATGTTTTTTTGGAGAGGTCAATCAGACAATCACTACAAATATTTCCTATATTTGATCTTTATGAATTCTAGCATTCACTGAATTGTGGAAATTCAAAATGGGCCCTATGCTATTTTTGAGTTGATCTCCCAAATGTATATTGCTATTCTTTTTTCTAATGCTTTGCTCATTTGTTTTATTGAATCACACGTTCTATGCTCATCTGCAATATGCTTAATGCTTCTTCAAGAGGACCATACTGGTGCTTAACTTGTTGATAATAAAGTACTGATTCTTATTGGTAAGACCATCATTGCCAATTGAGGGTCACCATGTCTTTTCTTTTTTAATTTCGATTACAGGTTGTATATTTTGTGAATTCTGGGACTGAAGCAAATGAGTTAGCAATGATGATGGCCCGACTTTACAGTGGTAATCTTAGTATGATTGCTTTACGAAATGCTTATCATGGTGGAAGTGCTGGCACCATAGGACTGACGGCACTGAATACTTGGAAATACCCACTGCCTCAGGTTTGCACATTTATGTTGATTTAATCCAAATTGTTTAATATGTACAGTACGCCTGGCTTTGACTAAGTGCTTAGTTATATCTGCTGCTTTTCATGTTAAATGATTCCTATGTGTTATTCGATACACTGATTTGAATCCCAAGATCTTCCAAACTTGTTTTCCTCAAGCAATGTCATGCTTATACACGTACACTCACAGCACATTGCCACTCAAACTATAATTGGATCTTTTGCCTGCAAACAGAAAGAACACTATTATGATGTCTCACTTCACTGTATTTTTGGTTGTGCTATGAATCTTAGAATACTCTTAGGCCCTGTTTGGTATGTGGTATTTTAGGGTGGATTTTGATTCTTACAAGGAAAGTTTGGGAACACACTTGTTTGGTTGGTGGTAATCTTGGGAGGAAAAGTGGGTCCTAATGTATTCAAAATCCAAGAATCAGAGAAAATGGGGTGGATTTTAAATCCCACCAATTTGGTGGGATTCTTATAGTCCTTGGGGATTCCTTTTTTTTTAATAACAATTATACTCCTACATTAATAACATATTTTAAAAATATAATTCATATTTATAATTAAATAAAATAATCACATTCTCTATTTTTGGATATTATCATTATGTTATCGACTTGGATATTTAAATAAAATGAAACCTGCAACTTATTTAGGGTATTATCCTTGTTTTGTGTTTAGTTATATATGTGATAAATTTATTTATTTTATTACTAAATATTTTATAGTGCTGATTTTAGTCAGTTTTTTTTATAATAATTATGGTAAAATGAAAGAGAGATTTTTAAATATATGCACAAGACTACTGGTGAGGGTATTGTTGGTATTTAAACTAATTCCTTATCATTTTCTATGCACAAACTAAACACTGGAAAATCAATATGGGTAGGAATAGATTGATGAACCAAACAGTCTAAAATACATGGTAAAATGAATCATGGTAAAGTGGTTTTTTTTTTTTTATATAGGAGGGACCCCCCGTGGCTGACCTTACAGTTGAGCTAGAAATGCTACCTCTGCCTGTTTGTCCCGGTCCCACGGAAATTTATTTTAAATAATCGCCAACAAACAGGTGGGTAAGTCAATGCCAAGACTCGAACCCAGGACCTATTAGTAATACCGCTAAGCTCTAAACCGTTGTGTTATGACCATTGGGGACTGATAAAGTGATTATTGGTAAAAAAGAATCCTTCTAAAATAATGGCGTATACCAAATGGGGCCCTAGTTCAAGCAAATTTAGAAGTTCTATCGGACATGGTATGTGAAATCAGATTTCCGTTACTATGGGCTGCAAATGTAGTTACATACAACATGTATTTCAGTTAGTAAAGGAGACGTTGCTTCAAGCAATTTTAAAGAGCTTGAGCTTGAGCTGGGGCTCGAATGAGCAGCCACTTTATGCAAAAAAAAGAAGACAAAATGCTAGGAGCATATCCAGTCTCTTTCCCTCCTTGGGGATAGGCCATTTGATTTGATAGCCTACATTTTTTAATCAGTCTGCATCATATCTTAAAATATACACACCTAGCCATCACCTCATATCTACTCCTGCTAATTAATCAGATGTCTTATTTTATTCTTTTTATTATCCCAGTTTTATCATTTATTCACTTGGTTACCTCTTTGTGTATCAGCTATCCACTTTGTCGTGAATGACTGTGAGTGCATTGATTTATAAATACGTTAATTATACATCATCCCTTTCTTATTTCTTTCATACTTTATAGGGTGAAATTCATCATGTGGTTAACCCTGATCCATATCGAGGGGTATTTGGCTCTGATGCTGCTCTTTATGCTAAAGAACTCCAAGATCACATTGACTATGGTACCCCTGGAAAAATTGCAGGATTTATTGCAGAAACCATACAGGTTCATATTCCTACCTTTATGAGTTGAGTGTTAATAAAAAGAGTTTTTTGTCTCTAACAAATATTCTGAACCTTTTTTTCCACTGACACAGTTTCTTGTTCTTATCTTTTAGGGGGTTGGAGGGGCAGTTGAACTGGCTCCTGGATACCTAAAATTGGTATACGATATTGTACGCAAGGCTGGCGGTGTCTGCATAGCGGATGAAGTCCAGAGTGGGTTTGGACGTACTGGAAGTCATTATTGGGGTTTTGAGACACAGGGTGTCATTCCCGACATTGTAACAATGGCCAAGGTTTTCCTTTCTCCCCCATTGATTTGGCACTCTAGATCAAACAAACGTACGTCAGAACATTTTGCAGTTCAGTAGATTTTTTTTGTTTGCCAGAAGTTTAGCTTTGCCTGAGACACCATGCTACCTAGTTTAAAATATCAATTATCAACACTAACAGATATATTGATTTATATGTTCATATTATTGATCATAGTTGTCTGGGCGCCTAGGCGACTAAGCGGTCCAGTTGGGCCTAGGCGACCGCTCGCCTAATGGAATGTTAATTAAGCGGGCGCCTGGACCCGCCTACCCCCCTAAATCACGCCTACCCGTCCAATTTCTCGTCTAACCTCAAAAAAAAAAAAAAAAAAAAAAAACACGATCGAAAGAATGAAAATCACCTATCCTGCCGGCCAACGGTGCAGTGAATTCTCCCGGTCTCAAGTGAGTCTCTATTGATTTTTTATCTCTCCCTCCTCTCAAAATTTCTGAAATCTTATCTCATAATCTCTCCCCCCTTTTCTCCTTCTTTAGATTATATTAATTTTGTTGAAATGGACATGCACCAATAAATTACATCCATGTGTTCTTTATTTATAAATAATATTCTTCATTTTAAGTAGTATTCCTGGAAAAATTAAAGAATGGATAAGCAGATAAATAGCTTTAATATAATTACTAATTTAAATAATAAAATCTTAATTAAACGTCGCCTATCACGCCTAGGCGGTTGGCCACCGCTTAGGCTCGCCTAGTCGCCCAGACAACTATGTTATTGATTGGGTGATATATTGATAAAGTCATCGTTGACATCATAGATACCATGCTACCTAGTTTAAAATATCAATTATCAACAGTTATATTGATTTATCTATTCATATTATTGATTGGGTGATATATTGATAAAGCCATCGCTGACATCATAGATATATTGTGAATTATCGATATATATTGACGATATTTTGATATATGGTAAATAGGTTGGGTCGACCTGTTTATCATTTGCATTTTGCTAGCTTAGTTGTTGCCAACGATTATATCCAGCAGCTGGAATTCCAGCTGTTCGAGGGGGCCTTGTGGCCCCCCTTCCCACAAATTTGACATTTTTTTGTATTGTTCTGATTTTTATTTCCAGAAAATTTCAAAAAAAAAAAAAAAAATTCAAGTCCCAAATTGATATATCGCTATATCGATCGATCTGGGGACACCTGCAATATTTTAACCTTTTCATGCTACTTTAATTAACTGCATGAGGATCACTGTTGTTTTTTCTTCCTTACCAGAAGTTATTCTGGTGCATAACAGGGAATTGGCAATGGCTTGCCTTTAGGGGCTGTGGTGACGACACCTGAGATTGCACAAGTAATGGCTCAAAAAATTCAGTTCAACACATTTGGTGGAAATCCTGTCTGCTCTGCTGGTGGCCTCGCGGTACTTAAAGTCCTTGACAAGGAGAAACGTCAAATCCATTGTGCTGACGTTGGTTCTCACTTAATCGAGCGGCTGAGATCTCTGCAGAAGAATCATGAAAGTAACCATCTCAAAACTTCATCATCTAGTGACCTGTTTTCTATTCCTCAAAAAAAAAAAAAAAATCTAGCGACATGTTTATTGCAATCTTTAATCTTTCCATGAGAAATGAAATGAAATCAAAGAGAAATGAATTGTGGGGATTAAATGTCACCACAAGGTCCACAACTACATACATTCCTTTTTGTTTTCTTTTTCCAAAATTGGTGCTCTCGAGGTTTGGTCCCTTGACCTCCTTTTCAGAAAATGGGGAGCTAACATTCTCTGATTTCTTTCTTTCTTTGATTTTTTTTTTTTTTTTTTTGAAAATTGGGATCCTCGATATTAACATTCTTTAATTTCTTAGGGGAAATGATGTTCACCTGAAGCATAGCACTTTCAGCAGAACCATATAATGAGGTCCCCAGAAAATAATTTAACCTTTGTCACGAAATTTTTTGCATGCACAAGCAGTACTATACATACCAAACCACCTCTTGATAGTTTGACAGAGTTAACATTCTTCATGAGTGATTTGGTGTATGAGTCTTACTTCTGTTTATAGAATATGATAAAAAGGAAAAAAAAAATGATGTATTATGGATAACTATTACAATTGTGGTGAGGTAAAACTATATACTTTTTCAAATTGTTGCATTTTCTTGCTAGAATTCATCTCTCGTCATTCAGAACACTTTTATTGTCTTCTCAGTCATAGGAGACGTGAGAGGCCAGGGATTGATGGTCGGGGTAGAGCTTGTGACCGATAAGGAGAAAAAGACACCTGCCAAGGTTGAAACTGGGGTTCTGTTTGAGAAACTTAAAGGTAGGATACTAGGATCTGCTCTAATAATTTTGCCATGCCAGTTGTCGCTTTTTTTTCCTTCGTTAACATGTCTTTCATGGTATGGCAGATCTAGGGGTGCTGGTTGGGAAAGGGGGCCTTCATGGGAACGTTTTTAGAATAAAACCGCCCATGTGCTTCACCAAAGCAGATGCAGGTTCTTTTTCTTCCGCCACCCTTTTGTTTCTTTTGGAAAATGTCATAGTCAGTCGTTCCTGAGTCCACTTTTGCAAACAACACATGGTGAAGTACATACTCAAATGAATTGAATGCTTACATTTTATTTTATTTTTGTAATAGAGTATATACTGACATAGTAGAAAATAAACTATGTGAGGTGATTTCATATGCTGCACAGGTGAAGTGACGTATGCAGGAATGACTATAGAAGTGTCTAACAGCGCCCTTAAAATCTTTCATACTTTTTGTTGAGTTTGTTTCTCACTTTCTATTTCTCCTTGAGCAGATTTCCTTGTGGACGCATTGGATTATGCCATTTCAGGGATGTGAACCTACAACCGAGTACTCTTGAATCTCAAGCATAGTTGTTGTGTCAACTGGAATTTATAACCAATAAAATTTCCTCAGGGATTTCTTATGATTCCAAGAAACTGCAACAAGCGAAGAGAAAGAGAGATGGTAGAGCGGCATTCTTGAAATTTTAATTGTAATAGTTTATTTCGTGAAAACCATGATATGATGATTGCTTTGGAAATAAAAGGTGAAGATTGTCTTTACCTCGTCTGTTTTTTAAAATTGGTTTTATCCCTTTGTTCTAGTTAAAATTCTAAAGGGTAAAGAAATCCAGGAAAACAAAATTTCTAGCAGTGTATCCCTCTGACTATCTGGGAATACTGTTTTTACTCTCTTTCTATCGGATCACCGGAACAATTGTGTTTGGAATCCTCCATTTCTTGATTCATTCATGGATGTTTCTGACAAAATTTCTCATTTTGTGGAATTTATTAAAATTGGATTCTTGAGAATGATTTTTTTTTTGCTGTACCAGAGTCGGTGGATATTCCTTAACAATCACACTCACATGAAACATTGTATAATAGGGGATGATCTTCTTAGGCTTGCATGCAAATCCTAGAGCATATATATGCACATGACACAGTCCATCTAAATTGTGAATTTCAGTTGTTGGGCGGATGAATATGGGTCATCCTACTAAAAAAAATTTCCAGCAGTGAAATATAGGCTATATTTATTCTTCAACGGTTGTTAATAAGTTCTTACAAAGGAATTGAAAGCAAATCATGATATCCTGCATTTTCTGACATTTCTGAGAACATTCTCAAGACTCTCACTGGTGGTCTCGGATGTCACTTTGTCATAGATGTGAAAAAAAATCATGAATGAAAGTAAAAATATACATAAAAGAACACTATGCTCTGATTCTGATATTACATAATCAGAGGAACAAGATCGTAAAAAGACACTCTTAACAATACATGTTGTGTACATGAACAACTCCTCTAGCATCTATGTGGAGTGGAACACAATATCCATATATACAACAGGCATCACAGTTGTCTCAAATTACTGAAGCAACTCATAGGAGTGCATATAAGATGTATTTCACCTAAACTTTTACAATAACACAGCTTTTACTATCAAGACTACGGCAAGAAATATTTACACCTCCCAATCATATAGTTTTCCTTCACAGATACTCGTAAAAGCAGCAGTTTTTTTTTTCTTCTGTTACGGGACATGCAATATTCACCACCATCGGAGGACGAGCTGAACTTTCCTGATCACAAATTTGGGTGTTTTATGTAGGCTCACAAGGACGAGCAGCCCACAGCGAACTTAGGGCACGGAGCCGTTGAAAATAGTCTCCCAATGCAAGCAGGCCTCTGGCTGCCTGGCGTGTAGTTAGAATGCGGTACATCTGTTGCAGGGCTGCCCGCCGAAGGTTGTCTGCCTGTTCCAAATCAATTAAATCAGGGGTCATGTGATGCTAATGGGTTAGTGTATGTGAGTTCAATGTTTGTGATATGCATCATGTGATGTTGGGATTTGAGGATACCTGATCTTTAAAACTTCAAACAATACAGAGACCACATTGCTTATCAATGAAATAGAGCAAACAAATTTTTAAGAACATAATGGGTTGGAGTGCAGTGTGTATCTGTTTATGCCCGGTGTACTTGCCATTTCAAAACAATATCAGGAATTCTCACTTTTCAATAGTAAGCAGCTTGTATTGACATATATAATTTTTAAACCAATCTACAATGAGTGGCAAAATATTAATCATCCCACAATGATATAGGTCTATGTATGAGCAGTTCTTTGACTAAGAGGTAATATAGGAATACATTGCTTCTATTTGAAAAGCAATATTCCAGGTCATATAATGAATCATAGTTCTTAGCTATGTGATACAAATCACCTACTGAGAATGTTCAAAGTAGGTAGGTCAATCCTCGGAATCGATGGAAAAAAAAACAAAAAAGGGGAAAATATCGTACTCATTAGAAAACCTTCATTTCCAATGACTCCAAACTATAGTATTGTTGGGAGCTATACGAAGCAATATTATTGAAACATTGCAATCTGGTGGTCTAAATAGGCCATAAAGTTGCTTCCCACTGTCTAAAAGGAAACCTCCATAAGATATTTAATTTTACAAACCATCTGTCAGATTCCAATAATCACCCTGACAAGCATCATCCAAGTCTTATACTCAAATTCTAATCTAACAACCAATCTAAACAACCTAATCACCCAAAGAAATATTATCCAAATCCAAATATCTAAATTTCATAGCTAATCTAAACAATCTACTAAATCATGACTTTAGTTGTAACTAAAATTCAAAATTCCATTTGGATGAGATCATTCAAGAAATAAGAATTCAAACTAAAAGCAGCAACCCGATCTGCATCACCATTGTCATTTTAAAAAAAAAAAGTTATGCTAGAACTTTTCACTTTAAAATGACTAACATCAGTTCCTAAAATGGGTTTACTCAAAAGGCTGTTCACCAAGGATGAGTAGAATTTTCAGAAACACTCTTAGATCACGTATGATCTTTGGGGGGGGGGGGGGGGGGGGGGGGGGATTGAATGAAGAAAAAACCCACCTCCCCAACACAAAAAAAAAAGCATACATAAATGTAGAATCCATGAGGTGTACGAATATGTAAAATGAACTGCTTATGATGGAAATATATTCTAATACCTGAGTCACAAAGCCTATAAGGGCCTCCAACTGGACCATTGCTGTTGCCATCTGCCCCATGTAATTAGCAACACCAGAGGAACCTAAAGGGTTAGACACTAAAATTTCAGCAAGAGTTTGTTGAAGCTTTTCCATTCCCTGAGAAAGAGCATCTTCAGCTTGCTGAGATGATTGTTGTAAGCTACATACATCCACAAGCTGCTGCTCTGTCAAAGGTTCAAGTTGTGGAGAGAGGATCTGTAAACACAATACAAGAAGGAGAAAATAACCACAATCATGACCATGTGCCATTCACATAAACTTCCAACAAACCATGCTAAGAGTGTTTTAGTGCCACACTGGTGTTGCATACAAAGTTAAAAAGTAATATACAGCATAACATTCGAATTCTAACAACATTACATCCCCTAATACAAAAGCTTGAGATATCCATTATGCCCATTGGTGATCTTTATTCAACTAGTAACTTGAACCAAACAGGATAAGTTATCATCAAAATATATTTCAGATGCAGGTATATTAACAAAATATGCTACAAAAAGTAGTTCACGAGAGGGAATCCTGTGCAACTCTATGAACTTTGAATAAGCACTCTGCTCAAACTCAATAGCAATCACCTTTAGAAGCTCTGAAGGGCGAAATCCACCAATCCACAGGAAGAACCGCTCGGAAGCAGTTCTCCACATGCCAGACATTACATAGAAGACATCAGAGTTTGCAACCATCGTCTTCATGCGGAAAAGGTCTTCATAATGGTTCATACCACTATCAACAAGAATTCGTAGCTCTATATCAGAGACATGTGTCTGCAGTGCTGCGCTCAGTTCTCCGACTTGCCGATTTTGCTCCTCAACCCAATGTCCATACTCCATCTCAAATGTAGCAACTCCTACAAGAGAAGGTCAAACACCACAAATATGAGATGAATGAAAAAAAGGCAGGTTCTTTCTGCGGAAAAAAAAAACATGATGGAGATCAACAATGTGCCTCACCACAATTAATTGACACTTTGTAAAACCTTCAGTTGACAAACTAAAATATATACATAGTATCATGAAATACTATTATTCTCCCCTCATATATCTAGTTTCATAGAGGTTCATTGTAATATAAGAGAAGAACAAACAGACCCTCCCCTCCATTTATTAATTATCCATCATACTTGTAATATACTTCATAAAAAAAAATTCACAATTTATAGATGTTCATACAAGAAGTTTCTCTTCAACAGAAATTTCCAGCTGAACAATTTTAAAAAAGCAAAAGGACTACTAAAAACAAGATGTTCCACCAGACACTGTTTTCCAAATATTGATTGAATTGAGGTTTTGTTGGACCCAAGATCTCATGTTTGCAAATACAACTCATCAACCAATTGATAGTGGATCTTAATCCAACTTTGCATACTGTGGAGTTCTGAGAATTTAAAATATATTAACAGAAAAGTGACATATAATGTATTCTCATGAATACATCACGTCCCCTTACACCTAATCTCACAACCATGTATAACAGGGAAAAAAAAAACTTCAGAGGACCAAGATGAATAACCAAACACACTTGACCTGAAATAGCATACCTGGATTGACAGATCCAGACACTCCTATGCTATAATCTCCTGAAATTCCACCTAAGTACAACCCCTGCAATTTGGCAATCACTGCTTGCTTAAATAAGAAACCAGCAAAAAAGATCAGGGTGATTAACTTGTAAACAATACTACTACCTGCTGTTTGGCTCGCCCAAGTTCCTGTTCCAACTGGCTCAGCTTAATGCGACTTGTCTCTAGCTGTTGAACATATGCCTATTGACATAGAAAACAAAAATATTTGTTTTTAAGGTAAACATTAAAAAAAAATAATTAAATCATGCCTACAAACTAGATTTTGTCCACTTCAAACTCTATTTATTTCCCTTCCTACATGAGTACCTTCTTTCTTAGGCGACTTTTCCGGGCAGCTTCCCTATTTTGTGCAAGTCGTCTTAGCACCTGTGCATTAAAACACACATATCACAAACTGAAATACAATGGAGGCGCTCTCAAGGAAGTTATGTTTTCTTGTACATCTCCAATTCATTGCCACTATATATGAATATTGTACAACTTCTAACCCTTGCCATTATTTTTTTTTAACTAAACTTTATGTCTCAAAGATGCACAGAGATAGGTTCAAGAAATATTGAATGAGACAGTTGCACAATTTCCTCTGAGAGATGCACCCAATCTAACACATGCATGCATGCTCAAAGGTTGATTTGGAACAGATGACAGGAATAGAGACTTTCCGAAATCAATCATAGGGAGTGTGGAACAGTTGTAATAAGAATCTAAAAGGATGCTGAATTCCTTGCTAATTGTACACACCATCAAATATGACATTGGCATGGGTAGCCTTGGGTCTTCAGGATCATCGTAATTACTCAGCTTGTTCTGTCAGACTTCCAGTTCAAAAGAAAGATGCTTTTCAATGGACCATTTATACAAATACTTATTGTCAAACCATAAATTAATTTATGAGAAACGGCTGAGTCAACCATTTAAAAGCATCAATTACCAATGATGCAAAATAAAATTCATACATAAATGGTGTGCAAAATCATAAAGGCTTAAATGAATAGAAAATCAATTTCAAGGGAATCTCTGGGTTTGAGAACAAACATAATTACTGTCATTTCAGCTGGTGTGGTAAATCTCAAAAGGGGAGAGAGAATAGTTTAAATCTCTGATTTACCAAGAAGTTTCTGCACAGTGATCATAGATAAGTAGCATTATTAATTATCTGCCAACTGACTATTGGGAGTTTATTCCTACCTATGTCCTGACTCCTGAGTCTCCAGACAGAAATTTTTTGACATGGGACAGATAAATATTTTGCAACGTGTAGATTATGCGACCGATTGACATTTAATCATAGAATCTATGACATACCACCAATTGAAGAGTCTATATCAACTTAAATGCACATTTAAGAGAAGGTCCCCCTGTATAAAAACCGGGTTCAGCGGCATTTTCATATATATAATTCTTAAAAGTTAGGTTAACATAAAAATTATCCCTATATGTTACTGTGAGACTTATCTAATAGGGCATAACAATCTCATTTTATCTAAGTCATCTGCAATTACATGATATCCATCATTTTTTCAGATTTGCCCACTGTTAATAGAAACCTCAAGAAATTATCAACAAAATACAAATTGATGACATATTAGAGTACATATCAGGATCACAACAACCCATATAAAAATTTAGCACACACACCATGTAGAAATTCCTTAATTTAAAAAAAAAAAGTTATCCAATCGAAGGCAGGTAGCCAAGTACGCAAAATAATAAAAGATCTCATGATAAAACCAAGTTTTTACCTTATCACTAGGTTTGTTTGCTTCTTGTTCAAACTTCTTTGATGGAATTAGCATGCCATGAAGAGCATCCTCAGACTATAAATATACAAGCAGAATGACTGGTTAAAACATGGAGATCAAAAGTGAATAACCTGATCTTTTCAACAAGAAGAAACAGTGAGTATCAATCTCGAATTCTCACCACATTGTCCAGCTTGGTATCTGCTTCAACAATTGTAGAGCCACTTGTATTCTGGCTACTGTCATTTTTAAGAGATTCAGTCCACATAAGAATTTGATGGTTTGGCTCATATATACCCATCTTTCTTGATGTCATCAACTGGGCTGATGAAAAGCTCATAATATTTGGACTGCAAACGAACTAACAGAATTATTTATCTGCTTTATTGTACCTGTCAACTGGAGTAAGAATGACAACGAACCTTGATTATCCGAATGAAATTTGTTGATAAAGAGAAAGATAAAGGTGCAACATGAGCGTTGATTATCTGAATGTACAATCAATTACTTTTTTTTGTATCATGATCAGATCACTCAGTCAAGTAAAATGTATATGGCCCCTTATGTTCAAAAAGTGTCTAAAGTTTTTTCACTTACCTAAATGTGCATCCAAAATCTGAACTTGTTCATAAAGCAATTTCATCTCTTATGATTAATGGCAACACATGATCCTGATTCCTGACCCAATAAGCCCACTTATGGGCACTTCCCAATTTTCCTATGAACCAGGCACACGTTGACAATACAATGGATCTCTTCATCCATGATGAGTTTTCCTTGACCTCTACCAGCTTCCAGAAGACAATATAAAGACTGCCATGAAGTATCTAATATTTGCTTCTTCAGCTATCCAAACATCAAAATAACCTACTAAATGATCAAAGAAGTGACAAGCTGTGCATAAAAGTGAAAAACATCTTACCCTACCAAAACCCTTCTTCAACCTCTTCAGAAGGTTGGTGGTGGGGATATCTGGATTTAATCTACTCCTGTTCATTGGGTGACCTCCTGGGAAGTCCTCGTGTTGCACCCACCGAAATCTCCTTTTAGCCATGGGGAGTCCCTCCGATAAAAAAAAAAAAAAAATCTACTCCTGATCATGATGGTACAAACACTGCCATATGAAAAAACATACAAAACATATACACAGTGGCAGAGCCACCTTAGGCCCAGGGGGGTTCTATGCACCCCCCCCCCCCCCCACCCCCTTTTTCTTTTTTTTTTCTTTTTTTTTTAAGAAATGATATGTCTAGCCCCAATGATAGTCCACATTGATTTTTTTTTTAAACCATACACTCTCCAATTGAAGTACATGCAGTTATATGAAATAAAGTATATACTAAGATATACTGGTATATTTTTTTTCGCATTGAAAAAAAGATAAATTTTTTTACCCTATATACTATGATGGAACCATACACTCAGTATATCCTATGTTATCATAATGTATGGAGCTGTAAAATGGACTAAGTGTATTAGCGCTCTTTTTTTTTATTTTTAAAAGCTTTTTATTAGGGCCCATAGCCTATGGGCCATAGGTCAAGAGCCCCACAACTCAACAACAACAACAATATCCCACTTTTTATGTATTTAGAAGATCAGAAAATCATGGAACTCTCCTTCCCCTTTCTTTTTAAGAAAATGAAATCTCTATAAATAATCACAATAAAAAATTCATACAAGCTCTCCATATCAATCAAATATTTATTTTATCAACCATTGCATGAGTAAACGGATGATGAAGATGATGGAAAGAGAGTGAGACCCTCCCAAATACCACCAAAACCCAACGGTTCAACAGTGAGTAAATAAATAAATGATTTGCTGGTACGCTAACATATAAATAAAGTTCAAGATATAAATTTGCACCTTAAATACAAATCACTAGATATCCGATTTATTCACTGAGATTGTTGGATTGATAATGATAAAATCATTAAACAATTTCAAAATATGAAACCTCGTCGAGGTCAAATTTAAATGTATGTATTGCTTATTAGATTTATGTTTTGACTTCTTTTTTTTTGTGAATCATCGATATGAAATTTGACATATTGTTTTAAAATATGATAATTATCTTTTAGAATTATTCAGTGATATGTTTTATGTGAATGTCTTTATTTCATCTTATATATATTCATTTTTTAATCTATGCTTTTGAAATTAATATATATATATATATATATATAGGGAGCCGATTAGGTGCGGTTTACGGTCGGTGCGGTGCGCGATCACGGGCCGTCGATCACGGGTCCATCGCATCGGACGGTCGGGTGCGATTCACGTCGACCGTTGGATGCGATGGACCCGCGATCGGACGGCCCACGTCGTAAACCGCACCGACCGCATACCGCACGTAATCGCGACCATATATATATATATATATATATATATATATATATATATATATATATATCTTTAAAAAATATTTACATAAGTTACAAATGGTCTTTGCGTGTTTTATTGGGCAGCCTCTTATGGTCGTAGCGGAAGAAGATATACTCTGAATGTGTGGTTCAACACAGTAAGCGTTCAATTTGGTCAAGGCGTGGTGTAATTGGAGAAAGGGAAAGCTTTGTTTTATTGTTCTTTGTTAATTGACAACGATTAATTATGCATCCAAATCCTTCTCCTTATGTTGTACTATCCGTTTTCTACTAATTACACTTTCCTCCAAAAGAGAGAAAGGAGTGAAGGGAGGGAAGGGGAAAAAATTCTAGAAAGTGGTCTATTGGATCATTCAATATGGTAAAAACAACTATCAAATGCGAAAAAGAAAACAAAAATATTGAGCCCACAAGGGATTGACACTTTGGCTAGAGCCATGGGTTTGCTCCCCTAGTCTCAAGTATGAATCCTCCGGGGCTTAACTGACGCACAAGGTTTGCGAGTGATTATGTGCATCAAGAGTTCTCTCAACTAATGATAGGTTCCACATCACCGAAATAAGATTGAAATATTTGATTTGGACAAATACATAAATAAGATCCAAATCTGCAAAAATAAAATCAGAAAGGAACAGAGCAAGAGCTTATTTATGTTTAAACTAAAATATATGACATCCATAAAAATAAAAATAAAAGTAAAAAATTGACATCTCAATTAACAACCAAAAAAGAATACAAAAAAATCATATTAGATGCAAAACTTCTTTCTTTGATGAACTCCCCAAACCAAACGTCTCTCTTCACTACATAAAACTCATCACCCTTTATAAAACTCAATCCAAGCTCCTATTTTTGAACGAGAAATCAAGAATTCCACACCAAAACATAACAAAAGACTCCAGAACTTTAAAAACAGATTCTACGGATTTCAAACCTCGAAGAGGCGATCGGAAGGACCCCTTCTCCATCACCGGATCATCTCTTCCCCTCCTACTCCTCCTCGCACGTGTTCGGCGGGGATCTCGAGGAGACCAATCGATGGCGAATCCGCTCCAACTCGGAATCCCAGCTCGTCCAAAACCCTAGAAACTCCCATTCGCAAGAGGCGTGTACGGCCTTTTTAAAACAGAGAGGGAGAAAACTGAAGCCTCTTTCGCTCTCTATTAAAATTTGTTTATTCGCAACACCGCCTCCTATTGTCAACCGTTAACGTCGTCTCAATCACTCCACTGTCTCGCGCAGCAGGTTATTGCGCCGAGGTTTTCTTTTATGGGCACGTCTAGTCCCACCACCAAATTTTCTTATCCGTGTTTTGCTATCCCACCGATCCGATCAGTTCGATTAGATTTGATCACCATTTAAAGTTTTGGGTGACCGGACTTAATCGTCATTTTAGGTTTTGGACGAGTCGAACATGATTTGTAATAAAGTTTATAATTTTTTTTCTTGAAAACATAATCCCACGATGTGTATCCTCCTTGAATTCTTCATATCACTCCAAGTCTGAGTTGTAATATAGGGAGAATAAATCATTATTCTTAAATGTAAAATATAATAACAATTTTTTTTACATAAGTTACAGACAAATTTTAAAAGCCAAATATAAAATGTGTTTGGATCAACTGGTAGGATTTTTTGTTTTCAAACAAAGAATCATCTTAACTACGAATTCAAACGAAGCTTAAAAATGATATATATTTGTCTAATAAGATATTTTTCTGTAAAAATTTGAATTAATTGAAAGTATACATACTTACATTTTTTTTAGTCCCTTAATTGTTGTTTGAATAAAAAAATAAATGTAGAATATGATTGATAAATCCAAAAATTTATTTGTTTATAAAGAATAAGTAGATATAGTTCTGAACCCTGCTCGACTAATTACGGTCGCCCAAAACCTGAAATAACGACCAATTACGGTTGTCCAGAACCTGAAATTGCGACCAAGTCCGGTTGCCCAAAACCTGAAATGACGATCGATTTTGGTCGAACTGGATTGGTGGGAATAGCAAAACACCGGGTTTTTTTTTATTGGTGGGATGAGAAAATTGCTTAGTGGGGATAGACACGCCCTTCTTTTACCTGTGTACCTCCAAAATAATTTTATTTGTGGATATGCCTTTATAGAATCACCCCTTGTTAGACCTTTGTCCGTTTGCCTCGCTCTGGAACCAATTTTCAAAAATTGTATATGCAAATACAAGTTTGGATGATCTTTAAAGATTTCATTTTTAGAAGAATCATATTTAAATCAAACTCATTTTCAAACGCATCTAATGGTCACGTATTTGGATCAAAGCAAAAAAAAATCTTTTGTGGTTAGTTTAGTGTTCATTTTGATACTTTCATTCTTTTTCTACTGAAACAATCAGGAGAATTTTATTTTGGAATACTCCATTCTTGTGTTCACTCTGGAATGATAAAAATTCATTTTGAATCAGAGTTACTGAACTAGCTTTTAATTAATATAAAATTTTAATAAATGGAATAGAAATAGCTTCCTTAAAAATCATTTTGGAAATATACTTGTAAAGTGAATATTTATTACTTGAATTTCAAAAATTTGAATCTATTTATTCAATTTTCATATTTTAGTAATTAATAAATTTTACTACTCCTCAAATATCCTTGTCACAGTTGATGGACTACACCAATAATGAGAAAAACTTCTAATCAAAGAATGATGACATTAGATTTGAGATTAAAATGGTATAGATAAAAATATGAGACTTGTGAAGGAGCAAAACGTGAAGTAAAAAACCATTATCCACCAAGAACAAAAACTGCGCCGCGAGACACGATAAGAGGTGATGTTGTTCCCTGTTGACGGGGTTTCGATTTTGACGGCCACGACTGAGAATATAATGATAGAATATCTTCGGATGTCGTAGTTTTCGTTATCCTCCACGTCGTCCTCCGCGTCAGATTCCGCCAAAATCCCATCCTTGTTGAGCGTTCTGCGGGCGTGGACAATAAGGGTGGTGTGGGTGACGTGGCCCGCGCAAAAGAAGACCGCCACTCACTTCCTTCCCTCTCTGCATGGGCTGTGACGTAGGCTGTTGCGTCATCAGGTCGGGACGCGTGGCCCCCACAACAGGTTCCGTCCCGTCCCGGGTCGTTAAGTCGGTTGACTTACCCGCCAAAAAAATTGCAACGGACAAAACATGTACGACGACATTATTAAAGTCGTCGAACAAAGATTATATTGAATTAGCCTCGCTGAGGATACGGTTTTGGTCCTCATCCATGACATTTATTTATTTATTTTTGTTTATAAAACAAAGATTATAAATTCATTTTCAGTCTCAGAGGGAATCTTATATGTGGATAAATCACAACACATTAGGCTGCTGTTTGATAACGCATTTAAACACGAGTAGAAAGAAACGTGTTAAATTAAAAAAACTACTTACGACTTAAATGTTGTTTTTTTTAAATGCAAAAAATACGTTTTCTAGAAATTAAGTTCATTTAAGCCAGTTCAATGAAGTAAACGTGCATTTTGTACTATGGCCCTGTTTGACAACTCATTTTGGATAGTTTTTAATTTCTTTATAAACAAAAAGACCATAAACAAGTTAACAAACACTCCTACTTGTTTGAAAAGCTGCCCTCATGATTATAACAAAAAAAAGTGTCTAAAAATTGTGTTTATTCCAACAAAATAGTTTTTATTATAAGCAGCAAATGTAATTTCTTAATTAATTAAAAAACAACCATCATTGTTACATTCTAAAAAATTGTGTATAAAGTTAAAAAAATAATTTAAACTATGTTTTTAAGCGCATCCTATGTCTTTATGAGAATTGTAGCAGTCTAATGATTGTGCATCACAAAGCATAATTGCTTTCATTTACACAGAGGGCAGAATCATTGTGTTAGAAACACATAGGATTCGTATTATTCAATAAACATGTCACTTCAATAACAAAAAAAAACACCCTCAATGGAATCATCATCAATTTTGTATATTTGTTAGAGATAAATATAGTTCATCACTTCTTGTACATTTAATCCCAAAATTGTTCAGATTACTACAAATGGCAATCTTATAGAATATAACACTCGACCCTGAATTGAGTGCTTCTTAAAAAAAAAAGGAAAAAAAACAGAGAGAGAGATGATTATGTTAGAATTAATCTGGTACACGCATGTACAACATAGTACTACACTTGTGTTGAGTTGATAACATTTTTTATGACCACATTTAAAACCTAAAATATGGATTCCAATGACCAGAGTCCCTAACATCAATCTATGAATGAATCTCTGATGCAACTTTACATTTGGATTTTGGATACCAACCCCCTTAGGTCAGGTCAGGGCACAAGGGAAGAAACCCTAGTAGCCTTTCCATGAAAGTTTTTTTTTTTTTTTTTGATCTCTCACTCAAAGGAGGGATCCAAATTTAGCTACATTTCCTAACCTTGCTAGATATAAATGCCAAGTGGAAATTTTATATTATATATAGATATACATATAAAGTAAGGCCAATAGGGATGGGTGCACAATGGAAGATAAGATTATAAAATTGGGAACACCTTATCTTCATTAATATAAAGCCTAAGTGCGTCTTAAAAATTTGAGGACATGAAGCAAGTGGTGATTAATGGAGGGTTTTTTTTAAAATGAATTAAAAAAAAGACTATATAATAGAGAACAATAATTGTGATGGGTTGTTGCGTTGTTGGTTGGTTGATGCCTTAAGCTTAGCTTTACATGTTGTCAAATGAATTTTGGTTGTTCATTCATTTGAAAGGCCAAAAGGTATCCAAGCCGTTGAACACCACTTTCTAAACTGTCATATTCTCTTAAAAGAGAAATTGGAAGATATGGAGAGTGGATGAGAGAGAGAGATATGCATATTAGAATTTTTTTAGCTTTATTAGGGTCGTCTAAATAATTTTTTACTCTTTTTTATTTTGTCCAAAGATGCATATTAGATTTATCAAATTTTAGTATTTTATTTTGTGAGTATGGCTAGAGGCCTTTCAAGTCATTTTGACTTTTATCATTTGACTTTTGTGCAATAATAATATTAATTTTCATCCACGCATGATGTGTACCTTAAACCAATACCTTCAATTTTTTTTTATTACATTTATATGCGATATAATATATCATGTTATATATATATTAATATAATAATTTTTTAATAATTATAAAATAAATTATTTGTAAAATTTATTATTAAACTATAAATAAAAGAGATGTTACAACTGAAAAATGAGTTTTTTTTTTTCTATATATACCTCTCAATCAACCTTATATTGTCAAAACCCCTCGTTTGAAACTATAAAATTATCAATATTCGTCAAATAGGCTCTATTTTAAGATAAAATTAAAATAAGTTTATCGACTTTCGTGCGCGCAGGTGAGAGAGAGAGAGAGAGAGAGAGAACGGGGGGGATGGGGTTTGGGGCCCAGGAAAGATGGATTCAATGAATGGGAGGGAACATACCAAAGGAGAATATATATCAGTGTTGAGGAATATATATAAGACCTTGTAGATGTTATTGGTTTAAGTATCTATTTTGGGCTGAGGGAGAGGTTGTCTTGGTTTAACTTTGAATTTACAAAGCAGAATAATTAGGTCACTGAGATTGCAAGTTGCCGGATATGCTTGGCCAATTATAGAAGGAACTTCAAATTAAATATATGAAATGATATACAATTCTGGGTCCAGCTATAAAGAGAACCTAGTTAGGTTGCAGGTGGTGCATGAATATCAATGCTGCTTTCTATCATATGTACATGGGACACTTTTCCCCCCTTGGTTTGGGACTGTTACAATCACAAAGGACTATGGTTTTTATAAATTGATCCATATGGTTTTTATTTGGGCCCTCTTACACACAGTTTTTTTTTATAGTTTAACATGTAGTTTTGCATTTATAATGTACATCATCATCTATGTATATACTTAGTTAAATTTTATTTTACACTTATTAAAAATATGACATTCAATTCGAAATTAATGGAGTGATATACATTTGTTTTATCAAAGCATATACATTATTACATGATGTTTACTATTTAAAAAATAAATAAAAACATGTGTGGTCTAACAAAAATGACCAGAGTATAACATTATCTTTTTTTTATAAATGATTCCATACAATCTGAGTTATTGTGCTCGTATGCGTACTTAGACATGCATTGACAATGTGATACACATACACATGACAGAACAAGGGCTCTGTTATAATGCAAACACGAGAAAGAACCTGGAACCATATCTCAATGCCCACATGATGGTGAACAGATCCATCTATGTTGTGTCATGCAGGTGTGGTGGTTTAGGATTATCACTTTAAAAAAGATCGATAAGGACATATGTTTCAATATCTCCAACTGAGCGCACAACATAATTGCCTCTGCCTCCATGACTATGACTACTGGGGGGGGGGGGGGGGGGGGGGATTCCTTGTATCCCATCATAGACATAATTCTTGAACAATATATTTGATAACCAAATCATTTAATAACATATAGTAATTAATAATATGAATAATAATAAAGTTTTAGGGTGCGTTTGATTGCACGATTGCGATTACAAGAAGTTGCGTTTGTAATCGCGCAACCAAATAGTTTTGTAATCGCAGTTTTAAACCCAGCGATTGCAGACAAATAGTGTCCAAAAGCTGCGATTTCAAAAAGCTGAGAAAGTGAGCTTTCTGCAGAATCAGGTTTGCAATCGTAGATTCTTGTAGAATCAAATTTGCAATCGCGCAACCAAACGCACCTTTATTTAAATGCAAATGTATGAATGAACAAGAAGACATGTATACCAATCAAAAAAGCAGAAGACCGTGCATTTAAATCATGTCATGGAATAAACCAGTTATTCGACACAATGATATATATTTAATGGAAAATGATTTAAAAAATCTTCTAAAAGTTAGAAATACTCAAATCAGTCATTTTTTAAAATTATACATACAAAAAGTCTCATTTCACAATTTTAATAACATAAAAGACTAATCTATCTTTATCAAATTAGATCCTTAACATTCGTCTAACCCTTGTTAGGCTATTCCATATCAAAAACTTATTTTTCCTACAAAACAACAATCTCCTTAAATGTTTTGTTATTATATATCATATTGTGTGTTTATTATATATATCTTACCTGATGTTTATCATTTTTCATTGTGTATAATCATAATATGTAATTTAAATCTGTGTTGTACCAAATACAGTCGAAGATATTTTAATATTTTAAATCCTTATTCACATTGTTTTTGTTTAGTTATTCACATATTTTTATGGCATCATGAGTACATATCCATTGTTGTAAAGAAACATCATCATTTAATGGAGTTCATCATAAAAAACTCAAATTATATTGGCATATATATTATAAAATCCACTTAATTATAAATAATTTAGAGTAAAAAAAGGTTTTACATTAGAATGTGTGAAATACATTAACAAAATTAAAAGGGTGAAATATTTTAACAATGTTAAGAGGTATGAAATATATTAATTATCTAATTATATAAGGGTGGAATGAGATTTTTTTTATATAATTTTAAAAAATGACTGATTTAGATAATTCTAAATTTTAAAAGACTTTTTAGTCATTTTTTCTATATTTAATTACCTGAATTATATGAGACAAACATATATGAAAGACCAAAGAGTTATATACTCTCAAAATCTGCGGAAAGATAGGTTTCGTACCTTGCTTGAAAGGAAATAAATGGAAGAGGCATAAATGGTGAATGTCAAAAGGGTCATTTTTAATCTGCCAAAAAGTGGGATCTTTGAACAAATTAAGTAGAATAGTGCCATTGCTACAGGTAACACACATTACATATCCAAAATGAGTTTAGACAGAAGGGATGAGATCTTGTTAGTCATTATTAGTCTCTAATTAGATATCAACACGTGAAAATTTCACATGTAAAACATGTGAGATTATAAAGTTAATGACACATGTTAGTCTCACCTACTATAAAAATGTGATGGATCATTGATTTGTTGACACATGTATAATTTGATGAAAATTTTGGACGATGAGAAGGTGAGAGCCACAAAGCAAATGCATTCTACCCTTTTGTCCCTCAGCTGTTCTTTCATTGTGTTTGTGCCTATTGGCGATAGCTAGGAGTTTACTAAAGTGACTAAGTGAGGGCTTGAATATAACTAATGAATGTGAATAGTCCCTATTTATCTATTATATAATAAATATTAGGGACAATTTTGTACCACATACAGGTAATGTCAACCCTGAGTATAAGAGATCAAAGTGGTCGCCTAACCAGCGGCCCCACATTGAGAGGACACCAAAATCTGAATAATTATTTATTCATATTATATTAGGATTTTTTATTTTTGTTTTAATCATTTTTCTTTGTTTTGAATTATTTTGTTTTATTTTTAAAATCTTATCCTAACTTTTCTATTTGCTCTTTTGGTTATTTTGTTCTAATTTTTTAAATTATTTTATTTGCAAATAAGAAACTAAATTCACATGTTTTTTTTTATTTTGGTATTTTTTAGTCCTTATATTTTCTATTTTAATTGTTATTCAATTTACAAAAAACAAATCATATATGGTCTCAAGTTATTTTTCATATCATTTTTATTGTTATTATTTTTTCATTTTTATTTTATTTTAATTATTTTTATTCAAAATTTTTGGTTAGTCTTAAAATTAATTTTTTATTTTTAAATAATTATACATATTTTTTTCTCTGTCATATCATTTAGTTTTGTTTGTTTCTTTTTGTTAGGCTTATTGCTTTTAAAAAATAAAAATTAATTTTAAAAACTATTCATTTTTTTGTAATAAAAATTAAAAACAATTATGTAAATTCAAGAGCCCCATTTTAGGTGCATGCATAGGGCCCATTTCTCTTAGTTAATCTGAGGGCTGGCTCTGCCTACAGTTCTCACATGATTTGTATTTTATAATGGTATATACTTCATGCAATAAAGAATCTATTATAGTAATAAATTATATGAACCTATTTATAGAAGATTTGAAAAATTACATATTTAACAAAATATACATCTCATTGAGTATATATGGGATTACTCGTGAAACTGTAAAAGTACGAGATTGTATTTAACTACACGCTTATGTTATTTATTTCAAAACAACATATTACATATAAATATTGTTCTATTAATATATATTGTTGAAAATATTCAACTTAATAAATTCTTTTTTGCTATAATACTCTTTAATAACTTTTCTTAACATAGAAAAGAAATTGGCATTTTGGATATCAATGCTATCACAAGTATCTGTATTTTTTCTTCACTATGTGCATAACAAAAAATGTTCTCTCAACTCTCAACTGTAATTATAGTAATCGATAAGATTGGAACTAACGTTACGAGTAAATAAATGTGTGGACACATAAGGGTGCGGTTCTTACCACCCCATTTTCTATGATCCCCACCCCGTTAATTAACCCACCCACTCCAAATCTTATGAAACCTTATCCCACCCCTGTGTGTGTGTGTGAGAGAGAGGGAGATTTAAGAAAGTTCAATCCCACCCCCACACATTTTCCATCTCCCTCGTCCTTTCCCATCTCTCCCCCCTCCATTTCTAACATCTCCCCCCATCCCTTATCGCGCTTCATTCCCGTTATTGAAGGGCCTCCTTCCACCACTCTCTGGTTCCACCCCCTATTTCGGTGACTCCTCCAAATCAACAAAGAATGTTAGATCCCTTCCTTTTTTTTCCTGTTTATGTTATATTCATTGTATAGATAACATTTGTGTTACATATATATGTAAAAAGTTTTTATTAGAAACCCGAGATTTTTTTTCAAACATAGCCCTAACCCTATTTTTAGGGTTGTTGGAGAATTTTTTTTTTAAAAAAAAAATGTTGGAGAAATGGTTTTTTGAAAGAGAGAGTATTTTTCTTGGTTGATGAAATGAGTAGCATTGATTATTTAAAGGAGAAATTTGGGTGTTTGGAGGATGAGATGTTGTATTGATTAGTTAATTGTAAAATGTTACTAAAATTGTTATGGTTTGGATGAATAATAAACATAAACCTTGATGCATCTTGGTTGGTTAAATGTGTTGATCAGTTGATTTACTGTTTTTGATGATTCAATGCGTGCCATTGATTTATCGGTTATTGCATGAGATTAATGTTCTTCCAAATTTTTTTTTTGAGTCGAATGTAATCATATTCTATTTCTTGAAAAGACCGAACATGACTGAGTTAGGTGAGAAGAAGAGAGGAATAACATAGTTTGAAAGCTAAAACAAAAGATAAAAAACACAAAACAAAAAAATCCCATCTAAAGCGGAACGAGCTTGAGTGCGCCCCTTCCATTGGGCGAGTAGAAAAGCTTTCTACCCGCAACCGCCAGAGGCGATGAGCTACGCCGTTATATGGCTCGCATTTGCCTCAAACCGAATACTCGCAGCCCCGCACAAAGATGTGCCTCATTCCTTAATGAAATGGATCGTGGCTTCCCATAGGTTCTCAAAATAAAAGGCCACCCACTTGCGTTTCTCGCCTTCCATATCGCCCAAGTGCCCGTCGGGACCAATGAGATCCACACCCTCCTTGCTATGCTCCTGTTCTTCTTTATCCTCATTCTCCGTGCCACCTCCCATAGCTCCTCGATAGAGTGGCACCTCCGTGGCTTCCCCGTGGCTGCTGCAAGCGTTGTCCAAAGCTGTTCCGCCATCAGACATAGACTGAAAAGGTGTTCGATCGTCTCATCATCACCGTGGAAAAGCGAACATAGCGTGTCCTCGAAAGGTCTCCACCGTGCTCGAAAAACCTTGGTGACTGCGCGGTTCTGAAGAAAAAACCAATTAAAACATTTGACCTTAAGTGAAATTTTGGCTTCCCATAGCACCGAAGCATGCGCGATGAAAGTCCCTTCCACTGCCTCCTCTCGTGACCACCAATCATAGCTCTGCAGCACCGAGTAGCACTGCCCCTCTTTCCCAGCCCAGCATATCATGTCCTCCCTTCCAACCGTTGGAGGATGCCCCTGTTTTAGGCACAGTAGCTCTGCGAATTGGCCAATCTCCTCCCCTCTCAGTCCGCAGCGCATGCGTGTGTCCCAGCAGCCGGATGCATCCTCCGGGATCCAGAACTCGCTTGCACTCCCTAGCACGTGACTGGCTTTTCCTGCCAGTCTTGGATACATCCCGTGTCATGGTCGGGTCCCGCACCATCAGTCGTCCCAGAATCTGAATTCCTTGCCCTCACCCAACTGCTATACTAGCTCGTCTTAGAATTGGGCCACCCCTCAAAGAAGCCCTTGGACAATGCCGATCTCCACTTGGTCGGATCAGGTACTATCCCCCGTACTTCGTCCACTATTGAATACCGTTCTTTGGAAATACGCACCCATTTCGTTTGGGGGTTGCAAACCCAGTTCCAACACCATTTAGACAAAAGCTCCCGGTTCATCAAAGCCAAATTCAGCACCCCGAGCCCCCCCTTGCTTTGCTCCTGCATATCATCTTCCATGTCACCAAACAAGGGGACTTCCCCGCTCCAGCCGGTCCACGCCAGAAGAAACGGCGTCGTAGCAAATCAATCTGGGCAATCACACCCTGCGGCGCCCTGAAAATTGACAAGTAAAATAGTGGTAGCGCCGACAAGACTGATTGTAGTAGGACAAGTTTTCCCCCGCATGGCAGGACCCTGCCTTGCCACCCATCCAGTCTCCGATCTATCCGATCAATCACCGGTTGCCAGTCCTGCTTGCGTAACTTATGAGACACTAACGGCAAACCCAAATACTGACAGGGCTGTGGTTCCCGCCTACAGCCCAAGATCTAGGACATCACCTCCGCCGCCTCGTCATCCACATTGATCAAAATAATGGAGCATTTCAAAGAATTTATGTTCAAGCCAGAGACCAAACCAAAGCACCACATAAGGAACCGTATTCCATAGATAACATTAACGTCCGGTGGGGCCAAAAACATTGTGTCATCAGCGAAATGCAAATGAGAGACCTCCTCTCACCACACCCCTGATCCCCCCCTACCGATGCCATGCGGCACATTCTACTGAGAACATTCGCTACCAAGGTAAATAAGATCAGCGAAAGTGGATCTCCCTGGCGAAGGCCTCTATGAAGGTGGAAGAACCCATGTGAGGAACCATTGACAACCACTGAGGCCTTTGCCGTGCAAATGCACACTTCCGTAGCCATGGAGCCTCAAAACCATGCAAGCTCATGATGTGGAGTAGAAACTCCCAGTCTACATTGTCGTACGGTCTTTCGAAGTCCACCTTGAGAAGGACCCCACTACGGCCATCCTTGTGCATCGCTGAAATAACCTCCTAAGCCACCGCAAAGCCTTCATGGAGCAACCGTTGGAATGAACGCTGATTGGGAGTCATCTACCAGTGCTCCGCACACCTTTCTCAATCGCCGTGCCAACACCTTGGACACCAATAAGTACGCGCCGTTGAGTAGACATATAGGTCTGTAGTCCGTCACTAAGACCGGACTCTCCCTCTTAGGGATGAGAACAATGGACGAAGCGTTGAGGCGTCCGATCCCCGATTCTCCCCTACTTAGTTCCGTGAAAACTACCATGACGTCCTCCTCGACAATGTGCCAAAAAAACTTGTAGAAACCCAGTCCAAATCCGTCTGAACCTGCCGCCTTATCACCGTCCACCCTTGCTAGGGCCTCCCTCACTTCCCCTGCCGAGAAGTCATGCTCAAGCTCTTCAAGGCACTTTGTAGGAAGATGACAAAGATCCTCATCGAACCATTGTAGCCTCCATCTTTTTTTTATATATAAAAGCGGTGCGGAAATGCTCCACTAGGTGACCACCTATCCCCTCCTCAGCCTCCACTAGTGTGTCACCCACCATTAACGAGGTAATGTGGTTGATGCGTCTTCGCTGCGACGCAGTCTTGTGGAAGAATTTTGTATTATTATCCCTTGCCTTCAACCACAACGCCTTCGATCTTTGACGTCATTTCATTTCTTCCTGCTTGAGGAGCACAACCAACACCCCTCTCGCTAGTTTTCGGATAAGTGATGATATTCAGCACTACAACAACAACTGAGCCAAACAACTAGAAATGTTAGACAACAATTGTTGTCTATTTCAAAGAATGTAAGTGAAAAAAATTCGCGGGTCACGAGTTTCAAGTTTGATTAAGATCGTAGTCGTCATGATCTTGCTAATATGATAATCAAGCATGAATTGCCTTTCAATTTTGTGGAGTATGAATAACAATTTTGTGCTAATTTTCAGCCTCACTTTAAAGTGGTGTCAAGAAATACAATTAGAACTGACATTATGAAGATTTACACTAAAGAAAAAGAGAGATTGTATGTCATTTTTGATAAACTTGACTCGTGGATTAGTCTCATAACTGATTTGTGGACATCTGTTCAGAATCTATGTTATTGTTGTGTGACATCACATTATGTTGGTGTTGAATGGGAGTTGTAGAAGAAGATCATTGCATTTTTTTCTCTTGATACTTCACACACTATCTAAGTTCTCTATGGAGCTATGAAAGAAGATTTTGAAGTGGAACATTGATAAAAAAAATTATGTTCCTTCACAATTGACAATGTATCCAATAATTTTGCAATGATTATAGAATTGAAATTGTGGTTGTGTAACAAGAAATTTTTGTTATCTTTTAGTAGATGCTTCAAAATGTATTGTAGTGCACACATATTCAATTTAATTGTGCCATATGATGGATTGAATGTTATATCTGATTTGTTGAAAAAAAATTGAGCAAGTGTGTAACATGTAAAATCCTCACCAAGCAGGCATTATAAATTCCAACAAGTTTTGCATCAAGAGAAGTTAATGAGCAAAAAAGGATTAACCTTGGATGTCTTTGTAAGGTGGAATTCTACTTATTTAATGCTTGGAACAACATTAGAGTTGTGTAGAGAATTTGAACGGTTGTCAGGTTTTGATCATTCATACAGTGATTTACTAACTTCAGAAGAATAGAAAATTTGAAGTTGTATCCATTAATTTTTTAAAGTACTCTATGATGCAACCACTAGTCTTTTTGGGAGCAAATATGTGGCTGCTAATTTGTATTTTCATGAAATATATGATGTTCATATTCATTTGCTTGAATGAATGAATGACAAATAACATTTGTACATTCATCAGATGGAAACAACAATGATGTCGAAATTCCAAAAATATTGAGAAGATTGCTGTCTCAATTTGGCGGTTGCTCTTGTTCTTGATCCTCGATTTAAAATGGAGTATATTGGCTATACATATCGACAATTATGTAGAGATGGAGCTACTTTTATACATATTGAAAGAGTTCAGTCTTATTTTTATGAGCTTTATTCAGAATATGTTGTCAATTCTGGTTACTATTTATTGTTTGCTATTTTTCTTTAATTGTTGTTATTGTGATGTTTGATTATTGCTTGATATATGGGTTGTAGACCATGTGATGTTTGATATATATATATTGTTTGTGGTCCATTAACTGTTCTTTTATCTCTCATATGATTTAAATTGCTTTTATCCCAAAAATAAATGCTTGAGATTGCTTTAGATTAATGTTGTGATAGATTTATATATATGCCTCATGTTATGACAAATTGCTTTTATCAAAAAAGAAAAAAAAGTTGAGATTGCCTTTATAAAAAAAATGGTTCAAATTGCTTCAGATTGGTTTTTTTATTGAAAAAAATGCTTCAGATGGCTTCAGATTGATGTTATCTCAAACTAAATGTCTTTGCATCAGATTTTTTTTATATATATAAAAAATAGTATGCTTCAACTTGCACAAACTTTCAAATTTCTGTTTTACATTTTAGATGCATATCATTTCTCAGATAAGAATGAGAGCACAAGTGAGAATGATTTGATTGAGAGTAATGATGCAAAAAGAAAACTTAAATGTGGTTTCAAGAAGTTCATTAGTGAGCGTACGATTATGATGCCCCATAATAAATTTGAGTTGGATCTATTTTTGGGGAAGACTTTATTTTTAAATGAGTCTGGATTCAATATATTACTTTGGTGACGAAGCTATGGGACAAAATTTTTGATTATCTCAAAAATCACTCAGGACATCTTAGCGGTGCTAATCTCCTCTGTTGCGTCAGAGTCTACATTCAGTAATGGAGGAAGGGTGCTTGATGATAAACACATTTCATTACTTCTTGACGTTGTAGAAGCATTGGTTTATGGACAAAATTGATTGGCCAATAGTAATCACAATGTGAGTAAATAATCCAATAAGATTTTATTTTATTTTGTTTTACTTATTAACATTTTTCTCAATTATTATTGCTAGGCATCCATTCTTGCACCAATTAATGGATAAAGGCCTCAAATTTTTTTATCTTCCTTGTGATACATAGGTTAGGCTTACATTTTCTACCATTTTATTCGAATATAAATATTTTTTTAGATAACTTACATTACGTTTGTTGTTTTATCATTTTGTGCTGGACTATTTTTATGTTTCCATGTTCCAGCAGATGATGATTTTGATCATGTAAGCAAGACCATGTTAAGAAGACAAAATTTTAGTCTTTGTTTTGGAACCTGAAAAATTGTTTTCAAGATTGTAATATGTTGAGATGCTTTGCTACTTTTGTATCAACTGAAAACATTGTGTTTGATAGAATATCTTTTAATTAGAGAAATTAGGATTTAAGTTTATGAATTTTAATTTTAAGTCTATGTTTTCAATTTTGAATGAAAATTTGCTGCATGTTTAATTGTTTTTTATTTTCGGATATTAGATATGAATTCAAATATCGGATATTGAGATGAATCTGTATCTGATTAGTTGGTTTAGTTATTTCAGATAATTATCTGTATCCGAATCCGAATCTTTGGATCGGATACAGATACAATTTTTTAATATATGTTAGATACGGATACAGATAGTGATTTTTATTTTCGGATACAGATACAGATATTAGTAGATCCACTCCATATATGCTCCGTTGACATGCTTAGGTAGGTTTTTTCTGGGGTAGGATGAGATTGGGTGGTATTGGTTTCCTTATAAACATTAAAATAAATATTTTAAGGGGTAGGATGAGTATCTAATGGGGTGGTAATAACCGCACCCGATAAATAATATTCTTATTTGATAATCAAACTGCAGAGGAGGGTTACTGGAGAACTCCCAAAGCCCCAAATATGGAAAAAGGAAAATGATATGGCCAACCTGTGTATAGTCATGTCCACAACTCTCATCAGTTTTGAGTGTATTTTTAAAAAATATACATTTGTCCATTAAAATATATATATTTATATTATGAAAAATGAAGTATCCTAATATTTTTTTTTGAAATAATAAATTTTTAAAATTTTTACATTGTGATAATAAAGTATACACTCTGTTATAATTTATAGGTGGTTGGAAACTATGTTATAGTGGCATGACTTTAGCCTCCGTTTGGATAGAGAATTAAATTAATCTAAGGTTTATGATTATTTTAGTATAGATAAGGAATAATTGATTTTTTATTTCGTTGTGTTTTCTTGGAAAACGTAACAATAAAATTTTTGTTATTTGATTGACCATGGATAAATTGTGGATAAAATGTGAATAAATTGTTGATAAAAATTTATAAAATGTGAGAAAATGAGTTGATCCGTGGGCCATACTTTACAAGAGAGGTGATTAACAGTTGATGTAATAATAATGCTGACATGTTCAAATGGTTGAATAAATTAGAATAATTTAATTTCAGTGATAGCAACCATTTTATACCAGCTAATTCTGTCATACATATTTTCATTTATTCAAGTCTTCCAAACATCCATTTTATCACTATTTCATCTTGTCTGTACGGTTTCACGGATGGAATTCCTTTAGGGCAATTGATACGCCGACCACCTTTTTTGCTTGGGGCACCATCTTTTGAAGCCCACCACCCTTAATTTTTTCACTTACCAAGTGCACCACCTTATATAAACACCCTATGAAAAACACCCTTCCCAACACCCACCATATTTCATCCCATCAACCTCTCTCTTCCCTCTCTTCCCTTTTGTTTTTTTGTATCTAGCCTCTTGAGCACCTCTTTGGCACTTCTCATGCATTGCCCTTTTTGAGAATGCCGATGATTGGTCGTCGTGAAGACGTTACCCCCCTGATGAACAACTCCATGTCTCTTTGATCTGTTTTTAACGCCGTCAACTCTCTTTGATAGGATTTTTAGCCGATCGATCATTGTAATCAATCTAAACCAATCTATCTTTCTTGTTTTTGTATTACTGGGTATCTGTTATCTGAATCTGGTTATTTTGTTTAAGATGATTTTATTTTTTTATTGTGACCTATATGAGATTTTGTTAGAGTTGGTGTGTATTTTTTTAGGGTTCTTTTGAATTGTGGGAATTGTTTGCATTAACTTGTGAGTTAATGCTTAAGATGAGTTATGGATGGTTTTTTTTCATATATGTGTTTGTTTTCAAATTTATTGTTGATAGGAAAACTGATGGAGTTTTGTATATTTGTGTTATAAATGTTTTGTTTTGCTAAGATCGTAGGTCATTGAGCATGTTTAGATCGGATTTGTTAGACATTCTAAGGGATTTGTGGTGTGGGTAATATGATTTTATGGTGCCTTTAGTGGTCAATCAATCCAACATTGGGTAAATATGATTGTGTTTTACCAATAAATGATGAATTTCAATAACTTTATTAACACATCAATATTTCTTTCTTTTGTAGCACACCCATATATCACAATATTTGTAGCCACTCGTACAAGGGCGACATTTAGCGAGCGTTTGGTAAAGGCAAGTGTAAAATGTATTGACTATTGTCAAGACAACACACATCTTCCGTCGCTGTTTGGTCGCCCAAAGTCACCAACTAGAGAACATTGTTCTAAGAGGCTGAACGACAATTGATATTTAGAAAGAGTTAATACCTTCACCAAATCATTTTATTTTTTCTAAGATTAGCTGAAATGGATGCTTATGTAAGTAACAACAATGGTTCAATCAGTCATGTGTTAGATGGTTTTTGAGGAGCACTTATTGAAATTATAATTATATTACTCTAAGCAGTGTTTATATGATTTTAAATGGTGGTGTGGATGGCTTTGAGTGCAAGTATGGCTTTGAATGGTGGTTTTGATCAAACATTATATGGCTTTCTTTGCTAGAATAACTTTGAATATTTATCAATGTTTATCAGTGGATCATGTGAAGATACCAATTTGAATAAGTAGTCTTGTTGAATTTGTGATTTTTTTTTCTTATGTTTCAAGAGAAAACTTAATTCATGTAATCAAACACATTACTAAAACTCATCTTAGAACTTACTGGTTTCTTTCTATTTCCATTGCCAGTGACATTTTCTAGGAAATATAATTATGTAAACACCAACGTATCTAATCCATTCCAGAACCTACAAGGTTTTTTTTTGTTCCTATCAACAGATACTTTGTCTATGAAATATAACAACGTAGACAATTAATGTGTCTAACCCATTTCAGAACCTATGATTTTTTTTTATGTTCCCGTCGACAGGTTTATTGTCTATGAAATATAACAACGTAGACAACTAATGTGTCTAACTCATTTCAGAACCTATGATTTTTTTTATGTTCCCGTCGACATGTTTATTGTCTATGAAATATAACTACATAGACACTTTATTCATCTAACCCATTAAAGAAACTATGAGTTTTTTTTTTGTTTCCATCGACAGATACATTGTCTATGAAATATAACTACATAGAAAACTTATGTGTCTAACACATTCTAAAATCTATGGGTTATTTTTTCTGTTCCCATCAACATGTACATTGTCTAAAAAATATAATTATATAGACAATATATGTGTCTAACTCATTTTAAAACCAACTGTTTATTTTTTTTGCATAAGGGTCATTCATATGTATTTTGGATTTAGGTGGTGGGCTTGTCCGGGTCAATTTTGTAGGGTGGCGAGCATGGTGGCACCTACAGGGTGATGTTCTTAATCATTCTGTGTTAAGTAATCTACAGGGTGATGTTCTTAATCATTCTGTGTTAAGTAATATATGTATGGATGGATTTTTTTTTTTTTTTTTTCCGGTGAACAAAGGTGGTGCCTTAAGCAAATAAGGTGGTGGGCATATCGCTTCCCGTTCCTGTATCTTTTTAGTACAAAAACGAGTCCGTCATTGAAATCAAACCAGGTCGTCGTCTTCTTCTTCTTCTTCTCCCCCTTCCCGGTCACTCCACCCCCCAACATCACCCACCAATGTTGCGGAAGAACCTCACCCTCCGCGACCCCAACCAAAACCCTAGCAACCCCAATAACCCCAACAACGCCCAAAACCCTAACTCCCTCTACCTCGCCGCCTACTCCGGCATGGCCCCAGCTTCCTCTCTCTCTCCGACAGGTCCTCTCTCTCTCTCTGACTTCACTGTATCTACTCTGCTTTTCGTCTTTTCGTGAAATTCTGGATCTGTTTAGGGTATATGGTTTTGGAACTTGTTGCAATGTTTGGGGCTTCAAATCTTGGCTGCCATTTCTTCTAATGTTTTGTTTCTAATTGGATTTGGTGTGTTCAAGTATGCAATTTGGAGCTCTTGGTGTGTATTCTTTATTAAATAATGGAAGTAATACTTCTTTTTAGCCTATCTTGCATATTTTTTTATAGTTTTTGGGATGTTATATTTTTTTACATGTTGGTCATAATTATCGATACATCACCTTCGATGGAATGGAATGCCTAAAGCAAGAACATAACAAACAAAGCAACCTAAAAAGCAGATAAGCCAGTCCAGCAGTAGAGGAGATATGTACTGTAGTCACCGGCCTGCCCCCACCACATGAACTCGACTCCTCAATAATTAATTGAACACCCAAATACATGACTTAACTCGCTTCCACACAAAATCCACCTCAATCCTTAATGAACCACACCACAGACTCTGAACACCCAAATACATGACTTAACTCGCTTCCACACAAAATCCACCTCAATCCTTAATGAACCACACCACAGACTCTGAAGTGTTATCTACATACAAAGTGTTTCATTTGAACATAATCTGATTATGCATCAACCCGCCCACACGATCACCAGGCACAAAAGATTGCATGCTTCTATCTCCCTTCTTTCTGAGCTTCTTCCTTGCCTCCCACAAACTCTCCAACGTGGAAATGCCCGCCGAGAACTTTGTGACAGCAGCATCTAACCAACTCCATATGCATCTAGCCACTGAACAGGAGCAGAACAGATGTTTGATAGTCTTGTCCTCCACGTTACACAAGGCACAAGTAACAGGATCCTTTGATGCCCACTTAGCTCTCTATATCTTGGTCAACAGCTTGGTCTGATATATCAACTACATGAAAGTTTGGACTTTCAAGGGAACCTTGATACCCCAAAATATCAGATGAAACTGTTAAACACATTTTGAAAAAAAAAAAAGGAAGAATGGACCAATGAAAAACAGTTATGATTCATGCCTGTTTGTTTGATGGCTAGCTTGTGATTTTACGCTGTTGTAAGTTACAATAGGGCTCTGGTAGGTGAAGTGGACAATGTGTTTTTGCTTCTTTTTAGTGTGCTTAACTTTTCCCCGATATCAAATAGAACATAGAAATATGTAAATGACAGAATTCATTGAGGAAGTTACAGCTAATTTTTTTTGAATATTTTGTAGCCTTTTGTCTGCAAGATTATCTTTTAATTGGGTTTCTATGGTTAGGTCTTCTGGATGAGTTTCACAACATGAGAGGCAACTTTATGTTTGGTCAGAACCCAACAAATAGGTTTGAAGAGACTGCTTCTGGAATGCCGTCCATATTCAAGAAAAGAAAGGTTCATCCAAATACCGATCCCACCAAGGCCCCTCATGGGGTTGAGTCTCCTTCTCGCATGGTTCTTGGAAATATTGAAGCTTCTTTACCCATCTTAAGGTCTCATGATTATTTTATGGAGCCGTCTCTGAATGAGTTGATGACGAGAGAGATCACTGATGCTGGCTATTGCAGCAGAGTACAAGATTTTATGGTTGGAAGACTGGGCTATGGATATATTAGGTTCTATGGAGAAACTGATGTTAGATGGCTGTTTTTAGACCAAATTGTTAAGTTTGAAAAAAACACCGTTTCCGTGTATGAAAATGAAATTGAGGCACCTCCACTTGGTCAGGGCCTTAACAAACCTGCTGAGGTCAGTCTGCTGCTTCGTTTGAGATCACCAGTTATGGAAGGCCCAAGCTTGAGTAAGTTCTTGAAGAAGTTGAAGGCCAGAACTGAGAGTCTGGGGGGCACTTTTATCTCATATGCTCCATCGAATGGAGAGTGGAAATTCTCTGTTACTCATTTCAGCCGGTATGGGCTGGCTGATGATGATGAAGAAGATGTTGTTATGGATGATGCAGGTGTTCGACGGGTTGCTGAACCGAGTGGCACTGCAGGTGTAGATGTTGATGAGGAGTTTCACATGGATTTTTCTGGGTCTGTATTATCGCATTCCCTTCCAGCTCATCTTGGGCTTGACCCCGTGAAGATGCGTGAAATGCGGATGTTATTGTTTCCGGAAAATACGTGGGACAACGTTGATGGTTTGCACACAAATGAGAAGCATTCCTTTGAGAAGGATTACATGAGAGTGGATTCTCCAACATCAAGCATGAAATATTCTGCCGAGAAATCTTCGTTGTTGGGTTCATCTCGGAAGACAAGCAAAAAAATTAGCTCAGTGGCTCCACGGAAGACACCTCAAGCTTTGCTCAAGTATAGTAGGAATGGTATTGACTGCAGCCCACCTCGGAATATCCTCATGACCTGGCAAAACAAGAGCACACCTGTGAGGGTTTCCAAGGTTGAAGGTTTTAAATTGGACTTGCAGCATCCAACACCAATGTCAAATAATCGTTTCAATAATGTAGTCGATGCTGGATTATTCATGGGAAGATCCTTCCGTGTAGGGTGGGGGCCAAATGGTGTCCTTGTCCATTCCGGAATGCCTGTGTGTAATCCTGACCTCAAGACTGGATTATCATCTGTCATCAACGTGGAGAGAATTGCTATTGATAGACCCATCAGAGATGAGAAGAACACAGTTAAAGAAGAGCTTCTGGACATTTGTTTTGCCTCTCCACTAACTCTTCACAAGTCACTGGATCATGAATCCAGGGAAATTGAAGTTGGTTCATATATATTAAAGCTTCAGAGAGTTGTATCTAGTCGCTTAAACCTTTCATACATATGCCAATCATACATTGAAATAGTTGAGAGAAAGCTTGATATTCCTGGACTATCTGCACATGGTCGTGCCGTTCTGATGCACCAAATCATGGTCTGGGCATTGATAAAAGTCTTATTTTCAGAAAGAGAGATTGGTGGTAAACTAAACTTTGAAATGTCTGATGAGGGAGAGGAGATGATGCTCGACAGGAAGGAAGGACCTGTTGACATAGACCCGGAAGCAGGTCCATTTGTTCGAAGAGCAGAATTTAGTAATTGGTTGCAAGAAAGTGTCTGCAACCGTGTACAAGAAGAAGTAAGTGGCCTGAATGAGGAGAGTGAACTAGAACATATATTCAAACTGATGACTGGGCGACAGCTGGCTGCTGCAGTGGAGCTGGCTGTGTCCAGAGGTGATGTCAGACTGGCTTGTTTGGTGAGTCAGGCTGGTGGATCAATGGTGAACCGGGATGATATGGCGAGGCAGATGGAGATTTGGAGAATGAATGGCCTGGATTTCAACTTCATAGAGAATGGCAGACTGAGGTTATATAACTTACTTGCTGGCAATATTCAAGGTTCGCTTCAAGGTTCCACACTTGATTGGAAAAGATATCTTGGATTGTTAATGTGGTATCAATTACCACCTGACAGTTCTTTGCCAGTCATTATTAATACTTATCAACAGCTTCTCAATGAAGGAAAAGCCCCATACCCCGTGCCACATTATATTGATGAAGGACCACTTGATGAAGCTGTAGAATGGAGCTTGGGTGATCGTTTTGACATCTCATATTATCTTATGCTTCTTCATGCTAATGGAGAAAAGACCTTTGCTAACCTGAAAACCATGTTCAGTTCATATGCTTCGACACATGATCCACTTGATTATCATATGATTTGGCACCAATGTGCCATTCTGGAATCTATTGGTGCTGTTAGTTCGAATGATCTTCATGTCCTTGATATGAGCCTTGTTTCTCAGCTGTTATGTGTTGGAATGTGTCACTGGGCCATATATGTTATTATTCACATGCCTTACTCCGATAAGTCTCCATATATCCAGGCCAATCTTATAAGAGAAATACTATTTCAGTATTGTGAAACATGGAGTACAGATGAAAAGCAACAACAGTTCATTGAAGAACTTGGTATACCACCCGCATGGATGCATGAGGCTTTGGTATGTGGTCACACCTTGCATTTTTATTTTCTTTATGGGAATATTTACACTGGAGGACTTTGAGGACCATATTGTTATTGCTGGTTGAAAATTCTAAATTTTATGATTATTGAAGATGGTATGAAGAATCCTTAGTCCTCGCTTGAATAAGAACAAGAATAAGTATAGACCTTGCCTTTATTCTATTTGGTTGCACAAAACACATCCCCTATTCCTATTTTTTCCTAGATAAAACCAAAGTTTAGGGTGAAGCTCTAATAATTTTTTTTTAATTCATGCGATCTCTCCATTTATCCTGATTTTTATTCATGAAATTACAAAACACATATTGCCTATTTTAATAGCTATTCTTAGCAGAATTTTTGTTCCTATTCCTTCTTATTCTTATCTTTGAACCGAATGAGGGCTAAGATTTAAGCTTAGTATTTAGTTCATCAGTTATTTGACTATGATATAATTGTAATTTTTATTCTCTGCAGGCAATTTATTTTTTCTATTATGGGGATTCATCAAGGGCCTTAGAACATTTTCTTAAATGTTCTAATTGGCAAAAAGCTCATTCAATTTTTATGACATCAGTTGCTCATTCATTGTTTCTGTCATGTGAGTATCTAATCGGATGACCTCTTACATTTCTGTGATGGATTTGAAAATTTAGTGAAGATCCTCAAGCTGTTATTTCAATAATTTGCCATATGTCTGACTTGACTCTAAATCTATATAAAAGTCATATCTTCTTGGAAGTCTACCAACAAAGCTTCAATTCTGAACCCTCTCCAGATACCTGGGGGACATTGCCTGTCAAGTTCCATGCTCCCTCTGTTTACTCAAAAACTCACTAAACCTTTTTGCCAAACTCTATTTGATAAAGTCAGATGAAGGCTCCAAGCATGGACTGCACATTTTCTTTCTTATGCTGGAACATTAGAACTGATCCGACCGATTTTAAACAACCTATGCATCTATTAGACACCTTTTTATTTGCCAAGAGTTATATATGTATATAGAACTGATGGGGTGCGGCCATGCAGCTTTGCACTCCATTGTGTGGGAGAAACATATTGCCGTTCCGATCGCTGATATCGCGATCGGATGGTCAGCATTGTTCACAAAAAAAAGGAAAAAAGAAAAAGAAAAATGGACAAATTGGTTACAAACCGGCTCATCCAGTCATACTACCTAACCCCCCCCCCCCCCCCCCCCCCAAAAAAAAAAAACTCTCTCCCCCATTCTAATCTTTAATCTCCCCTAAATCTAAGTGACCCTTACGACACCTCTCTCCCCTTTCAAACGAAAAACAAACAACAGATCCAGTTCCCCTAAATATGAGATTCACATAATCTGAGCCCTTCTCATCCCTGCCACCTCTCTGTCACTCTTGGTTGTTTGAAAAAAATTAAGAGTGAAAAAAAAATCAGAGATTGAAAAAAATTTCAGATCTAGGGTTAGGTTTTTCAGAGTTTGAAAAAATACAAGTTTTTATTACTGTTTGATTATTGGAGTTTCTATAGAGATAATGTCCTCAATCGATATAACCCCTTGAAACATATTCACTTCTTGATATAATCCCTCAAACATATATGTGTGATATAGCCCTTAAAATTTTGTTTCAATACATGTATATGCCTGAGAAATTGAGGCCCTCCCCAGTCTGTCATGTTGGGATGCAATCCACACACAAAAAAAACAAGAAGAAGAAGAAGACAGGCACCTGATAGTAGCAGAACTACCAACCTGTTGCAATTCATCCAACTGTTTTACATTACCTTAACAACAAAATTTTGGATTAATGAATCTTTTATCTCAACCAAAATCCAACACAAAATAGTACCTGCTGCAATTCACCCATTTGTTTAACATTAAAAAACAAAAAGAGACCAACATCAAACAACCAACTGTTTCAACCATTACAACCATTACCTATTTCAACCAAAACAACCACTTTGCTTCAACCATTAAAACCATTACATCTACAACCAAACAACCAGTTTTAACTGTTACTACAACTACAATAACTACAACCAGTTTTAAATGGTCGTTGGGGTCGAAGGAGGGTTGCCGGTTTCACTGGGAGTCACAAGGGTCGCCAGGTTCATTGGGGGTCTCAAGGTCGCCGGGGGTTGCAGGGGTGAAGGAGATCTGTTCGGTTTGGAGGGAGGGAGGGAGGCGGGGGAGAGAGAGAGAGGTGTGAGGGGGTTGGGTATGTTGGGGTCTGGTTCACAAGGTGATTCACTCGGAGGATGGTCACTAGGGTCGTGAGGGGAGTGAGAGAAGGGAGAACTGAATCTGTTGTTTGTTTTTCATTTGAAAAGGGAGAGAGGCATCGTAGGGGTCACTTAGATTTGGGGGAGATTGAAAATTAGAATAAGAGAGAGTGTTGGGGGGGGGGGGGAGTTAGGTTGTGCGACTGGATGAGCCGGTTTGTAACCGGTTCATCCTTTTTTTTTTTTTTTTTTGTTTGAACAATGTCGATCATCCGATCGCAATCAGATGGCTATATGTTTCTCCCGCATGATGGGGTGCACGGCCGCACCCCATGGTGTGTGTGTGTGTGTGTGTGGAGAGGAACCATGTTAAATGGGATCAGATTTGTGGGCCTAAAGCTGAAGGTGGCCTGGGTATGAAACTCATAACGGACTAAAATGAGGTGGCCCTGGGGGGTGGGGTTGAATCTCTTAGGTGGAGTGTACCAATTCCAAATAATTGCAAGTACCTCAATTTGGAAATGCCAAAATTTCTAATAGCCTCTTGGACTTGGAAGAAAATCTCGAGCCTGAGCTGTAGATTATGCCCCACATACTTAACCTCATTCCGGTGAAACCACAAATATCTGGGATGATAGAGATGGATTCTCATTGGCAGGCTATAAGACGTCTCTGGGACAGAATTAAGTATGATCTGGGCACTCAGCAGAACACTTCCGTCAGTCATTTGTCAACAATGGTTGTTGGTCTGTACCTGTCCATACATCCCCTTACGTGTTTGCCCTCTGGCCTGAAATACTCACGGTCACAGATAGCAGGAATGACAGCGATGAGATTGTACTGCATGTATACTATGAGGAGAGTTATCTTTATAGACTGCTTGAGAAACAACCAGGGAAATTGAGTGGCTAACGTCCTTATTTAAACAGGATTTGTTCTCTAAGCTCGTACAATTTTGTCCTTTGACAAAATTGAGAGTAGCTATGTTCTGTGCAAGGTTGAAAGAGAATATTGTAATCATCTTTTCTTTTTTTTTTAATTGGTCTTACTTTTATACATGTTTGTTAATCTTTTAAAAATTGGGCTAAAGGGAAACTGCAATTTACTTATGGAAGAAGATGAATTCCTCAAAGCTGGCCTTTTCAAAGGTTCCATCAAGCATGTGGCCCAGTTTACCTTGAATGCGGTCATATATCACGTGTGGTTCGTGTGGAAAGAAAGGAATGCTAGAATATTTCAAAGCAAAGGCAGAAAGAAAACTGATGTACTGAAAGATATTTCACCTGATATCAGGTGTATATCCCACTCCACTCAATTTAAATACATACCATGAGCACTGTGAAGCTCATGGCAGAGAATTTGAAATTCCCATTTCAAGATATTTTCGATAAAGAAGGCTGGTTTGATTGGGAAAGAAAACCAAGATTTGACAGGGTTAAGGTGAACTAGATGGGTAATTACATCCTGACAGACTTGGGTATGGAGTTTTATACTTATATAAATAGAGTGGCTTGCCGTCATCGCTGAAACTGCAAGAATAGACCCTCAATTAATAGATATTCTGGAACTAAACTATAATGCCTCGGAGGTTTACACTTGGCGCACACAATGGGATGTAAAAACAAGGGGGTTTATAACTAACTCCTCCATTGTTGTGCAATGATTTAACAAATCCAAAAAAGATATTTGGAGAGCGAGTTTTTTCAGGGACAATTTCATATCTGGTCTTCCACTGGTTGAAGAGTGGTGCATCACTCATATCGAGAGAAGGCCAAAGAAGCAGCAAACTTCCTTGCTGGTATTCAACAAAACATGGGAATGTACAAGCCCACTGCAATACATCCTGATTTGCTTAACATCATACATGCTGATGTATAGGGGGGAGTGCATGTAATAAATGGATGATAAATCAATCCTATTTGCTAAATTGATAGTTTTTTTTTTACTATGAAGAATATGAAAACATTTCTAACAGCTGCTAAGCCTGTGAGGTGCTTTGTTCTTTTTTTTATTTTTTGGTGTGGTGGTTTGTGGAGGGGGGGTTAGGGGGGGGGGGGGGGGGGTGGGTGTTGTAAAAAGTCCTAATCCTGTAAGTCTTTCACCATGCTTCTGGGGGGAGGCACCCAGTATGGTATACTAGCTAGAGATAGCAGACACCTAAAGATCTAAATCAAACACTTTTTTGCCACTCCTTTGTTTTCTTTCAACTAACCGTTAACCTGTCACCCTGGAGGCTGGTATGTGGTATGTTGTTGTATAGGATGTATTGTTCTTGTATAATTTAGACTTCATAAATATATTTTGCTTGAGCACCTTGTATACCAACTGTTTGATGGCTTCATAAATTTTCTACCATCTATAAATAACTGTGGGAAATTCATTCCTCTTGTGTCTCTGATTTTGTGATTTTGATTCAATTATTCTTTTACTAAGATTGGATAATATTAAAATTTCTAGTGTAGTAAAAAATGAAGAGGATCTGAAATTTAGACAGAGTTTCCACCTTTTTCCTTTCAACCAACTACTAAGATATTTGTGAGTTTTGTTATGAGGAAGTGTTTTTGCTGAACTTTTACTGATGTAATCTGAAACTGTTTCAGCTAAAGATTCAGAAATCTTGGAATTGGCACTTGGCATGGAAAGGCACAAATCAGAAATTGCTGACTGGCAATTAGGGGCTGGAATTTATATTGACTTTTATGAGTTAAGAAGTTCCTTACAAGATGAAGACATTACAAGCGATATGGTAAGACCACATATTGTATTATCATCCATGCATGGTCCATATTTGAGTTGAACATGTGTGAATTAATAGCAATTCTATGACTGTTTACATTGGAATTTTCCTCTATCTGCATTTAGCTGTTACACCATCTTTTCTATATCTTGTTAAACTGTGTTATTCATCATATTAGTTTCTTTGAAAATCATCATATCAGTTAAAAATTTCAGTGGTATTTGTGAGTCTGAGGCATTAACTCTGAACTGTATACCCGTATCAGAAGCACTTGGTGTGGAAGACTTTCTTGATTAACTTACCCCTATGTAAGGGTGTCCCGGACATGCATTTTAGTGAGGAGAATGCTGAGCCATATTTCCCAATTTATGTATGCATGCATTTCCTTTAGTACCCATGACATATATTATCCCATTGTTGTAGGCTGTGTATGGAATGGTCAAGATTGCTGTAGTACTTCTCGACATTCTCAATTAGCTAAATATATAGGTCTGTACTCTTTTTATGCGAATCTGTGCTGGTTTTTGCAGGATTCCCTTGAGAAGAAAAATGATGCATGTAGAAGTTTCTTCAGTCGATTGAACAAATCCTTATCAGTTTGGGGAAGCAAAATACCAATGGATGTGAGGTAATTATTTGGCCAATCATGTCTGGCTCTTATGAAGTTGGGCATTCTTAGTATGGGTGTTTTGTTGTGTGCAAACCCCACTTCGCATATAATATGGTTAAGCACTAATAGCCTGGTTAATGAATTCACCCATCAATTGCAATAGCCTTTCCATCCCTATGTTTATTTATTCATTTATTTTATAGTTTAGAAAGTCCTTAGTAGTTGGATTGTATTGTAGGGCCAATTTTCTTTGAAATATGCATCTTAAAAGAATATGAGCTGATATTAGGTGGTAATTCTTTATATAATCACAACTTCCTCTCACCTCCTGTTTAACTTCACCAGTCTGTCCAAGTGAGGATCAGTCAACAGTTCAATGTATTCATGTTTTGTTAATGAGAAGTCAATATGGCGAACAATAGTCAGTAGATGATTATTTAGTGTGTTTATCACCTCATACTTCTCTTTGATATAATTTTCTGAAACCTTGTATATATGGCTACAAAACCAATATGAGGAATAACAACAGGGTACTACTATTTTCCAATAAATAATCATAGTTAACACTGTGATCTCCCGATTTGTATAGGGCGGTCTTTGCGAAGATGGCGGAGGAGCTGTGCAGTCTGCTGGTGGCTGACCGTGGTGAGAGCTCGGCTCCGTCCATTCAGATGAGCTGCTTCGACACCATGTTCATCGCTCCCCTCCCCGAAGACCTTCGATCGTGCCATCTTCAGAACGCCATCTCGGTTTTCACTTACTATCTCACTGAGGGAGCCAACTAGTCCTCTTTTTGTTCAGTATATATTATTGTTTTTCTGTTCCTCTAGATTTGAGTGAAAGATTTTTTGATAAATGCATGCCCATCCTAAAGGGATTGACTTGTACTCTGAATTTGAGTTATAAATTTTCCCCGAAAGAATTGCCAAGGACTGTCCTAACAGTATTAGTACATATAAATAAGCACTAGATACTGCAAGAGGGGCTTCAGAGGCGCGTGACCCTCGCATTATTTCTATTTTTAAAATTTTAGCCCCCCTTTTAGTTTGAGAATAGGGTTTGGAATAAGTTAGAATTAGTCAGAATAATTTCAAAATGAGTGTATGGAAGACTAGAATAAATGAGAATATGAGTGTTATAATTAACCGATATAAAGTGATATATGAATTCTAGTCAACCTTTAAAATTAAGTTATTATTGAACATAAAAGAATATGTGGATCCACTGTCAAATTAGTTGTCATCACTTGTTATAAATTAATTATCATCATTTTTTTTATCTTTTATAAATTATTATCCATACTTTATTCATATTTTATCTAAACAATAAATTTTTTATTATTATGTTTCTCAACAAGAATAATTCAAAACATGAACAAGTAAAATGATTTTTTATCTTTTATAAATCATTTTATCTTTATTTATATTAAAATAATTATAAACATAGAATATCTTAATTTTCTATCCAAACGTTGGCTAAATGTATTATTTTACGTGGCAGGAATGAATAGGCCCACCACTCTCTTCACCGTACCCAAAACCTCACTGAACCCACCACCCTAAGTTTTTGTGTTTATTTATATTCAAAATGTATGAACCACTATCCCCTCCACCCTCCCTCTTTCTTATAGGTTATCTTTCTTTTATCTGGTTTCTTCCTCCATGCCAATCTCTCTGTGCCGCCGCTGTCATGACAATGATCGTCTCCGTCGTATCTTTAATTCTTCATCCTTGTGTTGTTTTGTACTCCCTTTATTGATACAATGATAGCATCTGTCAGGCCCGTCTCCTTATGTTATCATACCTTCCTTCCTTTACTATTATTTTTTCTTCTTTTTTATTTCTTTTATTGATTATGATGCATATGATAAAAATCAAGTGCCAAATGAAATTATAGTAGCTATTTTTATCATTTTCATAAAAAAATTTCCAAATAATAATGTGAGTGGAGTAATTGAAGAAAAAAAAAGATCAATTCCATTGTATCATCTGATCATTTCTATATTGATGTAAGTTCTTTCAATGTGATGGTTTCGTTGCTTTCGAACGAGCGTTGGGATTATTTTGTTGGTTCATATTCAAAGAATGTTGAACTGCTTGTAATTCATGTCTTAACAACTAATTGAATGTTGAATGAGTTTGATGTGTTCTAATGTCTTGAATATCTTCAATAATTCTTTTGATTTTACTGAATGTGCTTAATATCTTGAATAGTGGGTTTGATTTGAGTGATTGTAGTGAATGTACACATGAATGTTGTTATCGAATGAAATCACAAATGTTTATAAATATTTATATGTTTTTAAAATTCTAGATCAATAGGGATAACTGTCAAATACTCAAATGTTTTGAATAGTAGTTGACTGAACAATTATTAAGTTTTTTTAACGACCAATGATGAAATCTGATGGCACCAATGTTCTAAAAAAATTATTAAGTGCTTTAACCTATAGTTGATAAAGCTACAATCTTATATTTTTAAACAATGATTGACAGATAAATCGTTGATTGGTTAACAGATAGCTGGTCGAAAATTCTGAATCTAAGTTGAGGAAGTGATTTTAAATATTTTCAAACAAAAAATAGATATTTGTTGTAATATGGATGAATATCATTGACTTTGTCATCACTTATCCTAAAGGATTAGATTCAAACATTTGACTTTGTAATCACTTATCCCAATTAGTTGGACTCAACCCTTTTGACTTTGTAAATGATTGATAAAATCAAATCCTTCTAAATCTTGTTTGTTATTATCTTCTAATGCCTATAAATATAGGCCTGGATTGTAAGAAGATAGAAATTACAGAGTTCTTCCTTCATATCTCTCCCATATTTCTCATTTGGTTGGTATATTTAATCTTATTCTTTTATTTACATTTATAACACGTTATTAGCACGAAGCTCTATTTAATGAAAACCCATGATTTATTTTTGTATAAAATAAATTGGCTCATGTATCATATATGTTAATGAATGTTTATGTTTAGATCATGAATATTTCAATGCTAAATATTGTTTCATGTTTTATTTCAAAATTCTTATTATTTTCATAATTTAATGAAAATAAATTATGCCCGGTTTAGATTTGGATTATTTAATTTACGGCATGAATAGGGGTTATTGGTTTGAAGTTATGCGTGGACGTTATTTATTTCTTTCTATGCGGCAACTTCAACCCGTATGCAAATATGTGTGCAATTTTTCCATACAAAGAAAATCCATGCAAATTTTTTTTAATCTAGATATATATATCCATGCAACTCGTACACAAAATATAGTAGATCCACGCAATTTTTTACAATCTTACATACATGCAACCCGTATGTAATCTAGTTTTCATACAATATTTTTTTTTAATTGTATTTTCCATGCAATAGTACATGAATATACACTGAGAGAGAGACACAGCCATGTAATTTTATTCATGTAAACCGTGAATAATTTTTTATGCATTATTTTTATTTATTTATTTTTCATGCAATAGTTCCATATTTGTCATCTATTATTGAAATTTAAATTTTTTTTATTATTCAAATATAATACATCTATATGTAGAACCAGAAGTTCTCACAAATAAATATTAGAACCAGAAGTTCTAATTTCATGTGTAGAACCAGAAGTTCTCACAAATATTAATTTCATGTGTAGAACCATAAGTTCTCACAAATATTAATTTCATGTGTAGAACTAGAAGTTCTCACAAATACTAATTTTATGTGTAGAACCAGAAGTTCTCACAAATTCTAATTTTACGTGTAGAGCCGGAAGTTCTCACAAATAATTAATGGAACCCGAAGTTCTAATTAATTTTATATACAGAACCAGACGTTCTTAATTTATATATGGAACCTGAAGTTCTAATTAATTTTTTTTATATATATATTGAACTAGATGTTCTTATTTTATTTTATGGAACCTGAAGTTTTAATTAATTTTTTATATATATTGAACTAGATGTTCCTATTTTATATATGGAACGTGAAGTTCTAGTCTTATTTATAGAACCATAAGTTCTAATATTATGTATTAGATTCGAATTTCTAATCTCATGTGTAGAACCAGAAATTCTCACAAATACATTATAGTTCTAATTTTTTTATGTAGAACCAGAAGTTCTTCAAAATAAATAATTAGAACCAGACGTTCTAATTTCATGTGTAGAACCAAAAGTTCTCATAAATAAATTGTAGTTCTAATTTACTGTGTAGAACCAAAAGTTCTCACAAATAATTAATAGAACCAGAAGTTCTTATTTTTTATACAGTAGCAGAAGTTCAACAATTTTATGTGTAGAACCAAAAGTTCACACAAATAAATTATATGACCAGAAGTTCTTATTTATGTCTAGAACCTGAAGTTCTCACAAACAAATGACAAAACATACATTTCGATGATGTATATTAATGATGATTTATGTTTAGATCACCTTTTCAAATAATTGTTTAGATCATGTATGTTGATGATGATTTATGTTTATATCATAAATGTTATATGATCAGTATGATGTGTTGAAAAATATTTTATTTTTTCTAATTTTGGAATTTCATGAATTTTTATTTATTTATGACGGCATCTGTTATTAATGACATCGTCATGCATGCTTTTAAAATTTTGTTATGATTTTCTTGGGATTTAAATCTCTCTTAAAAAAAAAAAAAAAAAAAAAGGGAAGAAGAAGAGATATTTATACACGTGAATATGTTCCACATATTCATTGAATGGTAGATTAATATAAAGAGCAAAATCTCACTCATTTTGAAAGTTCACACATATGCCTGATATAATGAGTTCGTCCACGTGTAGGGTATTAAGTATTAAATAAGCCCCCGTTTGGATTGAGAAATTCAGTAATTTTGGATAGATAATTATGTCAGTATATATAAGAATTATACAACAATAAGAGATTTCTGTTTGGTTGTGTTTTTTTTTAATTCTCATTAGAATACATAAAAATAAATGTTGAGTTGTTTGGTTGATGAAGAATAAAATATAAATAAGATGTAAAAAGTTGTTTTGACATGTGAACCGTATTGATGTATAAAAGGTGTTTATAGGTGATTTGATATAATGAGATATGTTTTTTTTATTTGTAGGTGAACTCCACTTATCCATAGGAATAAATAAACTGAGTATAACTTATCCTAGGGATTACTTAGAATTGTTATACTCTTTTATACTCGTTTAAACTAGCTTAGTAATACCAAATTATACTCTACAAACAAACAGTCATTTTTCCTATCCATTCTTATACCACCCTTATTCCGAGCTTAACCCGTGACCCAAACAGCACCTAAAAGTCTTGAGCACTTCTCTTGTATGGGCATTTGTCATGCATGTATGTTAGATGAGAGAAATCATGTACTATATATTTTATATATATTACTGTTGGGTTTTTCGGTTTTAATTAACAGAATACATATATTATTTCATGTGTATTGTTTTCATCCAATTATGCATGTATTCAAGTAACCGGGTTGTATTATATTAATACATTTTATGTTTTAACAACCCATAAAGCTTGACGTTTATAAATGTTTGGATCAAGTAATCCTATTAATATTTTTGGATTACATAAAACTCATATATAAAATTAAAGGCTTATCACGTTATTTTTTTTATTTTTTTTATTATGAGAACCTGTTTATAAATGATTTTTATTATAGGAGTCTAAAGTAAATAGAAATTTATGAATTCTATTATCCATTTTAAAGATATGGATCGGGAAGTTATTACAAATAATGGCATTTGTCTAGTAGATAGTGCAACAACTCATACCATTCTGAAAAACCAGAAGTTTTTCTCTGATTTAGTATGCAATGCAGCTAAGGTGTCTACTATTGCTGGACCAGTTAATATTATTGAAGGCTTCGGAAGAGCCCATGTGATATTGCCAAATGGTACCCACCTATTCATCCATAATGCACACTATATTCAAGCAATTCTAAAAGAAATTTGCTTAGTTTTAAAGACATAAGGATGAATGGATGTAATTTTTTCTTTATTATATGAAATGCAATTTACATTTCTAGATTTATCTTATTCTTCTCACATCTTTCGTAGAATAAAGTATGAAAATTTTAATATTATATCTTGAATATTACAAATTGTTTGAAAGCTCCAGAAGAGCAAACATCATATGATCATGGATTACATAATGATGTTTCAAACAATAAAAAAAAAATCAATTGTAGACCTATTAAAGAACCAGAAGATTCTTTCATCCAATTATAAGTATTATTTTTTTTGTCATTTTAATGAGACAATATTCCCGTCGTTAGGGGGAGGGAAAAAGTACCTGAAGTATGATCCGATCCTGAAGAACGACGAGAATTATCGTGGAATACTTCCACTCTGTCTCATCTAGACCCATATACCGCTCAATGTAAAAATGAAGCATGAAGGATATAGAAAATGAAATTCCTGGCGCACGCCAGAAGCGTGGAAAACCTATAGGTTCTAAAGATTCAGCTCCCCGGAAGAGGAGACCAAATGAAATATCATGCCCTAAGAATGCTCCAGAAGAAGTTATACATAATGCTCCAGAAGAGATTATGAACAATAGATCCACTTTCTCTAAAATTTCAGAATAGTATAATGTCCCTGAAGTGACACGAGTTCCCAGAAGTGACTGTACAAACTCTTGAAGAAGAAAATGTACCTAATAATAATGAGATCTCTATATTTTATGCGCATTCAAGAGAAATGTGGAATCGTAAAGAAATGAGATCATCGATGACATTTTTTCATTCGCAGTAGCTACTGAAATTTCAAAGGGCGATGATGATAATGAACCACGTAGCATAAATGAATGTCGACAAAGAAGTGATTGGCCAAAGTGGAAAGATGCTATTCAAGCAGAATTGGGTTCTCTTGAAAAACGTGGTGTATTCGGACCTATAGTACAGACCCCAAAAGGTGTAAACCCAGTAAGTTACAAATGGGTGTTTGTAAGAAAACAAAATGAGAAAATGAAATCACTAGATATAAGGCACGTCTTGTGGCAAAAGGATTCCTGCAGAAACCTGGGATTGATTATGAAGAAACTTACTCACCAGTTATGGATGCAATAACGTTCCGTTACTTAATAAGTCTCGCAGTTTCTGAAAAACTTGATATGAGACTAATGGACGTTGTAACAGTTTATCTATATGGGAATTTAGATGCTGATATTTATATGAAAATCCCTGAAGGATATAAATTGCCTGAAACAAAATCAAAGAGTATGTATTCAATAAAACTAAGACGTTCACTGTATGGCTTAAAGCAATCTGGAAGAATGTGGTACAACCGTCTTAGTGAATATTTGATAAAAGCTGGATATGAAAACAATCTCATTTGCCCATGTGTCTTTATAAAGAAATCCAATAAGGGATTTGCTATTTTAGCAGTTTATGTTGATGACATAAATTTAATTGGGACTCCTGAAGAGCTCAACGAAACTGCAAAATGTCTGAAGAAGGAATTTGAAATGAAAGACATTGGGAAAACTAAATATTGTCTCGGTCTGCAGATCGAACAAAATTCTAATGGAATATTGATCCACCAATCAAAATATATAGAAAAGGTATTGCAACGCTTTAACATGGATAAAGCGCACCCTCTAAGTACACCCATGGTCGTTCGATCCTTGGGCGTTAAGAAAGACCCATATCATCCTAAAGATGAAAACGAGGCAACTCTTGGTCCAGAAATACCATATTTGAGTGCTATTGGTGCACTGCTATACTTGGCTCAATATATGAGACCAGACATAGCCTTCTCAGTCAATCTCTTAACGAGATACAGTTCTGCACCAACTCGTAGGCATTGGAATGGTATCAAGCATATTATGAGATACCTTCGTGGAACCACCGATTTTGGTTTATTTTATTCAAATGATAAATCTAATGATTCGCATCTAGTTGGCTATGCAGATGCAGGTTATCTTTCTGATCCTCACAAAGGTCGATCACAGACATGTTATGTGTATCTTAATAACAATGCTGCTATCTCATGGAGATCTACAAAGCAAACATTGGTGGCTACCTCATCTAATCATGCAGAAATATTAGCGTTACATGAAGCTAGTAGAGAATGTGTTTGGTTAAGATCATTGATTCAACATATCCATAGCACATGTGGATTGTCATCTACAACAAATATTCCTACAACCATATATGAAGACAATAGTGCATGCATTGCTCAAATCCAAGGAGGTTACATCAAGGGAGATAGGACTAAACACATCTCACCGAAGTTCTTCTACACCCATGAACTCCAAAAGAATCACGAAATTGAAGTCAAACAGATCCGCTCCAGTGACAATCTTGCAGATCTCTTCACTAAAGCTCTGCCAAAATCAACCTTCCAGAAGATGGTGCGTGAAGTTGGCATGCGTCGACTTAATCATCAGACAGTCTGAGACTTTCCTAAATCAGGGGGAGTAACTAATAAATGTGACAATATTCCACCATGGACATCGATTACATATTGTACTCTTTTTCCTTCGCCTAGGTTTTGTTCCACTGGGTTTTCCTAGCAAGGTTTTAATGAGGCATATTTAAAGGCGTCCAACATGACTAAGATCAAGTAATTGTACTCTTTTTCCTTCGCTTTGGTTTTTTCCGAATGGGTTTTTCCAAGCAAGATTTTAATGAGGCAATTACCTTAGTATAATGGTTGATGGTCATCCAAGGGGGAGTGTTGTAATATGGATGACTATCATTGACTTTGTCATCACTTATCCTAAAGGAGTAGATTCAAACATTTGACTTTGTAATCACTTATCCCAATTAGTTGGACTCAACCCTTTTGACTTTGTAAAGGATTGATAAAATCAAATCCTTCTAAATCTTGTTTGTTATTATCTTCTAGGGAAAAATCCATATAACCCCCTGTAAACTTGTCTAAATCCATATAACCCCCTGTAATCTTCGTATATCCATATAACCCCCTGTAATCATACCGAAAATCCATATAACCCCCTCCGTCCGCCTTCCGTCAGCCGAGTTAACGGCGAAATCTGGAAAAATCCATATAACCCCCTGTAATCTAGCTTAAATGCTTATAACCCCCTGTAATCTTCATATATCCATATAACCCCCTGCAATCTTCATATATCCATATAACCCCCTGTAATCTTCATATATCCATATAACCCCCTCTAAATTTTGAAAAAAATCCATATAACCCCATGTAATATGGAAAAAAATATTTCTAAAAATTTAAAAATAAAAAAATAATTTTTTTATTAATAATAGAGTAAATTTTTTGATTTATTCCTTTTTTTTTATTCTTAATTTTTTAATTATAAATGACATGTGATTTCATAACCAGTACCCGACACATTAATAATAGAGTAAATTAACATTTACATGTATTAACATCTAATGGATTGTAAATCTTTATTTTGTTTTATTTTTTCTATTATTCTCATTGAACAAACGTAAAATTGATATTTTTGTTGTTTGATTCACCTTTGATAAAATAAGAATAAATGGTAGATAAGAGATGAATAAGAGTTTATGACTTTGTAAATGACAACTAGCTGCATAAATTTTTTGCATTTAGGAATAAGTATGAGAGATGTATGCGTGATATGATAGATGTGACAGTTTTTGAAAACAAATATTTTTAAAAATTCAAAAATGCCAAGAGGAATTTTTTAAATTTTTTTATTTTTGAATTTTATTTTTGAATATTTAAAAATATTTTTTTCAAATTATAGGGGGTTATATGGATTTTCCTAAGATTCCAGGGGGTTATATGGATATATGAAGATTCCAGGGGGTTATATGCATTTAAGCTAGATTACAGGGGGTTATATGGATTTTTTCAGATTTCGCCGTTAACTCGGCTGACGAAAGACGGACGGAGGGGGTTATATGGATTTTCGGTATGATTATATGGATCTTTTATTTACCATTTATTCTTATTTTATCAAAGGTGAATCAAACAATAAAAATAACAATTTTACGTTTTTTTAATGAGAATAATAGAAAAAATAAAACAAAATAAAGATTTACAATCCATTAGATGTTAATACATGTAAATGTTAATTTACTCTATTAATGTGTCGGGTACTGGTTATGAAATCGCATGTCATTTATAATTAAAAAATTAAGAATAAAAAAAGGAATAAATCAAAAAATTTACTCTATTATTAATAAAAAAATTATTTTTTATTTTTAAATTTTTAGAAATATTTTTTTTCAGATTACATGGGATTATATGGATTTTTTTTAAAATTTAGAGGGGGTTATATGGATATATGAAGATTGTAGGGGGTTATATGGATATATGAAGATTGCAGGGGGTTATATGCATTTAAGCTAGATTACAGGGGGTTATATGGATTTTTTCAGATTTCGCCGTTAACTCGGCTGACGGAAGGCGGACGGAGGGGGTTATATGGATTTTCGGTATGATTACAGGGGGTTATATTGATATACGAAATTTACAGGGGGTTATATGGATTTAGACAAGTTTACAGGGGGTTATATGGATTTTTCCCTATCTTCTAATGCCTATAAATATAGGCCTGGATTGTATTCATTGATGAGATCAATTAAGAAGATAGAAATTACAGAGTTCTTCCTTCATATCTCTCCCATATTTCTCATTTGGTTGATAATTTAATCTTATTCTTTTATTTACATTTATAACAATATTAGTTTTTTTTTTGGGTAGTAGGTTTAATAACCTGGTTAGTGGGAGAAACTGGACCCGGAATTACACAGCAGCCCTTCATTTCATGGACCCATCGTCGTTAGGGGTGGTAAACGAGCCGAACGAGCCGAGCTTTGACATGTTCAAGCTCGGCTCGTTTATAAACGAGTCGAGCCGAGCCGAGTCGAGCTCACGAGCCTCAACGAGCCTAGCATTCTTCTTCATTTTAGGGTTTTTAGGAATTGAAAATAAAATTTTAGCCTAAATGAGCCAAGTTCATGAGCTTAAACGAGTATAACTTTGTATTAACTTAATATTCTGATTTTATAAAGAAGTTTAGTCAAGTTTCAATTAAGTTTTAATAACACAAACGAGTCGAATTTGAACATAAAATGAAGCTCGATCTAGGTCCCGAGCCTAACCGAGCTTTAAAACTTGTTCAAGCTCGCTCATTTATTTAAACGAACGAGCCTGAACGAGCTCAAACCGAGCCGAGCCCGAGCCGCTTGGTTCATTTACCAGCCCTAATCGTCGTCATCAGTTTCAGACGTCCATAAACCCTAAAAGAAAACCCTCCTCCTCCAAACACTTCTCTTCCTCCTCATCAATGGCGACGACGATGGCGACAGCAGCGATCGCCACAACGAAGAAACGAAAGGTCGACCAGGAGGAGCTCGACTCCTTCTCTGCGCAACCGGACTCCCTCGACCCTGCTCAACAGCCCGTCCCCCCCGTCGCCGACGGCTTTACCGAAGATGCCGGCGCGGAGGCGGTGGAGGACGACGACGAAGACGTAGCGAAGCTCCTGGAACCTCTCCACAGGGACCTCCTCATCGACCTCCTCCGCTCGGCGGCGGCCTCGGACCCCCGGACCCTCGCCGAGATCCGGTCGGCCGCCGACCGCGACCCCGCCCACCGCAAGATCTTCGTCCACGGCCTCGGCTGGGAAACGAATTCCGAGGGCCTCCGCTCGGCCTTCGCCGCATACGGTGAGATCGAGGACTGCAACGTCGTCGTGGACCGCGCCACCGGAAAGTCCAGGGGCTATGGCTTCCTCCTCTTCCGCCACCGCCGATCCGCCGTCGCCGCCCTCCGCGAGTCCCAGAAGCGGATTGACGGTCGCATGACCTCCAGCCAGCTCGCCTCCGCCGGCCCTCCAACGCAGGCCCCCGCTCCGCCGCAGCAGCAGCAGCCGCAAACGCAGAACTATGGCGGCGGTGGCGGCGGCGGCCCTCACCACGACAACCTGGCGAGGAAGATCTACGTGGGGAACGTGAGCGCGGACATCTCGGGGGACAGGCTCCTTGAATTCTTCTCCAGGTTCGGGGAGGTCGAGGAGGGGCCGGTGGGTTTCGATCGCAACACGGGAAAGCCAAGGGGGTTCGCTCTGTTCGTTTACAAGACGGTGGAGGGGGCGAACAAGGCTCTGGAGGAGCCCAATAAGGTATTCGAAGGGCACCAGTTGTACTGCCAGAAAGCCCAGGACAGCAGCCACAAGAGAGGGGGAGGCGGTTCTGCTACTGCCTCGGCATCCACCACGGGTCACAGAGGGGGCAGTCCACCACCCGGTTTTGGCCCGCTACAGCAGCAACAGCAGCAGCAGCAGCAGACTTACATGGATATGGGTCTACAGAATGCAAGGCTTCTGATGGGGGCACTGCAGCCGAACCCAGCGGCTCTGGCTCTGCTGGGTGTGCCCCCGGCGGTCATAGCGGCTGCAATGGGTGCTGCGGCTTCCCCGGCCATAGCGCAGGGTCCGAGTCCCACACCCCTTGCAGGGCCTCCGATTGTACAGGGTTATGGGATGGGGGTGCCCGGATATCAGAATGCGGGGTATCAGAACGCCGGGTATCAGAATGCTGGGTACCAGAATACTGGGTATGAAAATGTGGGGTATCCGAATGCTGGATATCAGGCTCCGCCGCAGCAGCCACCTCAGCCACAACAGCAGCAACCACCACCCATTTCTGGGACTCCTAATGTGTATCAGGGGGCGCCAATGGGGCAGCCAGGCCCTCCAAGGCCCATGGGTGGATACATGCCCCATTAGGTATAATGTAGTTTAACACCAAGCAAAAATTTTCTTTTCTTTTCTACTAGTTGGTTTTGATTTTTGGTTTTTTTTAGATAAGTGTACTTGGTGATGGATTTTTTCCCCTAGCTGCTGATTGATTGTTGCTCTGTTTTTTTTTCTAGTATGATATCTGGAACGTGGTATGATGGCTTTGGGAGCTCAGGGTGAACAAGCGTATTTCGTTGATTGTTCGAAAAAGGGACTTTGTTTTGGTTTTCTTTTTATGTTAGACTGTTGTATTGGTTTTGTTTTGTTCAAGGTTTTTATCTGCTACTTCTTTGGTTGTCCTATCTGTAATCGATCACTGCTGGATTTCCTTCGTTAAAGTCATGTTGTGGATGCTTTTCGCTGGAACTTGATGAATGCTGTATATTTTCTGACGTGAAGTTGGTTTTGAGAAATTCAGTAAGAAATGTCTTTCAGTATCCCATTCGAATTGATTCTTGCGCTGATATCTTTGAAGTTGTGTGGTTTACGTGTGTTGTTTTGCCTTTAGCATGCACGCATTTGTTGAAGATATAGATATTTCGTTACCAATTGGCTACATTTGTGATTTGCTAGTACCCTGCGGTTGTTTGTCAGCTTATTTCAATAATTTTTGTTTCATTGAGCTCCGTATAATTTTTTTTTTTTGTTCTTTTGTGTTCTCAGTGACAAATTGGTTTAGTTTCTTAATGTGCCTCAGGCTAATGTTTTTTCCATTTTTGTCATGCTGAATGTGCCAAAGATTAGGTAATTAAGATTGAGAGCTTGGGAGATTTCCTGGTGATAGTGTGCACCAAGGGTACCTGATCCCGTGCATCTCATCCCAGGTAAACATTTGAGTCATTCTTTGGCCTCTCTGGTTCCCATGGTAAATTTCCTCACTCCAAATACTGCTTTTTGTTCTAAGATTGTTATTTCTGTACAAAGATATAGGAATATATATAGCAAAGGGTTGGAATATTCATTGATAAATGATGTCCCTCGAACAAGATGGAGACGAGGAAACTTCTAAACCAAATAAAAGGAAAAGAGAGAATCAAACAAGTGAAAAAACCAAACAAACAAAAGAGGCTTAAAGGCCCCAGCAATAACTTAGAACAGGTTGTCACTACACCTACCATTTCACTTTTCTCAACAAGTAGACAATAGTCGATATTTCCAATTTTATCCTTGTGTCTGTAGTTTGATTGATGGATTATCCCAGAAAACTTGTTTGTGCCACAACATGAAAATGACCTGTTCTGCAGTTGTTTGGGTCTGAGAAATCCTATTGCCCCCATAGCGAGTGTAATGATACTCATCAAATGATCAAAAATAAAGAAAAGAATCATTTATATCCTGTTTAGCTGGTTTTTTTATTAATAAAAAAATCTCAACTTTTGGATCTTGCAAGAAACAAACTCTCTGCAGCGGCGTTTGATAAATCCTTTTTGTTTGGTGAACTTGTACTGCCCAAGATTTGTTGAAGACCAAATTTGGTCTTGACATAGGAGGTCAATCTTGCAAAATGTATTTACCTGGCACTGAAGTGCCAATCACTGAGGATTGGAGGCGTCATGAAATCAATATATAATCCAACCAGTTGATTGAGGATGAGGAGCACTTGGAGTTTTATTTATCAATTCATAATTGGAAATTTTTTTTAAATCCAGTGAGCCTGAGTTACCCCATCAATCTCCCAAATCAAGGGCTGAGGTTTATTTGCTTAGGAAAGTGCTGAGTATTTGGCAATGGCAGCAGTAATTGTTCTAGTAATATCTTGATGGCTAGAAATTTACTCCTTCCATACATTCTGGTTGTAAATTTTACTGGTTTGATTGCATGCTTCATATGTAGATGAATAAAGTCTAGATTCATCAGATTAGATTCTGAAACTACTCAGTTTTCTAATAGTGGGCTTTATTTAATTGTGAGTTACTTGGAAGATGCAAGTATCTGTAACACATCCATACTTTTCTGCTCTGGTGGTCCATATCATATATCCATATTATCACTCTCATGCCTTTTGTTTAATTTCAGTTTTTGTTGTTGCATCTGCCCTGACATTCTGGATATGCAAAAACATGCATTGCACTTACAATTTGTGGGATATAGATGTCTTTTTTTTTGTTGTTCCAAATTGACAAAGCAGAATCATAATTGACAATCTTTTTTAAATCCAGTGTCTGGAAGTTCTATTAAATTAGACATGAAAGTCACACATCATGACATCATGTATAATCATAATACTTCAACTATAAACAGATGGTATTTCCTTTTGTTTTTACAAGATACACACACACACTGAGATGGTTTCTAAAAGTATGTAATCAATACAGCAGGTTCATGTTTTGTAGTACAAGCTTGGTACATGTAGGGATATAACTGTAATTGTGATTAATGGTCTGTTGGACATTCCATCATTTGGTATATTATTTAGGGTGCTGACCACGAACCTCTTAATGCAGCATAATGTTTAGAAGTGAAAGTGATGGAAAGGTGATGGCTTAAGTTATTAGAATTGCATAGCTTAAATGTTGTATCATTGAGATATTAGAATGGAATGTTTTAGTAGTAGTTTCATCTGGTATTCATGTACATATGAAAGTGTATTATACTTCAAGTAGATGCATTCACCTATAACATAAAACTTATATAAAATTTCCACTCCGCAAATAAACTTTTAATTTTATCCTAATAAGTAAGAACAACCTTATATGGGAAACAACATAATTTAGTACACATCCCATAGTGGCCGTGATATTGTGTCCTTATGTGAGAGCACAACTCATTGAAAATTTTATCCTGAAAACATTTGGATTGTTGTCGTGTTGGAAGTTTATTTTCCCTGGGAGATGGGAGAGTACAATCGGATTGCTGAGATCTCAATTTGAAGGTCAGGCTGGCCAGATCCTCCCCATCTTTTTCTTTATTTTAATTTTCATATTAAATATAATCAAAATTGAGTGTGTTACATAATAAGAATAACCCTTGTTTGAATTTTAATGGCAAAACTAATTCAGTCCAAAAAAATGTTTGCAAAATGTAATCCCGGCCAGGTGACTGGTTTTTTTTTCTTTTTCTTTTTTCATATTTTAGTGTCAAGTGCTTTTTTTAGGTTTATAAATAACGCCTCCTGGTTTTTCTCTACCGTAACTTTGTTATTAGTTTGATGAGATTTAAAATTCAAATAAAAGATTGAGACAAAAATTAAAATTTTAATTGTATATTTATATGATTTTAAAAAATAGAAAACATGAACTAATTGCTTTTTGGATTATAAAATGAATTATTACACCCTCCAGATGGGTTGGGTCCGTACAGCCCAGCCCAGCCCATTTTATATTCTCACTTTAATCAACCCCGTATTGGAATAGGAAAAATAAAACGCAGTATATACTGCACTATCATAGTGTATGATGTAAAAAAAATTGTCATTTTTTCAACGTGAAAAAAAATGCACTAATATATCACAGTATATATTTTATTTCATATAATTGTATGTACTTTAATGGTTGGGGCTGGACATATCATTTTTCATGTCCAGCTCAATCCACACCCCTTTTTTTATAAAACTCATATACTTCCATTGAAGTATAGAAATTAAGTATATAGTATATTATTGTCACTTTAAATATATTTTTTTTGTATCATACACTAATAAAACTTAATACATTATAATAAAGCAGTATTTATTGTGTTATCATCACTACTGGAAAAGGAGAGTTTTTTTGGGTCCAAATAATTCTTTGATTTTGTTCTTAAGCATGAATAGAATAACTTCATAAATTTAGAATCTGTTTAAATAGTTAAAAACTGCTCAGGAAAGACTAGTCTATGTGATTAGGATGTTCAGCTCTTTAATTCAACTTTTATAACAAATTATCACAATAAAAAAATAAAAAAAAATAATAACAAAGATCCATCCTTCTATCACATCAATTAAAATTTTAGTCCCCGTTTGGGTAGTTGAATTGAGTTATTCTGGATAGATAATTATGCTAATATAGATAACAAATTTACAGGAATAAGAGATTTTCTGTTTGGTTGTGTTTTTTTTATTCTCATTGGAAAACGTAAGAATAAAAGTTGAGTTGTTTGGTTGATAAAGAATAAAATATAAATAAAGTACAAAAAAGTTGATTTGACATGTGAACCCTTTGATGTATAAGAGGCATTGATATGTGATTTGATGTGATAAGATGTAAAAAGTTGATTTGACATGTGGGCCCATGGGAATAGATAAAGTGAGTATAGCTTATCCTAGGGGTTGTTACTTAAGGGTGCGTTTGGTTGCAGGATTGCAAAATTGATTCTGCAGGAATCTGCGATTGCAAAATTGATTCCGCAGGAAGCTCACTTTCTCAGCTTTTTGAAATCGCAGCTTTTGGACACTATTTGCTTGCAATCGCTGGGGTTAAAACAACGATTGCAAAACTGTTTGGTTACACGATTGCAAACGCAGCTTCCTGCAAGCGCAAATGCTGCGCAATCGCGCAATCAAACACACCCTTAGAATTGTTATACTCTTTTATACTCGTTTAAACTGATATAATAATTTCATCCTATACTCTTTAAACAAATACCAATTTCTCCTATCTATTCTTATCCCACCCTTAAACCACTCTTATTCCGCTACACAAACGGGGCATTAAAGAATCAAGAACATTTTAAGCTATGGATGTGAATCGTATCTCTTAAGGTATGTAAATAAATAAAATAAGTTTAGGATCACTTTCCATATTAAAAAAAAGGTTTAGGATCACTTAAATTCAAAATAAATTTAAGATATTTGAACAATGGACGGTGCAGCGTTTGAAAAGTATTAATGTATTACTCATTCAAATAGCTTTTGAAAATTTCTTTATAAGAAACAATTTTTTTTAATTATCTAACTGTTTTTCTTAACTAAAAGTTGGATTTTATCTTTCTTCAAAAATGGTGACTGTGTTTACTCAAAAACAGAATTTTTAAAAGCCTTTTGAGATATCATCAATCTATTAGTTAAAATCCCATGATCTTCTCAAATAAAACTTTAAAATATGCAAATTATTAAATCCAAAAAATTTCAGATTCCAAATCTCGACTATGGAAACTAACTTCTCAAATAATAATATTAATTAAACATAAAAAAATATAAGGGTTTTTTAGTTTTATAATTTAGGGATTAGATTCACTTTGACTATAAAAATTTCATTGTCATATATTTACACGAATTTCAAACATATAATAGCATTACAGTTGTTTTACTATTTTCTTTCTATATTTTATATCTTGATTCATCAATGATTATAATTAATATATTTACTGTGTCATTGTCATGGTCAATCATTAGATTGAAACAATCAGCCCCAATATAATTTTCCCATTGACTTTTGGATTTCTAAAACATATCTAAAATCTAATTAACAATACAATCAAGGGACATTTTCCAAATAAGATTGACCATCTTTTTATATAGTTGCATGGCATGCATAACTCTACATCAAAAATCATAGATCATAACCAAACCAACCCGGAATACTCTCTCAGTCTGTTTCCTCTAATCTCGTATGGCAGTTCGACTACTTCTCCACCTCTTTTGACTCCCTATTTTGACTTTCTATATTCTATACATAGATAGAAAGCTCTTCTCTCCCTCCCCCTCTGGCCTCTCCCTCCCTCTCCCACCCTGACCCCATGAATGCTCTATTTTCAAGTGTGTTATTCATTTATGTATATGGTATATCTATTGTTACCATGGAAGATAAGATTTCATTGATGGCCCTGGGTAGAGATCACTCTCATCAATCCCATCCTGCCTGCATCCAAGGCCATCAACCCTTCCATTCAAACAACCAGTTCATTCCACACACTGGTTTTTCTTCTTCTTCTTCTTCTTCTTCTTCTTCTTCTTCTTCATTACAACCGCAATTTAATAATTTGCTTTACCCACCTGAAGATTTCATGCAAATAGTGCCGCAATATCAGCATTTTCCAATGATGCAAATCGCTTCACAACACGCAAAGCATGAATTTGCATCCGCGTTAAACTCTACCCCATCTGGATTTGAGTATCTTTTGTATAATGGGGTTTTTGATACACCAGAGGGGAATGAGTGGTTGCAGTCTCAAGTGGCTGTGCAGCAGCAGCATCATCATGAAGGGGAAATAATTGGTTCCGTCTCAAACATTATGCCGGGTGTGACAGTGCAACAACAGCCAGATTGCTTGTTGGGTGTGACAGTGCAAGAACTGCCAGATTGCTCGTTGCGAAGAACAAATGTAGGTTCATGTTCAGGTTCGGATTCGTTGGATTCTCACGTGACTACGAGTTCAATGGAACTGAGTAAAAAGGAAAAGCGGATGATAAAAAATAGGGAGTCTGCCGCCCGATCTAGAGCAAAGAAACAAGTACAAGTTCCAATCTGTTTGATTTTTCTATAATATTTATATCAAATAATTTGTTGATCGTTTTCTGTTATATTTGGTGTTCTAGGCCCATATAATGAAGTTGGAGCAAGATGTGAAAAATTTAGAATTCCAGCTTCAGTTAAAACAGAAGGTACAGAAGTTTATTTCATTAGTGTTTATTCTTTTTTTTTTTTCTGTGTAATATGTGATTGTGAAGAGCTCATTTGGATGAAATTGAAAAGATTTCTTAGTAAGGTTGATTTAGATTACCCGCAAATTTAATGATGATGTCAAAGTTGATGGGAATCCTATTGATGAGTAGGGAAAGACCCACATTGAAATCCTTTGGATGACTGGTGGATGGACATGGAAAAAACCATCCAAACACATATTGTGAACCCACAAGAGATTTGTTACCTGACCCACGAGGTTTTTGAGTGATTCTGTGCATCTGTGGGTTTTCCAACTAATGATGGGCTTATTCGTCACCAGAAGGAAGTCCATGCTGTTAAGGTGGAACTTTTTGAATTCTCTAGCTCACTATACTTGTTATAGGGTTTGTATCAGTTTATGAGGGGATCCATCAACAAGACTAAAATACAGGGCAAGTAATTAGGACAGATCATGGACAATTTGTGTGAGAGAGAGGCAATTCTAGCATCTTTGTTTACCATTGTTCTATTGAATCCGTTTATCTTGATTAGAAACCAATATTTGCATCCAAACTGATTTTTGTCGCAGCCATCTATGAAGTACTCTTTTTCTAAGTGATTTGCTTTGATGACTCAGAACCAAATCTATGATGGTTTTATGTTCATTCAACATCTCCCTTTCCGTAGCTAAGATAGATCTCCCTCTGGAGATTTGAATTATTGAGAAGTTGCAAATTTCTAATTTGTAACTGGATAGCCTGTCTTATGTGCAGGATGTAGATTTTCTCGAGCGTATGGCTAAACCTCCACAGCCGAGATATCAACTTCGACGGACTATGTCCACTCTAAATTGAAGTTTTGCAGACTTTATTCCCATCAATTTCTTTTGCTCATCTGTTCTTTTCCATTCTTTTATAATGAGTTACCTTCCATAGGTTGTTGGATTGTACCGATAAGTTATTGGCAGTTTCTCTCAATTTTTCTTTCTATAAATCATAAGGAGATTGCATATTTTTGTGCCTTACTGCAGCAAATGACTGTTTATAAATAAATTTTTTGCTCAGTGTTCCATTGTCATCATTTTTTATCATGGTTACTAGTGTTTGATCAGAATCGTCGTCACAGAACACATTGTGAGAGTTCATGTGAGATAATGTTGTGGGAAATGATGCATTACTTGATTGGCTGATGCACTTTGTTCAATGTTTAAGCTTGTGATAGATTTGGGATGATGAACATGTACTTCTACCGGGTTTTGTTTGGTTACAGAAGGATGCATGTTTATATTCAGGTCTCTTTCAATCTCTCTTCTCCATCCTTCTCTCTCTAAGACATTCTTCTTACTTCATCATTATCTCTCTAGAATTTGTCTGAACATGATCTCTACCGGAACATTTTCATTGTTTCTCCATTATTCGTTCTCTTTAAAAATATATATATATATATATTTCTCTGAACCTTTCTTTCTCACTAGAACCATCTTCCCACCACTAACATCCATTGAACAAGGGTGAAGTCTGTCGTTTTGGCATATAAAAGAGGAATGGAAGAGTATTATATGTTGTAGATTTTAAGGATCAATTTGATAATTTTGGTTCAATTTTGGTAGATTATGTGGAATGAGAAATTTAATGGAGTCTTTGAGTGCTGTGTGTTGTAGATACTGAGGGTCAGTTTGATAACTTGATCTAGTTTTGGTAGATTATGCGGAACGAGAAATTTTGCTTTTGCTTAGAATATTAAAAAGTGTAACACATGGAAAAAGAAGATAACACAATTATGTTTGGGTGCAAGGCTCCATTTGGTAACACGGTTGAGAGGCAATTCTGTTTTTAATTTAGTAGAAATCTCAAACATGTTACTAAACCGATTTTTGGAAGCCAGCTTAATTAAAAAGTTACTTACAATTTTTAGTGTAAAAGAGTTGTTTTTTTTGAAAAAGACAAAAAATATGTTTTTAAGTAATCAAAGTTTATTTAAATCATTTTATTTAAAATCTTTTTTCAAACGGTATTCAAGTGGGCTCTAGTGAATGACGTGTATTACTGTTGTAACATCTTTGTTTACGTCAATAAATGTTTTTTTTTTTTGTTTTCTTGTTCAGATTCTACGGACGCTAAACAAAGTGGTATGACAGACACACACACATTGAGTGAAGAGACTCAATGGCAACAATTATGATTTGCTTTAAATGTGTCTAGGAAGCAATGATGGATGAGACACCATTCAATCAACGATGTGCGATTCCAATTTTTTGGTCTAGTTTATTTGGGAGAGAGAACTATTTTATTACCCAACATAAATTATTTTATTTTTAATAGTTATATCAAAATAGATAACAATTTATATTGAATAAGTAAATTTTTAGTTGATTGTTTTTTTTATTCTTATTGGAAAATGTAAAATTGATTTTTTTATTGTTTAGTTTACCTTGGATAAAGTAAGGATAAATGGTAGATAAAAGATGGATAAAAGTTTATTATTTTTTAAATGACAACTATACCCCTACATAAATTATTTGTGTTTGAGAATAAGTATGAGAGATGTGTGTGTGATATGATAGATGTGATAATTTTTGAAATGTGTGTAGAGATTGTTAGGTTAGATAAATTTTTTAAAATGACATATAAGAGTATTTTTATCTATTGTTATAGATAAGCCCTGATAAACAATTCTAGTATGAGAATAGTTATCAGACCTTATCATAGAATATCCAGACATAACTACTATCAAAGTTTATTCGAACAAAATAAACAACTTTTTTTGTTATTCTCTTGTATTCTTCTCTATTCTATGCTTATCTTCCACCCCAAACGGGGGGTTAAGGAATGCCATTTTTTATTTGATTTTATTTTTAGTTATTCTCATTGAAAAATGTGACACAGTTTTTGTTATTTAGTTGATCATGGATAAGTTGTGGTCTTTGTGGATAAAAAGTAAACAAGATGTGAAAAATATATTATATAAAATGGAAAAATGATTTTACGTATGGAATCCTTGATTTATAAGAGGTGGTGACATATTATTTGACATGTGATCCCTTCTTATAATAATTGAATAGATTGGGTAGAATAACACAATTTTAAAGAGGATATGGAATATCAATGCAAGCTTATTTTTACCTGTTCTTACATGCACACACACATACAAATACAAAAAAAGGGCTTATTCACCCCTATTTCACCTTATTCTTCACCCATTCCATTTTCTAATAAGAGGCACCCCCTCCCCCCGTTTGGGGCGTAACAGAGTTATTTGTCTTTGATGGTCATACTGAGATAGATAGCAATACCTTGTACCAACACATATCAAGCTGAAACGGATATTTTCATTCTACTTGATTATGGGGTCATTTATCGCATTCAATCTATTTTTACATTTAAATAATTATCCACTACTAAACATATCTATTCCAATCTTCTTGTTTTTTTTTGTTTCATCAATATTTAGGGGTTGAATCATTTTATTTGAATATTTAGGGTGGCTTCAGGAGGACCTTTGAAATTTTTTGAGAGGTTGTAAAAAATAATTGATTTTTGTCACTAAATAACTTTTGCGTGTGCAGGAGATAGAACACCTAAAGAAATCTCTTGAACAGAAATATATTCGACGGGCGACGTCCGTCTAGACAAAGGGTGCGATTGGTTGCGCGATGACGCAGTGTTTGTGATTGTAAGAAGTTGCATTATTTTACTGTAGCAGCTTCCTACACACAAATTTCAGGTAAATAGTACTAAAAAATTACGATTTTAAAAAGTTGAAAGTTTCCTACAGATGCAGTTTTAAAACCCAGATTCCTGCAAAATCAATTTTACAATTATGCAACCAAATGTATCCAAAGAAGTTTTTGTTCTTCTAAAAGAAATTTTCTTCAGGAACCCTAGCATTAGTTGGGAATCCAAAAACAAAATAATATGCATTAGTCTATGAATGTGTTGTTTTTTTGTGTTTTGTTTAGAGCGTTGATACACTCATACAAAAGTCACTAGTGAAATTCTTTCTTATTTTGCAACTCTGTCTAAAACCTAGAAATGGTTCCCCAACTGCATATATTGTGTGATAGTATAGTTTATACCGCAATAGCGTACTGTATACTTGTAGTGCCCTTGGATGCACAACCCATGTTTAGAGGTGGAATCCGGTGTGCTACACGTTATACCCTTACCCCCTGTTTGTTAAACGGAATAGAAGAGTATAAAGGTAGTATAAGGGTGGTATAAGAATAGATAGAGAAAATGGTTGTTTGTTTGCAGCGTATAACTTAGTATTACTAAGCCAGTTTAAACGAGTATAAGAGAGTATAACAGTTCTAAGTAACTCATAGGATTTCATGGGCCCACATGTCAAATCAACTTTTTACACCTTATCATATCAAATCACCTATCAACACCTCTTATACATCAAATGGCTCACATGTCAAATCAACTTTTTTACACTTTATTTATATTTTATTCTTTATCAACCAAACAACTCAATATTCATTTTTATGTTTTCCAATGAGAATAAAAAAAATACAACCAAACATAAAATCTCTTATTCTTGTAGATTTATTATCTATACTGACATAGTTATCTATCCAGAATAACTTAATTCCGCTATCCAAACGGGGACTTAGATATCAAAGTATACCGGTATTTATTATCCTTCCACATAATAAAATAGATAAAATTGATAAAATACACTTAAATTCATACTCTTAAAACATAATTAGGATCAAATAAAATATCCTAAAGTTGGATAATACATACATTATTGATTTAGTTTAACCTCTGTGGTTCCATTGCTAAGCTAATGATGGGTTTGGGAACCCGATAACTATCACTTCTTCTACAGAAGAAGAAAAATTTCTCTTTTCAGAAGGAGAAAATAACTCCTTCTATGGAAGGAGTTTTTTCACTTCTGTAGAAGTTAAAAAAAAGTTAATGTTTTGACAAAAATGCCCTTATAAAATTTTACAATTTCTCAAAAAACCATTTGCCCATGTTTGGTTAGAATTAAGTTATCATGAGATTTATGTTTATTCTAGTATAAATAAGAATAAAATGATTTTTTGTTTGATTGTAATAACTTAATTCCGAGGATCGGCTGGAATCCATATACCAATTTATATTAAATAATTCTAGCATACAAATTCTCATTTATTTTAGCATACAGATTTTCATTTATCATAGCTTTCCAAACACCAATTTTGAAACTATTCCTATACATTCCCATATATTCTAACCCTATTCTTGAACTAAGCATAGGCTTGTTTAGGCTTTAGGTACTGTATAAAACAAATTTTCTTTCACCTATCTCATTAGGTGATGTATGACAAATCTAGGATCTATTTTAGATTTGTTAATTTAGGTTCTTTTATATTTTAAATTTGAATAATTTTGTTAGTATCTTTTAATTGTTAAAATATATTTGTTAGTAATATATACCATTTATTTACAAAAAAAAGTTTGTTAGTATTTTAATTGTTAGAATTTGTTAGTTTGATATTGTAACCAATTGTGGTTAGAAAAAGTTTGTTAGTATTTAAGATCTATATAGTTGATTATCTTTATTTATTTATATTCATCTATTAAGCTAATTGTATAATGAGAAAGGGTATTTTAGACAATTCATGTAATTTCTATTATAAAAGTACTTTTTGAAGACATTCATCAATATATGTTCCCAAACAACTTCTACTCTAAAAACAAGAAGTTTATTTTTTAAAAGTAACTTCATCCAAATGGAACTTCTTGTAGAAATACTTCTAGACAAGTTGTCAAACTATGCCTAATGATAATAGCCACTACACGCAAAAAGGAATAAGGGTCTATTCACTCTAACAAAAGCAAAGTTAAACGGTGAAGGTCAACAACCCAGACCCGATCTTGACAACAACCTCTAGACCCGTAACTATAAGATACTCCAATTTTTTTTTTAAAAAGGAGGGGGTGAGCTTGTGGGGATTTTCACATAGAATCCCATAGATATAGTCACAAAAACTTGGGCCATAAGTTTTCAAATGTTCTCAGGTAGATACGCACACATTAATGTTGGCCACTAAGACCCGAACCACCTAGATGATGTCATGCAAATAAATGACGCAGACAAAGAGACATGTATATGATGACCTAACATGTCTTCAAAACCATAAAACAGAGCATGCATGAAATCAACATATTAACCATATTAGGCAAGATCGTCTCCCGATAAACTATACTTTGACCTATAAACCTCTGATTTTGGATCTGAAACACGTGTTGGAAAGATTATAGAATGACGATCACAACAAATCATTTATATTTAAAAGTTAACTATTACAGAACACCAAAAATTATTTAGAAAGCACTAATAATGATATGAAAAATTTATAGTTTCTACAGTACTGCATTCTCATAATATATGAAAATTAAGATCTTTTATTTTTTGAAGAAAACAATACATTAATATATCTCAATGTATATTTCATTTCATTGGGGTGAGTGTGTGTGTGGATGATATGGTGGAAAAAATCACATGAGACATTGGGAGATCATATGGAGAAAAGAGGGATTACAATTCAACTATTCAAGGGAAGATATGTGATTCATAGGGTACTTATTTAGATGAAAATACATTAAATTGGATGACCACACATAAGTATAAGAGGAATGCCAATAAGTTATATGTATAAGCAGGTTGATGAGGGGGTTAATCCACTGCCTAGGCATAGGCGGTTCCTCATGCCCTGATGAGGGGGTAATCACCAAGCTGGGCGGCTTACAATAATTGGCCGCCTAGGTGAGCTAGAAAATGGACTTTTTGTGTATTCGAGTATTTGGATTTGGATCCAACTCGATTACAAATTTGTGTAAACCCCCATTTGTGAATGAGAACCAAATAAAAAAAACCTAGAGGAGCCCAGCCACCCATTCATTATCTTCCACCCTCGAAGACTTTTCGGTGACATAGCAACCCTCCAACAAGGCAAAAAGAAAAAAAAGAAGAATTGAGGTATATTTTGTATTTTTTAAAAAAATTATCCTTCTTCTCCTTCTCTTTTTCTTCAACTTCCTCTTCCTCTTCTTCTACTGTTCTTTCTTCTTTTGTTCTTCTGCTTCTTCTTCTACATCGTCTTATTCTCCTTGTTCTTCTACTAGCTTTTGCTACTTTTGGCGCTCCTTCTCCTTCTCCTTCTCTCTCTCTCTCTCTCTCTCTCTCTCTCTCTAAGCTATCTCTATTCTTTTTTTAAAAAATTATTAATTCTCAGGGTCTTTTTTTTAATTTTTTTTTGTTTAATTGCTAACTTATCTTTCTTATTTTATTGTATTTATTTTATTTTTTCAACAATTAGTTGTTTTTTTTAAATGAAATGTTGGTGGATCTGCCACTTCTTTGATATAATAAAAAGAAGTACATTTCTTACTGTAAGCACCAGAAAAAGGATAGGAAAAAGAGATCTGTTATTCCCTAAATACTAGGCTGTCAATAGATCTCCATTCCTATCCTACTAAGGAACAATAGACAAAGTGTTCCAAATGAAACAAACAGACGTAGCCCCTGAACAAAAACAACCCCACGCCGCTATGCTTCCTTTGGTATCATCCCAAATCCCTTCGGAAGATATCGATGTTTGGCGGAAGATTTTGTCGTTGCGAGCCCTCCAAATTGCCCACAAGAGAGGAGGAATGAGGGACGCATGACCTTGCTCAGGACGCTCCTATCATCCGCTCTCGATATCCGGCGTCCTATATCCCACACTTGATCTAGGGAGTTCAGACTCCACCGCCGTCCCACTGAGTGCCCAAGCTGGCACCACACTTCTTTTGCGATGGGGCAATCACAGAACAGATGTCGTGTTGTCTCCACTTCTCCACCGCAAAGTGCACAATCCGCATTGTCCCCTGGCCGCCACACTTCTCATGGTTGGTTCAACAATTAGTTGTTGTTGTTGTTATTACACACACATGTATTAATTTCTATTGTTAAAATAGCGGCTGATTAATCCCCATCTAGCCTATTAATCATTAGCATTTCCTCAACTGTCTAGCACTTTTTACAACATTGATATATGTTATTGTTGAAAACTTTGGTTTTGACCAAGCCTTTGGGTTTAAATGAATTTAGATTCTACTAATTATTGGTAGTGGAAACTCATTGGATCGCGTTCCTCTTATCGAAGAGATGAACGTAGTATATTTACATTCTCGAAATTATTTTTGGGCGAATAAAAAAATTGAATCCAAAGTTTTCTCAATAACATGATTAAAGTGATTGATGGTTGGGGAAAAAAATTATAGTCCTATATCGGTTATTGAGAAAAAATATTGAGAATTTATAAGATAGGTTCTTTGTACTCTATTGAATTATTTTTTATGGATACTCTATGATAGACCTTACCATGCGGGCTGTGAGTGTTTTAGAGATGCACTTGGCACTTTTTTTTTTAGACTTTTTGTCAAATCGGACAGTGGAAATCAGCCAATCTAGTAAGCTTGGTTGATCTTCTTCTCTGTCTTGTGTCTTGTACACATAACTCTGAACTAATTTGAATTACAGTTCTTCATTATTTTTTACTTATAATTAGTCATAATGCTTTTTATGATTATAATTCCTTATTATTAAAAATAATATATTATTTTAGATTATTTTTATTATTATTGGAGGGGCAAAAAGTAACTAACTGGATTTGGGTTGTCAAGATCCGTCCGCTCCTCTCCTCTCGATAGCTTCCTTGGTATCGTCGGTGCTCCTCCTCCTCGAGCGTCGTCGAATACAGGGTTGGGGGTGACTTGCGATCCTTCGACGCTCAAGTCAGTAAAATGCACAATTAGAGTTGTTGTAAAAAAGAAATTCACATACTTTCACAAGGAGAACTCGTCCCTATTTATAGTGCTTTTGGTCAAACCCTAAAATCTTCTGAGGATCCTTCTCCCATCGGACGGACGGGATGAGATCCCAGATTCTAAGGGATAAATTATGTGTTATTGTTGGCATTTGCTGCATCTACCATTATTATCCCTTTACAAATACACAATTTGATTTTGTGGATAGATTGGTGATTAATTCCTCTTCCAGTATATGTTATTGTGATGTTAGATGACCAGATTTATGATGACTCCATATTTAATATGTTTGTGTGGATTTAGAGAGTCAACAATTGATAATCCCTTATTAAAAAATTAAGTTATGAATTTACTGACTTGAGATGATATTCAGCCGTTGAGCATTTGATGCAGCGTGTAACCACGCTCTTCTACGGATCCGTTCAAAAGAACGAAATCGGTAGGCTCCAACGGCGCTGTTGATTCTTTAAGAAGAATGTCAGGGGATTGAGCTTCAATAATCTGCTATTTCGGATGAAATACCAGATAATTGGAAGGTCTTTGCAATTGTTAGTACTCCTTACAAAATACAAGAGATAAATAAACTAAATTTCAAATATCAATAATCTGAATAATCGTTCACAAGCTTATTTATAGAAGAGAATGCTAATAAACTAAGATCTCAACTAATTATCTAGATCTAATAAACAAATCTAACAGATCTTTATCTAATCCTAACTAAAATTCAAATTGGAATTCAAATAATGATTTGAAATTCAAATCTAAATATTGTAAATCCTAACAAAGGCATAAAATCCTAACAACCTAAAAATAGTAAAAATAACTTTGAACCGTCGATTTGACCTCCAAGATGATCTCAGAACGCTCCGATAAATGGCGTAGGGGCACAGCAACTACTCCTGTAGGGTTCATCGATACGAACGTGTGAACATATTATAATAACGATTCTGATATACGGTTCAAAAGTTATGACCGTTTGAAGTCACGGTGCTCCTGATTCATTAAGATGTGCTTTTTTCTTGTGTTCCATTTGATCTCAGTCGTCCATATGTTGTACGGCTATGATGTCTGCATCATCATTGAAGGGTTGACGGGTCGGATTCACTTAGGTTGGGTGATCCAGGTCGTGAACTCTTGCCAATCAGGTCATGAGCCATCGATACGTAGAGCATACTTGATGAACATCATTTTTTGGGCCCTACAATTATTATGCTCTATTTATGATCCATCTGACCCAGTTCAGAAGGTGGCGAGGCGTCCGAGAATTCAAGTTGTAAATCTGAGAATCAGCTCGGACATTATGACATCGAGTAGGTTACCAATAAAGTAAAATAAAAATTTTATAAGTACATTCATGGTTAACACATGAGATTATAATTACAACTGTATGTAAAGACTACATGTAACAACATTTAAAAAAAAAACAACACACATATTTCAAACCAAAAATAATACAAAAGAGATTCTACACAGAGAACAGTGCATTAAAATAATTTGTTCCACTGAAGAGACGTATGTCCATTGTATCAATCCAACTCTTATCACTTTTTTTTCAGACAAGAATCCACATCTTCAACCAAAAAGAAAAGCGCACAATAAAAGCCTTTTCTTTGTTATGGCACCACTGTTTTTCTGTACCTCATCATCATCACACAATGTCTAAAAAATGGAAGAATTCAACGACCCTGAAAAATAAACAAGTTTAAAAGATCATTGGTTTAATCAAACAATCGGATTTAAATCAGGGCAGTATTACGAAATAAAAATATATAATAATTGTTATTAAATAAATAATTTTAAAAAAATTATATAAAATATTTTATATAAATTTTGTATAATAATCAAGCATAAATATTTATTCTTTTTAAGCATATTTATATAACATCAAATATGATTTCATTATAAAATTAATTTTTTAACAAATAATTAAATGTAAATTTTATATGAATAATGAACCGTTACACTTTCCACCTTCGCTTATGGTTTTAAAACACTACTACATAAACCCGTTAAGAAATCAATTTCGCATTCTCAAAACACAAGAACTACAAAGTTTCGCCAAAACATCCGACCGTCTTCACCTTATCCGAAACACTTTGGTGGGCCCGAGTCAGATGCGGTTCAACGAATGTCCGCTGCAAATCACGGATAACAGAGAGTAAATTTTTTCCAAACCGGTCCACTGTGCCTACGAAACAAACAAAAAGGCAACCAGTCTGCCTACGTGGCATTCTATCGGTCAAACCATCTTTTTTTGAACAAAAATAAAACGTTGAAAAATACATGCGTCACCAGTGACACCCGTTCATTCAGACTTGCTCTCCAAGTCGTTGAAATTTGAAAAAAAATAGTAGTATATAAAGCCCCCTCTCGTTCAACTTTTCAATCCAAACATTTCAATTTGAAACTTTTCAAATTTTTTGGGGGGTTTGGATCTACGAATCATGTCTTCAATTGGGTACTGTTTTGCTGAGGCTTATGTGGCGAGAAAGATGTATGTGGAGAAGATGAAGAGGGAAACAGAGGAGAGAGAATCATCTCATAATGAAGAGAACACGAAGACTCGCCGGCGGTGGTTTGGGTTGGTCACTAAAAGGAAGATATTCCCCGGTAGCGATGGAGGTCCTCCGGCGGCGGTCGATGAGACCGGGGTTGCAATGGGTTGATCATATTGAAGGTTGGGTTTTTTCGTTTAAAGAAAATATATATATATTTCATGATGTTTTTATTGGGGATTTGGTGGTTGTAAATTCTTTTGGTGTATTCTGTCATTAATGGAGGTTATGTTTCTTTTTTAAAGAAAGAAAGAATTGAGTTTGTTTGTTTGTTTTGTTGTTTTTTTTTTCCGCATATGTATAAACTTTTATTAATTGTGAATTGTTTGGGCTGAGTGTGGATGTTTTTGTTTAGAACCATTTCAAACAATGGAATCATTTGTTATCCAATTTTTTATTTATTTATCTTTTTTTTTTTTTTTTGCATGAATACCAATAAAAAATATATCATTTATTCTTACACAGTCACAAATGACTTATTTATTTTTATATAATTGGAATTTTCTTAATGAAAAAATGTGCCCATCTGTTATCTTTTTTAATCAAAATTAAATTTAACTATAGTTAGTTCTTAACCAACAAATAAAAATGACAAAAACAGCAATAGTATAATTTTTATCATAATGTAAATAATTAAATATATTAACCTAATTAATCTCTTGCTCTTTCCAAATCAATCACGAGCCATTCAACCTTACCCCTTTTTCCAATCAAAATCTATATTTTAAAAAAAACTTTCATTTTGTAATATATATGATTAATTTTTCTCAAAATAATTTTATTTTATTTCTATTCATGTAATTATTAATAATTATTATACCTTTACTAATAAATAGTTTTTATGTTTGTAGATTCTAGATTATTTTTATCATTTTCATATTAAAATTAAAAAAATTTATTTTTGTAAATATTGTATTTGGTAAGGTAAAATATGCAAACTAAAAAAATAACGGTACTTTGATCATTTCTCTAATACTATAACGATTTTTATAAAAATTTGGATGGAAGTTAACTAGGATGATAAATATGAATAATTTATATATATTCTAATGGTATAAAAATAAATATGTTATTTGGAATGGTATAAAAAAATTTAGGTGTTTTTGGATGATATACATGCAAAACAACCCCCTTTTTTTAATGTTAATGAAGAAAATAAAGAATATCCGATGGATATCTTTATATTTGGAATATGTTGTACTCAGATGTAGTCCACTTTTGGAGAAATAAGGGGAAAATACAGAATTTCTTTTTTTTTTGTTGTTTCGGTGGGATAAATTGGTGTTGATATGTCAGATAAATATAGAATTAGAAGAATAAGGTAATATAGTTATTTTAGAGATATTATTATCGGATCTATATCATTGATACAACTTAAATTATTTTACATTGGGGTTGTGTAACATTCGAAAGTTTGTTACATTTCAAACTATTATTTTAGACTTATATACATTATTTTTTAAAAGTTAGTGATATGTTAATCTAATATAAATATGCATTATATCTGGAAGTTAGTTACATTTATGAAATATAACTGACTTTTAATTGTTATATGTAACAAAAATCAGTTACATTTACAAATATAACCGACTTTTAATGCAATTTATTGTTGAAATTAAATTACATTTTAAAAATGTAACTGACTTTTATACTGAACTCTTGTTTTTTATGATGATTTGTGTTCTATTTCTGCATTCATTGAAAATTGAAGAAAAAATTGTATAGTAAATATTTTATCTGATGATTGTTATTAAATAATCATCAAATTAGCAATATTTAAACAAAAACATTGATTTTTCATTGTTGTCATCGTTTTCTAGTTGAATGAAAAGTCGTAAACAAAAATTCTGTATTTTTCTGTTTTTGAATAAATGGGTTTTTTTTAATGATTTCGTGTTTTTTCAGTTTTTTTAAGAAACCCTAAATGATTTGAATTTTAGTCTTGTTTTTAATAGTTTCTTTTTTTATTATTTTGAATTGGTTTTAAAAAAATTGGATTTTCCACAAAGGTATAGGTTGATTTGTTTCTCAAAAAAAGTTGGGATGAGTTTAATGATAGAGGAAAATGTGGGATTAAAATGAGGGTAATATTGTATTTTACATTTTCAACCTTTTTTAAAAGTCAAACAAGCAACCAATGAGGGAATGACACTTCATGGGACCTGTCAATGGGGCCTAAACGGTAGAACATGTGTAGTAGGACTCTAAAAAGAAACAAGTGTTTAGCAAAGATGAAACGCCTACCCACAGTTAAGAAAACGTGTGCAATAAAAGTGTAAATAAGAAAGATAAATTAAATATTCTATAATCTTGGGCCCTCATCTTTCAACCTTATGCAGCAAGAATAAGCATTTAATCTGTGGCAAATGAAAGTTTGTATTCTTCACGTGTTTGTTTTTGTTTGACTAAAATAGGACAATTCTTGTTTCATCAAATAAATGAGATCATGTATGATGAATATACTAATGCCGTTTGATGAAATTTTGAACTCTCTTGAATCAAGTACAAAGCATGCATAAAAAAACAAACATGTCAATGAAAAAATAGGCATGTTTTATTTTCCCATGGTCTAGGAGATCCTGATGTTGAAACTGTGCTACCAAGATATTTTGCCCATCATGATTTTGGAAATTCCATGATTGAAGTACTGGGAATCAATCTACAATTGGAGTTCCTACAGAGAAATCAAGTTAATTTGTACATATGGTAATATGTATATATAAAAATTGGTCTGTAGGTTGCAGTTCCAAAAAGAGGTCTCCCCAGGAAGACCCAGATACATGTCAGATGAACTTCTATAGTAGGGCATGACAGATGAGGACTAGGTGCACCCCCGCAAGAGGCAAGTCTGCTGTTGTCAGTGCCCTGGCCATGCATGGGAGAGGATTACATGCTCATAGTAACTATTCAACCAAAAGTAGTAGTAGATATGCAACGGGTTCAGATGGAAACTAGTTACAGGCAGATCAAGTAGAGGTTATGTCAGTCTATGGACTATGGTATATGTGTGTCTGTGTTTCAAAATAATCTGACTGCACTATGGCTTTATCTGTCTGCAGTAGTATATCTGTTAATGTGGGTGTGACAACAATCTTTCATACCCTTTCCTTCTCTTTACAATCTGCCTAGACCTTGATTTAAATGAAAAACTTAAGCTGCTTTTGAATGTGAGTTTAAAACGTTAAAATTCTTAGAATCTTGTGTTTTAAACACAATTTTTTTAAAACGTTGTTTAATTAGATTTTAAATTATAAAAAAAATTTGTCTAAAAAAACAAGATGGTAGTTTAAAAAACTAAACACTTAAAATATGTTTGGATATGAGTTTAAAAAATTTTAGCTTTTTAAATGCAGAATATACCTAAACTCATATTCAAACATAACCTTAAACGTCTGACCAATTAATTTTCAAAATCAATGAAAAAGCTGTCCTTGCTTGTTTTTTATTTTTATTTTTAACAAATTAAATAAAATTCTAATTTTAAGTAAACAGAATCGGATTCTAACCACTACCTTCCTTTGTGCTTTATACTGTACTAAAAAAATTCAACCAATGTTAACCATCAATTTCACATGGTTTCAAAAGAAGCACAGTTTTGACCCAAACTCATGCAACTTCCAGCCACACCATACCTTCTAAAACAAACCTAAAAACACAGATCTCAAATCATATACACAATCACTGCCCACACCACAGACATCACAACCCTTAAGCCTTCACATTCTCTTCCGCATTTGAAGGAGGAGCCGTCCCCGCCCGAGCCTTCTTCGCGGCCCGCGCCGCCTCCGTCCCGTCCGACATGATGGACCCGAGAAGCAGCGCCAGCCCGGCCCGGTTGAACCTCCAGTACCCAATCCCCCTCGCGAGGCTCCACCGCTCAAGCGGCGCACGCTGTCCGACCCCCCGCACCACCCGCTCGACGGACTCGACGTAGTCCGAGAAGGCGAGGACGCTGGGGAACACGGCCCGCGGGCCGGGAGTGTCCGCGGCCGGGCCGAGGAACTCGATGTGCGAGCGCGGCGCGACGGACCCGCTCAGGACGGCGCGCGCGACCATCTTGGTCGCCGCGGACAGGCGTATCGCGCGCAGGGAGAGCTGGTTGGCGTCCGCGGCGGATGGGGGCGATGTCGTGGTGCCGCTGCGGGCGGCGACGCTGTCGAGGATGGCGGCGGTTACGTGCGCGATTTCCGAGGCGGCCGTCGCCCAGAAATCATCGGTTGCCTGGTCTAGGTCTATGAATTCTGCAACACTTGTCGGTGAAAGTGATGTTAAAATGCGCGCGTGGCACGAGGGGCCGTCAAGCAGTGCACGCCATGTACAAACAAATACATGTTTTTTTTAATACTTTTGAATAAAAATTGTTTATAGTAGTGGCAGTTAATTACAATCATTCAGTAATCTCGAAACATATAAAATAAAGATATAAAAACCATATAAAATAAAATTCTCATTGATTGCATATAAAATTTCTAGTCGATTACATATAAAATTTTAGTATGTACAAAATTTATAATTTAATATTATACATTTTTCATCCAATTAAAATTTAAAACTCAAAATTTCATTCTTATTGTTTACCTACTAAAGATGAGAAAAAACTGTGAAAAAAATAATAGAAATCAAAAGCAATAATAAAATGAAATTTTATAAAATACGCATATTTTCTAATCTAAGCCCTAATAAAAAGGAGAATGAGAGGGTGCAGCATTTAATGGATGGAAAAATAAATTAATAAAATAATAATATGATTTTTATATTTCTCTTCTTTTTATGACACAAGCTGAGAGAAGAAGGGGAAAATATATATTCTGTGGTGTGATTTTAATGTGACTTTAATGTTCCCAAATCAGGGGTGCCTGTTAAACTGGGACTCCCCAATTGGGGAACAAGGGATTGCAATTTCGAACTAGTTGGGGCGTTATACACTTATGTGTGGTGGAAGGATAAAAGTTCTGTTGTATGGGATGGGATGATTGGGTAGTGTGGGTAATTAAAAACTTAGGTCACCTACCAGTAGAAACCTAGGTGCAAATGCCCCCTGTGAACTTTAACTGGCTCCACCCATGAGAGCTGATACAGTAATTTGCAGTCACAAAAGCCGTGTCACTAATATAGTGTATAAAATCATTTTTAAGACAATATATACTCAATTATTTTATGGTATATCTTCTAATTAAAAAATGTAAAAGACATTTAATTACATATATATAAGTTTGTTTATAAAAATATATTTCAGTTAAGCACACAACTTATATAAAAGTTTTGAGGATTTATATGGAGACACAATATCCAGTACCTACTATAGCAAGAATGACGTACTCTAGTAGAATATTAGATGATGTTGATCTGTTTAAGTGGTGTTTGGAAATTGGAAATTCCAAACTAAAAATGCAATTTAGATGATTTTGCTTCAGAATAATATTTAACCCCTTCTGAGCATTACAAAAACAATTTTCTGGTTGTACACAATTAATAAAAAAAACTATGAAAGAGTTTTTGTTTCAGAATTTAACTAGAGTATTCTTCTAAATCTAATTTGAAAAACATCTTTAATTGGAAAAAAAAATTTCTTTTTAAAACTCATTTTGAAGTTAACTCAACTATGTTTCTAGGGACAGCTCTGAACACCTTTTATTTTAAAAAAAACAATAAACTTAATCTAAAGAGATATGTCATTATAAAAAAAAATTAATGTGTGTGTGTGTATGACATGAAATCATATATAATTGAATGAAAAATTGATAATATATATAAAAAAAAGTGCTGCATGGTGATCAAGGTATATACGTGTAATAACGCGGTTCCTAATAAAAATTTTTATATGAGCTTTCATTTATTACAGTGTAGTTAATAGTGTTAAATGTGTGAAGATTTCTGTTCCCGGCCCCTCTCTGATCTAATTCAACCGAACTCACCAATGAGAGCATGTATATCATTTTTATATGTATAAATAAGAAATAGTTATCAAATTTTTTCTTTCAATTTAAAAAGTAAAAACCAGATCGAGAAGGTCACATAACAAGAGGCAGCTTATGTTGTGTTTCGTATGTTTTTCTATTTTTTTGCTTCTATATTTTTTTTTGTTCTCATTCAAACATGATCTATTTTGTTAATATTTTAAAATAAACATGTGCACGACAAGAGACAGTTTATAATGACAAAAAGAAAGAAAGGAAAAAAAAAGTTATACCTTGATCATAAGAATGGTCCTCATACGTGCAGAACCTCAACAGCAACCCCTCCACCATCCCCACCACCCCCTCCTCGCACCCCTCCGGCAACTCCAACCCATACAAAACCCCGGGCAGCCCGAACGCGAACCGCCTCGGCCCGACCCGAACAGCGGGCGTGTCCTTCGCCGCTGGCCAGTGGTGGGTCCCCACCATGAACACCGTCAGCGCGACCGGGCTCGTCGTCTGCTTCAATATGTGCACCCTCAACTCCCCCTCCCTCATCATCATCACCGCCGCCTTAGCCTCCGCGCCGTCAAAGACATGGAGGCGGCAGTCTGGGATCCTCACCATCTCCTTGTCGATCCCACCAGACATGATTGAATGAGTTGGTTGGTGGGGGAAGAGAACGAGAGAGGGGGGTGGGTATATAAAGTGGGATGGGGGGGTGGGCGTGGCAAGGAGTGATTAATGGCGTGGTTGGCATGCGAGGGAGGTGGATTGGGAGCTTTGACATGTGGCCCGGAATGAGGAGACCACCACGCACGCGGAGCGGTCACTGCGAGAGAGAGGGGGGTATTATGGGGATTATAAATGGGAGGCACACGTGCCAGGCGAACCACTGTGCGGCCCGAAAACGTGGGGATGCGTTGGCCACCCTGCATGCGTTTTTTCAGTTACGTGTTTTTTTTTTTTTTTTTTTTTTTAAATTGAAACGAGGATGATTAGGGATGACGACGTTACAGGGGTTGCATGGTAGCTTCTTCTGTTTTTCGGTTGTTGTTATAAACAAATATTTATTATTCTTTTTGCGAGTTTTCGTTTTGAAGAGGATGATCTCCGTGTCTTGTTGTTGTGCCGCCCAGGAAGTCCCTTGTTTTGTTTTGTATTTCCGCTTATTTATAATGTCAAAAGATGAAAGAGATAAAATCATGACTTTTTTTTATTTACTATCTTCTTCATATAATGAATACAATATAAACCTATATTTATATAGGAAACAAAAAAATAATAACAAATAAGATCCATGGATTTAGTTTTACCAATCCTTTAAGATAAAGATAAGTGGTTACAAAATCAAATGGTGGTCATCTATGCTTATAATATTTTAAACACTCCCTCTTGGATTAGCCATTATATTAAAATAATTACCTTATTAAAACTTTGTTTGGAAGAATCATGGAAAAAAACCAAATTGAAAGATAAATAGTATAATTACTTAAATCTTAATAATGTTGGACCCGTTTAATACTGTCTTATTAAAACCTTAATAGGAAAACCTATGGAACAAAAATTAGACGAAGGAACAAAAATACAGTACGCAAAAGATCTCCATAGTCTAAAACTAGCCCTTTTATTAGTTACTTTCCCTTATTTTAGCAAGTCTCAAACTATCTAGTGATTGAGTCGATGAATGTCAATTTCACACATAATTGGATGAGGTAATCATCAATGTTTGCTTTGTAGTTAGTTCTCCACGAGATGATGACTTCGTTACTAATATATAACCTGTCTGTGATCGATCTCCCACATATTTTTTTTATATCTAATATCCATGTATATTTTTATATTGGATTTCAAATTAAATTAAAATCAAATAATATTAAAATAGAATTTAAATATTTAATTATATCTAGATAATTTAAATTTTGAATTATATTTAATTTAATAGATAAGATTGAGATAAAAAAATTCAAATTATATTATAATATGAATTAATTTGAATTAAATTTTAATTAAAATATAATTCAAAATTTTAAAATTTACCAATTTATCTATTAAATTAAATATTATTCAAAATTTAATTTTTATCTCATTCTTATCTATTAAGATTTAATCTAAAATTTAAAATCTCATCTAATGAAAAAAAATTTATTATTGGAACAGTAGGCTCGTACTTTAATATATTAAGGATCAAATGCCTATAGAAAGAAACAAATCATTATAATAAATAAAGTCTATGTTACCTGGTTAAAAGAGATATCTACCAAGTCCAACAAGCATAAGAACCCTAGCCCCTAAGGAATTACTTAATCCCAAATGAGCCTCTTGTCTAGCTCCCAAATATCCTCCCATAAGGTATTTCTCTTATAAAGATAACTTGATTCCTGCAAACAAAAATAGCCCACGCACCAACACAGCAGACTCCCTTAGCGGGATGGTCGGGATGCACCATCCCCAAAGGGGAGGTCGCGGGTTCGAACCCGTCTTTACCCACCAAAAAAAAAAAAAACTCGGGCACCAACCATTGAGATAAAATCTAATGAAAATTTTAAATTTCAATCTTATATAATTAAGATAAAATTCAAAATAATCTTATCCATTAATATTGAGATAATATTAAAATTTAAGAATTTTTACAAATCACATCTCCTATAAAAAAAAATTCACGTATTCTTTGTTGATGTAACAGTGCTGACCGGATCTAGAACTTGGCGCAATGCTATTACAAAAATTATAAAAACTGGGGTTACTTGTGTAAATTGCCCTAAAAATAAACTTTGAACATGATGGTTGAGGTGGGGGAGGAGCTGTTTGGAAGACATACAATGGTGTGCAGTGGTTGTATTTTTGGAATTTCTAAATTAAAAATCAAATCTAACAGTACGCCTCTTTGGAGAAAAATAACGAAATTGAAAAATGAATTATGATTTTTACTAGCCAGTTCAAAGATGAGAAAATGCGAGGCAGTCGTTAACAACGATCACTTTTTCAGTCCAGTTTAGATTTTTTTTAGAAGTTCTATAATTACTAAAATATATGTTTTTCAGAAAAATGAAATTTATGATCTAATGGATATTACACATACTTGGATGATTTGGTCGTATGCATTCATGCATTTTTCTAATTTAGTATATTAATTTATATTTTATTACATATGTTCAGTTAAGATTAGGGGATATAAGCTTCAGCCCTTTAGTTTCAGTGATGCAGAGAACACATGATTTATTTATTTTTTTAATATGAAATAGAAATCAAAATAATGTGTTCGACTGAGAGATGGGAGCAAGGGTGCAACTCGAACGGGTTCAATTTTCTGAACGCAAACCCGAATATGATCTCAACCAAAATAGTTAACCCAAACCCAACCTGACCTTGAACCCGCGAGTTCGTGTTGGGTTCGAGTTATGGTCGGGTTCGGATTGGATTGGATGGGCCCGGGCTCGAGGCTCAGGTTTAATTTAAACAACTGCATCAAAAATTGAATAATTATTATCCAACTCCATTTACATGGAAAATAATGTTATTTTAAATCCATAAACGGAGATCAAATGAATAAATTCAATCAAATAAATCAAAATTCCCTCATAATTAAATAACTAAACATGTGAGGAACTTCTAATCATAGATTGTCTACAATGAAACACAAAATATTCATTTCGAGCTCATATTGAGGTCTTGATAACTCCAAAAAGGATTTTATGTGTTTCATGATATTAATTTATAAGAATTTTTAATTTTAAGCCATTGTAAACATGCATATTTAGAGATCAATCACTCCTTTCTTCATATTTCTTTTTAAGTCCTCATATTCAACCGTCTATTTGGTTTTTAATCCATCCATCAAATGTCCATTCATACATCGTTAATTTGTAAAATGTTATTTTATTTTTAAGTCCTTGTAAACTATATTATTTAGTGGTCAGTCCGTCCCTTCTTCTTATTAGTTCATAAACAAAAATAAAAACATGTATAGTCTGAGTTTTGAACTGTATAAATGATCAAGTTTAACATTTTCCTAAGGAAAATGATATGTATGGCACAAATTTTTTTATCATCTTTTCAATTAAAAAAAATATACTAGTGTATGTTAATATATATTTTGATTTATATAACAGCATGAACTTCAATGAAAGAGTGCATGATTTAAAAAAAAATAGTAAGGGAAACAACATACCATCCTCCGCCCCGCCTCACCGTGACCCCTCCTCTCTTTCTCTCTCTCTCCTTGTCTCTCTTCCTTGCTCTCTTTCCCTCTCCCCCTCCCACTCTCCGGCCACGGCCCCGCCCCCGCCCCGCCCATCCTCTACCCCCGCCTCACCCCAACCCCTCCTCTTGCTCTTCTCCTCCTCTCTCTTCCTCCTCTACCTCCACCTCCGCTTCTTTCCTCCTTTTCATTCCGAAGCACACCCAACATAAATGGATATTTTATGCTGGGTGTGTAAGGGAAACAAAGGGGTGCAAATAGCCAAGAATCTGGTTATTTGCACCCCTCTTTTTACCATACACACCCATGTCTTTATACACCCCCACCCAAATAAATTGAATGCTTTAAACACCTCCAAGTAAATGGAACTCACAAAAGATCCATTTATGCAGGAGGAGGAGGAGGAGGAGGAGGAGGAAGGCTGGGGCAGAGGGCAGGCTGGCCTGAGTGGGGAAGAACACCTCCAAGAAGATACGTCTGCAGCCCTCGACGTCCACGGAGATCCGAGAAGGCGGAGAGGAGAGTCGCCCATCCAAAATCAACATCGGGCCGATGTGGGGTTTTCGAGGCGAGTGCATAGAAGCAGTGGTTGTGGAGGGAGTGGTGGGCGTAGGCAGAGACGAGAAAGACTAGAAGACAAGGATGGGGGGATGGAATAAAAAAATACGAACAAGTTGTTCTTCTTCTACACACATAGACACTACCAGTGTCGACGATTTCACATTTTGTAAACACCATGTGTCAATCCTTTCAAAAAAAAAAATTTTAACATTTCATTTGTCCCGCCAAATCTCCACAAAAAAATAACAAATTAATTGTCACTCTTACCTCCCTTTATGGTAATAGGTCACGTCCCCTCCAAAAACCACTTAGTTTTGTTTCTAAGGCCTTGTCGACTGATCCAGTGTCTACAAAAGCTAACTCTATCGACAGTTCTAGTGTCTACAACGTCCAGAAAACCACTTGACTTTGTTTATGGAATCTCATCGACAAATCCAGTGTCTACAAATCAGACTCTGTCGACAGTTTTAGTGTCTTTGGGTTCAGAAAACCACTTGGCTTTGTTTGTGGGATCTTGTTGACAAATAAAGTGTCTATAAAATCTGACATTGTCGACAGTTACAGTGTCTATGTATACATAAAACAATAAAATACATACTAAACACATAAAACATTTTCATATACAAAAAAATCCAACAAGAAGCTGTCCCTCGCTGATGAAAACTATACCAACAATGGCGGCGGAGGATCAATCCCCGCAGAGTCCGCCAATCCCACCTCCTCCATCACCCTCACCGCATACCCTACCTCCACCACTAATCCCACCCCCTTTGCCGCCTCCTCCTCCTCACCGCCGCCTCCCCTCCTCCTCCGCCCCACCCCGCCCTCTCCCGACTCTGCCCCAACCCCCACCCTTTGCAGCTCTACCCACCTAAGACTCCTACCTAAGCACACCCAACACACACCCAACATAAATGGATCTTGAAATTGGGTGTGGATGGGAAAAAAGGGGTGCAAATAGCCCCACCCAATAGCCAGACCCCACGATATTAGATCCGGATAAGGATCCGAATACAGTGCCGCAACCGAGCAGTCCATACCCGCTAGACCGAGCTTCTCAAACTACGTCCGTTCCCGAAAATCAAATCAAAACAAAGAAACGAAAGAATACCCCAAACCTAAAAAACAAAAAAAAATCAACGAAGGTATGTGAATTCCAGGTAGGATTTCTATAGCTGTCGATATTTTTCTTTTTTTTCTTTCAATTTTTTCGTTTGATTTTGGCGAAACAATTGTTCCTCTATTGATTTTGAGTTTTTTCTTTTCTTTCAAAAAGAGCGGCCGAGCTTCTGATCATCTTCCGATGGCGAGAAAAACGAGCAGCTGCGCCATGTGCGAGAATTCCAATCTCGCCTCCATATGCGTTGTGTGCGTCAATCAAAGGTGATTCGATTTCACATTTCGATTTTTTTTGTTTTAATGAAATTGTGAAAGTTTTGTGTTTTCTTTTGCACCTTTGGATTGTGAATTTGATCGTGAACGATTTTTTTTAAAATATCAGGTTGAGTGAGTACAACACGTCTTTGAAGTCGTTGAGGAGTCACAGGGACGCTTTGTATATGAGATTGGCAAAAGAGCTTCAAGAGAAGGTAATTTTTTTTTCTTTTAATCGGAACTCAGTTTTGATTTCCATCGGGTTTCATCCGTAGCAGATTGGTTAGACATTCGAATAAAAGGAATGAAAATTAAAATGAAAAATTAAGACCTCCAAGAAATTTTATTAGGATTGTAATTTGTAGGGGCATTTTACAGAAATAAATTTCTTAATATGACTTGATTTGTTGTCAAAGGTGGGGCAAATATATGTGATTTTTCAATTTGGCTTGAATATGTTGCGCTAACCTCAAGAAAAATAAAGTGGAGATGTTTTCTCGTCTTATATTTTCATGGCGAGTAACCCCAACATTAGTTAAGAAAACCCCAGAAGAACAGAAATCAACTACAAACCACGTGCATCTGTGAGGATTTGAACTCGAGACCTATAGGGAACAAACTCATAGCTCTAGTTGAAGAGCCAACACTGTGTGGTTTTGGTTTGTCACATTAAACTATTTTTTAGAAGGTTTTGCAACACGGGTGAGTTTCAAAGAGTTTAATGTTTTTCACTCTGATGGAGGCATATGATTTAGATCTTTGGAACTGTTTGATGTTTCCATTCAGGTTTACGCCCTTCATAAGGCTTCTGCAGATACATATTTATTTGTTTGAGTGGACAGTATAGGATGGAATGATGCTTCTGGGTATTTTGTATGCTTCAATCAATTAATGTAAATTTTGGTGGGGTTGACTGTCGAGTACGTGAGGGTTTTTGTTCCTTTTTTTCCCTTATTCTTTTACCACAAAGAGAAATATAGGAGTGTTGTGCATCAGATATCTTATGTGTGAGTGCTGTGTATCTCCTCTTTGCCAGACATTGTAATACTCCAGTCTATTTTTAGATGCGTAAGTTTGATTATGCATGCACTAAAATGAGACTAATATTTTTTTTTTTGAAATGATGGTAGGCTTCTGCACTCGTATTAATAGGAGGGAGAAAACCCAAAGTAATTACAAAAAAGGCCCCACGTAGGACGTTACACATATACAAAATGAGACTAATATTTTTTTTTTTGAAAAAATGAGACTAATATTGATATCGTGTAAAAAGACAAGCATGTGTTTAAAGATAAGAAGTTATCCAGATTAGGGGAATGCTCAACAAATCTCTCTGGATTATTCTTCCCACCTACCCCGTTTTTTTTTTCCTAGAGTGTTATTAAACTAATAAAGGAGCAGGATATGAAATGGGCCCTCCTTAAATGAAATATGACATGCACTGCTAAACTACAGTGACTATCAAGGCTTTAAAATTTGGTCTAATAGAATTAGCTATGACATATTGTATGTTTACATTTTTGTTTCTTTTTTGTTAGCATCCACTTAGCCAGAAATCTCATAGGTTCTCATGGAAATTGATTGGGATGACTGCTTCTTATTTCATAAACTCAAAGGTATCTTTAGTGATCAGTGGGTTTTTTCGTTTTGTAATGTTTTTTGTGGACTTGAAACTTGTTCCAGAAGAAAGCAGATGATCAACGCAAATGGAGAATACACCAAAACGAGAAATTTCGGCAGTTGAAAGAGAGACAACATTTCCTGGAGAAACAACTCTCACAAGGTTGGTCCCTTTGTAGGTAATGTGCAGCATCCAGAGATATAATTCCTATATGACATGCTTTTGTGGTATTACATAGATTTAATTTTCTCCAGGAAAAATAAAAATCGAAAGAATGTCAAGCGATTTGAAGGTTCGATATGCATTACTGGAATTGGCCAAATCTAAGGTGCTATACGCTCCTCATGTAGCATTTCAATTTTAAACCTCCAAATTTGGTGTTCTTCCAGCAACTACATCAAACATTTTTGTTTGCAAGAATACTCTTTAGGTGTATTGGATGCTAGGGAGTTTTTTCTACTGAAGAATTTCATGCAGCCGGAATTTTATCGTTCATATTCTCCTCTTGAAATGTTTGTAAATGATATATTATTGATATACCACTTGGTACAGTCTTTTAGCCTTTCTTATGGCAAAGTTCCATGTGGCACTTGAACAATCTGTGTGTAACTGATAAAGCCTTTGCCTCTGAGTAATCTCTCTGAAGAACTTGCACATACCTTCTCCTAAACAATTATGCACCAAGGATCTCCTCAATATTCACTCCCTTCAGAGTTGCAAGGGGACAAAATCAGAGTTATAGAATGGGATCTCACTATTAATATGATGTCTTTAGAACTTGGACCTCATCTTGAATGCTTTGTACGAATGAGTGGCTCTCCCCTGTATATATAAATACACTCAGAGTTATATAGAGGTTGGACAAAAACAGCCTGGATCCTCCTTCAAAAAAAATCATCTGGATCTGTTTCTGAGTAATATTAGTATTCTACATGAATTTAAGCAGCATCCAGGTAGCCGATATTCAATTACAATTTTTTAGTTAATACTTTTTTTTTTTGGTTCCAGTTGAATACAAGTCGTGTGGAACTGCTGGAGAACTTCTACCCCAATCTCATATGTACTCAAAACTTAGGGCATGTAAGATATTTCCCATGTATTTTATTACCTTTCATTTACAATCTTAATGAGTGTCTATCGTGTTGTAATTTTTTCATGTCTAGTTAACATGAGCTTCTGGTGTTTGGATCCCTCCATATTCCATGATGTATGGCTTATATCGTATGTTCTTTGGATGTATTTTCATAAAGCATTTGGTTTCAAGTTCTTGGTTTAAAAAATGGATTATCAAATCCAATGATGAGAGATGGCTTTAGACATTTATGGTTTGATCCTTAACTAGGAAATCATGGGATACTTTGTATGGCCTAAATTGATATGAAACTTTAGACGTGTTGGGTGCATAGTTTAGGTCAAACCGTTGTCATTTAACAGGAAGTTAACTAATTATCCTAGTATTTTATACTTCTGCATGTGATTCAGATGTTTGTCTGGTATTTTCTTGTTTGAATGTCTTAAAATTGTAACGCTTGATCTTGTGCAGTAGTGTCAATGGTCTATAGTATATACTTTTATCACTTTCGCTAACTCATCACTTTCCATTGGTTTGGAGTTCGCTTTTATGAATTCTACTATACCAAAAAGCTGAAAACGCAATATTCGACCCATTAGCAGTTAGCGAAAATAACCCACGGAGAAATGTACACCCTAGTACTGTCGCATCTCAGGTTCACACATTGATATATTTTCTGTTTATGTAATGGAAATGGGTATGGTCCGTCGACATGTCTTATTCTTGAATATCAATGGAAATTCTAAGAAGATCTTGGGTGGTATTGGTTGTGTCTCCATGTGCTGACATTTGACACTGTTACTTAATATCTACCCCCAAAAAATTGATTTATAACCTTAGTCATCATTAGGTAATGGTTCTGCAGGTTTTATATTTTTACCTGACCCCAGGTTGAAACTACATCTTGTATTGTTGCATACACAGTCATGTTAACATCATGTTGTTACTTGGTTGCAGATGGCAATTGCTTCCGAACTTATACACAAACAATCTGTTGCTATTAAACAAATCTGCAGGTTATTTCCACTACGCCGGGTAAGAAATTAACTGTTTTGCACTAGAACATTGGTGATTGAAACTATTGTTGTGCTAAGGCAGTACCAAGTACTATTTATTCCATGTCACATCATGGTACTACTTATTTCACCTTTCAAGAGTCTGTGTCTGATAATGTGAGTCCATGTCCTTGTTACATAATAGATGCCTTGAAGCTGATATCCTCCTCATTGTGAACACTACTGAATATGATCAAATCAATCCCCCAAAGAAAAAGAAAAAAATTCCATCTGTGTGTGTATCTGTTTGGTCTCATTGTTCCATCTGGTATTAACTTTAGTCGGCCCACAGTCATAAGTCTAAATATATTTATTTATGATTAAATTTATATCCAGCCATGCCCCAGTCAAATTGATGAGTAGGTGGTGAGTTTACTATGATATGGTAAATGCCTTAAATGCTTTGCTCATGGACAAAATCTTTCGATTATGGGGGAAATCTAACTTTGGTTGCTTTCAGGGAAAAAAAATGTAGCACTAATTCAAGAATTTTTTAACATGGAATATTCACCTATGGAAAATCATGTATGACTAGTAGAGATCACTTATTGTGGTACACTGGTTATTTGTGAGCTGAGTTTTACCTGGATCTGATCAGGATGGGTGTTCGATAGACCACCATAGAAAATTGCACGTTTGCTGGATAAATTATGTTAGACGGATGATTAAGAAACAAAATTTACTTGCATGGTCAAGTGGAGAAGAATATTGTGGCCCATAACACATTGCTTACTGTGGATAAAAACCCTCTAGCAAATATTGATGTTATCAGTTAAGGCACTGCTTCAGATTGTTAGTGGTTCCTGTCTTTCACGAGTTAAAAGGCACAGAATAGAGCTTCAGTATATATGAAGTCTCACAATTAGCTGCTTACACTGTGAAATTCTGAGAGAGAAGTATCATCTGGAATGATATGCACTGGCAACTTGGTGGCATGTGGTCCTTGTTGTAATTGTATCATTGTATGACTTGGTTGCATGAGCTCTGAAAGCTGAGCACCCATTTCATTTTTTGCCTTCTTATCATTTGATAATTTAAGCTTTTATTATCTTTTATTGTTAAAATATGGTCAAGAATTTGTAAGAAATCCTTACAGTTGTCAACTTAATTGTCAATCCATCCCTTTTTTACCAGGTAAATTTGGATGTGGAGAAAAAAGATCATTCCAGTGGTCTTTATGATCAAATATGCAATGTACGTTTGCCCCGAGGACTTGATCCGCATTCTGTTCCATCTGAAGAGCTTAGTGCTTCCCTGGGGTTTGCTTCTTTCTTAAATAACTAGAACTTTTTCTTTGAAGGTTGTATTTAGTTTTGTTGATATGCCCCCACTTTCCTGATTGTGAACTCCTTTTTTTGTGTGCGCGCCCGCGCATCTGAACTACATGGGAGTCAATTAAGCTTTTGTTTTAAATGATGTATTTTTATGCCACCCACAGTACATAGGTTACTGACCACCCAGTCAGTCTCTCCTATAAATTAACATATTATTTTAAACAATAGAACATAGGTTACTGGTATGTAGAGAAAGGGGAAATGAAAGAAAAACAGTAATGATATTAAAGATTCTGTGAGAAAACTGAGATATTGAAGTATTGACTTGGCCAATTGGAAATTAAAAATATCCAGTGCATCAAAATCTGGAATTTCACATACCCTGCTATCTTACCCATAGAGGTAAGTTCCTTTGTTGGTTTTTATTTATTATAATTTATTATGTTGTAAAGACTTATAAAATTATGATTATAGGGGACTCCTCATGTGTTAGACCCCATTGTGTCTTTATCCATGAAACCCTATCTATAGTATGGTGTACGTGGCTGTTTTGATTCTGAAACTGGGTTAACGGTATTATGTGCAATGGTACTAATATAGAATCTGTTAATAACAGATACTTGGTGCAATTTCTGAATCTTGTTGTTCCAGTCTTGGCTGCTCCTGTCCTCCATAATTCTGGTTTTGCAGTGAGTATTAATTTTGGGAATCATTTCTTTTATAGGTGTCTTTTGGACCTCTTATTCTATTTCAAACCATTCTTTGATAAGGTTGCAGGATCAATTCTTATGTACATTTTTTAAAATGTTTCCTCAGGGTTCATGTTCACGTATATGGCAAAGGAATTCATATTGGGATGCCCGTCCATCTTCTCGAAGGTATCTCTCTGCCAGAAAATGTAAAAGAAATGAATTATATTTTTTAGTTCAAGATATGAATTACCTGTACTGGGCAACTTATATGCAGTAACGAGTATCCCCTCTTCATACCTCGGCAAAATTTCTGCTCCAACAGTGGGGAAAATTCTTGGTCTGACAGAAGCTCCAGCAATTTCGGGGTTACATCAGTATTATCCGAGAGGAAACCTCATTTGGATTCTTTAGGAGGGGGGAGCTTTAATTATTCTGCTGCTTCACCACATTCTATTGGAAACCACGAGGACCTGCAGAAAGGGATATCTCTTTTGAAGAAAAGTGTGGCGTGCATAACAGCGTATTGTTATAATTCATTGTGTTTAGAGGTGGCATCTGAAGTTTCTACTTTCGAGGCATTTGCAAAGTTATTGGCTACTCTGTCATCATCCAAGGAGCTTCAGTCTGTTCTATCCTTGAAGACAGCATGTTCAAGGTATGAGTTTTCTTTCCTTTGCAGACTTACACTAAATTTAATCATGGGTCCATATACTTTTGAGTTAAACTAATTTGACATCAAGTTTGTCTTCTTTTTTATTGCTGGAATTTGTCCATCTGGAACAAATAGTAATCAACTAGCTTTAATATTATTAGGAAGATCATTGTTTATATCTCCATCTCATTGAATCAGTAAACGAAGAAATCTAGAGCATTTTTTATACATAGGGAAATTCAACATTTTGCAGCTTCGAATTTGAAGAACTTTTCTCTTTGTTGGAGCTACGATGCCTTTACAATTAAAAATTTTAGAGTTTGACATTGTGATCCTTCATAATACTCTCATGCATACCATACAGATTCCTTTAGCCCCCGTTTGGAACGGGGATAAATTTTATTCTAGGGTATACATTTATCCGAGCATAGGTGAGTATAAATAAGGATAAAGTGATTTTGTGTTTGGTTTTGTTTTAAATTATTTTCGTTGGTAAACGTAAGAATAAATTTGTTGTTTGGGTAAAATGTGAATAAAGTATGGATAAAGATTTATAAAAGGTAAAAAAATAATGTAGTTGATTTAACAGGTGATTTATAAGAGGTGATGACAGTTGATTTGACAGTGGGCCCACATATTCTTTAGATGGAATAACCTTGGATAACTTTAATTCCAGAGGTTGATTGGAATCCATATACCACTTTATCAAAGTTTATTCTGGCATACTTTATCTGGGGTTATCCGGGGTAAACAAACACCCTCAAATTTTCATCCGGGGTTATCCGGGGAGTTATACCGGTTTCAAACGGGAGCTTAGACTTCTCTTGTAAATACATGCAGGATGCTGGGGCATGAGTTGAGTACAAGATGCAAGCATCCTAGATAAAGTTTAAAATAGGTGGATCCTCATTTTTTTTTATTCTGATATTCACGTTCTCACAAATCTCAGAATATTTTTGACATAATGACTCGTAGTGATCTTCAACACTAGTGGTGGGCAAGGCCATGGTGAAGATGTGATGGCAATTGCAAGTGATTTGTAAACTGGAAATTTTAAGATTTGAAGCCTCTGAGAGATATTTCTACCTGCAGAAATGGTCCACCATCCTACCCGCAAATGCCTGAGAGCTACTATACCACCAAAAACAGCATGATTGAATCATTTGACATTGACCTTATTCATTTCTCCTTTTTTTTTTTTTTCTATTCTTTCATGTTAAGTCTTCCCCAATCTTCAAGAGTAAAACTCGAACTTAAGACCCCTCGATGAAGAGAGAGTACCTACATATCTTTCAAGAGGTGGTTTGGTTTTATTTCCCCATTTTACGAAACTAAGCAGATCCGTGTTTTATTATTCCACAGATCCTATAACCAGGTTCAGCAGCTGAATAAATCCACATCTCATGTGGTGAAATCTGTTACATCAAGCAGTCTGGTTGAAAGCTCGAATATGATTCCTGTCATGGCATGTACACTTCACCTTACATGTCATTTTTTGTTAATTTTCTAACCCATATTTCCCATAGACAATTTTTTTGTTAAAAAAATAAGGAAAAATAATCTTTTTTCATATTCATGTTTTGCATCAGCGAAATGTGCGTCGTGATGACAGCCTTTTGAATTCTGGTGCTAGCTTCCTGTATGCCATTGACGTTGCCGATCCTGGAAAATCAGAAAGTCTAGTTGAAGGGTGGGACATTGTTGAGCGTCCAACATTCCCTCCACCACCATCGCAGTCTGAAGATATTGAGCATTGGACACGAGCCATGTTGATTGATGTTACAAAGCGATAGATAGATCATTTGCATCATCTCAGTGCTCTTTGGATGGAATTTATGTAGCAAAAGAACAGGATGAAAGTGATAAATGATATGTGTAGATAATTAAATAGGGTTGATATAGGCAACATTTCAGTATTGTAAGTAATCACAATACGGGCATTACACCCTTCTTGGGATTAGATGGATAAATTGTCCAGTGTATAGCCTATTATTTTATCCTTACTGTAAATGTTCGTTCAACTTGTTTGAGACAATTTCTCTGATATTATCTGAGTGAATGGAGCATAATTGGTTGAATGTTTTTTTTTTTTGAAGAAAAGTAGATGTTTGCTATCCGATTTCTTAACTTTAGATGGACCCGTTGAAGATGACATCATTTCGCGTCTTCCATATCGTCCATAGCCCTGCCGGGACAATTAATTGGTTGAATGTTACCACCTTTCTTTGCCTATTTCTACTACCAATCTTGCATTCACCAAAAAAAAAAAAAAAAAACGTTAGGGATAACCTCCATTTATAGCCTCAGTTGTAGCCTTAGCATGTTCTGATTTTTTTGAAAAATGTATGTTTAATTAATGAGGTGTATACATGTACAGTGTGCAAATTTGCCAAAAAATTTAAAGTGACAGCATGTACCTAAAAAGAGAAGAAATATTCAAGTGACGCGAAAGATCAATCTTTTGGAAAAAGGAACTTGAACTTGGAATTTTTCTAAAAGGTCCAACATCCTTGAAGCAAAGACTTTGTAGCTAGAGTTTTAATATAGTTTTAGTCCCTGGAAATTATTTTTTTATTTATTTTATTTATTTTTTAAATGGATTCCTTAGGTTTGATACCCTACCTCTTTCATGAAGAGAGAAATTGCTAATCAACTAATTAAAGTTTAGTTTACTGTCCTTGAAATGTTATATGCACTATACAGTCTATATCAAATATTGCATGGTTTCTGTTTACCCTTAAACTAAGAATAGAGTTTACTCATGTTTACTTGAGATTTTGTTAGAACTGGGTACTAATATATGGATATTTATATATTCATATCCTTTTCTTTGGGTAAAAGGATCCATATCCATTTTATTTCCACCAAAGAGGCAATGATGGGGACGTCTATGAAAATACACATGCGCTGCATTTACGTCTCAATAAGAATAGGATGCAACTCGAACAAATTGGGTGATTGGGTCTGTTTGAAGTTTAACATAAACTTAACTTGAAGTTGAAGGAAGACAACTTGAATCCAATCCAACGTGATCCTCAAACATGAGAAGCTCAACCCAAATCCAACATGTCAAGTTTGGTTCAGGCTCAAGTTAGGTTAGGGTTTGATTCGAGTTGGGTTGGACTCGGGTTGGATTTAGATTTGACTTTTAAAAATGTATCATTTTATAAAAAGGTGCGGTTATAGCCACCCCACAAGTTCTCCTACCCATCCCTTTTATTCAAATAAAAAAACTGACTTGTTACTTTTTTCAGATACCTAACCCACCCCAACACTTCCCACCCCACACATCCCCCATAAATTTATTACCTACCCCACAATCAAAACTAATAAGTTTGATTTGGTTTGACATGAAGCATGTCTTTCTAAAACCAATCCTATGCTTTTCTTGTTTGATTTGGTTCGACATGGAACATATTTTTCTAGAATCAGAAACCATAGTCCAATCCTGCATCCCGCTTGATATATCCGGTGTCTTCCGTGTTTGATTTGGTTTAACATGTAGCATGTTTTTTGGAACTAGAAACCTTTGAAGTATTATGCATCCTGTTCGACATGTTCGGTGTCTTCCGTGTTTGATTTGGTTTGAAATAGAGCATGTCTTTTTGGAACCAGGAACCTTTGAAGTATTCTGCATCCCGTTTGACATGCTCGATGTCTTCCGTGTTTAATTTGGTTTGACATAGAGCATGTCTTTTTAGAATCAGAAACCTTTGAAGTATGATGCATCATGTTCAACATGCCCGGTGTCTTCCATGTTTAATTTGGTTTAACATGTTAGTGTTGGGCCCATTTGAATGGCTCATTAGTTGATTGACCAAAAATTGTGTATTCTATTTCCCTTCCCAACACTTTAGTCCCATATCGGTTAAAATCACTTGGTTCTTTCACCTTATACCTAGAGACAAACCATTTCATTGTTGAGACTTGTTGGGTCAAACCCCTACGCGCGCGCACACGAGGCCCAACCCATTAACCCGTGGGCTTAGATTTTTTGTGGAAAAACTAGTTAACCGAGCATGCGCGCTTGCACAAGGCGGGTCAGGCTGCGGGCCATACATGGGAGCGCCCGCATGTGCACGCAGGGGGGTGCAAATCCCGGGCCACACTGGGCCCTTTCCGCGGACTCGGGCTTGGCCCACATGCGCGTGGGTTTCTTTTTGTCAAACACAACATCTATTATTTTGAATTTCAAATTTCAAAATGGTCGGGTTACAATTTTAATGCGCGCAATTAATTGATCGACAATTTTAATGTGCGTGTTTAATTGGTCGGTTTTCCTTTTAAACGTTTTTGAACGTTGCTGTAGTATAAAGGTGTCATATTGGTCCTCATTCATCATCAATGAAAAACACAAGTCCAGAGCCCATCTACAATCACAATCAGTTTTCTTCTTCTGTTTTGGTATAGCCTTTACAGAGGAGTCTTCTTTTCCATCTTCTTCGTTCTCTTATTTTGATCTGAGCGTCTGAAAGGATCGTGGTTGTTCATTGTGGTCTCCTCGTAGCTCATACCCTGAGGCATAACCTTGGTGGTCGTATCTCTCAATGGTAGGAGCCGTTCAAACTTGTGCGTGAGGGAGCCTTATTCACCGAGGATAGAGCGTCTCTGCTCGCTTCCACCAAAACTGATATGTTTTTCTAATCCTCTATCATTTGTTTGTAGAATATTTGATGTGTTTTCATATTGGTTTGAATCTGTGGCTTTACTAGGTTTTTGGCATTGCCCTTGTTTCAAAGTATTTTTTCAACATAACATGGACCATGTCTTTCTGCAACCAGAAACCTTTGAAGTATTCTACATCATGTTCGAAATGCCCGATGTTTTAAACCAAAAACCTTTGAGATATTAACATACCAACATTGATATCCAAGCAACCCTGATAATCAACAAAATAGACACAATGCATACAATTCCGTCGCACTTGAAGATCATTTTACTCCCCAAAAAACACATTGTAGATCATTCATATGTTCAAAAAACATTGTAGGTCATTCTAATGTACATCATCCCCAGAATTTAATTGCAACTTACTTTTTCATCATTGTTCTGCTTACACCAAAAAATACACATTGTTCTAGATGTACACAAAAAAAAACATGGGATTAAGCCCACAAACTGATGTCAATCACACATTGATCAATCTTGGTGATCATGCCTATGTTTCGCCTGCCATTGTGCAATTGGCGCATTAGGCAAGGGTGTTCCATCCTGTAAGAACCTTATAGCATCTCAAATTGCTCCATGTGAGAATGAACAAGTCAAGACAAACATTTCGATTTGATAAACATATAGGTTTGTTGTATAAGTGAGTGAGATTAATAACTTAAGACAATACTCTTCCCAATAACAACCACCTTAAAAGGCTCACTAATTTTCTTTTCATTGTAAACTCAAAATACATGTTAGCAAAGGAAAAAGTGTGAGATGTCTAACCATAATAAACCTAAGGGGACATGATTAATGGTACATAAAAATTTATACAACATGAGATATTCTAAAGAGAGTGTTGATGACAAGTGATAAATTCACTCACCCACAAAACAATGATACGAGCATATAAACAAGAATAGAGTTCTCATAAACCAAAAAAGTTTCAAAATATAAATTAAAAAACATAATGATAACATTGTAATTTATGATAAAGGTTATTGAAACACTTTTGGTTGTATAAAAATACCACAAAAAAAAAGGAACTCATGAAATCATGCTACAAATCCATGTCATCCAACCAAATACTCATACCATTATCGAAAAGAGAAACTATTGGTAATGGACATGTCTTACTCATCAGTCATTCATATTAATTACTAAAGTACTACCAAATTGGTTATTAAAACACTTTTGGTTGTATAAAAAATACCAAAGAAAAAACTCATGAAACCATGCCACAAGTCCATGTCATCCAACCAAACACCCATACCATTATCGAAAAGAGAAATTACTAGTAATGGACATGTGTTACTCATCATTCATTCATATTAATAACCAAATTGGTTATTGAAACACTTATGATTGTATAAAAGATACAAAAAAAAAAAAAATAGAATTCTCATGAACCTTTGAAAAATAGAATTCTTGTGAATCAAATATATTTTAAAACATATATTAAAAAACATAATGATAACATTGAAAGCTATGACGAAGTTTATTGAAACATTTTTTGTTGTAAAATTCAAAGGAATACAAAACTTTTTTTTTAAAATGGGGTTTTCAATTACATATCATTTGAACAAATACTTTCACAAATAAAGGGATAAAAATTACATTTAAAGCTAAAATAAAAGATATTCAAACATCTATGGTTTGAGATGGAGGGTGAGGAGGACCGAGAGAGAGAGGGACACTGACAACATTGGACGGGGCTAGAACCGAGAGAGGCTGCACGTCCGTAATAAAGAGAGAGGGAGAAGAGGAGAGAGAGAGAGAGAGAGAGAGAGTGGGAGGCTCGATTGAGTGAAGGAGTGGATGGGGCGGGGTTGAGTGATTAGGTAGAGTATTTATAAAAGGGTGGGCTTGTAAAATGTAATTATATGTTTGGGTGGGGAAATAAAGGGGTGGGTAAGAAACTTTGTGGCGTGGTTATAACTGCCCCTTTATAAAATTAAAACTTGTGAAGAGTCAATACTCCATAAGGAAAAAAATAAGAAAGATAAAAATAACAAACATTTTTATTTAGTGAATAAGAAAGATGAACTATAAAAGTGATGGATTCCAGATGAATTTAAAAATTTGGATAATTCAAATTTTATCTCACAAATTAAAATTTGACTTACATTTAAATTTATCACTCCCTATTTCGGGTTCGTGCTGAGTTTAGATTACTCGAATCCTCAACCCAAACCTAACCCGAATCAGGTTTGAAATTTGCTCAAATTAAGGTGTAGCGAACAAAAATGCTTTTTACAAATTTTAAATTATGTGCTCGGAGAGCAATCAATACATAAGAAAATGTGGGTACAACTCGATCTCTTTAATCTTCTAATCCTCGATATCCTTTGAACAGTTTTTCGAGAATTACAACTCCAGGGATTTGGCAAATTTGGTAGAAATCTAAAAGAAAGAAAAGGCTTACGATGCATGACCCTTCAGGCTTTTGGGCCTTGTTGTTTAAGACTAGCGTGCTTTGTTCTTCACCTTTCTTGAATTTCTTGACTTGAGATTTGATTTGATGTCGTTTTTCTTGATTTTTCATTCTCTGGACTTTCTCTTTCGTGAACAGAGTGAATATATTATTCAAGAAGAATGTAGAATTCTTGGAGAGTGTATTTCTCCCGTGAACTTCTCTCTGTTTTTTTTTTGTGAGTAAACTTCTCGATCCTCACTTGACATCTTTCTTTCTCCCTCCCTCCCTCCTATTGATAGATGATAGAGGAATGAGGGAGTGGTGGTTATAAAGATAATGATTATAGAGTAGAGTAAACCACTCTCTCTGATAAACTTGGTTTTTCTTTTTTTAATTTCATTTAATTTTAATCTAAATTAATTGATTTCAAAATATAGTTTAGCTTTGATTTGATTTTTCTTGTTTAATTTGATTTTTTTTGGGGGGGGGGGGGGGGGGGGGGGGGCGAGAGGCCCTACTATCTAAGGGCGAACCGACCCCTGCAGCAAGGCCAAACAGAACCCAACAAAGCAGGTACGTTTTGGGCCTGTAAGGCAAGGCTGGGCCGTCTTACACAAACGTTAAAACTCCAACTTAAACCTGTTAAAATATTGGGTTGGAATGAGCTCACTCACACGTAGGCCTGTCAACGGGTCAAGTTTAGACCCGAACGCGACCCGATCTGGACCCAATTACACGTGTAATATACCCGACCCGATTTGGATCCGACCCGAGTTGGACCCGACCCGGCGGACCCGAACAAACAAACGGGTAGGGTCCGGGTCCACCCCGCCCCGACCCATTGGACCCGAGACCCGATTGTTTTATTAATATATGCTCATATATATTATAAGACTATTAGTATTAGTTAATATATAATTTTATTTCTTACTTAACTTATGTTTGTATCCATAAGTTCATAAATCATAATCATAACATTTTTTTCATTGTGTTGATGTTGCAACTTGCAAAAACTTGATTGTTTAATATGTAATAAACTTAGTAATGTATTGTCGTCAGTTTATTTTGAACAATTAACTTATTAGTTTTTGAATTTGTATAATTAATTAGTTTGTTGCATGATTTATGTTTATTATTTTAGTTAATATGTTAGTGTTTATTGTTTTGAATGTTGTTTAGGTTAATATTGTTTTAAATGTTTGTATAATTAGTTATCTTTATTGTTTAAGTTAATATGTTTTTTATGGTAGTGGTTATTGTTTTGAATATTGTTTAATAATTCATTTACTTTTTTTGAATTGTATAAGATTATGTTCAACATAGTCTCATTAATAATAATGTTTTATTACAAAAATTTTCAAATAAAATGATAAAACAAACAAATACATGAATTCTTCCTCTTTTTTTTCTTTTTTTTTTTGCCACCCATCCGGGTCAGGTCGGACCCGACAGGTCCGGGTCCACATTTTCCCAGACCCACCAGGTCCTAGATTGGACCCAGACCCGTCGGGTCTTGCCACGGGTCGGATCCAGGTCCACCCCGACCCGACCCGAACCCGTTGACAGGGCTACTCACACGTACCCTGTAAAAAAAGACTCCCATACAAAGAAATTATGTCAGTGATTGCTCATGGTTTTTTAAAATTGGTTTCCTTTTCTTTTAAGAAATAAATGAGCAAGATTCCTAAAAGCAATGAATTCTTCTACCTGCCACATATTCAAAGAAGACTATTGCGTGATATTTTTCTAAAAACCATAATTTATCTGTAACATTAACAAAGACATGTATGATGAAGCATGTGATTATTATCAATCTCTCAATCAAGAAACTTCATATCTACACACAGACAATGTGGAGTGAATAACATTACAGCAAGAACAGATTTTGGCTTGAGTGAACCTGTAAGAGCTTTTCTCTACATCTACTTTCCATGGAAAACAAATATTTACCCCCCCCCCCCCCCCCGGAAAGCAACACATCTCAATCAAGAGTAATGGCAAAGGCCTTTTGTGTTTTTAGTGTCTACTTGCCGGACATCTTATCGACTCCGAAAATAGATAATTACAACAGTCCAAGGGCTTTCAGCTGCTGAACATGCTCCTGTGGGAGGGGCGGCGGGCACCAGTCTGACTCTGTCATTTCACCACCTACATCCTCCACAACATACTCCTGCATGCATTTGAAGAAAACATGGATGAGATGTTATAAAGCTATGGCGATAGTATATATTGATTGATATATAATATCATACTCTATGCATTGCTCTTTTGGAAGTCAGAGAAGCATCTTGGAACACAAAGGAGTCATTAAAGAAACATTGAAGAGATGTTTATCGTATAGAATACTGAGATACTACCCACGGGAAATTGATGAGAACACAAAAACTGATTCAAAGGTTAATGTTAAGCTTGAGTTTATCTCTTTTAAATTTGGCGATTTCACCTGATTGGACATGTCGTGCATTAGTATTTAAGCTTGTGAACATGGTGTTGTAGAGAGAAACCAGAATGGAGAACTCTACAAATATTACTATCAGTGTTGATGATATAGCAATTGCACTGACCAAATGAATGAATCCGAAATGCTGAATTGGATCAGTCTACAATCATCTTAAGCACAGCTGCACTAAAACTTACCAACTAATGCTCTAGAGTGCATGAGATATCACATAGAACTTCATACAAAAATTGGAGTGAATGTGTATGACCTGCACTTGAAAAGATATTTTAATATGCGATGGGGGCTTTCATAGTTCTGAACTTTGTTATAGTTCATGTCATATTAGTGGAAAACAAAAATATTAGGTTATGTTGCCAAATAAAAATATATTTGAGCATCAGTCTTGTTGACACTCAGGAACTTGTGATTTTAGAACACTGACTAAAATCCTTGACAAGTAAAATCACACATGCATGGAGATAAATCATATATTCAATTGGTAGACAGGTAGAGAACATGCTAAGTCGTAAATGTTACTCACTTTTGTTAGCATCCTTTTTGCAAGTATATGGTAATGTCGCTGCCAGATCCGCTGTCCAACCATTGTTGCCACAAGTACACTGTAAAAGATGCCAATAATAGTGAAGAGCCCGAGCACAATCAATCCCATGATAAACAACAATGGCAACCCTGCTTCTCCAGCACCACTTAAGCAACCACATTCACCAGCTGTACTTGCACAGCTTTCAAAGCACGTTGTACAGTCAGTCCACATACAGAGTGTGCCAGGTAAATGGCAATCTGCACATACTCTGACAGTATAAAAAGAAGATTATACTTCAATTCCACATATGATGTACAATTTGCATCATGATGCATGGCAATTTTTCATGATAGAAATTGAATTATATACTTTGAACTCTGCAAGAAATTTGCATGGCAATAGCTTAATAGTGGATACATAAAGTTTAAATGAAATAAAACGGAAAATACATAATTCTCTTTTGTAATTTTCAGAGAAAAAAAAAATTGGCGGACAACAATTCTAACAGAAACACCTAATAATGATTAACGGTGCGTTCTAATAAAACGATAGAAGGAAGTTTTCATTGATAAATTTGCATAACATGATGTTGAATACAAAGAACGTGAAAAAAGAACAGGGAACTGTAAAGCATCAGCTATCATAGTTGTCAGTTGTCACTGCTTCGTGGATGATATGTGGTGGGAGTCAGTAAACCACAATTGGCAATAAATTAAAGATCTGGATCTGGAGGGGGATGCATGAAAGATATGGAAAGGAAAGGTCACAAACTCACAAATGAGAGGTAGATTGCACAATTTAGCTATCCCACAGGATAGCAGTTTTACCCCCATAAAATTTGTAGCCCAGATTTGGTATTGGATTTTTTCTTTTTTTTCTTTATATCCTTTTTTGAAAAAGGGTAGGGATATCTTATTAAATAGATAGGGGTAAATACTGTGTTGCCATATAGAAGAAAGGCAGTAGGAGGTAGAAAAAGAGCAAAGAAAGATGAAGAAAGGCCCGGTAGGTGAGGATTGCGCTGATATGGACACCACTCCCATATAGAAGAGGCCATTAGGTCGAGTTTGGCGACGTACAGCCATGTGTGACCGGTTAAAATGTTGGCTTAAAATGCCTTGTTGGGCAGGGTTATATGGGACTGCTGAGCCCAGGCCTCATGTAGCCAGCCGGTTGTAGTCCAGCCTGAACCACAGTTGTAAACATCTCTATTCCCTCTAAGAGCATTGAACACCCATAAAGGTTTCAAAGGACCAATGAATACTGAAAATTAGAGAAAATAAAATCAAACAAAATCAAATTGGCCAAGCAATCAAGCATTAGATTTCTGGTTGATTGAATAAACATAATATAATATATCAGAGAGAAATGTCAAATGTCCTATTCCAACAACTAACTAGGTACACAGGTTATGTTTTTATTTTTTTATTTTTTGAAAAATCTGTAGGCATCCTACCCCAAACTTAATAAGAATAGAATACCCAAATCAAAACATAGCAACAAAGGAAAACCAAACCGACTGTGTCTCTCAATAGAAGAGTAATCTATTAGATACCACACCCAAAACGCACAACTCACACCTCTATTGCTCTCACAATCTTATCCCTCATGTACAACACATGATTCGCCCCAGCGCTAAAACAGCCCCAATCCTTGATGAACCTAACCACATCTCCCAAATATTATCCACAGACATCGCTGGTTACATGTAAACCAAAAAGACCATAACACCGCGGGGACAAAGGATTGAAATAGTTTCTCCTTCACACTCCTATCTCCCTTGTCTCGGCTTTTTTCCAGCCTCCCACATCCCCTCCAGAGATGTAAAATCCACCATGATACCTGTTTTTTTTTTTGTTAATTCACCATGATACCTGTTGTAGAGCCAATCATACCCCAAATATGACAAGCAGTCAGGCAATGGACAGACATGTACTCAATTTTTCCTCCTCAATGCACAACGAGCAAATCAAATTCGCATTCGATACCCATTCAACTCTGTAAGACTTCGCCGACAACTTATTCTTGTACATCAACTACATAAAAGGTTTGACCTTGAGTGGAACATTGATGCCCCATGCCTCCTTAACCTATAACCGCAAAGCATTGACATAGGTATCCAAGATACATACCAAACACCAAATTGTTGTGATTAGGGGAGGTGATGGTAGTATATGTGAATGAGCTCTTTTTCATTTTTTTTTCTCTTTTTTCTTTTTTGATTGAGGGAGCAGGAGGGGAGGAGAAGTGAACTTGTTCTGTCAGGCCACACACTCTTGGTATGTTATTATTGGGAAATTTGTTTTTTGTACTGGAAAAATGTTGAATAATCATAATTCTTTTTGCGCATACAGGCCAATATTAAAATGTTATGTAACAGATATGATGTAAAAAATAACAAAAACCTGAGTCATGACATCATGCAAGTTAAAACTAGAAAACGCTTTTGAGTAATTAAATAAATAGAGAACATTACCCAGGATGACAACAACAAAGACATAATTCTCTGCATGGCTGAGCCAGATCATTACGCACACGGCGATCATAACATGTGATGAAGCATCCAGATAATCCCAACAAAGCGAAAAACAATAATGCCCCTACACTCCTCATAAACCACCACATGTGTCAGCATGCGCAATGTTAAGCATCAAATCGGATTAGAATTAGCATGCAGCAGAAGAGATACTAAGAGCATATCTTTGACACACTCACTTACAGATTCACATGAAATAACAATAAATAAATAGATGTCCCAGATTCACTTTGCAAATTGTCAATATTACTTTGTCCCAGAAACGTCTCAAAAAATTGCAAATCTTTTGCATATTTTCAAGTGATGGAATCATGGAAGAACAGATAGAAATGCATGGAGAAATTAAGAAGAAAATTCTTCCTTTTTGACTTTTTAACTATTTGGAACGAGTGAATTGAAAATCCATGTAATAACCGCAAACCGCATTTCCGCACACTGTACTGTAATAACTAATAACCCAATCCACAATGCCTTTATTTTGAACATGGAAGAGAGAACCATATTTACATTCTGTTAATAATTGACATGAGCAAAGATATATGTATATAGGTGTGAACACACACACACACGTGTGTGTGTGTGTGTGTGTGTGTATGGTGCTGATCATGTAGGTATGCAATATTGTTCCAATTAATTCCAGCATCAACAGGGGATGAAACATGACAATCTCATAATACTTGAAGTAGAGGACTCTTTTTAAAAAGAGCTCTGCTACATAGGCCCCATTATATAAGCCCCACTCATAGGCCCCATGAGGTGTCAAATTTCTATTGGATGTCTACCTGTCCTTTATAAAAGGGCAAAAAATCAAAGTACAAAACTACCCCTATTTCTAACCGTTTTTTCTAATACATATCCACCACTTAAAAAAATTATTCCGGCCAACCTACTCATCATCGTCGAACGGCGTCACCACCTTTGGATTCCTTTCGTCGCTCTCTATCATATGAGAGGTGGTTCGACTACCTTTTTGGTCCTCCTCCGGATTCTACATTTTTCAACCATCATATCCACTTTTTTATGAATGTAACTAACTTTTGATAAAACATTAAGATCATATAAAAAAGTCAGTTACATTTTGTAATCTATAAATTAGTTTGAAATGTAATTATCTTTAGAAAATTAATGCATATAAGTCCAATAAATTACGAATAAGTAACTGACTTTAAATATTAACAATAGCATTCGAGATTCAAACTTCAACATTAAAACACTAAATCACAAAAACATGTGAAAAAATATCACATAAACTAATGCTATTGGTTTGTCAGATACATTTGAAATGTATCTGAAATTCAAAAAAAACGGTGGAGATGGAGGTTGGAGGAGGTGGAGGCTGGAGGAAGGCTTGAAAGGTAGTCAAACCACATCTCATATGATAGAGGACGGCGAGAGGAATTCAGAGGTGGTGACATTGGTCACCAGAGATAAACAGACAGACCAGAATGATTTTTTAAAGTAGTAGATGACTTAAGAGGGTATAAAAGGGTAATATGGGTAATGTCATCAATGCCACGTCATGGGGCTTACATGGGGCCTATGTAATGGGGCATGTGAATCATTTTCCTTTTAAAAACATTGGAATATGAATTTTTGGCCAGAATTTCTACCGATAATTTTCATCACTTATGCATATTAAAGCAAAACAAAGAATGTCCATCTCCAGATAGATTGCCAATTAAAATATAAGCACCATATAAAGGAAAAAGTGATAATCAGAACATTCTAATCCAAATCAAAGAATCAAAGCATGCAATCAATTCTACAAGGTTGTGATGTTACCACAAATGTAATAGAAACTGAGTTCCCCATCAAAACCCCAGGTCAACCGCATCCAGAATTGCTGGAACCTATCAATCAGAAAGACCAAATACGCCAATGAGGCAATTACCTGTGGCACCCAGAATGAGTAAGAAAAGAATAGAAGATCATCCATATAAGAAAGAAGCATAGGAATAGTAAAAAAGTGTGTAGCATCGGTGAAAAAAAAAAGTTCACATCCCAAATGGGGACTTCTGGAGCAACAAATATATGTAACCAAACACTCACTAGTTGAACAGCTGCAAATATGAATAGTATATCTCTGGTCACAAAGAAACGGAATTTCAAGGTTCTCCACTTCCTATCTGTGTGAACATGGACTCTCAAATGGTATGGAGCCTTGCAGGTCGTACAATGAGCAAAGGCAAAACCCTCCTGCAGAAAAAAAGTAATGGAATGATCAGAATCATGTCACCCAAATGTTGCATCATCAGAAAACAAAAGCAAAGTTGAACATAATTATTTAACATAATGATAGTCAAGAACACTACACATTGGGTCTCATAAAAATCAAGCAGTTTAAATTTACTGAGAGAGAGAGAGACTGAATATACTCACGCATACATGTCTAAATGTCAAGATTTCAAGACTAAACTAACAACTGCAATTGAAAGAAAACGGTTGACAAAATTCCAAGAAAGGTTTGTTTCTGTGACAACAGGCACGTGCAGCCAACAGAAAGAGATGTGAAGATTATGAAGATATGAAGATAAAAAAAAATATAACCAAATACGGTCCATACTCCATACAGAAGCTACACTCATTTGGCCATCCTGTGAATGGGTGTAGCCAAGATGTGAGAAACATAGAACCATGTGGATTGATTATGTCATCAACAATATCTTCACAGTTCATACTGAACCAAGGGGTCTAGATTTCAAGATGATAATAATAATAATAATAACAACAACTTTGTTGGCATGTGATAGTAGGCATATTCATCTATTTATTATAAATCTAATCAAATCTAAACTTAATTGCTTCTTTAAGAACAAAAAATCCATCCACTTGAATCCATAAGATTATCCTCAACCTCTTGCACTCTCACTAGAAAATGCCTCATAATGAATCTTGGATAGGTGAATGTGAACACCTTCTAAGACAGTTGTAAAGGAGAAAAAAAACTAAATACCGGATTTGAAGAAATAAAAATATATATAACCATTTTTAAACACTGAAAAGTAAAGATAACAACTGAAAAGAACTATAATGTCAAATGCTAAGGTTTCCCATCATTAAAAGGACTAAAACTTAACCTAAGAGTGAACATATGCACAGGAAAATAAAGAGAAAAATCTCCCATCTGCCAATTCACCAATATTGCTTTCTTGGCCTGAAAGATTAGATTCGTTAAATTCACCATGTATCCACAAATCTAACATATGGATCAGCAAAATGGCCGTGGCATTGAGGTCACTCTGTAAGATATTTTACATAATAACGGTAATTTTTTTAAAATGTTTATCTTATGGCTTTGTGACTCTTTTATTTAGAACTAGTATAATGCCAATCCTTTTTCATAAAAAAAAATGGTGGTCATGAATTCCCCTCATGTGCTGTGTTGGACTATTTGGTTGACAGGTAATGATCATCTATTCAAACACGAGGACATATATGGAAAACACGGGGGCAGAGATTGCATCTTTTCTGAGTCCTATGGTTTCTAGATGTGGCACTCCATCCACAATAACTAGTTACATGAAACAAACAACACAATGTGTGTGTGAGAGAGTTGAGCATCTTCATTTCAGAAATTCAGAAAAAATTCAACCAATTCAGGCATCAATTCTGCACCTTTACAGACCGCCAATGGTCCAGACACTCGCGATGAACATACTTCGATGTCCCCTTGCACTTGCAAGGCGCAATGAAATCCCTCCCTACAAAAAAACAAAAAATCAAAATTTCACAACCTGAACCGATTCAGATCAAAGAACCCTAAATGTTCCCCCTTTTATCCAAATCAAAATCACCGAAAATGATTTGGGGAGAGAGAGGCGGAGAGGTGAAGATACCGTCCGTTTCGAGACAAATTCGGCACTGGATTTGCTCGTCGGGGCCCGCTTCGAGATCGATTTCGTTGGGGGACGGTTCGGAGACGGAAGGGGGAGGGATCAGAGGAGACGAAGACGACGAGCTCACTCTGTCCGCCATTGATTTCATAACTCGCTCATCAAAAGCGGAAAAACAAAAACCCTAGAAAGTTTAGGCTCGTCCAACTACGCGAGATTTCACTGTCTCGACCGACGCCCCCCTTTTGACTTTTTTTTACCATAAAAAGTCTTCAGAATCGGGTCGTGAATTTTTTTTTTGTTTTTTTTGCATATATACCCCTGTTAGGATCCTAGTTTACATAAATATCCCTCTTAGATTCCCAATTGCAAAAATACCTCTACTAAACAAATAATCAGTGCATCGGTACCCTTGTGGTTAGTCTCCGTGAGGTCAGGTTAAAAAATTTTCGTTTTGCTCCGTTAAGTCTAGGAAAAAGTCTAAAATACCCTCCATTTCGAGTTTTGTTGGTTGAATCGGATAAGGATAGTATTAGTTGGGGGTAGATAGGCAATATCCACATGTGTGGTTAAAAAATTAACCATAGTTGAATCTGGTTTGTTAACGGTGAGTAACGGAGGGGTACGAGAACACTGTTCATTAGTTTATGAGAGGTATTTTTACAATCGGAATCCTAACAGGGATATTTCTATAAACGGGGATTCTAACAGAGGTATATATGCAAAAAACCCTTCTTTTTTTTAGGTGAATTGCTTGAGTACCTTGACCAATAACTATTATTTTTTTTATTTTTATAGGGGTAGTCAATTAGGATTTTCATGAACAAATTGTCAATGTCCATAGATTTGTAAATCTTGTGTTTTTCAATCTAAACATTGGTTCGTGGACAAAAAGTCCAGTGTTATTCGATAGAGACATTATTTCATGGACAAAAAGTCCAACGTTATTCGATTGAGACATTATTTCGTGGACAAAAAGTCCAGCGTTATTCGATTGAGAAATTATTTCATGAACAAAAAATTTAGCGTTATTCGATTGAGACATTATTTCGTGGACAAAAAGTCCAGCGTTATTCGATTGAAACTCCTCATAGTAGACATTTTGTCATGTGTTATTCAATTTAAACAGGATTTCTGAAGACTTTCATAAGTGATTGATTTTTGTTGACTTTAGAGAGAGAAATACAAAGGAAAAAGTCATTTCAAAATCCCACCCAAATGAGTGGGATTTCATGGACTTTTATTCCAGTATTGTGAATATTTCTTCTTTTTTTTCTTTTAACAAAACTCATTTATAATTTTTATCTCATGCCTTTCATATTTTTATTCACATTTATGATTTTCTTTGAAGATGTTTCTATTTTTGTACAATATACATACATATATTTTTTTATAATGTTTAGACATATATAAAAATAAAAAGATATATTTAGGCATATGTATATATATGATTAAATATACTGATTGTTTTTATTTTATTTTTTATTTAAAGTAATATAATGACTACTTTTATTTTATTTTATTTTAAGTAATATAATTTATGATTTTATTTCATTATATTTGAAGAAATGTAATATATGATTTTTATATAATATATATATATTTCCTTATTTTTTATTTTCTTCCTAATTAAAACCCATCCCTCCCCTCTATGAAATTTTTCTTTATAACAAAAAAATAAGGTTAGCTCATTGTAGATTTTTCTCAATATAAGGTTTTTTCTTTTTTTTTAATTTTAGATCGATTGTTCTTAATGAAGAAGAATTTTTATGAATATAAATATGTATGAAATATTGATATCCGACTCATATGTTTGATGACTGTAAGAATTATGGATTTGCTTGTGTTGCAATCAATTATTTTTATTACTTATTTTTATCATGGCATTCTAGCAATATGCATTTCAGATAAGTGAATATTGATATTTACTATATTAAAATACATTTTATGTTTGCTATGATGAGTTCTTTATTTATTATTTAAAAATCCAAAAACATTATTGTGTTTATTAATAGAAATCTATATGTGAAAGAGTTAATGTGTGAAAGAATGCTAAAGTCTGTGAAAGTCTATAAAAATCCATGAGAGTGATTTGTGAAAGCCTGCAAATGTCTGTGAAAGTCTGTGAAAGTCCATGAGAGTGATTTGTGAAAGTCTACAAATGTCTGTGAAAGTCTGTGAAAGTCCATGAGAGTCAATATGTGAAAGTCTGCCAATGTCTGTGAAAGTTCATGAGTCAATCTGTGAAAGTCTACAAAAATCTGTGAAAGTCTGCAAAAGTCTGTGAAAATCCATGAGAGTCAATCTGTGAAAGTCCTACAAAAATCTGTGAAAGTCTGTAAAGTCTACAAAAGTCCATCACTTAAACAATGTCCACATAAATCCATCAAAGTCCGTATCGACTACCCCCCATTATTTTTTTTGTACGATTACAGCGTTGTTTTTTTTTCTGACTTTTCATAATATTTAAACTACCCCTTAAAAATAAAATTACAAAAATACATAAATATAATATGATATATACAGATATTTATACACATGGTTACACATATTTAATGATTACTTATAGAGAGTATTTAAACGTCCACAAAAATTATTAAACACAAAATAATTATTGATGGATACATTCTCAGTATCATTATAATATATTCATGAACTATACATCTAATTTTTATCATCTGTATATGCATTGAAAGTAACAAAATTATTATAAATACATTAGCAAAATATTATTAAAATAGATACATCAATTGTTTGAATTACAATGTTACCTTCCTATTCTAAAGAAACAGTTATTGTCTCCCCCTTATCATCTTCATGTCCTCTTAAGTGAATAAAACTCAATCAAAGGCATTTGAACTATGCATTTAAAGTACTTTATAACGAAGAATGCATTATCCTAAAGATCCAACAATTAGTCAAACACATAATATCACAATTACAAAATTTACTAATTGAATAAAACCAAGAACATACAATTTACATAAATGTAATGACTCATTATAGTGTAATATCAATTTACATATATGTAAATGATCAGTTACAGTAATTTTATAAATAATTTATATAATGTAATCAATTGTTTACATGAATCATTCACATAACAACAACTATAACATAAATTATAAATGTAATGCACAATGACATAAACTATCATTTACATAACAGAAATGTAATACTATCTATGAAATTACAAAAAATGTAATAACTAATTACGGAAGTATAATATCAAGTTACATATATGTAAATGAGGTGTCGGGGAGAGAGGGTTGTAGTTTCGTTGGGGAGAGAGAAGGGTGTGGGGGTTGCTGTGGATCCAGAAGGTCGCGAGGGCTGCCGGCAATTCTAATGAAGAGGAAAGGTTGGGAGGAGAGGGAGGATGATGTTGTTTCGCTTGGGAGAGAGAACGTTGGGGAGAAGGTCGCGAGGGTCGTCGTGGAGACAGAATGTCGCAAAGGTTGCCAAAGAAAGAGAATGTTGCAGAGGTCGTTGGGGAGAGAGAGCGTTGGGAAGAGAGAGAGAGAGAGAGGTTTTGGAGAGAAGTGTTTTGGGGGAAAAGAGGATCGGTGTAATTTAGGTATAAAATAGTGAGGTGGCGTGGGTGAAAGGCACAAAAAAATAGGATTAGATTTCAGAGGTAAATAAATAAATAAATAATTCAAGGGTAAGAATATAATTTGATTGTTGGTGAAGGGGTATTTGAACCATCCAACTTCATATATATATATATATATATATATATATATATATATATATATATATATATATATATATATATATACGGGGGCGATTAGGTGCGGCGAACGGCAGGTGCGGCGGCGACGTGGGCCGTTCGATCGCGGGTCTATCGCATCCAACGGTCGACGTGAATCGCACCCGACCGTCCGATGCGATGGACCCGTGATCGACGGCCCGCGATCGACGCCGCACCTGCCGTTCGCTGCACCTAATCGGCCCTCATATATATATATATATATATATATATATATATATATATATATATATATATATATATATATATATGTATGTATATATGACGTGAATGTGATGCACTTGTGAAATATTTGAAGCAATCATGGCCGTTCAAATAGTTTGTTCAACTGCTCCTTCGTTGAACTCCAAAAATAGATTCATTTTATGGCACATAATGATTGGGCAATTAAAATAATTATGAGGGGCTATGGATTTTATTCAAATTTTTATTGCACAATAATGGGATTGGGTATTTGAAATATATTAAAAATGGATCATGCATTATTAAGAAGTGTAACTTTTATTAGGAGAGCACTAAAGTAGTAATATTGTGACCATTACTATTCATTCCATGCTTGAATTTCAATTTGATACAATGTTTAAGTAAAATATATATAAACAATAATGATTCATAGGCTCCATCTTACAGGCCCCATTGTAAGAGCATCTTCAAAAGACTCCCTACACTACATTTTTCTCTATATAGGGAGTCAAATACCTTAAAATCCACCTTCAAAAGTCTCCTCACACCCCTTTCTATCATATTTTTTCCCTACAAGGCTCCATGTATGGAGCCTTGTAGGGAAAACTACAATGCAAAAATACTTTTTTACCCTTTTCAACAAAACCCCATTTTTTTCAACTAACTCTATCTCTTCCCATTTTTTAAATCATCTCCCCCAAATGTATAAAGATTACATTTTTAATGATTATATTTAATGCAAGTTCAGGTTTAAAGATTATATTTTTGATGATTATATTTAATGTTTTGAACCACCACTTTGTTTAAATATTATATTTTTCATGTTTTATTTTAAAATTTTAATTAATTTTTATTCATTAATAATAATTTTATTTAAATGATCTTTATTCCAAGTTTTGATAAATTTTAGAATGTGCTTTGATTAATTTGATATTTGAATATCTTGTAATTTATAGATATGAATTGGGGTAAATTGGTCATTTGAAATGAATGTAGGGTAAGAATGATGAGGCTATTGGAGTGATAAAAAAAAGCTCCCTACATGTCATATGGAGTCTTTTTTTTCCCACAATGTAAGGAAATATTGGGGAGGCTTTTGGAGATGCTCTAAGCCCTATAAGGTGGCATGGAGTAAATACCAAATATACTCTCTTTCATTTTCGGTAACTACTCCCTCTAATCAAGGAGGCTGTTAATTTTCCACATTTGGAACTGTGTGACTAGTGGGGTCATAATTCCCTCTTTTTTTGTTATCTACTCTTCAATTGTAATGCATGCATATTAATCAATAATTTATTTTTCTTATCACTATTATTGTCTCTAAGAACACCTACCTATAGATCGAAATTTTTTTTTGGAAGATTCATCAACCACCGATTTTATTTGAATGATTTTGGTTATCGTTTCAATGTCTGTCGATACAGGTGTGTCTTTTTTATTTGTTTAGTTATGCAATTGAGGTTTAATTAATCACCCGATTTTTACATTTTTTTTGTTGAAAATGGTGTTTGATATTAAATTGTTTTTTATTGACATGTTCATTTCTTTTTAAATGATCTGAAACAAATCATTTTCATTCATTTAAACATATTGCCATTGAGTAAAGTTCATATTAAAAGCCAAATGTGTGTAACATTTGTAAGTCAATTACATGTTAATATATTTTGATCCTATATATTATGCAATATTTTAAAATCTCAGTTACATTTTTGTAGACTTATGCATTATATTTTGAAACCCAATTACATGGTGAAAATGTAATCGTTTTTAATATGTATTACATAATAAAAGTTAGTTATATTTTTAAAATTTAACTGAACTCTAAAAAATGTAACCAACTTTTGTTCTGACCATAGTGAATATATGAATATTTTAATTCCATACTTGAATATCTGTTACATTTATTATGTAATTTTAATGTAGGGAATATATGAGATTCTGTTACATTTATAAAAATATCATTTATATTCTGGATTTGTCAGTGACATATCATTCATAAAAAAAAACATTAAGTCCATCGCAAATACTTTTTCTGATGATTGAAATCGAATAATTATCAAATTAATAACATTTTAAAAAAATGTTGTTTACTCCTTGTTACCATCATTTTCTGGTAAATTGAGAGCCTGCAAACAAAAATTAGGTCAGTCAACCAAAAAGAAATGAAACTCGGTCTGTTTCAGTGTTTTTGATAAAAATGAGATTTTGATTTTTTGAATGATTTAGTTTTTTAGTTTCTTTTTAGGAAACCCTAGAGGATTTGAATTTCGGTTTTAGTTTTCATGGAATTAATGGTTGTTATTTTTTTAATTTTGAATTAGTTTTGAAAAAACTAGGTTTCTCAAAATAGATTGAATAGATTGACATGTTTTTCAGATTTTTTAAAAATCAAACAAACAACCACTGATGGAATTACACCTCATAAAGCTTGTCAATGAAGCCTAGAAAAAAAATCCCTAGAAAAGTGATAAATCATTACAGATCCATGTGTTATTAGAAAATTAATCCCCATAGTTACCCCAATTAACCAAGTGTGTTATTAACCCAAACTATACATGCAAAATTAGCATAATACCCTCAACCATTTTATCATCTCTTTAGTTCACTGTGTCTCACTTTCAGACTTTCTTCCCCAAAGTCTCCGACTCCTCATTCGCCACCGGCGTCCATCCCTTCCACTTCTTGAGGGAGACCACCGCTTCCACCGTCCATAACAACTTCTATCCTTCTTGCACCTCCTTCCGACGACAGCCTCTTTGATTTATGTAATTGATTTATATAAATATAGTTGTACATCTGTATTGTTATATGGAAAGTTCTTGAGTGTCATTGTTTTTTTATGTAAATGTAGGCATGAGCCTCAATTGTATTAATTAAGGGAAACCATGCCCAAAACAAGGAAAAGTTAGTAGATGAGGGGTCTACAAGCTAAAACAAAAATAAACAGAGAAAGCCTACCCCTCGATTACAAAGATGAGGGGTCTTCTTGAGTGTCATTGTTGGGTCGGATGGACTGTGGCACTGTGCAAGGTAGATGTTTGATGGAATGTCTGAGAGGGACATTTCGTCTATGAATGTAATGATCATAGGGTTTTCGAAGATGAGTTTTGTTCTATAGCTTCATCACAGAGCCATTTGCATCCCGATGATGTCAATATAGCTTGCTTCATTGATGTAGGACTATCTTAATGGTAGGGCACTGTGTTAAAAAAGACAAGAGACATTTTTGTCTTCAAAATAATTAAATCATATTTTCATAGTTTATAGGGACTTATTTGAATGTTATTTAGTGGATCTCTATTAACTAAACGGAATATTCTTTGAATATTTCCTTTAAATTAACATCAATTTGACTCGGGGACAAAAACAGTTAACCATACACACTTTTTAGAGAGCGATGAAGATTTATCAATTTTACATGAAACTTTTCCGATTTTGCCAAGTTTCTATGGAAAAAAATTAAACCATTTATTATGATTTTTATCTCCATCAAACAAATTAAATTCTCAAGTGCTTTCAAGTTTTATATAATTAAAACTAAATTTTATAAATAGTATTTTTTTTATTGGTAAAGAAGTGAATAAATTTTAAAACGGTATTGAAGTGTCTAATTCATTTTTCTATCTATTCCAACCATGTTGATTTTTGTATCATCAGTTGAATCAAATGTTAGCCAGAGTTTAAAATCTATCAATGTCAATGTCCAAAGAAATTTTTTTTTAAATTAATCCAGGGTTCATTTGATTACCTGTCTATTATTTTAGGTCTCTGAAACTTTTACAATTTTTTGTCTCTAAAGAGGTAAAAATTTATTTTTAGATTCTTGCAGTTAGATGTCATTGGTCTATCAATTTGACCGTTTGTGATACAGAAAATGCCCCTACCCAATTGTTTCATATGCACTATTAACATTTTTATGTACATTGTTAAACATCTCTTGTTCAATGTTAATATTTTTATGTAAATTGTTAACCTTCTTTGCACTAATTAATATTTTGTTGATTGAAGATACATATCTTGATATTTATATTTTAGTATGTTACATCTAGGTAGAACAACAGCTTACAACCAATTTCAAAACTAATGTTTCTTTTATCTTCATTAACCTAGTGTGCGTGAAAGGGGGCAAGAGAGGGGGCACAAACAAAAAGAGAAGATAATGATAAAATGGGAAAGAAAGGGGATAAAAGATAACCCTAAGTGGATTGAAGGACCCATAAAAAATATCTTCACTAATTTAGAGGCATAAAGAAAACTTCAAACAGTGCTGCTACCTAGCCCCCAGAAATTAGATGAGCTCAATAGGTGGCATTCTCTTATTGGTTCCATGTTTGACTTTTTCAAACAATAAAAAAAATGACATTAGTAGCCTTCAGAGGTTTTTAGAAATTAATTCCTCATAACAAAATCCCTAAAAACGCGGCATCATTGAAACTTTCGTGATTGAAGAAATTTCAAAAAAAAATTTATGACCTAGGGTTTTCGAATTGGGTGAATCCAGACGAACAAAAAAAAAGAAAAGAATGGCGATCAAGAGTTCATATCATCTGATTTTCATCCCCAAACAATCATAAACAATGGCGAAGAAAAAAAGAAATCCAAAATGATTATTTATTTATCTAGGTTTGAGAGAAATAATATTTGACATTGTTCATTTGTTTTAGGTTTTCTTGTGCACGTTGTTCATTGTCTGAGTTTGAAAAATAAATGATATAACGAATATAACATTCAGATACATGTATCAGAAAATCTGAAACAATATTGAATTCAGATATATATATATATATATGAATTCGATATTTGTTTTCAGTTTTACCGATCAATCTGAAACTAAAAATTGTAAATCGTAATTTTTTTTAGGGTCCAAAAAAGCATAACCTGGATGGATCATCATTGTTTGCACCACAACTAGTTCACACAAAAAAAAATAGTGTAATTCTTCTCTTTTCCACCGAACAAATCTGAATCGTGATTTTTTTGGTTGTCCAATTGAATTGATATCTTTAAAAGGGAAATAATATCTTAAATCATAATCATATCGGGATTGATGGGGGCGGTTATGGAAAGCTATATTCGATTAGTTGGGGATAATATGGATAATTCAAATTTGTCACATCATAAGACTTGGGATGGAGTCTAGCAATTGAAGCCCAAAAATCATTATTAAACTTCAAAGTACTAGAGACCTAAAAATAAAAATAATAAGAGGGATAGCTTGGAGGACCTGTAATTAATTTTTTTTTAAATTAAACATTAATGAAATTATTGGAAATATTTGTAGAGCCCAAACACCTATATTACCGACGTTCACAAATTAAAAAAAAAGGGACAGAAAAAAACATACTCCACTGGGATTATTTATTTTAGGCTAAATTAAATAAAAAATTAATGTAAGAAAAAATAAAACGAAAGCATGTCTGAGCCCGGGTTCGAACCGGGGACCTCTAGTGTGTGAGACTAGCGTGATAACCGACTACACCACCCAGACGAACGGCTTAGTTTTCATATGTATAATATATCAATGTTATAGATTATTTAAATCTCGCCTGGACTTTTTGGCTATCCAAAGTAACCTATCTTGGATCCTTGAAAACAAGGTCAGCATACATCAACAATCTATTGGCCTCTCTAAGGTGAGTCACCCTTCATGACATGTGTAGATTGTTCACACGACCAACATTGAGATTCACCTGGACTGCATACAACATATTAATATCTGTTATGTCAAACTACTCAGAAACCTCTCTCCACTAGTTCTGGAACTATTTTCACATTGTCAAGTATTAGTATCTATTACCACAACACCACTGTAGTGGACAACTTTGATGTGTGGGACATTATTCACCATCACGTGTGAGATCAGGATCAACTACATCTTACTTGCCAATTGATGAATGTTGGACTTTGATGGAAGGCGTACCCTTGTTCATGGACATAAAGGCATATGCTCTACAATTGTCACGTAGATGAGTTGACTCTAGTATGAAAAGTCTGAGATAGAGACATTTACAAGTTATGTGAAAAGATGATGTCCTTAGTGACATTTGAGACCCATGTAGTTCCCTTAGATGCCTCAATTATTGCCAAACGATTGTACATCTCTCCCTTAGATTGTTGGTGTTAGAATAAAGGAAGAGAATTCTTTATTATATTATAAGAGCCAAAAGCTCTATTTATAAATATAGAAAAGAGATCCTAATATTTAGCGAAATAGTAAAATAATAAAACTATGAAAACAATAATACCACAATAATATCTCTTTAACCGTTGGAGCAACCTGTCTCTTGTTTACAAAGACCCTTCGTAGAGATTCATTGTAGAGCTTGGGTGCTGCATTAGATGGTTAGAGCATCTCCAATGGACATGTTAGTTAACTAAGATGTTAGAGTGCCATGTCAACACTTTATCACTCAACTAGACACTCATTTACTACATATTTATTTAGTTGATTGTTGTTACTTCAATGGACTAGCTAAATAACTAGTCAAAATAATAGTGGGCCCACCTCTCCACTCACTCAAACCTCTCCACTCACATAAAATAATATTTTTTTGAATATTTTAAATGGTAGGGCCCACATTTGGATGGCTAAAGCACTAGCCAAATTTAACATTTCCCTTAACATATGACAGGTGGAGCCCATATTTAGCTTGCCCTTAACACTTCCATTGGAGCACCATTTTTACATGTTTTGTAAATATATGACACTAATTAGTGAGTTAACATGTCCATTGGAGATGCTCTTAACCTATGAACTCTAGAGTTATGGTTGTGGCCACTGCAATGGCTATGGTGGTCAAGATAACCCAAGTTTGCAAACCCTACAAAAACCGCATATGCACATATGTGAAACCTATTATCCATTAAATTCAACATGACACCTGATTTACACTTTTCATTCTCCATATCCAAAGGAGTTGATAGTTAGACATTTGGAACACCTATTCTAGTGAATTGAGTGTTTGCTGCCTCAATCGATGCACTCACGCAAACGACATTAAGTGCGTAACACTAAAAACACTCAATGCAGTTACAAACTGACTCATAGCATGCACTGTTTCCCAAATTTTATAAGCATCAAAAGTCTTATGTATTTTGTATGTCTATTCCTATGAGGGTATTTTCTAAATTCCACATGAAGATCATGCCTTCAGTGGCATTGACAACCATGCGGCTCTCCCTGGAATGCCAGACAAGGAGTCATTGTGATCACTAATACGGATATATTCTCTCACTCGAACCATTGGAGCAGCCAACCTTCTGTCCATAAGGACCCCCCTATGGCTTCCCCTAGTGTTTCAGGCCATCATAATGCCAAGGATAACCTAAGCTTATAGACTTTCTAGATTTGCATATGCACAAATGTGAAGGCTATCGTTGATTGCATTCAACATTTCCCTCATGGCATCCGACATTTATCGCCATATCCAATGGGTCAACGATTGACATGTGGACCATCTTTACTCCCAAATGTGCATACCCACCTCATGGAGATCAGACACTGGTGTAATCAAATAAATATATTCTATTATAATAGTTCGACCCTTATCACTATATGGAGATGGTATCAAGTAGGCCTGTCAATGGGTCATGGGTCGACCTGGACTTGAACCGACAAAAGACATAAAATATCCAATCCGAAAGATCTGAGACCCGATATGGACCTGACTCAAAGGACCCGATCATTTAAACGGAGCGGGTCAGGTCTACCATAACCCGATCCTATGGACCTGTTGGACCCGATAACAAATTAACAAGTAATTTAAAAAGTGAAAAATCTTTTATACATGATTATTTTATTCATCTGGATAGATTATAGAAATTTATTTGAGGAGGGGGGGGGGTAAATAATAATTTATAGAAGATTTTTTACATTTTTAACATATTGTATGAGGTTTTTAATATACTACGTTTTTTATTTTCAACTAGGGTTAAACACAAAATATTTGCAGAATAATCTTAATATGTCAACGAAAATTTAACTCAAGGATTTATTTGGATTTACATAAGTATTTGTAGGGATTATATGGATTTTAGAAAAAGTTAAGAGAATTATGCGCGGATTTCAGGAAATTTTCAGAAAATTTGTAAGGTGTTATTTGGATTTTTCCCCATTAAAATGAACCATAAACTATTCACGCACACGAACCATAGACTCCTCCCACACAGAAACCGAGGTCCCTCCGTCCGTCCATGGCGAAGACCAACGGCAGGAAGAGGCGACGACTCTCCAACCCCCACCCTCCTCCCTCCGACTCCTCCAGCTCCGACACCGACTCCGCCTTGGAATCCGATCCCGACCGTCTCCAGACCCTCCTCGACCCCTACACGAAGGACCGCCTCGTCTCCCTCCTCTCCGAAGCCGCCGCCTCCTCCCCCTCCCTCCTCTCCCACATCCGCTCGCTCGCCGACCGCGGCGTCTCCCACCGCAAGATCTTCGTCCGCGGCCTCTCCCCGGACTCCACCTCCGACGACCTCGTCGGCACCTTCTCCCCCTACGGCGACCTCGAGGACTGCAACGTCGTCCTCGACCGCCCCTCCGGAAAGTGCAAGGGCTACGGCTTCGTCCTCTTCCGCCGCCGCTCCGCCGCCCTGAAAGCCCTCAAACACCCCGAGAAGAAGATCCGCGGCCGCCCCGCCTGCTGCCAGCTGGCCTCCCTCGGCCCCTCATCGTCGGAGAGGTCCGGCGACCAACACCACCACGCCGACGTGGTGGGCCGGAAGATCTACGTCAGCAACGTCCACCAGGACGTCGATCGCGGTCGGTTGAGGTCCTTCTTCGAGAGGTTCGGGGAGATCGAGACGGGACCGCTAGGGTTTGACACAACCACCGGGAAATCGAGGGGGTTCGCTCTCTTCGTGTACAAGACGCAAGAGGGGGCGAAGAAGGCGATGGAGGAGCCGTACAGGATGTTCGAGGGGCACCAGCTCCACGTGCGGAAGGCGGCGGATCCGAAGGGCAAGGCACCGGCACAGCCGGTTTTGGCAGCGGCGGCCCAAAACATGGGGATCTTTGGGCAGAACCCGTTGTATGGGGCGATGATGGCGGCAGCCCCCGGCATGGGTTTGATGGGGCCAAGCCCGTACTCGTTGGGGTATCCGGGGTTGGGGATTGGAGGATATGTTGGTGGTGTTGGAGGGGATTCATTGCTGGGGGCTTATGGGGGTCAGATGGGTTTGTTGCAAGCTTTGCCGCAGAATTATGGAAGTGGTTATGCAGGAAGGGATTCTGCATCGCCAAGCGCAGGGTCGCACGGGAAGTTCCCCTCTTCTTACATTTGGTAACTTTTATCTTTTTCTGTTTTATAATTTTGATGGTTTTTTTTTAATTTTTCTCTTGATCCTTTTCTTTTGATGATTTACTATGTTTTTTTTTATTTATCTTTCTTCATTTCTTGATTTTGTGAATATTTGGAGTCTTTCCTTTTGTTTTGCATCTTTATTTTTCTTCCTGTTGGATTTCATTTTGGATTTTTTTTTGGTTGGTAAGCGTTAGTTGATTTTGTTTCTTTCTGGTTGGATCTTCTCCTATCAGTAAGAGAAGACTCGAAAGAGGGAGTACCTTCACTGCTTTACACTTTACCAACCTGGCAAGAGATGGTTTGGTAAATTGGCTTTTTCTATTGCATATTGTTAGTCACGTCCATCAAGGACTCAGCATTGGGAAACTAAATGAAAATGTGTTTTTGGTTGTTGGGTTTCTAGATTTTAATTAAATGCTTTGATTTCTATGGTGCTTCCACTTGGATAAGTTGATTTGTGACTGTCAGTTGGAAGGAATTTGGAGGGGTAACATGAAAGGCTTCATTCCGAACCTGCACTTGTCCAAATGTCTATCAAACAAGTAGATGCAGCAAGACTTATCCCTGGACCACTTCTCAGAGAAATAAAAAAGACCTGAACATGATTGATATAGTTTTTCCAACTGTTTACCAGCATCAAATCAACTCTCTGTAGACATAGATTTCCTAGAAGCTTTGTTGTTTGTCAGGAGAGGTCTTGCTCAAAATCATTTGATCTGGAATAAGTGCTGGTGGGTTGCCTTACGCCCTTACCTTATTTGTTATGCCGTATAAGTTCATGTAAGTAGGTGATGTGGTGCAGCACCCAAACTCCCAAAACATCTGGACATAGGGCATAAGAAATGCATTTTTTTGACATGGGGTTTGCAGTTATCTCTAAGCCAATTAATCAGTCAAAGGGAAAAACACAAACATCAACAGATGCTTATGAGAATACATTTTTCTTGTTTCAAATCCTTTTTTGTGAGGAATAACAAGATAAAACATTCTAGTGTATTTTTTGACAAGAAGACTGGAGAGAACATAGGATAGCGAAAACTCCATGATAAGATCAAACCCATGCCCGCATCTCTGACTTGCTATAGTATGTTGGTAAAATGTAGCAGAAAGTAGCGAGATCATTGCTTTCTTTGAAGAATACTTGATAATTGCATGTAAGAATGAATAGGTGTGAGACACTCTTGGAAAGTACGAGAAGGGTTGACAATCAGAAGATCAGGTTCTTGTATGTTGAGAGGTTAAGAAAGAGAAAAGAATTAGGGACTGGGATATACTACATTTTTTTTATTGGTCCTCAAGAAAGCATTATTTCTATCCCTATTTGGAAATAAGTAGGTCCTTATATGAGTGCATAAAGGTCAACATGTGGATCCGTCTAGATCCATGCTTGTCGGGTTGACTCATATGGCCTATAAACTTTTTTTTTCTTTTGCACTTTAAATGAAAATTAAAGTTTTGAGGCTTAGAATCGGTTATCTCATGTGGCTATGGCTATTTAGGGTGAGCAACTTTGTGATTTGAAAGACTTAGAGGCCCTTCAATGGCTCATCGACCCATCTGATCCAATCAGATTGACAGGTTGGCCTTTATGTGGCTGTATAGGAACTAGTAAACTACCCATATGTGAAACTCCTGGACCTGAATGGGCATGCATAGAATGTATTTTGGGGACAAAATATAGTTTCTTGAAATCGAATCCTAGAAAAGGATTATGTTATGAACCGAAAGACATATAGGATACTCAAAGAAAGCTTTAATATAGGTCTTCTCATGTTCTCTCCTTCCCCTTTTTGGTGCTCTGGAGTGTTCATCAATGCCCATGGATGTGTGTGTCTCTCTTTTGTAAAAGCATGGCAAGGTTATTATTGTGGGGGTTCACAATCGAGATTTTCTTTTGCGGTGTGAGGTTGTTTGAGATCTCATTGTGAAAGGTATGATTAACCTCATCTTTTCGGTTTTGGATTAATTGGATTGAACTGATTCTTCCCAATAGTTCTGATTGTATTAATTGGATTGAACTGATTCTTCCCAATAGTTCTGATTGTAATGATTTTGGTCTTAGTTGAGCAACATCTTTTGCTCTCTAAATAGTTTGGTCTGTCTCCTTAGCTGGGGTCCAAGTGCTTTCCAAGGATGATATAAGTGTAATTGACATGTGTTCATATAAGAAGCAGATGATGCCTTTTCAAATCTTTGACAATCTAGAGGACCCCTCCGGGCTGTGCCTTACACGTGGATGAGTTGAAGTTCTTTTGCTTCTCCCTGTTCAACAATTTTTTTCTCTCTCTGTTTTTTTCTTCTATTATTATGATTACTTTTCCTTGGTTAATATTTTTTATTTTATTTCGTTGCTTCATGGAAGCGAGCTTGTTTCTTTCAATTTTATGCACTTTTTATTGATCTTTTCAATTATCTTTCTGGAAGTGATTGTTTTGTTATATGCCTTTTTCAATAAAAGAAAAGGTTGTATCACTGGCATTGCTTTTTATTTTGCTCTTTAACATATGCAAGCCCCGTATGTGCAGATACCATGCAGCAGTTATAATTAATGAAGTTGATGCAGTGGTAAAGCATGTTTGTCAAAAGGCCATTTTATGATCCAAGTGGAGTGGAGAGTGTTGATATGATGAAGTATGGGACTTTGTCTATATTGGAGCCTTACAGGTTTTGCCAAGACTGACAATTTGTGGAACCTGGTCTAGTTTTTATTTCTGTTCTTTTTTTTTTCCGTTGTTTCCGTTCTTTTGAACTTTCAATGGACCTCTCAGTCTCTCATTTACTTGTTGTTGATGTCGCTTGGCTATCAAGCAGACTTTCAGATAACAGTAAGTCTTATCGAGTTTTACTTTTTCTTTATTACTTTATTACTTTTCCTCTTTTCTCTTTTACCTTTTTTTTATGCTTATTAATTAAGCACAAGTCTTGTCAAGTTAACAATAGTTTTCTTATCACAATTTTATTTTTCCTTCCACTTTCTCAAGTCACTCTTTTACTTCCCTATCATTCAGCATATGTGTTTACACACACACACACACATGATTTTTCTTTAGAATTTTCCATTCACATTTAATTATTTTATATTTCTTGCTAATATCTTTTCCTTCATGTCATGCTGGTGCAGCCACGTACAGTAGTTTTCTTATCACCATTTTATTTTTCCTTCCTCTTTCTCAAGTCACTCTTTTACTTCCCTATCATTCAGCATATGTGTGTTTATATATATATATATATATATATATATATATATATATATATATATATATAGATTTTTCTTTCTTTAAAAAAAAACTATATTGATTTTTCTTTAGAATTTTCCGTTCACATTTAATTATTATATATTTCTTGCTAATATCTTTTCCTTCATGTCATGCTGGTGCAACCACGTCCTTGTATGACTTGATATATTCTAAAACACTCATTAAAAAATAGAAATCGATGCTTAATTATTTTTTTCCCCTCAATGGTTGAGAAGATCTGGTGTGGAAGCAACTGATTATACTCGAACCATTGATGAATATCCTTCAAATTTACACATCACTTACAATTTATAAGATCAATTCAAATATGTTTTAAGTAGTTTGGTTGGAAGTAAATCAGTTGCAAGTGATCAGTTCTTTAATAAAATGGTAGTGATTGTCATATAACTGTAAGAAAATCTACCTGTGAATATTGAAATTCTATTATATCTGACATTGAGAGAGGTCTGTATTCCTTGTGCCCAATTCTCCCTTCTTTTTTTGGATTATTTCTTAGTTTCCTTTATTCTAAGACGTGCCTTTGTCATTTAAAAATATAAAATACATAGAATGGTCATTTCTGGTGATCCTTCAACCAGTTGAGTCCAAATCGAGTTGTATATGATTTGTCAACTTTGATCATATCTTTTAAATGACTCTTTCTTCCCCAACAGAATTTTTTGCAAATATGTTTTTGTTTTGTCTTGCTCCTTTTTTTTTTTGTGGGAAAGAGGTGTGCAATGTACCAAATTCAGTGAACGGACACTAGAAAAGTGCCTCTTCCCTTTAACTATTACCCATTTTCTTATTGGTAGCATGAGAGCTGCCTGCACCTCAAGCATGCCTAAGAGCTTTTGGTCAATAGCAACATTATGTGCACAACATTTTCCTAAATCTCCTTTTCTTCAAGGCCAGCGGACTTAGAGAGTATAGGAAAATTCATTCCTTTTTCGGACTTCCTTACAATGGGCTTGATTTCTTCACCATTGACGATTATGTTAGGGGTTCAAAAATGTCGAGTGCAAGGGTGATTTAAATATTGATTTTTCTGTGTCGAGGATTCAAAACAATATGGTTTATGTAACAGTAATTCAGGGATCCGAGATATGAACCCTTGAGACATGTTACATTATAATTATATAGTCTAGTGGATTTTTACAGACTGAGAAAACTCCAAAGACTTCCAGTCTCGAGGATGTTCTCTTAAATGTGTAGGTTTCTTTGTAAATGGCACAAGGAGATTCTTATGGAATGGGCCTAAAGAAAAATGAGAGGACAACTCGTTTGGTGAATTTGGGAATTGGTTTGCAACAGTAAGAAAATGGTAGAATATGGATCCTTAATTTGGAGGATATCAACAACACGTGATTGTGCAAGTAGCATTGGAGAAGGCTCTGCACAAGCAATCTCATATGCTGTCGGAGCATCAATGCAAAGTACTACAATAAATCAACACCCTGGTTGCTTGACCCAAGCTACATCACACATGCTATCAAAAATCTGGAAAGGTGAGTGGCGTATAGAAGCAGGAGTGGGTGCACCTGCTGGTCACTTTAGTAGATCCCTTATCTACTGTAATTTCCCTTTTTTTCCCTCTTGTTTATTGGGCTTGTATCCCAAAAGGCCAAAAGCTTAATGAAATTTGGTGATGGGATTTCTACCAGCTGTCAGAAAAAAATGATTTGTCCGTGTGACCTACATGATGCCTGGCATGTTATACCAGTAATCCGTTTATTTTTATTGAAATCTCCTTATCCATATTGGGGCAATGACTCGTATCATAGTCTATGAGATTGCATGGGGGTCTAGAAGTTGGTGATGTGAGTTGATGGGAAGCTATGTCATAAATCGATCCTATTCCGTCCAAAAAAATTTGTAATAAGTCGATCATTGTGAATATCCTGGAGAGCTTGGGAAGCTTGATTGTCGTCTTATAAATGGACCATTCATTGTATATTTGTATGGGACCCCTTAGAAATATAATCATGCATATGGTTTATCATCTGCATAAAGATTTCCATAGATCTTGCAACATAAAAGATGAGGATTGTGTAATAAATACCTTTTCAAGTACTTATCATTGCAGGGGGATCTGGATTTTTATTTTATTTAATTAATTAATTTATTTATTTTTGAAAAAACTCTTCATCTGGAACGTAGATTGTACATTGGTTAGCCGGCTTCCTGTAAATTGTATTGTATAATGACTTGTGCGTCCATGAGTAATTTGGTTTGATTTGGGTCCATCATTTATTAGACATCCTAATGATGGAAATCTCTCCACTCTAGCTTCTTTGTAACATCTTATAATGGTTGTTATTTAATACTATTATAACTCTATTCCATAACACTGTTCTAGTATCATTCATCATGCTATTGATGGTTGTTCACATAATGTATAGCTTGGATGGATAATTTATCAATTTGTTGATCCAAATCCTCGACTGTGTTATATACTTATATGCTCCATTGAGGATTAAAAGTGCATGTTCTGTTAATCAAGATTCAAGATGATGTATTGATTTTAGGGGGCTGATTTAATCCATCCCGATCCAATTTAATTTTCATTTGATGTGTTGTCATTCAGCAACAGGATCTCTTTTTGCCACAGTATTGTTGGAGGTTTATTACCTTACCTCCTTTTGCTGAAAAATGCGTATTGTATATATGAAAATTGATGTCTACTATTTGTACTAAGGGTTTTCTTATCAAATGAACATTGAGGGAAAAGAATAGTGAAATTCTGTCTATCAAATGTGCTCTCCCCTTCCTCACAGATATATTGTTTGCTTCGCTCTGCTTCTTTACTTTATTAGTTGAACACTAGAGGTTGCTTGGTGTAAAAAGAAACCATGATGATGCTTTATGCCTTGGCTCACTTTGGTATACAAGTTAACCAATGTGGGTTTTCTAATCTGTTTGTATCTGCGGAATCTTTGGTTGGAAATATCGAATATGTATCAAAATTGGCCTGTGTAATTTTTGGATGGATAACTCAAGTGTGGGGGTATGTTAATGATTCTATACATTTATTTATATGAAGCATTCTGTCATTTTCTTGGACATTTATACATGATGATCTTCAGTGGTAGAATATGTTTGTCTACAAGGTGGTGATGCTATTGATTGGCACAATTATAGAACAGGTTTTTGTAGTTTGGTTACTTTGAATTCCAGACTGATAGTGCCATACTGAAATTAGGATTTCTCTGTAATGAACAGATTAAAGTTTTGTAGGCTACTTGGATTGCAGCATGACTCAAAAATGAAATTGGGTGCAAAATTAGACAAGCTAATGGGATGATCGAGGTCATGGGCACCATTTTTTTTAACACTGGTTTAGTTTCTATGTTTTATGAGTAAAAAATACTTTTACACGTTTTAAGAAATGATGTATCTTGGAATCTAAATAATAGGATTGATAATTCCAAGATGTCCTTATATGGCACTGACAACAATCATGCATGCATGCTGTGCTCTTTTGGTTCCATGAAGGTTTTTGCGAGCACAAGTACAAGCATGTTTTTTGTTTTTTTGAAGCGAAAGGGAGATGTGTTAATGTGATTTTATTAACTGAATTCGAAGTGCACTCTAAATCAGATGATAAAGGGAAAGGGGAAAAAAACAAATAAGAAAAATAAAAAAGTACATAAGTATTAGCATGTTGACAAAAGAAAACGAACTCAATTGGAAAGCGTTTGTTCAATGAGGTTATTGATTGCTTTACTTTTTAAGTTCCTTTTGGATAGAGAATTAAGTTATTCTGATGTTTATAATTATTCTAGTACAGATAAGGAATAAATGATTTTTTGTTTGATTGCATTTTTAATTATTCTCGTTAAACATAATAATTAAGGTTTTTTTTTTTGGTTGATCATGGATAAATTGTGGATAAAATGTGAATAAATATTTATAAAATATGAAAAAATGATTTAACTTGTGTGTCCTTGATTTATAAGAGGCGATGACAGTTGATTTAATAAAAGAGTTCACATGTTCAAATGACTGAAATGAGTTGAGTAATTTGGGATAACTTAATTACATGGGGTAGCATGGACAATTATACAATCGTCTCCGACACCTTCTACTCCTCCGCCTCCCCCCTCCTCAACCCCACCATCCTCTCCCCCACCATATCCTCTCCGACACCTTCTACTCCTCCGCCTCCCCCCTCCCCGACGGTACACTCCTCCAATCTGACGGCTTCTCTCCTTCGATGATCGCTGCCTCCGCCTCCTCCGCCCCTTCCCGCCCTCCTCCTCCTCCTCCTCCTCCGTCCGCCGCTGATACTCCACCGACCAATCCCTCCCCAACGGCAGTGTCCTCGTCAACACTCGCGCCGTCCACGACCCCACAACCCCCGTCGGAACAAAGGATGGTGATAGACGGGCGTCGTGGACGGCATGTGTTATGGACGGTGATCGGAAGGGCAGATATATGGAGTTGGGTAGGAGAGAGAGAAATGGGTTGGGGGTGGTTTTACATTAGTCACATATACATCGTTACGATGCGCACGTGAATTATTATGAACATTATTTAAAATTATTATTTTTTAATTAAAGATTAAAGTTAATATTATATATATATATAATATTGGAAAAATGATTAAAAAATTCTTTGAAAAGCTAGAAATATCAAATCAGTCATTTTTTTAAAGTATACTTAAAAAATTCTAATTTTACAAACACAAAAGACTAATCTACATATGCAATTAAATCCTTAATACATTTCATATCTCTTAACTTTGTTAAAATATTTCACCCTCTTAATTTTATTAATATATTTCATACATTTTCATGTAGATTAATTTTTTTATTGTAAATTCTTTGTGATTAGATGGATTTTGTGAAATATGTATCAATATAATTTGAGTTTTTTTTTGTTTAACTCCATTAAATATTGATGTTTTTTTTAAAATGGATATGTACTAATGATATCATAAAAATATGTAAATAGTTAAAAAAATATGAATAAATATTTAGAATACTAAAATATTATCTGTTGCATTGGGGCACAACACAGATTTAAATTACATATTATGATTCTCATGATTGATTTTCATCATGTATTGAGAGATTGTTGTTTTGTAAGAAAAATATGTTTTTAGTGTGAAATAAAAAGGGATATTAAAAATTTGAGTGCTGCTACACTCAGTCACGATTACCAATCAAAACACATACCATATATACCTTGTTACAGATTTAATTAAATATATACCTCGTTAGATGATGTATATATCTCATTGAATTTTTTCTTACGCTTGCTAAAAATGAGTTCATTCAATTTGAAATGGAACGATATGCACTTTTTATGAAAGCACATACCCCACTAGATGATGTTTACTATTTAAAAAAAAAATGAAAATACTTCAGGTCTGAGTTTTGGTCGGTAATCGTGACTGAGCGTATCTTTTTCCTAAAGATTTAATTATTTAAGGGTCGATTAATCTTTTTGAGTTTCCAAAATTGTAAAATGAGACTTTTTTAGATATAATTTTAAAAAATAGCTAATTTTGATATTTTAAACTCTTAGGAGATTTTTTTGGTAATTTTCCCCATAATATAAATATACAAATGTATATCTTATAAGGGGAAAAACTACTTGAATACATGAAAGAATTCAATAGATGCATAATGTTAATAATCGTGATATAAAAATAAAATATTAATGTAAATGTTTAAATCTTAAAATATATTAATGATCTATCTAAGTCTAATTTCAAAATTTAAATAAATAAGATATAAATCATTATTAAATTGGGTAAAAACGAACATAATAAATTGGGTTAGAATCCTTTTACTAAATAAGAAATTGATATACATGGAAATAAAATTTAATGGATATATATGGTGAATATACTTAATTTCGAAATTAAAAAATAGAATTTACAGATATGATTTATTGATTTTAAAACAAAAATATTTTTATATGATTTAATAAAATCTGATTTTGATATCTTAAAATTTTATATAGGTTTGTGAAAATACGTTGAGTGGGTTGGGTTGGGGTTTAAATATTCGATCACTTATGAGAAAGTATTTGTATAATTTTGTATTCCTTATTTCTTTAAAATAACAAGATTAATCATGAGTGGTAGCTACCTCTGATCATGCATCATAGAATGTAGATGTTCTTCAGGTACTCAAAAGTTGCTTTTATCTGTCACATTGATAAAACATAAAAGCTTTTATTACCTGTTGGATGAGATGCTGTACTGAAACTTCAATGAACCTTTGAGTCCCGTTGTTTTCTTTAAAACAATATTTACCCTCAACAAATAATATGCAGAGGTGCAAATCTGTTTTTCTGATAACTCGAAGAAAATTTCCACCAACGTTTGCACCGACAATGGTACATAATAAATAGAATACTGATAAAGAATCAAAGTGAACTAGGACCCTAATATTAAGTTCTGCATAAACAGATTTCTATTTGAAGTCTTGGTTCTATTCACGGCATCCTATCCAACACTAAACATTTATATTAATCAATCACTGTCACAATTTATAGTTTAATCTTCAATGATTTCTAATTGAACTCATTAGAGAGGATTTAATCATTAAAAAAAAATCACTTACCTAACAAAAAAAAAAAAATACAGAGCTTCCCACAAATTTCATAGTTTTTGCACCATGCAATAATTATGACAAAAAATTATTCAATCTCCAAAAGAGAGAGATATAAATAAATAAATAAACAGTATTCACTGGTTTTGACTCCCATTTATACATCTGAAAACCAACAAACATCAATGCTACTACACTTTTCACATTTCTTCCCCCCCCCCCAATCAAACCTATTGGTGTCACAAAGCAACAGATTTTTTTCAACAAAGAACCTCTGTCAGCAGGATTGGTAGGCACCAATGTATTTTTCTGATGCCAAAGATTACTTCCATAAGATTTGATCTTCAAGTTGTATATAACCTGTGCTGATATTGAGTTGAATTTTGTTTGCCAACGAATTGAAAAAAAAAAAAAAATACAAGTGACACAACAGAGTCGAGCAGCAAAGCATCTCGATGTGCCTTGCTCGCCATCACATAACTGAACATGCACATCTGCTCTTCGTTGGTTTATTGTCTGGGATTTTGTCTGCCGCATAACGATAAGATAGGTGAGGAAATGGAATGACTGTCAATGCCGTAAAAAAAAAAAAAGATAAAAGAGAGCGTTATTAGGATACATCAAAGATTGTGTGCTTCAAGTCCCTCAATATGATATCACGGGGATTCAAGCTTTATGTGATGAATGGATGTCTAAATATTTTTGCAGCAGTAAATACCACCATGTAGACCTCCTTTGGCAGTAGTATGTTAGCTGGTATAATCATGATATAAAGATAAAATAGGTGTTCTAATACCCTTTGACAATAAAAATGTTGGGAACATATATGTTATTAGAATACAGTTTTTGGTATAATCATGATATAAAGATGAAATAGTCCTCTCAAATGAAATATTAATAAAAAGAAAATATGTGCATCAGTCATCCTCTATTCACTTGGGGGTAAAATTAGTATTTAAAAAGGATGTCCAGATTATACCTTATGCGGCCAAAAATAATAGTAATTTACATAACATAGCTACCTTATTAACTTTCTAAAGATAAAAGATGTTTCAGGGCATTACTATACCCTATATCATGGTATACTTAACCAAAAATCTTAACTCATCGCCGAAGAGGGTCTATAGAGATGAAAGACGGATTGTAGATAGAAGGTATAGATAAAAGTTAAGATAAATGAATAAAAATAAGTTGTTTTGAGTACCATTATTTTTGTCAGATAACGGTGGCCGGACCACGACGTGCATAGTTATGACTCCACCAGGAAGCTCTGCCACTGGTACCCTGGATTCCCCAAGTGTTCTATTGTTCTCTAGTATCTTCCCCGCATTAATGAGCTTCACATCATGTATTGTTTTAGGTCCATTTTCTTTGTCTGCCAAACAAAAACCAAAACAAGCATGATTGTTTTCATTTTCAGCTCTGTAATATCTAAATAAATAAAATGAAACCATGCCAATTGTAACCCAGGTTGGGCACGTTCAGCCACTCCAAGAATTTGTACATTTTGCAAAATTTTCCTCAAGATATATACTACTAATAATTGTTCAGTGGAAAGATTGCATAACAGATGGAAAAAATTACAGCATTTCTTGAACCAAATGAAACATAATAGCATACTTTTGAGAAAAGAATGGGTGAAGGATTACAAATGTAACCTGCACTATATGTTATACATACTAGATGCAAGGTAACTGCACAAGCAGCACATTTGTCAAAATAATAAATTGGCTATTTTCCTCAATCAGAGAGATGTCATATACATATATAAGTTTCACTACTCTTCCTGAGTTCTTCAGATTTCTTATAAATGAGAATGTGAGAAGTACACTCAGTGGACAAAAAAGTGTAGGGATTGTTACATGTAGTCTTATATACATACCAGGGCACAATCTTTTTTTGCATATAAGGTATATGCTTGATCAGAAGAAGCATGGGATCTTTTTTTTTTTGCGTGAGGGGGTATATACAATTCATTAGAGTATATATTTCATTTTTTGAATAAATGTATCTGATTCATTACACAAGTATACACATCCAAAAAAATCAAATCATGTGGAAACTGTCAAAAGAGAATGCATATAAGACTGTCCCAAGCATTATTCCAAGATGTAATAACCAGGGAGAGCCAGAAATGGCACAGATGATGATCAGTTCATTACGAATAGTGGGGAGAGGAGATCGCAAATTTTCAAAGTTCACGGGAGGAATCAACTTATCGACCTCTATGGCTCTGTTATTTGGTAATAGTTTAGGTATAAAATATTTTTCACAAAAAGCAAAGGTCTAAATTAAAACAAGAACAACATGTGACACCGTTACATGAACATAGAACAAAACTGAATAACAAATAGACATCATTTTGTGGCATTTCATACAGTCCAGGGCATTATATTAAGAATGAAAAGCTAAATCATTAAACAAAGTTCTATAAAAGAAAGGGAAAAAAATTTCTCCATATTATGTAAACTTGGTTTTACCTAATACATATCAATCATATTCGAGTTTTTATGCCTTCAAAGCTGTCTAATACATTCTCCAATCCCATTCTTGAACTATTGTTGATCAGAGTTCCGTGACTAGGGCATGCTAGCATGCTAAAATTCAAAAAACATACTTTACAAATCAGATTTTACATATTATCCAGTTATATGTACCCGAAACGACATATTTGTCATGCTCAACCATATTACTCATCGAAAAGATATTCATCAGTTATTCTAACTGGATAAAAATGCCAAAAGTGACAGCTTGCAAATACATGTCTTGTGTTCACAAGTTGAACGATATGACATCGAGGTCTCTTTATTTTTCCTTCTAATTTCTTAAATGACTTCTGTAAACCAATTATTTCTCCTTCACTGATCTAATATGATAGCATAGCAGGCCTACCAATCAAGTTAAACAAGATCACCAAATCACTGACAACCTAACTTTTTTACATTGGATACAAGATAACAGATAAGTATCACACTTGGGGGGCTTTGCAGGACATTCACCAGTCACTAACATGTAAAATTTAACATATCCTTATCACAATTTCCAAATGAAGGCAACAATTGGGTTTAACAACTTGTGCAACTGACTGAATGATTATCAAAGTTGTTCAGAAAGAATGGAACAAAATACTGACAGAAGTCACTTAAACAATTAAATCATGATAATCATAACAAACATCTTTAACATGACGCATCCATACACACATAAACAGAGATCTAGAAAACAAATTTGAATACTGAATGGAAATATGGATATAGACAAATGCAAAAGCAATTCATCTGAAGTACAACTTGATTAAGAACAAAACAAAGTCATAATCTGAACTAATAATAGGTATCAGGAATTCACATTTCATAAGTCAGAGAAGAGAAAGATCAGACCTTGAGGCCACGGGTCACTATAATTTCTTTGAGGGATCCGATGGTCGTTGATGGATCATATTTGTTCGGCCCAATGTCAGTGCCATCGAAAAGTCTAAATTTGACTTCAATGAGATCCTCTTTCGCCATAGTGAATCTCCTACCCAACTCAAATTCTCATAAACCTTCAACCCAAAAAGGAGTTCCACTTCTGCTACAGATTCAAAACACTACTCACTGAGTCATCTTCATTCAGATAGAATCAATTTTCATTTCAAACTCATGTTTCTAATTTTACAACACAACCAAAATCTAAAAATGAAAAATCACAACATCATATAAAATCTAAAAACGCTTTCTTTCCAATTGAATCGGATCGGCAGAAACAAAATAAAATCAGACCCACTTCGAGACTAAGATTTCATCTCCATAAACACACCACCAACTTCAAAATCCACCAAAATCTACTCAAATTCAAAACCAATGATTCAAAATTAACCAAAAAAACAAATTTTAGACCAGACAAATCAAAACCCAGATCGAAAAAAACAGTTTTGACAAAAATCAAATCAGACCCACTTCGAGCCTGAGATTTCAATCTTCACAAACACACCACAAACCCCAAAATTCACCAAAATCTCCGCAAATTCAAAACCAATGATTCAAAAATTTTAATAAAACACCAGACCCATGAAAACCCAGATCGAAAAAAACTGTTTTGACATAAAAAAAACACTTCCAAGAGACCAAAAGAAGGGAAAAGAAGTTCACCAAGAAGCCAAGTATCAATGGATTTCCTCTTTAAATAGAGAGAGAACAGCCGCTTCAATCCCACGCGAATCTAAAAATTATTGCAACGAAACAAAAACCCAGTTGAAATCATTCTTTCCTCTTGTGGAGATTTTTCAGCTTTGACTGAATCCATCAAAAATTAAAAAAAAAAAATAAAACCAAAAAGTTTGGTGAGAACAAATAAATAAACCAATGAACACGACAAAGAGCATGCAAAAGAGCCCATAGATTTTGATGTTATTAACGTGATTGTCCTCGTAATCTGAAAACTGTCTGAAAAGTGGGAATAAAAGTGGGAATGTGAAAAACATTAACAAACATAGGTGGTTGATGATCTGGAAAGGACCATCGAATCAGTGGTTCTTTATGGTCGACCCCTCAAATCTTAACTATGATGCCAAGAGGTGTCAAAGATTGAATGATTGATGATTGAGTTGATATTTGCTTTTTGTCCACTTTTTATAGCCCAACTGTTTTGGCTTAGTGTCCGTTTGGAAAACGTCCGGGACGCTGCATCGGACGGAACGCGGGGGAGGGGGAATCATTGATTGAAGCATTGGGGAATGCGAGATAAATGAGTGGAAAATCGGATACGGGTGTGTGGATTCTTAACGCAGCGACGCAATGAGCCGTTCGTGTATGCGTTCGCGTCTGCCACCATCAACGCAGTGTGACGTGGATCCAAACGGTACCTTAGGTATTTGAAGCACATAAGACAATATTATTATTATTATTAGAATTTTGTTCAGGGGCGGATTTAAAGATTGGCTCGGCCGGGCTGCCCGGATTTTGTTTTGTTTTTTTATATTTTTTGTTATATATACTGAGATAATGTTACATACAGACTTTTTTCAATCATAAGTCCACTTTACATATGTTTTGAATTTTTTTAAAATAATATATACTTTATTCAATGACATACATACATTTACTAAAAAAATGAAGCATATACTCTAATAAATTTATGAATATATTTATAGAAAAAATGTAAAATTTATATCAAAATATATACCTCATTATTGTGAATATATGCTCAGGTGATTTTTTATCAACACATATAAGACTGAAATAGGGGTTGAAAAAAAATGTCATACCCTTTTCGTAGCCCCATTGCAATCCACACCGTTTTTTTTTAAATGATTGAATGTCTTTTGAATAACATATTATTTGGTATATAAAATATAATAATAAAAAATCTTTTTATATTAATATTTAATATAGCCCACCCAAAAATATTGTCATGTATCCGCCCCTGGTTTTGTTAACGAGTGCCCTCAGGGCATTGGTTAACCACATTTATTGCTATCTTTTTAAACAACCCAATAAATTAATTATGATATGAGTATTAAAAAAAATTTTTAAAAAAATACCAACAACACCTCTAATAAATTCACCATTTTTCTTCTTCTTCCCTCCAATACCCTATTTTTTCCCTCCAATATTTTTTTATTCTTCCCTCCCATACCCCATCATAAATAACATATAAAAAATTGACTTTATATACAAAAAAAATTATTCAATTGTTTGGTATACATACATTTTTTTTCTATAAATAGGACATTTTTCCTGAAAAATCTTGTTTATGCTTATAATATTTTTTATTTTTAAACATCGTGTAAGGGAGGGAAAAATTGGGTGTGGGAGGGAAGAAGAAAAAAATGTGTGAGTTTATTAGGGGTGTTGTTGGTATTTTAAAAAACTTTTATTTTTTTAATGATATCATAATTAATTTGTTAGATTGCCTAAAAAGTCAGCAATTAATATGTTAACCAATGCTTGAGGGCACTCGTTAACAAAACCCTTTTAATTATTAAGTATTGTGGTAATCGTATCTCGTGTCTCATTTAGGGGATCGGGTTAGGTCCAACAGGTGTTGGACAATTTGATTGTCCAAACACGTTCCTGATCGTCTGATTTTCTAATATTGTTGTGATTGAATTATTTTGTAAGATTTTAAAACTAAATTTAGAATGCAATTAAATTCAAAACTTTCTTATTTAGGATTAAATTAATTTGTGTATAAAGATCGAACGGTCAGAAACGTGTTGGACAATAAATTGTTCAACACCTGTTGGATCTAACCTGATCCCTCATTTAGATGAATGTCTTCTTTTTGGATCTCTATTTAGATAGATTTTCAATGTTATCTTTCTTAATTTCTGGACGTTTTAAAATCTCCAGAAATGACGGTTTTGAAAAACAGATGGGATTTTCAAAGAATTGATGGTTGAACTGCACATCCAAACAATGTCAAAATTTTATTTTCGCAAAACCTTGCATCTTCAGGTTTTATTATTAGGAAAGATGCTGATACACTCCGTCATTGTTTGTAAGGGTGGTAAACGAGTCGAACAAGTCAAGTTTTGACATATTCAAGCTCGGCTCGTTTATAAACGAGTTGAGCTGAGCCGAGCTCACGAGTCTCAACGAGCCTAGCGTTCTTCTTCATTTTAGGGTTTTTAGGGATTGAAAACAAAATTTTAGCCTAAATGAGCCAAGTTTATGAGCTTAAACGAGCATAATTTTGTATTAATTTAATATTCTGATTTTATAAAGGAGTTTAGTTAAGCTTCAATTAAGTTTTAATAATACAAACATGTCGAATTTGAACATAAAATGAAGCTCGATCCATGTCCCGAACCTAACCGAGCTTTAAAACTTGTTCAAGCTCGCTCATTTGTCTAAATGAACGAGCCTGAACGAGCTCAAACCGAGCCGAGCCAGAGCGGCTTGGTTCGTTTACCAGCCCTAATTGTTTGTACCATTAACTCGGTATATGAAATATTTGATTGAATAATAATAGATTAGAAAAATATAAAAATTATTCACGTTCAATCACTTACACTATATATTTTATTTTTTTGTGAAAATATGTATTTTAATACTTTAAAAAATTAAAACATTTGAAAATTTTCTAGTAATAAATGAGGGATGAAAAAATGCTGCTTTTAGTGATTTAGGGCCAAAAAGTAATATTTTTTTGGTTTTATATTTGTGTTGTGTGTAATAAGCTCAAAAATAAATTCTACAATATTTTAGTTGAAATTTAATTGTTAGAATATAAATTTTCATTTAGTATGTGTTAAATTATGTATGAGTTTATTATTATATTAGTTTGTTAGTGTGTTACATGTGTAACACTATCTGATAAGTATTATCATATAAAAGATTTTAGTCTCGCTCTAATAGAATTAAGAGTTTCATTATTATTACTCTCTATGTATCCAATAATAAGTGATTAATTAATAAAAAAAATCTATTTTATATAGTAAATAAGTTAAAATAACAACTCTCACTAAAAAGATTATAGGATATAAACATTTTTATACTAATGAACGAATTTGAGCTCTTGCTTGGATAAAATAAATGTAAAAAATATAAATTGGGTGGGACAAGATGAGAAACAATGATTTAGAATTAGTTTGGCATTCATTTTCATTTTTTTTTTTATTATCAGAGAGACTTCTTGTAGTTGATCTTTCGGCCGAGCTGGGTAGACTACCTCCGTCTGTGTGCCCCGGTCCCACAAAAAATTTTAAATTTTTTTTAACACACAGGAAGATAAATCAACGTCAAGACTCGTATCAAGACCTACCATTTTTACAGGTAAGCATTATGGTCACTAGGGGACTAAAGTCAAGATTTCTTGAAACATACAATCATGCCCATATTGGAATACACCTAGATCTTCTGTATTCTACAATAACATATATCACATAAATGATGATTTCCACACCCTTACATGTGATTAAAGTCACTCCACATGCATCGAAGTCATAGATTGCCCACTGAAGTTATTTAGATTTTGAACAACATAAACTCAAAATCCAATAACTTATGTTTCCTATGTCACTCTATAAACCTACCTAGACTTCACTAAATATTCTATAGTTATATTTATTAGCCTTGGCCCTTAAAGCTTCTCCTTTACTTATACAAGCAAAACCAAAACCACTGTCTATCAAGAACTGATGAAGTGATCAGATGCTCTGCATAACCTTTGTTTATACTTTGCTTTTGCACCTCCACATGGCATCTTCACTTTTAAACAAGATTCAAACCTCTCTTACACTCCTCTTTCATGTTCTGAAAATGACAGTGCATTAAGACACAAAACACATGAATCATTGATCCTCTGCATGGCAAACACAGAAAATTCTTATAAGCTAATAAGGGAGTGTCAAAATTTTCATTTAAATTGAAGTTTAAGGGTCCGTTTGGTAGCGCGTTTGGGGGCGATTCCGTTTTTTAAAAAGCGGATTCCGCCCAAACGCGCAACCAAACGGGTCGGATTCCGGCGGAATAAAAAACTGGATTCCTTTTAATTTCTCTCTCGAAATCTGTGTTTTTAAAATATAAAAAAGAACGCTTTTTGGTCGGAATCAATTTTTTGAATTGAAAAACAACTTTTTCTACCAAACATTAAATTCCTTCCAAATATTGATTCCTGAATTAAAAAAAAGCATCCCAAATAAGTCAAAGGTCTAAAATCATCTTAAAAAGCAGCTTTATTCCAAAATCTACTTTTCACTGCTTTTGCACCTTACGTTGTGTTGCTCACTTTTTCACACCACTTATATGATGCAACACTCTTATTGTCTCACACAGAGATTCTAAGGGCACCATTTCATGAAAATAATTTTAAAAATTGATTTATGTTTCATTCAACATTTTTATGAAAACTATTTTGTTAACTTTTATTGTACACAAATCAAAATATGAAACTAAAAATTAAAATTAAAAAATGATTTTTGAAGAGGGGTTTTATCATTTGATTATTATAAAAATCAATCACAGTTGTTGAAACAGAATTAGTTTGACAATTAGTTTGAAAGGGGGTCTTAGTTTTGTCCAATATATAAAAGAAAAAACTCTTTTTCTTATTTATTTTTATTAGCCATACATGATTGATTGGAGCAGGAGGAACCCATTTATGAGGAATATAAGATCACCATAGCTACAAAGGACCCACTCAGCATTTGATCCTTTTTGTGGGCTCAAATGTTTTGACACTTTTTTTTTCTCTCGAGTACAGATGGTTACAGTTTTCATAGTGTTTGCCATACATAGGCACCATAGAAAGATTTGCACTCACTCCATTGACTACAAACCATGGAAATGCCCACCCCACCATCTCTCCACCCACCCTCCCCACCTTTTTTTTTATAATAAAAATAAAAATCTATGAGCCCCACATTGTTTTAGGGTGCGTCTAACCCCACTAACCATTTTGCTCTCCCCCCCAACCATTCAAATAATAAAACATAACATGTGTCTTCTCTTTTTTATCATTAACCCCACCAATCAACCCCTCCCCACCATCTAAAAAATGTGGGAATGCCATCCCCACCAACTAAATGAAAATAAAACCCCCAAACACACACCCTATCTCTCCCCGCACATTTTATCCACCGATGACTGCAACATCCACCATCGACATTCCCGGCCGGGCACTGTACTTCATCCGGCGACACCCCGGAGGCCTTCCATCCGATCCTCATTGATTCTCACGAGTGCACATCAATGCTATAACTTGAAAGAACCACTTTGGTGAGTATCCATTCTTCATTGTTTAATTTTTTTTAAAATTTGTTTGTGTTCTCTTGTGGATATGGTGGCATGGATGGTGATTGTTGAGATTTTTGTTGTAATGGAAGTATTTGTATTTCAAGGGTTTAGGGTTGTGGTAGTAGTGATGGTGTTAGAGGTGGTCCTATTTGTGTATCATTGTGTAGGACATTTATACGTGATTGGTGGTGATTATGATAGTGTTGATGGCCATGGATATGTGTGGTTTTATAGTTTGTTTGAGTGATATGCCATATGTGTTGTTTGGATGATATGTCATGTGTTGGTTGTGATGGTTGTGGTTTGGTAGTTTGCGGTAGTATTGGATGGTGATGTTCAATGGGATAGTGGTCATGGTGTTGTAGGTGGCATTTATAGGGGTATTGGTGGTGTTTGATCATAGTTATATTCGTTAAACATGTGTCATTGTGCCCTTACATACCATTCATACTAATTTGTTTATCAATCAAATATTTATACAGGTTTTGAAATGATACAGCTATGGTCAACCATTGATATGTAGAACCACCACAAGCGCTTCGAAGTATGAATAAAGAGGTTAGTCTTTATGCTTCCGTAGATGTATTTGTCAAACTCATAATTCAAAAAAATAATAGCATGTTTATTGTACTTTCAGAAGTATCTAATACCATTTGTTGAAGATGTTGATGAGTCCATCCCCAACACGATAGAGGCCATGTCCAATGATGCGATCGCCAACATTGACACCACCGAGCATTTCTCCACACCCTTGGTAATATTAATGATGACTCCACTTCCTTGATAACATAAATGATGAAATGTATAGCCATATAATATGGGAGATGACATGAATGTAACAGATTTTATCATTCTTTCAGGGCTTTGATACCCGAGCTGAACTAATTGATTGGGCTTTGACACCCGAGCTGAAGTGATGAAGACAATGACAGAGGTTGATTTCTGTATCGGGACCTTGTGGGTGTAGTGTCAATATATTCCCTTCTGAAGCTACAGATCAAGGTACAGGCGAGTGATGGAGTTAGCCCAGATAGCAATATTTGTGATCATGCAGTGTATACAACCTGTGGACTACCGTGCGCCCATATGATTGGTGAATACAAGAGAGAATGTCACATAGTGTGACTCATTTTGTATAGACAGTGTAAAGGTCACATAGTGTGACTCATTTTGTATAGACAGCGTAAAAGTCACATAGTGTGACTCATTTTGTATATAACAGTTTAAATGTTTATAGATATATTGCGATCCAATCGTGTTTATGTTTTTTTTTAAGTGTAAATGAATCTGAATGTTCTGGGTTTGTGGTATGTAATTCACTTATTTGCAACTAGATATGTTTAGATTCATGTTATATTATGGAATCTGATTCTTGGGGGCAAAAATTTTAGGGTGTGTTCGTTCGACAGACCTTCCGTCGACCTGGGAAGTACAGGTCGACAGAACCCCTGTCGAATTAATTGTCAGAATCCAAAAATGTTCTGTCAATTATCCTCGACAGACCTTCCGTCGACCTGGGAAAAAGAGGTCGACAGAACCCCTGTCGATACTCCAAACAGAACCGAGGATGTTCTGTCAATTCTCCTCGACAGACATTCCGTCGACCTGGGGACAAGAGGTCGACAGAACCCCTGTCGATACTCCAAACAGAACCCAACATGTTCTGTCGATTCTCTTCGACAGACCTTCCGTCGACCTGGGGAAATATAAGTCGACAGAACCCCTGTCGATACTACAAACAAAATAAAAAAATGTTGTCATTCTTCTTGACAGACCTTCCGTCGACCTGGGTCACAGTGGTCGATAGAACCCTTGTCGATACTCCAAACATAACAAAAAATATTGTTAATCCTCTCGACAGACCTTCTGTCGACCTGGGAAATACCGGTCGACAGACCTTTTGTCGACCTGGGAAATACCGGTCGACAGAAACTCTGTCGATTGTCCAAACAAAATTAAAGTCGCATTTTATGTGAATCTTCTCGACATACACCTCATCGACCAGGGAAATATAGGTCGACGGAAGCTCTGTTGATATTCCAAAGAGAATCAAACAATGCTATCAAACAATTCCAAAGAGAATAAAACTTTATATTCTTAAATGAATACTTCAATTATGGCAAAGATATAAATAACTCGTACATTTAATACTCATCACACTTCAACATTCAACGAGATATATACTTTCAACATTCAGTGTTCAGAAGTTCTACTAAGACTAGTTTACAAGATCTACATTCAAAAACATGTATTGAGTCTTTAGTTTCCCCAACAACCAAAAAGACAAATACTGATTAGGGCACATGGTTGATTGTACTTTGAATCATTCTTCTGTCATCCGTGTCGACCTTGTCTTTGCTTTGACCGCCTTTGTACACTTTGTGCATCGGGGAGTGGCATGCCATCCTTCAAGTGATGAATAGCATCTCAGATCGTGGATTGAGCGGCAGAGATAGTTGTCCTCCCATCCAGCAGCAACTTCTACAGATGTTGCTCAAAAATATGTTCACTAAAATCCCAAAGCATAATTCAATTGAAATTAGTGGTGATGATTCAATACCTCTTCTTGTTCACTTCATTTGAAAGTATCTGAACTTTTCTCTCAATCAACATTCCTAAGTGAGGAAATAAGAGCATAGAGAATGAGAAGAGGTCTAACAATCAACAACATTAAACATTTGTTTGGTTTTTCCATTGTGAAATTGAATTTTTCAAGCTGTTTTTAAATTGCAAGCAGTTTTTATATGTTAAATGAAAAATTGAGCATCAATAGCTTATTTTATTCTTAATGAATGATGGGAGGGAATCTATAATTACTAGGATCACTCTGTTAAAAGCCATCTTCATGATCAAACTAATGTTCCTAATGTTCATTTAAACAATTAAGACTATTAAATTTATTAAAACTGAAGATGAATCTCTATAAAGACTTATCTACATCGACAAAGTTCATTAGTTTTCCTAAATTTATCTACATACTTGGAAAGAAAATTCAAAAGACTCACATTTCACACCCTCACCATTAGAATTATTAAAATATTTTATCAACATAATTTCAAATCTAACTAGAAAAAGTTACATAGACCCACAGTAACTTCTACATCATGCATTACAGAGGAACACTACAATAGATGACAATAGAGACAATGTGCGTGGAATAATTTCATAATAAAATGAAAGACGATTGAGAAGAGGTTCCTAGGAAAGCATACAAAAATAGGGTAGGTAAATAAACTTCATCGGTAAATGAATCAAATCAACCATAACATCACAATGAGTAAAATACATCACAACCTAAACTCCTTATGATAATATGCAAAGGAAAGCAACACCATGATGATGATACATAAGTTGGGACTATACCTCACAATAATGGCATCCAACATGTCATCAACAATGGAAATACCCTAGGTTTCTATCCAAAACCCACACAATCCAATTTAAACATAAACCCTAGGTGCCCAATGAAAAACCCTAATTTTTTTTTTTTTGAATAACCAATCTTTCAATCCACATTTTAGTTTTTCTATACCATAAAAACAAGATTTGAGCAATAACATTAATATTCAAATGATTCAAGACAAAGAAGGAATGATGGATTGCCTACAATGTGATTTGCAAGGATGATTTCCGTTTTCTCCTGATGAATCTCCGGCGGTGCACGAGGATGGAAGAGGCGGTCCGAACAAAGGGCTTTGACTTTGCAGATCGGCTAAGGGGGAGGAGGAGAGGGAAAGGATAAGAGGGAGAGGGAGAGCAGAGAGAAGAAGAGGGAGAGGAGAGAGTAGTCAATCGGCTTTGGGGAAATAAGGGTGGTGGGGGTGGGATTAGGTGTTTAAATGACTGTTATAAATAGTGTGGTGGGATTAGGCATAATAAAATTAGTGGGTTGTGGGAACAGTCAGTAGGGGGGGAGAGCAAAATGGCTGGTGGGGTTAGATGCTCCCTTGTTTTATTATTGTTCCCATCCTTAATATACTGCAATTATTGGCCCTTTGAAAGCTTTTTGTCAACTTGTACTTGATAATGCTATTCACACCTGTTTTATTTTCCCTCAACACAGTATCACCTGGATAAGCCAAATGAAATAGAAAAGAATAATGTTAGCACATGCTTTTTTATAAATAATATAATATATATCATTTAAGAACATATATGTTTTTATAAATGGTGAAATATATATTTTAATTAATTTTATAATTTCACTTATAGAATATGTAAAACCAGCGAAATATATTTTTGTCTTGTTAATGTGAGCGCAAGCTATTAATGTAGTATATGAAATTAAAAAATGGGAAAATTTTTCTTAACTCCCTAAAATTTTCTTAAAATCACAAGAAGTCTCTCTAAAATTAGAAAATCGTCATAAGTCCTTATAAAATGTATATAGTTAACGAATTTAGTACTCTGGTCAAAAGTATATCCAAATAAGTCCAAAAAAACTTACTAAAATTGGATTTAATCCCTACAACTTTTATAAAATCAGATTTAATCATTTTAAAAGACAAAAACTCTCCCGTCATTTTTCAACATCCTCATCTTCTGAAATGTCATCCTTAACTTAAACAAATATAGTCGTCAAAGCCCATTTGATCTACAAAATCTAGTCATTTTTCAACATTTTCACATTCTCAATCTCATCAGTGAGACTGAACAAACAAAATTATAACTTCATCAACTCTATCACATAATCAGATAAAACAATTTAAAAATCAAATCAAAATTCTATAATACATTTCAACTCAAAATTACTAGCAACAAAAAGCATAACACCTTCATTATAAAACTATAATTTGTTTAATAAAATTTAAATAAATCAGTATACACTTTTAGATAATCATAGAAGCTTTTTGTGATTTTAAGAAGATTTTAAGGAGTTAAAATGAATTTTAAATTGTATGGGGACTTTTTTCGATTCTCGTAAGTTTTCACGGAGTTATATCGATTTTTTTCAATGAAGAAAATAAAATTTAGAAATGTATAATAATAATTTACCATATGTGGTTATGGTTAACTATATATCTAGTTAGTTATAGAGACTAAAATAAATAAGACAGGGACTTGAGGGGACTTACCAATTTTACATGAATTTTTTCTGATTTTGATAATTTTTTTGGAAGCTACATCGATTTTTCCCTTAAAAAATTGTTACACACAGTCTTATGTACTGCTCTGCTTGTAGTCCTATACTCCTATGTACTTGAAGCTAACACGTTTGATGAGGTACATATCCCATTAAAAAAATTAAATGGGTCCATTTAATTCATTGTATTATATACTTCACATTTTATATAGAAAATATATATAACTCATTAGATGAGTTATATTATTTGAAAGTGTGAACTACATGTGAGGTCGAAAATGGGATTATGTCTAATATTTTTCAATAGAAAATATGTTTTCCATTTCCATCTCCAAATCATCATCATCAGGACACCCACCTTCAAATGGTTGATGAAACCTTTGCTTTCTGATGTCCATTTAAGATTTTGAAACTGAAAAAGAAATTTCTCAAAAAAAAGAAAAAGAAAAAAAGAAGAAGAGATGACAGTGGATGAGAACTCCTGGTACAAGAGTGTAACATAATTGCAACACTGTATATCTAGTTCCCATTACATGCATCCGTGGAACTCAATCAAGGATTCTTCCTTATATGATTTATTTGATCAACTCATTTGAATAATCTATTCATCAACTCCAGATCTATTATTCATGTAATGCATGAACTTCTAATTTGGCGGTCCTAGTCACAATTTACAATATTAATTTCTTAGACCCAACTGATAAAAAGCCAAGGTTAAAGGATCCATATAGAACTAGGCCTGTCAACGGGTCGGGTCGGAGTGGACCCGGACCCGACCCGTGACAGGATCCGGCGGGTCCGGGTCCAACCCAGGACCCGGCGGGTCCTGAACATGTGAACCCAGACCCGGACCCGTCGGGTCTCGGGAAGTTAATAAAAACAAAAAAAATTTAAACTCATGAATTTGTTTGTCTTATCATTCTATTAGGAAAAATTTGTAATAAATCATTAATTATTATTGAACTTTCTAAACTGATATCTTAATACTGTGTTTGAACGTATTTTTGTACAATTCAAAAGAAGTGAATGAATTACTAAACAACATTCAAAGTAAACATAAGTCTAAACAATATAACAATGAATTAAAAGGGAGAGCTCATAGTTATTTGTGTCACAAAGTAAACAATAAACACTTATACTTGTAACTTGATAAATAAGAAATAAAATTATGGGTCAACTAATACTAATATTCTTGTAATATATGAATGTATATTAATAAAACAGTCGGGTCTCAGGTCCAACGGGTCGGGGCGGGGTGGATCCGGACCCGACCCGTTTGTATGTTCGGGTTCACCGAGTCGGATCCAAATTGGGTCGGGTATTTTACACGTGTAATCGGGTCCGGGTCAGGTCGGGTCCGGGTCTGGACCCGACCCGTTGACAGGTCTATTACCAGGGTTCGTTTGAGAATGCAGTCATACTTTATAACAGTTTTTCAAAAAGAAGAAAAAGCATACTTCTTAAAACCAATTTTCAAAAACCCGACCCGTTGACAGGTCTATTACCGGGGTTCGTTTGAGAAAACAGAAATGCTCGGAAATGGAGCATAAAGAAAAAAGGCAAAAAAAAAAAAAAAAACCTGTGAAGACCAACATGCGCATGAGGTGGCGGAGGTAGTCGATCCGGTTGGGGGGGATGGAGATCAAGGAGGCGAGGCGGGAGAGGCAGAGAGGGCGGCCCTCGTTGCGGTGGAGGACGTCGGGTATGCCGAGCTCCACTGCGGGTCTGAGGGACATGGAGCTGATGAACTGGAATATGTGGTTCCATACGAGGACTTGTCCTTGTAGTTCTTCTTCAACGTTGTCTGCTGTGGGGTGTGCCATGGAAACTAGAGAGGGAACTTCTTTAATTGAAACAAAAAAAGAAAAGAAAGAGATTTGTGTTGTTTTATATTTTCATCGATCCGAGGTATTTATAGTGAGAAATTGGTGGTTGAAATCAATCGTCAGACTACTGTTAGTGTGATTAGATATTGATTATTTTGTACTTGGTTGGTGGTAATGCAAAAATTTTAAGTCATGCATGTTGCACGTGTACATTATGTACTTTTTACATCGATTTTCCCTTAAAAAATCGTTACACACAGTCTTATGTACTGCTCTGCTTGCAGTTCTGTACTCCTATGTACTTGAAGCTAACACGTTTGATGAGGTACATATCCCATTAGAAAAAATTAAATGGGTCCATTTAATTCATTGTATTATAATGAGTTATATTATTTGAAAGTGTGAACTGAGGTCGAAAATGGGATTATGTCTAATATTTTTCAATAGAAAATATGTTTTCCATTTCCATCTCCAAATCATCATCATCAAGACACCCACCTTCAAATGGTTGATGAAACCTTTGCTTTCTGATGTCCATTTAAGATTTTGAAACTGAAAAAGAAATTTCTCAAAAAAAAGAAAAAGAAAAAAAAAGAATAGATGACAGTGGATGAGAATGAACTCCTGGTACAAGAGTGTAACATAATTGCAACACTGTATATCTAGTTCCCATTACATGCATCCATTGAACTCAATTAAGGATTCTTCCTTATATGATTTATTTGATCAACTCATTTGAATAATCTATTCATCAACTCCAGATCTATTATTCATGTAATGCATGAACTTCTAATTTGGCGGTTCTAGTCACAATTTACAATATTAATTTTTTAGACCCAACTGATAAAAAGCCAAGGTTAAAGGATCCATATAGAACTATGCTTGTCAACAGGTCGGGTCCGAGTCAGGTCGGAGTGGACCGGACCCGACCCGTGACAGGATCCGGCGGGTCCGTGTTCAATCCAGGACCCGACGGGTCCTGAACATGTGAACCCAGACCCGGACCCGTCGGGTCTCGGGTCGGGTCGGGTCTAGACCCGACCCGACCCAACCCGAGGAAAGTTAATAAAAACAAAAAAAATTTAAACTCATGAATTTGTTTGTCTTATCATTCTATTATGAAAAATTTGTAATTAATCATTAATTATTATTGAACTTTCTAAACTGATATCCTAATACTGTGTTTGAACATATTTTTGTACAATTCAAAAGAAGTGAATGAATTACTAAACAACATTCAAAGTAAACATAAGTCTAAACAATATAACAATGAATTAAAAGGGAGAGCTCATAGTTATTTGTGTCACAAAGTAAACAATAAACACTTATACTTGTAACTTGATAAATAAGAAATAAAATTATGGGTCAACTAATACTAATATTCTTGTAATATATGAATGTATATTAATAAAACAGTCGGGTCTCAGGTCCAACGGGTCGGGGCGGGGTGGATCCGGACCCGACCCGTTGTAGTTCGGGTCTACCGGGTCGGGTCCAAATCGGGTCGGGTATATTACACGTGTAATCGGGTCCGGGTCAGGTCGTGTCCGGGTCTGGACCCGACCCATTGACAGGTCTATTACCAGGGTTCGTTTGAGAATGCAGTCATACTTTATAACAGTTTTTCAAAAAGAAGAAAAAGCATACTTCTTAAAACCAATTTTCAAAAACCCGACCCGTTGACAGGTCTATTACCAGAGTTCGTTTGAGAATGCAGTCATACCTTTTTCTTTTTTTTTTGGTTTTTGAAAATTGGTTTTAAGAAGTATGCTTTTTCTTTTTGAAAAACTGTTATAAAGTGGCATTTATAACTAAAAAATTAAGTCATTCTTTTTAATTAATCATTCAAGGATTAAGTCATTCTTTTTAATTAATCATTCAAAATTTTAGGCATTTGAAAATATTTTTACAACTTTTAATTTCCTGTAAAAACACAATCATATCCAAACCCTGTTTTAAACAATCTTCTAAGACATGCATGCGTCAATTAATTATATTTGATAATAAGAATGAAGTTCCTTGTATACCAACAAAAGTTCATTTTTCTAACTTGTGACTAAAAGAGTGAAAAATATTTCAATAAATAGAAGTTCATGGATTAAAAAATTTAATAGTATAAATCATTATTTTAAAAGAATATTTTTCCCGGTAGAACCCCTCATGCAGATCTATAATGTGGTCCAGGGAACCAAACCCCCTAAATATATAACAATGTTAAAATTCACAACTCCCCCAACCTAATAGGGGGTCATCTTCTTTCAATGATTCTGATACCATCAGATAAGATTTCCCAAAATCAATGTGCTATGGTTGCAATATTAGACTAGTTAATGAAACTGGCTGTTGGAATGTTTCAGAAGATTGTGATTCCAAACCTTGATAAAGGTTTCTAGTGCAGCAACTAAAGAAAACCAAGTAAAATGTAGACACCTTAAATAGCCAAATCAAAATTGGTCAACCAAATATGATTTTTTTTGTACAAAATTCAACTGATAAGATAAACAATGATCACAAACAAATTTAAAAAAAAACATGGATCTGTTACAAGGCATAGAGGGAATTTGATGTTTATTATCACAGCTGAAACATATTCTTCTGGACAATTTGGATGATGGGCAAGTAAAGAGAGTTAGTGGAATCTGGTCAACCAAATTAATTAACAAAAGTTAATTTGAAATGCAGAAGATGGAGTATCAACATTCATTAGAAAATCAATAACTATTAGAGGATCAACAGGTCACATTGATAATCTGTATCATAATAACGTGGATTAGTTACGATGGTCAAGATATTTGTTATCAAAGGATCAACTGTCCATGATGGTGAAATGTGTCATGTGACATTTAATCAAACCAAATATTAAAAATTGTCATTCTAACAATACTACTTGCTGACTTGATCCTTTGCCAATGAGGGAAGGGGCGTCCCTGTAAAAAACTCTTGGACGCTCAAGTTAGTAGAGGATCTGATTACGAGAGAGCAAATGATTTGTAATTACATAAGACTATGGAATCTGGCATTATCACTCGCTTCATTTGAATTTTAGTTTTTCAGTGGGTCCTCTCTTGTAAAAAGGGGAATCTCATGTTCCGTTGAGGGGAAACGTTAACCCGATCCGGGAACGTTATCTGAACGACCAGGTGATCCGACCTGACCAATGGCATATCTGTTTATTTTTTTAGTTCTGTCTGCAAGTCTCCGGCCGTGATTGATTAAAATTCTGCTTACCCATTTGGCAGTATCAAGCCTGATTTGAGCAAATGTTTCATTCATCATAATCCAATCCCTGCTTCAAACATTGTAGTAGACCTCAAACTTCAACCTCAGAGGATTCTATTACAATGCTCAAAGAGAGTGACCAATCCGAGATGGTGCCTTGTTCTCCACTGTACTTACATCAAATTTGAGCATGGTGTTGGCTTGTAAAATATAACAACATTCTGGTTGTATTATTCCTAAATTTTTATCAACCAGTAATTTTCCTGCACATTATCCATGATATTGCCGACCATTTCAATAGCAAATCTGTCACTTTGCTGCTGACTTTACAGTGAAGCCAGACGTTATATAGCTCTTCATTATCATGCCCAAATGGGATGCTTTGCAAGCTTTAAGCCCATTTTTCAGTGACGATCAAAATTTGTAAACTCACATTTTTGATAGCCAAAGGAGGTCAAGAATTTGTGGTGGGATACAATGTCTTTATGTACTTTATGTTGTAAAAATCATTTTAAAAACAAGGGCAATACTAAAAACCTAGTAAAACCACATATTCAAACTAATATGAAAACACAGCAAAATATTCTGCAAACAAATAATAGAGGATTAGAAAAACATATCAGTTTTGGTGGAAGTGAGCAATGACGCTCTGTCCACGGTGAATAAGGTCCTCTCACGCACAGGGTTGAACGGCTCCTACCACTGAGAAATACGACCACCAGGATTATGCCTCATCGAGGTGCGAGCTACAAGGAGACCACAGTGGATTTGCACCCCCCCCCCTGCGCGCGCGCCCATGTGTGGCCCGCAGCCCGACCCGCCTCATGCGAGCGCGCACACCCGGTTAGTTAATTAGTTTTTCCACCAGAAATCCAAGCCCATGGAGGTTAATCTGCTGGGCCTCGTATGCGCGCATGTATGGGTTTGACCCAACAAGTCTCAAAGTAATGGTGTGTCTCAATGTATAAGGTGAAAGAAAAAATAGATATAATCGATGTGGGACTAAAGTGTTGAAAAAGGAAATGGGTATACTCAATTTTTGGTCAACCAAGAAAATGGGCCCAACACTAACACTTTATTTATAAATGCCAAATTGCTAGAAATCATCTATCAATGTTTTGTGAAACATGTTTCATTTATGAATTTCTGTTGCCTTAAATGTGTTCTATCAGCTAGAAATATAGATTTAATGTTGCTCATGTTTTTGAAAAGAAATAGGTGGGCCTCATAGGTTAAAACTACATGATTTATACATGTTGATGGTGAAGCCATGTGGAGGCAAACTAGGAATCAATTTTGTTGAAGGAGCTATAGGTTCATGAGTCTAACCTTGAACAATACCATTATACATGGCTTTTATAAGTAAAAGGACTTGGTTTTAATCATAGATGAGGTAGGACAACCATACTGCATACTATACAACTTGTACCATAGTTTTAGTCATGGTTTTGATGTTTTCTTTTGATACCATATATTGGTATTGGATTTTTGAATTAAACCTTTCTCTTGCTCATCCAGCAGATTGAGGCACAGAAGACGTGACAACAGAAGTATACGAGATTGTTCCTTGTCAAGAGAAAATTTTCCTACAAGGTTCAAAAATTAGTCTGGGAGGAATGATGGACAAAATGTGTCACACACTATTGTCTGAATTAAATTTGAGATGTTGATTTTTAGAATGACAGAATTATAGATCAAAAGTCAAACGTTGAGAACCATGACCATATTGTTCATATTCAGATGAGATTTTGGAGTTCTTCCTTAAAGTGGCTTCAGATGGTTTGCAATTCTATGACTCTGCAGATATGGATGAAATGGGGATTTTTTTGTTGAGCTTTGAAATTTGAGAGAGGGCGACCTCTTTAATTTCAGTTTTTGATACATGTTTTAAGTTGATCATGATGATTAACAATTAAGAAATAGAATAATTGATGTGTGTTTTTTGTGGTTCATTAATAAGATTGCTGCTATCCCTCTCTCTCTCTCTCAAAAAAAAAAAAAAAGGGGTGAGTTCTTGACAAGCCTTTGTAGGAAATTGTCATCCCTAATGCTTTATGCTTTATGTAGGATTAATAATAAAATTACAACCAAACATAAAATGGTGTATTCTACTAGTATATTTATTTATAGTGGAATAATTTTTTTTATTAAGTATTTCTTCTTGGTCAAATCCTCCTCTATCAGTGGACGGTAAGATTCAAACTCAAGTTCCTTCATCAAGGAAGGGGTACCTCTACCATTTACATTGAAATAGTATGTGTTGAATAATCTATCATTGTCTTAAGGGGTTTAAAGGTTGGATCATAGTAATTATTGTCGTGGATGATAAGGTGCCAAATTAAATACTCTCTTTTATATTTTTATTTTTGAGAAAAATCCAAATAACCCCGTGGAAATTGTCTGAAATCCATACAACCAACCAACTTTTTTTTAAGTCCATATAACCTTTTAAAAACATCTATGTAAATTTAAATAATATTTTGAGTTAAATTTTCGTTGATAGATGATGAATATTCTGTGAATTTCCGTTTGGTTAACCCTTGAGTGAAAACATAATATATCAAAAACTCTATAATTTGTTAAAAACGTAAAATATTGATGCAGACATCATAGTTGTACAATACATGGACGACCAAGATCAAATGGAACACAAGAAGAAGGGACATCTTGATGAATCGGGAGCGTCGTGACTTCAAACAGCTATAACTTTTGAACCGTATATCAGAATCTCTATTATAATATGTCCACCCGTTGGTATCGACGAGCCCTATAGGAGTAGTCGCGACGCCACTACGCCATTTTTCGGAGCGTTCTGAGATCGTTTTGGGGGTCAAATCGACAGTTCAAAGTTATTTTTACTATTTTTAGGTTGTTTTGAGGTTGTTAGGATTTTATTTCTTTGTTAGGATTTACTATATTTAGATTTGAATTCCAAATCATTATTTGAATTCAAATTTGAATTTTAGTTAGGATTAGATAAAAATCTGTTAGATTTGTTTGTCAGATTTAGATAATTAGTTGAGATCCTAGTTTGTTGGGATTCTTTGTGAACCCAAAGACCTCTCATATTTCATCTGAAGTAGCAGATTATTGAAGCCCAACCCCCCTGACATTCTTTTGAAGAATCAACAGCGTCGTTGGAGCCTACCGAATTCATTCTTTTGAACAAATCCGTAGAAGAGCGTGGTTACATGCTGCATCAAATATCCTCTTTAAATAATCATTTTACCCTCCAGATAGATTATGAAACCTTATTCGTATTGATAAAATCACCATTTATAGAGGATTTTTCCATATTTTTAACACATTATATTGTAGTGATTTTTTAGTACATTATGTTTTTATATAGGGTTAAACAGACAAAATATTCGTAAAATAATTCTAATCAATAAAAATTTAATTCGGGGGACTATTTGGATTTACATATATAAAATTTTCTCTATTTTTGAGAAATGTGGGTGATTGATCGTTCAGTATATCATCTATGTGGTGGTAGATACAGTTTTATTTTAATGTTTTGCTGTTCCATCTGTGGCCAGTGAATGTTCATTGGCTCAAATTCTAAAGTCCACTACAATCTAAGTCCACTAGAATCTTTCACTGTGTGAGACAAAAAGACTTCAAATGAAAAGCTGTCCAACATGAGGATTGTATATATTTTTATTCTATTTTACTTTTTTGTTAAATAGAAATATATGTGCACAGGCACACAGTGAAGAAGATTTCTGAGCAGTTCGCCCCATCACGAATTCAGACGTGACCTAAACAACGCTCATTTTTTACATGCTTCATTCATGAGTCCATTTACTTCATTTTATACAAAATTATATTTTTAAAAAAGAAAGAAAGAAAGAGATGTGGATTATATTTGAAATGGAAAACGGATCTGAGTCTAACATTTTCCTTACGGTGATGGATCTGTTCCAACTACTAAGAGATAAAACTCTTCAGAACCCGCTTCTTCTTTCTGTAACGGATCCATTCTTCGCCTATGAATTGACCCGAGTATCTTGAACTATAACAGACGCAATTCTTCTTCTTCTTCTTCTTCTTCTTCTTCTTCTCTCTATCTCTCTCTCTCTTTCTCAAACTTCCTCCATTGAAATTGCTTCCATTCTTTCAATACGAGACAAATAAACAGTTCTACATTGACAACATGTATTCACTGAATATAGAGTTTTTTTTTAAAGGTAATCAGTATCTGTTGCCATTGCCATTTTCATTATGACAAGTGTGATCACAAGTAGTCCACATAGAAGATGAGAGGAAAGATGGGGATCTACCAAGACCCACTTCAATCATACTTCAATTAGTTTGGATGATTTATCACATTCTTCAAAATTAAAAAAGCTACTCTAATATCTATTTGGTACAACAAAGAAAACAAGATCTTTACTTACCAAAAAAAAGAAAAGAAAAGAAGCTACTCTAGGCCCAGCATTTACCTACTAAAAAAACCATTCAAAATTGTTGTTGTTGCATTCAAACACAGATAAAAAAATTGCATGTATTTTATGATAAAATACATCTAACTATTGTCATATGTTTATCATACTTATCCCATATTATATAAATTGTTTATATAGTACATATATTTTGTCATATTCAAACTACTATTTTTTTTAAAGAAAATGTATATCTTGTTAGCTGCACTTATATTTCAAAGTGAGGTTACAAGTTCGAATGAGAATGAGAAAAAATAGAGAGGACACATACAATTTCTGTGCGACCCATAAAACTAGGGACAAAAGAATGAGGGGGAAGATCCCATGTATGGTCTATCTACAGAACTCTCCCACCCTCTCCCCTACTGGGTGTGCGCTATGCAGTAATTACAATGTGATCCCAATTAACCCTCACACCTCTCCCGCCGGCAATGCCACACCCCCTTCACGAATGTACAACATAATTAACCATCCCTCACATGTTCTTTACATAAATCTGAGAGACCTTGAACATGGCTTCGTTTTGTGTCTTCCAGATCGTCCACATCACTAATGGAATCACCGAAATTAAAGGAGGATAGTGTTAGTGATCTTGGAGTGCTCCGCGCAGCACATGTGCTTCTCTGCGACTCTTGAATATGCAAGCATTGATACTATCTCTTAGGGCTGCAACTTGGATGCGTTGGGTTCGGATTGACCCCAACCCGAATCCAATGCGAAGTTTAAATCATTCAATCCTAACTTAATCCAACCCGAATCCAACCTAGTGACCCTAATCTGAATCCAACTTAGTGACCCTTATCTGAATCCAATGCGTTGGAATCGTACTTTTGTTCCACCGACACACCAAAAAAAAAATCTGATTGAGCAGCCACCAAAACATTCGTAATTCCGAGCACAAACATCTCTCTCATTCCACATGATCGATTTGGGACCACACATTCACACCACCCTATTTAAACATCTCACCATCCAGGGGCGGATCTAGTGGGGGGCAAGCTGGGACCCCGACGGCTCAATTCAAGTTGTCAGCCCCCTTTTGGAGAAAAATAAAAAATAAAGATCTAATGAGGGGTCAAATCAATCATCATATTATCCAATTTGACCTATTGTCCAGATGAAACTCCCTTGCATCATTTTTACTATAAATAGGAGTGAATTAAAACTATTTTCACTCATCACCCATCACCAATCTCAATCAAACAATTTACTACTACACCCCTTATCACTTAAAACCCATTTTGAGAGAGAGAAAGCCCTATTTGAGAGAGAATGAAACTTATTTTCCACCAAAATAAACTATTCATAAACCCTCTCTAGACCTTGGTTAAACCCCCTTTTAAACCTAGTCAGGCCAAACCAATTCCATACCTAGATTATGCCTAAATCTAGAAAACCAAAATACCCAGGTACCAGGCAGCTAGTCCAAACCAGCCGATTGACCTAGACGGCTAGGTTAGGGTAACCGGCCTCCTTCCCACTTTTTCGACAGCCCCTTTTCAAGTTTTTATCAAGCATAAAGGATTTTCTGTTTTCACCTCTGTGTGCGGACGACCGTAGCTCAGAGAGGAAAATCCACCCAATTTCCTAGCGATACGATCAATAGAAACACCAATTTTTTCTATTTTTTGATAAAGCAGGTGGCGATCACATTTTAGTCATTTTGAAAGCTGTCGGGCCATTCAGAAGTGACTCTCTCTGGGTGGTGATCTGCTTCGTCGCAAGACGAACATGAACCAAGCTTCAGAGACCCCCGAATTTAATACCGACAGCGTCAAGCATCCACTCTCACTTTCTCATATCTGTATTTTCAGTGATCTCTCTGATGCCATAAAATAATGCTTCACCCAACCGTCGGTGTCACGCCCCCGAACCCACAACTCCATTTTGAAGCGCGAAGTCCGGATGCGTTACCTTAAATCTTTGAATCTCAGAGTTCTATTTTTTTATCCAGATATATAATAAAACATCACCATATTTATTCATCAATTATAAAGACAAAAATTTTAACATAACTTCTAAATTTCTGGATATACATTCAGAATAAATAATCTAACATTTCCACACTATCATACATATGGGTCTTCTACATGCCAAGAAATGACCAACGCCTTCTACATGAGTCCCATTATACGAGCTTCAACTTCCAATGCCTTAACGAGATCGACAACCATCAACAACTAATCTGAAAGGTTGGGAAAATGAGGGGTGAGCTACCACACGCTCAGTGAATGAACATTGGCGTCCCGATAATAAAATATTTAAAATAATAATCTTTAATAATCTATCGTAAGAAAACATTTTGCGAGATACAATAAAAATGATATTTGCAAATACAATAAATTTCAATAAATCATAACTTAAACAAAGCCTCATATCAAAATGCATGGTCTCAAAAAAACTGTCAATACTCATGATGCTTATGAATGCAACGGACACGCATGCCCGCTTTCCACGACACCTAGCCGCAGAGATTTCACTTTGGAAATCGGGCCACGTAGACATAGCCACCTAGACTTGGGTCAAAATTTAGACCGCAGCCACCTAGACTGAGCCACCTAGACGATTTAATGCATGCACAATCAAAACTATTTATTCTTTCAAGTATACAGCATGCAACAATTTTTTTATAAATCCCATAATTTTCAATGCATACGATATATCCAAAATATCAACCTAGATGATGATAACATGCTCATATGCTTCATGCAGAATATATTTCATAATTCATAAAATAGCATGATACCGAAATATACATATATTATGATTTTCAAATAATATAGAGACATCCACTCACCTCCAGTCCACGCAATACAAATTGATACATGTGCATGAACGCTAAATGTACACTCGCACATTGATAACCTAGCATAACAATTATGAAATAATAATTCAGAAATAATTCAATCATGAACCAAACAACTGATAACCAACTTACAACAGCACCACGCCCAATAATCCCAGAAGCCCATATCTTATAAACCTACAATCAACAACTCACTTCAAAGTCCTAATGAAAATCCCAACTTCGAATAATATTAAAATTTTCATATACCTACAGTGATTCGATAATCAATATCCATTTATTTCATAAAACCCATATAATCGATCAATCTTCAAATAAATATTTAAACAAATCCAATAAGGCTCAACTATAATTTCAATGATCGAAATAACTCAATCCAATCAATTTATATCCCAATAACAGTAATATCCGATTAATATTCATTGATCCCACTAAATCAAATTATCGATTTAAGATTCAATTTAAGTTTTCAAGATCAATAAAATCACCAAAACCCACAATCAAATTATACTTCATTAAACATCAATTTGAGATCCCTTTAATATCTAAAATTCATCAAGCTTGGTCATGAAACTAAATATTGAATTCTAAAAAAAAAATGCACAGAAATCCTTTCAAAAATCATAACTTTCTACCCGTTACTCCGAATTGGACGATTCATGATTCGTTGGAAAGATCTTTTCAAAACCTATTTCTGTTTGTCAAATACATTTTTCCCAGAAACGACTTTAGCATAGTCAAAAATACGATTTACGTCCAAGCATAAAATCAACCCGAAAATAGCCATTAAATCCCAAAACTAATAAATCTAATTTGATCTTTAAAATCCTTCAAGATCCATTCAAATAATAAACCAATTAAAATTGATCAAACCCTAACCCTAATCCATCAAACTTCTTCCTCAAACAATCGATTGACACAAACATCTCCTAACAAAAAATAAATCAATACCCTAAACAACAAAAATCAATAGAAGCATGATTTCTCACCTTAGATCCGGTCATACCACCCACCATCACCATCTAGGGTTAGGTCATCACCACCCTTCACACCTTCTGAAATTTGGATGAAAACCCTAACACAAACATTTTATTTAAAGGGGTTTACCGAAATTACAAAACGACCCCTGAAGTGTTTCCAGTTTACAACAGTCCCTATCTGATTTACAAACAGATCCCTATCTGATTTACAAATAGATCCATGTAAACTATTAAAAGGTATACTGGATTCGCAACTAGATCCCTGGGCCCAATAACTTAACACAAAATCCTAAAAACCTAACTTCCCGAACTTCGAATCTCACAAATTTCAATCAAAGTATCTTGACACTATAGAGATCTACATAAAAATATAAAATAATTATTTCAACATCAATTTATAATTATCATAATTATAAATCAAATTGGACCCATTAAGGCCAATCGCCAAATCTGAAAAATGAAATATAAAAATCAAATTTTAAAATTTTCATTATATATTTAAAATAAATATATAAGATCGAAAATTACCAAAACGTTACAGTCGGTCCCCCTCCCCCTCCTCGTGTTGAGCAAACATGGATGCCTCCACCTCTCTGTCAAACGGTCCTTTAATAAGGACTACTTCTACCTATGTGACACACACCCACACCAAAAATGATATATCCACCACAAAATGTAGTCTCCTCAGCGGCCCTCAACATTTTTTTTACAGAAAAAATTGAAATAACTCTTTGAAAAATCAGCTAAACCAGTTTTAGTCCTTATAAAAATAAAAAATTAATTAAAAAATTAATTAAATTAAAAATAACTTTGAAAAATCACAATACCAACAATTGGATTATGGTGTTTTTTTAATTTATATCTTATAGAGAAATTTATAAAAACAAATTGTATTGGATACCATTACCCTCGAGAATAACAATTGTGTTCCTTTATATATATTTAGATACATCACACATGAACAATTCTTTCATTTTCACCGTTTAAAATGGTAACTTGCTTTTTAAAAATAGAAGTGATGGTACGGTACCAAGATCTATTCTTTTTTAAAAAAAATAGCAATGATTACGTTAAAAAAAAATTGTTTTACAATTTATTCCTACAAATGGTTACTGTTGTTTATTTAGTGCCTCTTCACAGCTATAATAAACATTTATCTTTACTTTTTTTTCAAAAAAAATATAAATCATAATCTATGAGTTATAATATTATATCAAGTTAAAGATATTTAAATCTCTGTAAACATCGTAAATCTAAGTCTATATCAAAATTAGAGCGGATATACAAGTCCTTATGAACACAAAAAAACCCAAAATACATCCTGCCGTTAACACTTGGTCACTCTGATTCAACCGACCATAGTTAATCCTAACTAAACATGTCTACTCTACCACTCTCCCATTCTCTACGCCCCACTTTTTTTGGTTGAGTCTCCACGTTTCTTGGGTGTCCATGGAGGGTTTAGACATTTGTATTGATTGATTGGGCACTATTTGGAACTGAGTTTGATGTGGCATTCTTTTGAAATGAATTTTTGTTTTATAGCATATTTAATGAAATGTTTCATTATTTTCTTAACGTGGTATCATTTTTTCGAAATGATTTTGACCTGGGCATTCTTTGAAGTGGGTGATATCTGTGTATCACTTTCAAGCACCATAGTTTTGAAGTGTTTTTAAGCTGGACATTCTTTTACAATGCTAATGGTATGATCGATGTCTAAACTATATTCATGTTTTATAAACATAAAAATGCTAGTGGGGCAGTGGGGTGGAGGTCGGGGGAGGTGAAGGTGCGGAGGTGATCAATGCCGGGGGCGGGTGGAGGTCTTCAGGTGAGTGGAACAATGAGTGAAATAAATGGAAGAAAAAATATAAAAGCCCCTTTAAGGGTAATTTTGTCTTGGGACTTGTATGTCTGTCTTTATTGTTTATAAGAACGCGTATGGTATACAATTTTATAGAGATGGCAGATTCTATTAAATTTTGTTAGTTGGATTAAAATTTAACCCATCGATGATTTTTGGGTTTTTATTATGCTTACATGGATTTCAGTCTCTCTCTTAACTTTGATAGGATTTTTATATGGGATTGTTTATATTTACAGGGATGTAAATGTTTTTAACCCTAATATATTTTGTAAATAAAAATTGTGATGCTTATAGCACATCAAAACTATCATTGTCAATCAACAAAATTTGTCACACACAAATATACAAGAAGATTGTCAAGATATTTTCCATACATCAGATTATACAGCAGTATACTGATTATATGCTCATACAATAAACTAGAGACAAAATCCATGATCCTTCCAGGCCAAGAAGTCATGTACCTTTTCAATATTAGACAACCCAAATCCATTCTATACTGTGAACTTCAAACAACACATTTGACCTCCAAAGCCACTGTGAGGATATGTGGCCATTGACAAGCAATATAAAAAGTTTCTATTCTGTTGCACGCATGCCCTCAAACAAAATGTCATCAACCAGCAAACAATTCTTGGAAAGCCATGAACCTTCACATTGTATTTTTAGATATTAAGGACCTGACAGCTAACTAGCTCCGCTGTTTCAAGATTCTTACTAGCAATGATCTTCCACATATCTGTTTCTGCCTCTGACAAAGGGATTGGTTCCTCATTCAAAGCGGATGAGAGCAGAAGGCGGTCCATACTTGAAGTGTTAGCTAATGACGAAGAGGATGATGAGGTCCATGAGGATGAGATTTGGGTATGGCTCACATGATTCGGTATCTCAGCCTGCAATATAACGATGTCATTGTCAACACCTCTCGTGATGACATGAAGCTTCCCGAGGAAACCAGCAAGCAAATACGGAGACTCATCGTTGATGAAGTCACGGATGGGGACCTTCTCCATAACAACCTTCCAAGAATCCGTTTGTTGATCATACATCTTGATCTTACCACTATCCCCGAAACCGGATGGGTCCAAAGCATACAATTCACCACCCACCACGACACTCAATTTTGTGCCCGCCTGCTTCGCGGGCCATCCCTCTCCCATACCGGCTGGCATTTCCGCCCATGTATTGGTCTCTGGATCGAAAATCTCTCCACCAACATCAACAAAAAATGGCCAGGAGTACAGACTTTGTGGAACATATAATCTCCCTCTATATGAAGTCATTCCTGTCGCGATTGGCTTCAGCATCTCAGCCAAGAATGCGGTTGGGAGAACCTGAGAATTCGAGAATGGCATGCTTGGGACCTGCGTCCAGAGACCCGTATGGGGATCATAAACTTCGGCGGATTGCAGAGGAGCCAATCCACCTCTACTCCTGCTGACACCTCCAACAACGTAAATCTTTCCGTTCAGCATGCATGTCTTAGAGTAAGCTCTACCGATAGTCATGGACATCACTTCCTGCCACATGTTTTGACACGGATCGTATTTCCAAACAGTTTTCATAGCCGAAGCTCTGGAAAAACCCCCTAAGACGTAAAGGCAGCCATCAACAGCCCCGATAGTGCACCCACAAAAGGGCAATCGATCCAACTCGTCCTTCGGGCGAAGCCAACTCTTAATAAAATCTGCAATCTTGATGGTTGAACCTACCATATTCCATGCTCGTATAGCAGAAAAAACCCTCTTTGACTCTTCCTCGTAAACAAAATTAGGGATTGGTGGCAGCTTTTGCCATTTTCTCGAGATGGGGTCCAAAGCATGCCACAAAAGCTCTTCTTCTCCAACCTTTGTCAATATGTACAACCACTCTTCCGTTGTCCGCAAATCTTTTCTCAATTGATAGATTTCAGGACTAGTGATTGCAGCTTTCCAGCTCCATGATACCATTTTCACGTTGAGATACCAAATTCTAGGTAGTCTTGCAAGAATCTGGAGCGATATCTCATCTGGGAGGCTGGGAATCAACCTCGGGGTTTCACCAATGTAGCTTGATGACATTCTAAGCCTCTTGCTGGTCCCGGCCGATGAATTCTCGATGTGACTGCTTGGCTGAGTCTTGGTGCTAGGCAAACTCAATAAAGAGCCCATCATGGATTGGTTGCATCCAGCAGCTCAGCACCAAGAATTATTCACAGTGCCATGAATTCTGTCAATTCATTGATTGGTTCCCTGGCATAGATAACTAACACAATCACAACTTATACGAGAGTAAGAATCAAATCCGATATAGTAAGAAGTATGAAGATGACTGTCCAATAGTCATTGAATTAAAGATTGTCATGTTGAATGCAACTTCAAACCAACAGCATGCATCTTCAGTTTAAATTTTCAAGAGAATAGTATAACACTCCACATAGTGTTGACAGGCATGAAAAAAAATTTAGAAATATAGTCAGAAAAGTAGAATGATTAAATACAGGGAAGGAGTTTTCTAGGATGCAAGGAGAAAACTTCCAGGATAACAAGAAATTTTCTGGAGTTGGGCTTCAGGGGAACTAAATCAGTAACTCTATTGCAAATCCCAATATAATCTTTTCCTGACTACCCAACGAGCCAAATATGGCATGATGAAACTTTACTTCCGACTTAAAGCGATTATCAATTATACATTAAAAAAAAAGATTTTTTTTCTTCACAAATAAATTCCTAATATGAAAATCTGAATTGAAAAAAAAAATGATGGAAGCATCAAGGATCTTAGAAAAGGGACACATTAATTTTGGAACAACAAAAGTGTACTGGAGTCAAGCTGCCTCTAAGGCCCCGTTTGGAACAAATTTTCAAAAACAGTTTTTTCATGAAAGCTGCCCCCCTCCACCAGAAAGCTACTCTCAACTGGTTTTTTTTTTTGTTCTCATAAAAATTTGTGCTGTTGACTAATAACACATAAAAATCAAAATCTAGGGGTTGGGTCCATAGCTCAATAATCGATGATAAAATTTGCAACCAAGAGATCTTGGATTCCAATCCCACCTCTTACCTATAAAAGAAAAGCGCAATCTGAAACCAAAAGCTAAAGGTTTGAGGGGAAAAAATTAGAACCGATTATCTGAAAATTAATTTGGCAAAAGCAGAATCAGTTTGACACTTAGGGCCTGTTTGGATGTGTGTTTCACACCCCTGCGTTTCACATAAGCAGCGTTTCATTTAAGAGCGTGGAATGTCTCGCTTTCTCACCACTGATGACACATGAAATAGGGATGTTTGGCTGCATCCTGCGTTTGACTTATGAAGATTGAAGGATTACAAATATGCCCGTGGTAACACTTTCAAAAGAAGAACCAGAAAAGCCCATTTATCACAACCAATCAATCCAAAACAACAAATCAACCCTTCTTTTTATTTCCGTTTACATGGTAAAAAAAGGAAGAGATCAGATTCTAGTTTGTTAGTTTAGATCAAAACCTTAGCTTCTTAGAAGATGAATCCACCACAATCACTTTGCATTTCAGAAACCCAAGGAAGAACAAATCAATAAAACAAATCGGTGTGGGTAAAAACCTCGCTTGAACAGGTGGGACGAATCTGGTGGGTTGGCGATGGTGGAAACCCCTTTGTGAGTGAAAGGGGGGGCGGCGGATGAGAAGTGAATGGGTGACTAGGGTTTTAAAAATGGTGTTGGGACAAATGATGTCAATACTTTGCAAAGTTTATGGATAGGATGGTAAATGCACTCTTTTTTTGTTGCGTTTTCTCTCCGGCTTCGGCGAATCATTCTTTTGAGGCATTTTGAAAGTAGGTAATTTAACACTGTAAACGCAAACATGTTTTATGCGCTTAAAAAACACCATGGGCCGTTTGGAAGTGAGGTTGGCGTTTCATGGGATTAAACACGCTGGCCAATCTCACTTCCAAATGGGCCCTTAATTCCAAATGTGACCTAAATTTCCAGCGTCATCAAAATAGGTACCTCAAAAGGAAAATATTCATCCATATCAAACAATTTCAATTCCATGGCACTCTTGCAAGATGCATAAAATAACATAAATCATCACTTCAATTCTACTAAAACTCTCAATAAAAAAAATCCACCCATAAATGATCATCAAAAACCCCCATAAATGATCACCAAAAACCAAAGAAGAATCTTCAGTGGTGAATCCACTCCATACCAAACTATTCATGCAAACCCAATCTCCACTTGAAAACATGATACACCTAATACCAATCTCCACAGGAAACTCAATCAAAAGGGTTTAATTAACAAAACCAATCTGTCTTACCCAACAGTGCAAATTCTGACCCAATTCAACTTCAACCCAGATAACATTGTTGAACTCATCAGATTTACAGATTACAATCAGATTCAACTCATAAAGACACGATCAGAGTCACCATCATAAATGAAACTGAAGAAGAAACCCAATCGAACAAACCAACAAAAAAAACCTTTTTTTTTTAAAAAAAAAGAGGCACAGCAACAAAACCTCAATATCTTCTGATACAATCACATATCGATTATTTAATTTATTTATAAAAAAAAAAGATTCACCTGAGACGACCTTCAAAAGAGCCGATTTGAAACCTCTGATGAGTCCCATCAAAAATTTGGAGCCACTTTTGCTCTTCCATCAAAACCGATATTTAAAAGATTATTTATTTATTTATTTATTTTTTGTTCTCTCTGGTTAGATGAGATTATACGCTTTTGAACACACCGAGCCTCTCGAAGGACGGATTTTGGTTATTTTATCTGGGCCGGATATGTCGTGGGTGGGCCCAGTTGTTGAGGCCGCCTCGGGGCCCACCCTACGTCTAAAGGAGACAAATATCTGGGGTAGCTCTGAATACACTATGTCGGGGCTCACTTAGCATCCTCGTTATGATAACGCAGTTTATATATTGTATGATATTCTATCATAATATATTAAGTAATTTTATTTTTAAATTCACTATTGTATTTCAATATAAACTTCATTTCATATACAAATATGTTATTTAATAAAATATATATGATTTTTAAAAAAAATCAGTGTGAACTATGGATGGGACTGTACAGAGAACTGTAACATGATGTTTTTAGCTTCGCCATGTGTGTTGGGCATTGCGATGTTGTCACGAGCAATTATGATAAACAAAGCAATTTTTTAAAACAAATAATGTTGGATATAGCCCCATGGACATTGTCTTGAACAATCTACACATATTTTAATTTTTTTACAATGCTAAACAAGAAAAATGATTTAAGGTTTATTGGTTCATTCATTAAGCTAACCGGATTTGAACTGCAATATTATATATCACATAATAAATATTGATCATTATTTCTAAGTACGTAAATTTATAAAAAGATGAAATATTTAGAAAATGTTAGGATTATCAAGTCTTAATTCTTAACAACTTTTATCTTTTATTTAATAACACAACATTATTTATAACATAAAATATAATTTTTTTGTAAAATGAAATATTTAATAAATAATTAATCATAATTTCTATGAATAAAAAACTAATTAATTTAACTAATCACTAGCAGATTATATAAAACAAACCATCGGTTCAACATATGGGTAGATTAATTTTTTTATAATTTCAAGATTTAAGAAAAAATCAAATTGGAATTCAGATTGCATGAAAGTTTAACTAATTCAACAGATGGTACACTAGAAATGAAGTTTTTTTTTAATTTTATTGGATTTTTTTATTTTTAAGTCTTCATAAACTGTATGATTTAGTGATCGATCTCTCACTTCTTCACATTAGAGTTAAATCATCAAATTTAAAAGATATGTTCCATTTTAATCCTAAGAAGGGCTAAAAAAAAAATCAAACAATTTAGTGATAGGTCTCTCCCATGGATTAATAAAAAACATATCATTTGAATCTGAAGATTTAAATTATAATATAAAGAAGTGAGATATCAATCATTAAATCATATAGTTTACCAATTAAAAAATAAAAAAACCATTTATTTTATTGGATGAGGTTGGTGGAGCCGCAGAAGCCAAATTAAGTGTCAGCTTATGAGTTTTTTTTTTTTATTTCTTTGTAGATTGCTTTGTTGTTGATTAATTGTTGCATTTTTCATGGCCCACATCACTAAATAAGACCATTTTTTTCCAAATTTGTATGCTATCTTGCGTTTCTTGTGAGATCCCCCTATCTTATTTTAATTTTTTCTGGCAGCGTCTAAAAACACGGCGGTAAGGTGAAAGATTATGGGTGCGTTTGGTTGCGCGATTGCGCTGCGATTGCGATTACAGGAAGCTGTGTTTGCAATCGCGCAACCAAACAGTTTTGTAATCGCAGTTTTAAACCCAGCGATTGCAGGCAAATAGTGCCCAAAAGCTGCGATTTCAAAAAGCTGAGAAAGTGAGCTTCCTGCGGAATCAGGTTTGCAATCGCAGATTCCTACAGAATCAATTTTGCAATCGCGCAACCAAACGCACCCTATGAAAAAGTCAGACGCTGCCGCAGATACCGACTTACCACCCACAATGAGGTGGGCGATGTAAGTGCCGTGAGGCTAGAGATTACCGGATGGAAAATCGATTTTATATTACTTGGTTTTGATATCTAATATCTTCAATGTCTTTTTGGTAAACGAACCAAGTCGCTTGGGCTCGGTTCAGTTTAGGCTCGTTCAAACTCGTTCAATTAGACAAATGAGCGAGCTTGAATAATTTTTAAAGCTCGGTTAAGCTCAGAACATGGATCGAGTTTCATTTTTTGTTCAAACTCGACTTGTTTGTTTATAAAAAACTTAGTTAAAACTTGACTCAACTCCTTTGTAAAATCAGAACATTAAATCAATACAAAATTATGCTTATTAAGCTCAGGAACTTGACTCATTTAGGCTAAAATTTTATTTTCAACATCTAAAAACTATAAAATAAAAAATAATATTAGGCTCGTTGAGGCTCGTGAGCTCAACTCAGTTCGACTCATTTATAAACGAGTCGAGCTTGAACATGTCAAAGCTCGACCATTTCAACTTATTTACCATCCCTATTTTTCACCTCCTTTGCAATTGCTTTATAACAGGTGACATAAGGTTGCAATTGTCTCCCCCATATATGGAGAATGAGCAGACAAGTCCACGCGCTCGATGTGCCTGATGAAAACGGTTGAAAGAGCATCAACTCTTTTTGATCTTATCTTTTGTATTTATTTTGTGGTCTATTTGGGGTATTAAGCACAATAGTAACGTCTCTCACTTTCCCATAAAAATCATATTTCATATTTCAAGTGATTTATACACCTCCTATTTGAGGATTTAAGCATAGTTTATATTGTTGTAAGTGGTGTTTTTATTTTAATTGTTTTGAAAATTTAACTGTAATTTATATAGTCTTGTTATACGGACCCCACTATTTAAGCCACATTGACAGGCTCCATGAGGTGTCACTCGCTCATTAATTGCTTGTTTGAATTAAAAAAATGTTAAAAATGCAAAATACATACCCCTCATTCAAATCCAACATTTTCTTCCTTTATTAAATTCATCCCTACTTTTTTGAAAAACAAATCAACCTATTCCATTTTGAAAATCCATTTTTTCAAAACCAATTCAAAATTTTTTTAAAAAAGAAACATTAAAAATAAGACCAAAATTAGAATCTCTCCGGATTCTTAAAAAAAACTGAAAAAAGAATCATTGAAAAAAAACCCATTTATTCAAAAACATTGAAAAGATGGAATTTTTATTTGCGACTTCTCAATCAATCAGAAATGATGGTGATAAGAAATAATCAACATTTTTTTTAAACATTACTATTAATTTGATGATTATTTAATTACAATAACAAGAGTTCAGAACAAAAGTCAGTTACATTTATAACATGTAACTTAATTTCAACAATAAATTACATTAAAAGTGAGTTACATTTATAAATATAACTGATTTTTGTTATATGTAACAATTAAAAATCAGTTACATTCTACAAATGTAACTGACTTTCAGATGTAATGCATTAATGTATATAAGTCTAAAATTGAAATGTAACTAATTGAAATATTTTGAAATATAATGTATAATTTAAATAATTTAATAATTTAAATATAATGCATTAACATGCAAGATTCAACTTTTAACGTCAAAAACATGAAATCACAAACTTTCATGTAATATTTGAAACTGCCAGAATCAACATCAAAAATAGATTCGAAATACAAAAATAAAAATAAAAAAATTGAAAGAATATACAACAACAGCCACCACACTTGAATCGACAGACATTGAAATGGATACCGAAATGTTCAATTGTTTTCTTTGATCGAATAAACAGCAAAGAGAGTCCTCCAGAAATCAAATCCGATTTGAAAAGTCGATCAAATATTGAAACCGACCTGTTTCAAAGAGTTCTTCGAAGAATTATAGACATTTCAAGCATGAAAATTGAGAAAAATTATCAATAGATGATTCAAAAAATATAATAAAAAAATGGAAATAAATCACAAATGAATGCAATGCAATCACAAAAATATATCATTAGTGACATAAATGAATCCATTAATACAGTGGAAGTTACCAAATTAAATTAAATTAAAGGATATTATGGGTAATATCATCAATGCCACCTCATTGAGCTTATATGGAGCCTATGAATTGGGGCTTGTGAATCATTTTCCTAATTTATATTTTCATGAGGCTTACACCATTTTGTTATGGTTTTATCCCTTACATATATTTCATGTGATTTTTCTAGTCAATTGCAAATACAATACATGATTATATATACACACACACACTATTGTGTTTGATGCATCTGATATAAATGTTCTAGATAAGCAGAATTTGTTTATTTGAATACTTAATGTCAATGTTGAAGATGACACAAAAAATGCATTTGTTTCTAAGGCTGCGTTTGGTTGCACGTTGAAAAAACTGATTTTATGCAAGAGTTAGGTTTAAAACTAATTTTACAGGAAATTACCTCTCCACAACTTTGATAAAACTTAGGTTTTGAATATTTTTTTACATAAATATATCTACAGTTTTTGACCCTAGTATTTTTTAAAAATTGTGTTCAATTATGTTGTTACTATGGATATATTTGATGTAATTTTTAATGAACTCTTTACCCTCTGAAGCATCATGAATTTGATATTGAGTAGTGAATTTGTGTCATAAATAAAATGCTTCTCACTGATGTCGGCATGTACGGATTTTTATTCAGTCTCCAATGGATAACTTTGAGGTCGACCTGTCCCTTTTCATAAGTGCTTGTGTATCAAGTGGTCGGATAAATTACTTGAATTGTTTTTGTTTGTAATTCATACCAAATTATGTTGCAGAACTTTTCAATGTGTTTTATGTATTCCAGGATCATCATTTGATTTAAAGCCTGCAAACCCAATCCGCCCGGACCTGTAGGACCTCAATCAGGCCCGGGCCCATTGATGAGCCGGGCCTTCCTCGCCCGTTCAAAAGAAGGGCCGGGTTCAGGCCTTTCTTTGAGACCCGACAAGCCTGCCCAAATTGGGCCCATTTGGGAAGGTCTGTAGGCCCACATACGGGCTCATCCCATGGGCCCGTGAGTGTTTCAGGTGTAGGCATCGACAACAGGCCGGCCTGGCCATGGGCCCAAGCCCCGCCGATCTGTTTGACCAGCAGGCCCAAGCAAGGTTCACCCGCGTGACCAAATAAACAGGTTCAGGCCCTACCCACAGGGCCGGGCTAAAGGGCCTGTTGGGCCAGGATTGGGCTTCAGGCCTAACCCAAATTTTAAACACATTATTTTTTTTAATTTTAAGTTATCTATTTCTATATAAATATTAAAATAACACAAAATTGAAAGTATAATATTGAAAAAAAATATTACATCTATCGAATTTTAAAAAATAAAAATAAAATGAATTAATCACTTGAAAAACTCAATCACTATATGTACTTAACTAGGCCGACACCTATTTAAATGTCAATAATTTGCATAATTCAACCACAATTCAAATAAAATTACTTTAAATTATGTGTGACTCAATTATTGTATTGCCCTGTGAGAAGAAGCACTTCAAAGCTTGGTGTAGATGTGTAATAGCTTGAATGTGTGAAATGTGTTAAATAGATATTGACTAGACATGTGTTAAATAGATATTGACATGTGTAGTGTAATGTGTGGAATGTTTTATTGACTATGGATGTAATGTGTGGAATGTTTTATTGGAATGGAGGGTTGGGGTTAAAATTTTGTTAGTGTAATGTGTGGTGTAATGTGTGGAATGTAGTGTAATGTGTGTAATGTAGGATATGTAATTTGTTCAATTCCAGTTGAATAAAGAAAATCAATAATAGAAACCTCTATTTTATATTGTTCAATAGGTTTACTAAATGATTAATAATCCAAATTCTCAATTGATTGTAATTATATCATTGTATGAAATAATAATTATGAATACATGCATAAATATTAAATAACTATAAAATTTTAATTTTTTAATATGATTACATTTATTCAAATTTATCTTGTTATCTCTTATTTATAGATCATCACTATATAATTATATTTTATTAATAAAATTACATAACCGCATATACTCCCGCATATACTCTCACATACCGCATAACTTTGTGTGGTATCCTACCCGTACGCAAATCGCATACCGCATTTCAGAATACTACCTTCAGGATTGGAAAGAAATGTCTATAATCATTGCTTAGATCATGATGAAGCTAAAAAATATGACAACAATTTTCCCTCATCCATCGATCGGTCTCGTATCTTTCCGGAAGTAATCACTGCTATAGGATTGAAGAATGCATTATGAATGACTCCTAAAAACCAAAATTTATGGTAGAAATATTTTAATTTTCATCAAATACCAACTTGTAACTATATTGTTGTTTTATTTTTTCATTTTTACTTGTGAAATTCTATCCTATGACTATGAACATGAGTAAGAATCAAGCTCAGCCTTTCAGCGAAGATGCATTCTCTGTCAAGTTGTCAAGAGACGGTTTAGTAAAACCAATATAGTTTCAACAAAAACTCTAATTTATATTCACAAAAGTTTCAATAACATTTTGATTTTTTTTTTGAGCAAAGGTGTCACAATATTCAGTATAAAAGAGAAAACAGAAATTCTTCAAAACATGGCAAGCTCAATATTTTCGTGTCCAGAAATGTCATAAGTTTTGTGTCCGTTCCGTACTATATATTAAACATTCACTAAATTACTTATGAAATGTAGGGAAACCAGTAAAGTGATCTAGGTAATTTTGGGTGTGGTGATCAATAAGGGTCATAATTAAAATGATACATCCTGTCAGGCAAATCAGAGTAGGTTGAAGCTGAAACAAAAACTTGAGTACCGAAGCTCTTTGATGCTTGCTGATTTTATTGATTCAGTTAATGAAGGATTGCATCATATTCTTGATATTTGGATGCTCTGTTTGTCACTCTCTTGACTGTCATAAGCATGATATTGATATCATGGATTATTTGCTACATGGTATAGTCATGAGTTAAGACAACCAGAAAATATGCATTGGTGTAGTTTGTGTATGACAAATTTTACTTGGATTCCTTTTATATCTTCACATTCCATATTATCTTCAGTCTATTGTAAAAACTTTTCATTCCACTTTCCATTATATGTGATTTTACTTGGATTTAATGTCTGATTAAAAAAAAAAAAGCAATTCCCCTCTCAACCCTCTGATTGGTGTGGTACCTTTTTTGAATTAAATAGTGACAACTAAAGGATTGAAGCATGCATTTTAAATGTTTCATACAGACTAAAAATTATATCAGCAGTATTCTATTTTATCTTTTTGTTAATCATTTACAACTGTACTCTTTTGCATGTATTCTTTTGCAGGAAATGAAAGAGCGACGCTGACAAATTTTTGTAATTTGGATTTTCCAATATATCCTTGTATATATATATCGAGGTCCCTCCACTGTTTGTTAGTGATCTACCACCATTGAAATTCATGAGCTTTTAATCCCACCAACTTTTTTTTTTTATTCCAGCAAATTGAATAGTCTTTCCTCCATCAATCATAGCAATTTTTTTTTAACCATGAACCACCTTGCTTTCTTAATGTGATTGGTTTTATCTAAGAGTTAATGAACTTCATTTTCATAGACCTTGTTTGAATTTGGAGAATACGTTATCTATGCTCCTCCACTAAAAGCCAAAGAATATATGGGTTCATTGTCAAATTATTCATAAACTCCTACAATGTATTGGCTACTGTAAAAGATGATAGATGAAACACAAGACAAGTTTTCAAACCTTTTCTTGAAATGATGCGTGAATGTCAACTTTAGCAAAAAAAACTTATTTTTTAAATACGGTTTGAAAATTTGTTGGATGATGATGTTCCAACTTTCATGATAATCAATTCTATGTTTGATATTCAATTTTATAATACTAATGCACATAGACTGTTTTATTCTTTACAAAATTTAAGTGTAGCACTTTTAATTTCATATCATAAGATAAAACTATGTAACTCAACTAAATAAATGTTTTCGGTCTTTAATTTAATAGTCAAATCATACCATTCATCCGACTAATGCTCAATCATTATATTTTAATAAATTAATTCATGGCAATGCAAATAGAGCATTTAACAGCCCTCACAGTACAATTATATTGTACATTTTAATTGCACTACAAAGAAACAATTTATAGATGAATAAATATGTTGTAATAAATATTTCAAGTACATATATGGGCATCAAAATATTTATGTAGTTACAATCATTTTGATTTCTAAACTGTAAACTAAAAATTTCTAAGTTTTATACCTTGAAATATTATTTTATAAAAAAAATGTGTAGAATTTTAGCTCCAATTTAAAACCCAATCAAATAATGATTTACCGTAAAATTCAATTCTTAAGGAGTTGGATGTGGGGTTGATTCATTAGAATAAAAAGAAAAGTCCGTATCCCCCTACATACAGGTCTATATCCACATTACCCCCTGTATTTATCTGAAGTTCAAGTAACCCCCACAAACACGTGTAAATCCAAATACAACCCGAGTTAAAAAGCCGTCAACAGATTTGGAGTATTCATAATAGGGCTGCAACTTGGGTTGGGTTGAATCCGAACCCAACGGGTTGAACCCGATTTGTATATGGGTTGGGTTGACTAAATCGGATTCGGGTTGGCCAATTCGGGTTGACTCACAAATCGGGTTGGGTTTGGGTTGACCTCACTCACAACCCGACCCAACCTGAATCCGTAAATTAATAATTAAAAAAGATCATGACCGTTCATTATGTAGCTTTTAATATGGGTAGTCCAAATTTTAGGTAAACTTAGATAATCTTACGAGTTGGGTCGGGTTGATTTATGTAATTTACACATCATGTTAAAAATTCGGGTTGGGTCAAGTTGATCTAATTCGGGTTGAAAATCGGCTTGGGGTCGGGTTAGTCTAATTCGGGTTGAAAATCAGATTGGGTCGGGTTAAGGTTGAGTAGTTTGGAATTCGGGTTGGGTTCAGGTTGGGGTCAACCCAAACCCAACCCGCCCGAGTTGCAGCCCTAATTCATAATATTTTGATATCTAAATAACATTTTTGCCCCTAACCTCAAATAACTCCTCCTTCCACACCTCTCACTAATCTGTTCATAAACTAAATCCAACAACAAAACATTTACAAATGCAGCACACTGTATTAAATTGAATCACTCATGACAAAATTCCATAAAAAAAAATATATATAGTGTTGCTGTTGGTCGATCCCTAGAACATATCCATCATTCCATGAGTTTCCATTTGGTAGAAGAAATTCCAGATAATTGACGTGTTGCATAACATAGGAGATAAGTCTGCCGAACTTATAATGTAGTGCAATAGCTTTTCAAATTTCATTGTGAACTGTGTACACACCATGAATATAAAAGAAAAAAATTAACTCAATTATAATTCATATATAACCATTTTAATGTGCGATAAGGAGTTTCATTTATTGGAAAATTTTTCATATCGGTATGTGTCCCGATATGTGTCTGGACGATGTCTATTAAAATGCATTAGTATGATTTCTATCAATGATTTTTTTAATTAATGAAAGATTTGTTATTCTTTAATGGACACGTGTTATTCATCTAGATACGTATTAATAATAATCTCATCAGTACGTAATGATATAAAAAAATTTCACATTGAGGTATTGATATCTATTTGGGTGGCGGTGGCGACGGTGAACCAAAACCACCTGTCATATTCGCATTTCTCCTATTTTTCATTGCATGGGCCAACTCCCAGAAATACTGCTTCACCCACCGCCAGTCTCTCCCCTCCCCTCCTGATGTAAACATCATGGCCACACAATATATGGACGGCCGAGATCAAATGGAACAAAAGAAGAGAAGACATCTTCATCGTTTGGTAGCACCGTGACTTTAAATGGCTATAACTTTTGAACCATAGATTAGAATCGCTATTATAATATGTCCATACATTCGTATCGATGAACCCTACATGAATAGTTGCTATGCTTACACATCATTTTTCGAAGTGTTCGAAGATCGTCTTGGAGGTCAAATCGACGGTTCAAAGTTATTTTTAATAATTTTAGGTTTTTTTTTTAGTTTGTTAGGATTTTATGTATTTGTTAAGATTTACTATATTTAGATTTGAATTTCAAATATTAGTTGGAATTTGAATTTGAATATTAGTCAGGATTAAATGAAAATGTATTAGTTATCTTTACAAATTTACATAATCTGTTAAGATCATGTTTAGTTTAGATTAGAATAATTAGTTGAGATTCTAATTTGTTAAGGATTTTATTCTATAAATAGGCATGTAATCCAATTGATTATTCAGATTATTTATTAGTTAAATTATCTGGCATTTCACCGAAAATCAATAGATAATTGAAGTCCAACATCCCTGGTATCCTTCTGTTGAAGAATCAATAGCCGTGTTATAGTCTGCAAATCTCGCATCCCTGAAGATCGATCGAGTCAGTAGAAGAGCGTGATTATTCAGGCTTCATCACCCCCCCCCCCCACACACACACACAATGAAACACCGCGGACGCCGCCACCTCCGAGCCAGACACTCTAAGACAAGATGAAAAACAATCAACAAGCACACAAGAAATATTGCTTAAAGATTACGTGGTTCAGAAAGATTGCTTAAATCCACGAACGACAATAATGAATTTTATTGAGGTCTCAACAGTTGATAAAAGTTATAGCTGGATAGTAAAATCCACCCCAGTTGAATAAGGAATATGCACCTAAGGACTCCGAGATGCACCTCAAACCTAGCCTCCAAGGACTACGTGTCTCCAAGGAAATTAAAGGTGTCCGACCTCTCGAGGTCCACGTATTTTTGAGGTTTGAGGACTTAACATCCGAGGATCGAGTGTATCCAATGGAAAGGGAGCATCGACGCATGTGTTAAAAAAGACATGACAGCTGGAGTCAGGTCACCGATTGACCCGGTTAAAAGAGAAGATAGATGAATATACATGTCATTCAACTATTGGTTCACGTAGAAGATTCCTCTATGTTAATATAGAGCATATAAATAAAGGGATGCCCCCCTCCGAAAGATACGCGTGAGAAGTGAAAACTCATTCAAACTCTTGAATTCTTGGTTGAACACCTTGATCAATCAAATTAGTCTTGAACCTCAGAGTGCCTTAAGCAGACACCACACTGGTGTGAGAGCAGAAGCTTAAGCCGATCAGATCACCCGTTCCGCAGTCTCTGAATCAAAGATTTGGATCTTCGTTTCATTGGATTCAATCTCATCCGAATCTGTCCCTTTTGATGAAGTACAAATCGTCGTCCTCCACACAAGTTACTACTAATTTTCATTAAAAAAAATGTTGAAGAAACATGTTGTCTTTGCAATCCCAAGATTTCATCAGAGCCTGCCAAGCATTTTGTAAAGAGCGCTGATACACACAATCTTTTTTGCAGTCCGTTTTGCAGCCCCATAAGCTATGATAACGTAGTATATACTGTATTATCATAGTGTATGAGTCCTATTATAGTATATGACCCAATTTTTTTTCATTTTTTCAGTATGAAAAAAAATACACTAATATATCTCAGTATATACTTCATTTCATATACTAGCATTCACTTTAAATGATGAATGTATGACTTAAAAAAAAAAGGGATTGACTACAATTGAGGCTGCAATAGAGGCTCTGTGTATCTTTTTCCTTATGTAAATAGTGGGTGGGGATTAGTTTAGCTTAGTTTTGGCATCTATAACTATCTCATGATATTTACCTCTTACATTCTAAAATGCAATTAGCCACCTCACTCACTGTATCAAGGAATATGACTTATTGAAAAAAAATTACATTTTTAATAAATGATATTATTCTTCAATTCATTGTTATATATATATATATATATATATATATATATTGTATTTTATAAAATTACATAATCTAAAAAAATTGATTCTTAAAAATGAAAAAAATGTGTGGTCTACGTTTTGCATTATAAAATGAGCTGAGTGAAACATTTTCCCATTGGAAATGACCAAGACCGTTCAGGGCTCTTTAAGCCCACTTTTCAGGTGGACTCACACGTCTCCGGTGGGCTTTAAAGCTTAATCAAGAAAAAAGAAGTCATTGATACACTCAGTTATATCACCTAGACGCTCCACTACCGGTGGATCAGTACTCTATATTATTCAAGTGTAGTATATATTGTACTCAAAAAGCAAAATGTATAATGGTTTATTCAGATATATATATTTCACTTTTTGTATATAACAGTATGAATTTTGTTAGATGAATATATAATTTTAATGAAAATTAAATCGGTTGGAGGTTATTGACGAGATTGCACATTGAACAAAAAAAATTAAAATATTTACATTTTTAACGCATTCAAAAAGAAAAAACATCTTTCTAATTAATCTTAAAAAAATCACAATATCTGAACGTCTAAAACTAATATGGGAATGTGCCACAGGAGAGGGATCAGTCACAGATACGGGAGACGGGGAGTGTTGTGGAGGGACACGTCGCCGATATGAGATGAGACACGATGTCCTTCACACACACACACACACACACACATGCTAGACAACTAAGGCAACTAATGAACATACGCATCAAGTGGGTCATTTCTGTGCTGCCCGACAGCCTCTCAGAAAGCCATATGTACATTTGGATCACCTTCCTACCTTTGTTACAGTATTTGGTTCTTTACATGGATGTGGCCAACATGCTAACTTTGTATAGTAAACTGACTATGTATGTACTACATTTATTATGTCTTCTAAAACATGAAAAAAAATCCGCATCATCTAATGATTGCATGATATTTATAATTAAGTTTCAGTCTTGATGGGGACGGGGATTGGATTATCCCTAAATTCATGCAAGTGTACAGTGTATGAGCGCACATGCTTCATTAAGATAGGCAATTCTTGAATATCTTGAGCTTTATGATTGTGTAATGATAAGACAACAGCTACGCCAAAAGTAGAAAAGTCAAATTTGGGTATCTAAACTTGGTGTGGTGCTTCCTCTTGGCCTTTCTGATAATCTCAAGGACTGCAACTCAGAAAGTCTACTATTATATTCTGGTCCATTATTTCACAATACATTTATGCAATGTGTAGAGAAGTCATCAAAGTGTGTGTATTCTAAAAGCTTTGCTATAGTCAGCCTTACTGTAGTGCTAAAAATGGGACTACCCAGTAGATTGAGAATGGAAAATTTGCTTATAAAGAATTTTGACTTTCATCAGATGATTGGAAAGTTAATTGGATTTGTAATGATTCCATGTTTTCCTGTAAATAATTGAACCCCTCTATCAGCATTTACAACCAGTTTCATGGGTATGTCTGGACTCACATGAGAATCAGTCAATTTTAATTTGATTAAGATCCTCTTCTTAGTGTGAACCTGGCCCAATAAATATCACCATTCTATCTACGAGAAACTTAAGCCAGGCCAGTTCATTGAGTTGTCCCTTTAACCTGGCCCTCACAACAACACGAAGATAAGATTGACTTTCTTATCTTTAGACTGCTTTAAATGATAAGGGATGAGAAAGATAAATATACAACTCCATCCTTGTACATGCACGCATGCATGCATCGATGGTCGCGATTGACCTGTGCTATAAATACAACAGGCCTCAATTAAGTTGCTTTAAGATTTACAATTCAAGGAAGAAGTAATTAAACATGGTGGAATCTGACAATATTCATCGAGAATCACTCCATGAAGAAGAATCTTGTAAACCTACCAGCCTCACAGTGTGGAAGCAATCCCTGTTCTTCGGTTGCAATGGGTTCACCATCATAGATCACTGCGGCAACCTCCGATATCGTGTCGACAATTACGCTGGACAGCGCTGGATGGATGACATCGTTCTTATGGATGCCGCCGGAAAACCACTCCTCACCATGCGTCGCAAGGTGTATATATATATATATATATATAACTCATTCACTTCTCTCTCTCTCTCTCTATCTTTTATAAATGTGACTGTTTCTCGGTTTCTATTTTCTCTTCTTTTGTGCTTTACTATACATTACAGTTTTAATTCGATATTTAATAATGAAATTAGATAGCAAATATTTAAAAAAAATAAATGTAACTGTTATATATGCGGGAGTCTTTAATTTGTTGATCAAGCTTTGATTTTCTATTTGATATAATGACATTATTAATTTGCAGAAAATGAGCTGGCATAAGAGTTGGCTTGTGTTTAATGGAGAAGTGGATGATGAGTGCAAGATGAGAAGACCTATCTGTTGTGTGAGGAAGTGCATGAACCTGATTCTCCTCTGGCAGTCAAAGGTGCTTGCGCGCGTCGTCTTCTGCATCGGCTCCTCCTCGGACGACAGGTTTGCTTACACGATAGAAGGGTCGTATGGGAGCAGGTCGTGCCGAGTCTATGATGACTCGTGTAAGGTGGTTGTGGAGATCCAGAGAAAAGCAGCGACGTTGGAAGGCAACACGTTTGGTGAGGATGTCTTTCAGTTGATAATATGGCCTGGTTTCGATCCAGTGTTAGCGATGGCCTTGGTCGTTCTGTTGGACAAGATGTTCTGATCATGTACTTCCTAATCAACAACCGTAGCAAAGAAACCAATAACTTTCTTCCATTTTTTATTTTTTCTCTTTATGTTCCATTATTATATATATAGTATATGCTACTACCCATGAAAACCCAGGAAATAATCCATTTCTCTAGGTTTCGGATCCTCTGGAAACAAAGACGGGATTCAGCTGTGTTTTTTAAAAATAGCTACAAATGGACTAAGGAATGGTTCTCTAGGGGCTAGACACTTCCATGTATACCACATGTATGAAACAATAGCATGATCCCCAGCAGAGGATGCCTTTTATAAGTGGAGGTCATACACAAATGTCCCTCTTTCTTTCTTCTGGTTTTGGTATGGGAACGCCCGTCTTTATCAAAGCAACAATAATTAACCACCCATGCCTTGCAGCTAGGCCTGTCAACGGATCGGGTCCGGGTCGGGTCGGGGTGGACCCGGACCCGACCCGTTTGATTGTCGGGTCCTTCGGGTCAGGTCTACATTGGGTCTTGGGTCGGGTCGGGTCGACCCATTAAAAAAAATAGGTCAGATAAAGAGATATTGATAAACTTCTCAAAGGCCTACAATGACTTCATTTTTATTTCTTTTTAATAGAGTGTAATATATTATAAATAGTTTTTCACTATTTTAATTTTTTAATGTTTAATAAGATGACATTTGGAATACGGTTTAGATTATTACGCTTTTACGTGAAGTCAAAAGATTGTAAAAATATTTCAAATGCTTAAAATTTTAAATGAGTATTCAATATTTAGTTATAAATGTTTGGTTGGATCATAAATGTTGGGTTGAATCATAAATAAAAAAAATCACAAAGTATTTGGGTTGGATCAATCGGGTCCATCGGGTCCATAGGATCGGGTCGGGGTGGACCCAGACCCGACCCGTTTTCATTATCGAGTCATTCAAATCGGGTATTTATGCCTTCTATCAGGTCGGATCCGGATCGACCCGCGACCCGTTGACAAGCCTACTTGCAGCATTTCCAATAACCAGACTGATTAGTTTAATTTTTCATCCATGATGCAGTACAATATGATGCAGCCATACTCTTTCATCAAAATGCTACATTTTCGTGAACTGGACTTTTCTGCGTCATGTTTTGGAGTGTCATGGTTTCGGGCAGCCTTGGATCCGTATGGTTTTTTATTGTTTGTCTACGGCGAATGTGTCGGTGTTCATCAATGGGAAGCCATGCGGCTTCTTCCCCATCAAACGTGGCCTTCGTCAAGGAGATCCATTATCACCCTTCCTTTTCATTTTTATTTCCAACGTTTAGAGCCAAATGCTGGCTCGGGCTGAGGAAAATGGCTGGATTCGGGGGATTCCCTGTGGCAGATCGGATTCCACACTTTCTCATGTGCTTTATGCAGATGACACAATGCTGCTCTACCCAGGAGAGTCACGTTTCGTGGATGGAATCATGTTCGTGGTTTTCATCTTCGGGTGGCTATCTGGTCTGTCCATTAATAGAAGAAAGTGTGAGTTCTTCGGGATTCGCATGGCAGTCTCAGATAGAAGCTCTTGCGGCATGCTACTCTTGTCCAGTGGAGTTGTTCCCCACTCACTATCTGGGTCTCCCACTCAGTCTATGCTCCTTAACTCTCAATGATTGGGTTCCACTTGAGCAGCGATTTGAGACGCGCCAGCCTCCCGGTGTTTCTACTCTCTTTATTCAGGATCCCACGCACAACTCTCCATCAGATTGACACACTCGACATAGGTTCTTGTGGAGCGGGTCTCATGAGGGGCCTCGGCGCATGCATCTCGTGAATTGGGAAAACGTGTGTATGAACAACATGGGAGGTCTTGGGATTCTTGATCTTGAACAATTCAACAGGGCCCTCTTGTCCAAGTGGGTGTGGAAGTTTGTAGGGGACAGCTCTACTCTTTGGTGACCAGTGGTTTGTGGGGATCTCCAAGAGTAGAGGCAGCAGTTTCTTCAACTCCCTAAGCCGAGCTCCTGCTCCTCTTTGGTATGGAAAGCTATTGTGAAAATGGGCGATCCTATTCGCCCTGAGATTCATTGGCGACTTGGTAAGGGAGACAGAATCAGATTCTAGTCTTCCCACTGGTGCAGGTCGGGACCTATTGCGGCTATATCTACCCGGAGTTGTTTGTGGTGGCTAGTAATAAAGTGGGGCTGATACAAGAATTCTGGGCGAACTCCAGCAGTGGAGGAGGGTGAGCTATTCAGCTCTGGCGAAGGCTAACCGAGGAGGAGTTACTCCAATACTCCCAACTCTTTTGTGTGTTGGCTTATTTCTGACCAGTTCTTGATATCGAGGACTCGGTGTGGTTTGTTCTCCCTTCTACGGGTTTCTCAGTGAGGTCGGCGTACACGTGGTGGGGTCGTGATAAGCAGAATAAGGATACTGTGGCATGTAAAGCAAGGGAAATTTGGAGGTGTAATGCTCTCCTTTGAAGGTCCGGTTCTTCCTTTGGCTAGTTTACAATGAGATACTATTAACTCGTATCTATCGTGCCTTATGGAGACCTGATGAGTCGGCGTCGTGTGCACTTTGCGGCATTGGCGCGAAAACCACAACACACATCTTCCGTGAGTGTAGAGTGGCTAAGGTGGTCTTCCGAAGACTCGGGATGGCACTGGGCAATAGCGGCGATCCACAATCCGTGGATCATATTTGGATCATTGGTCACGGTCTCTCTCGACGCGATGACAGGAGCATCAAAAGCAAGGTCATGCAAATTTTGGTGCCGGCCACCTTATGGGCTATATGGCTGGGTCAAAATGATTGTGTCTTCAGAGACTCCTTTATTTTATTGGAAGGGATTTGGGACGCGGCTAAACGCTTCATTTCAGCTTGGGGACTGTTCTGCACTGGTGCAAAAGTTGTAAGGTTTGAGCATAGTTCTTTGATGATCATCCCTTAGTCGTTGTAGTTCTCATGGGATTCCTTTGGAAGTTTGGATAAATCTCTTATTCAAACTCCTATGGGTTTCTCTTAGCTCTTATGTTGCATTTCCATTATGTTTTCTTTATCGGGTATGTACTCCTTTTTATCTAATACAAAGAAGTGGCACTCCCGTGTGTTTTCATTTTTTCAAAAAAAACAAAATGCTACATTTTTCACGTTGGCTAAGGTTACATCAATTTACCTGAAATATCCCCTATTCTATCTCACGGCGTCTCTTTCTGTTTATTGATGAGAATGCACATTAATATAAAAAAAAAATTACACATAATTATGCAAATGCAATTGAAAAAAACTAAGAAAGGAGAAAGATCTAGACAAAAGAGAGAGATATGAGAAGTACAAGGGCAATTTTCATAAATAACCCTGTTTTTATTTTAATTTCAATTTTAACCCCACCTCAAAATTAATCGCAGAATATGACCTTGGACCCGGTTACCATTGCCATGTCAGCACGGATTGGGTAATTTTTATTTTAAATTTGTTTATTGATACATGTTATATATAACACATCTCTAGTATAAAACAAGCATTCGTTTGAGTGATTTTTTTAAATCTAGTTAACATTGGAGACGTTTTATATATAACACACCTCCAGTGAAAAATAGTTTTTAAGTGAAGGTGTGTTAAGTAGAAATGTGTTATATATAACACGTCTTCAATAAAAAGTAGTTTTAAGTGAATGCATTTTATATAACACACCTCGAGCATTAAGCAACACCTAATATGGTGGAATTTGATTTTTTTTTTCCTATTTAGGCCCTATTTAATGTTTTTGATTTTTTTTGGTTTGTAAGAATTTTTTGGTTCAGTATTAAAAATTCTTACATGTTCATTGTTCAGTTAAAATATCTTGCATGTTCACTGTTCAAATCCAAATATGTTCCCATCCAACCCCCGTTCTTATAATAAAAACAAAAAAATTAAATGAGACCCAAATAAGAAAAAAAAAAGGTTTGTTGCATGTATACCATTTAAAAACATACTAATTATTTTTATACCACTTCAAATAACCTATTTATTTTTATACCATTGGAATATATAAAACCGTTAAAGTCTTAGATAATTGACCAAATTACCCTTTTTTATTTTTCATATTTTACTTTACCAAATATATTATTTTAAAAAAAAACACGAAAATGATAAATTTCCTCTAAAATCCAAATATAAAAATTAAACTTACAAATTATTTATCATCTAAGACATAGTGTTTAGTAATACTTACTTTAATAGAAAAGTTGGACAAAAACCCAAATCCATCCCGTGGGTTAAATTAATCACGAGATAATCAGAATATTCGTTGATTAGTAGATTTCTCTCCCCCAAAAAAACCAATAAATTCTTTCAAAGGTATTTTTTTTTTAAAAAAAATTGTATATGTATAATTTATTGAAATATATAATCTTAGAGCTATGTTACACATGGTTTATTTTTTAACTCTAATTTCAATTCTACATTCCTGGATAACACCCTATGCTCATATATAGGTCGTTAAAATTTTATTACATATTCCATAAAATTCATTGAAGTAAAATAAAAACATTTACTTCATTAAGTGATCTATATAAATTTTTTAAACAATCAAAATATGTATAATTGGAATTGAAAAACAATTTATACTAACAATTTTTCGTGATCTTACCAAAGGGTATGAAATGTTGCTTAAAAAAAACAATAATGATTCATAGGCCCCAATTTCACAGACCCCAAATAGGCCCCATGAGGTGGCATCAATACATTACCCATTATACCCCTTTTTAATTTTTTCCTTATAAAGTGATTTTTTAGTTATGATTACCGATTTTTTTGTGATCACACAATTCTTCTTCATTAATTATTAAGATCAGCATCAACTCCATTATTCTTCATCTTCCCGTTTTGTTTTCTTCATCATTGTGCTAAAAGCATTGGTCACTATCGACAGATTGCATGAAATTAGAGGCTTCAGACGGATCGCTCTCTCAGATCATCGACAACTCTGACTCCCGCAATATATAGTTGCGATTTTGTAAGGAATTTGTCTTCAAAATTAAGTAGTACTTCTATTAGAGTTTTTTTTTCTGGAATGATTCAGAAGGAATTCTCATTGAATGATTGGTGAATATAATTCAACCAAGTTAGGTCAGGGAGTCATAATGGTGAAATCACATTTAAGTGTTTGAATTGTGAGTTTTATTATGATCTCTGTAGTTAATTCAGAAAAAAAAACGAAGATCAAATGTCTATTTGAGAACTGAATTTTCCAATATTGAATGAAACTATGAATAGAACGGGTGAAACATTGTTGTAGATGCGATTTGAGTTTTACACAATCTTTCACCTCTGGAACTTGAATGTCGATCACGTTGTTTTCCTTGGATCATTTTCACTTGTAATGCAACATTGTTCTCTACATTCTCTATGTGTAGCCTTCTGCCTTTAGTGTTATTTTTTATGATGAAACTGTCCCTTCGTCCTAGTTAATGAAATTGTTTGCTTCTTTTGTCTTTTACATTTATATATGTAACAATTAATGAATATTGCGGTTTGATTTGAAAGATATACATTTAAGCAATACACAGTTTTTGTTGTTTTGTTACATTTGAAATGTAACAGTCTTGTAAATGTGTGTATTGTTTTTGTATTTACATTTAAAATGTAACAGTCTTGAAATGATATAATATTATTTATGCAACACTGTTACATTCGTAAATGTTTATTATTGTTGTATTAGTAAATGTAACATTCAATCACATACACATAATGATTTGTATTTATTACATTTATGCAACATTGTTACATTCTGTAACAGTTATAATCATAAAAAAAAACTAGAACGTTTTTTTGTGTTATTTAGGTAATTTTGATGTAATTTATATAAGTTTTAGTGTAATTTTGATGAAAAACAATTTAGGTAATTTTTGTATAAGTTAAGTAAGTTCTAGTGTAAAATTCATAAGAATTTTAAAAATTCAAATTTTGAAATAGACAAATTTTAGAGAGAGATTTTTTAAAATAGACAAAATTTAAATTTGACAAATTCAAATTATTGTGAAATATTAATAAGAGAAAAAAGAGGATTTAAGTTAATTAGATCTATTTTTAATGAAGGACATATCTGTATTTTATCATTTTACTCATTTTTAAACATCAACAAGCTAACCAATAAAATGATGACAACTAATAAAACCTGTGAATGGAATCTATGAGTTGGGATTTGGTATAATGACTCTAAAAATATAGCGACCAACACAACCGAAGGATGGAACACGTTCCAGAGATTCAACGAGTCGAATCGATCATATAAACAATTTTAAATTTTTTATATTAAAAAAATATATTATGTTGCTGGGTCAACTGAGGAATCAAGTCGTTATGAATTTCAGTTACTTCACACATCAAACCCAGGTTTTAATCGAAACGATGCATACATAATTTTTTTATTATATTTTTTTTATGTTGTTATCGTCACCCTCACATTCTGACGTCTCACACCCATTTATCCTCTGAATCAGTGCCAGATTTATATTTAACTATGTGCTATTAAGATCTGTCTGTCATCCTATTCTACGTAATAACTAAAATTGAACTCCATTGACAATTTATATATATATATATATATGGGAGCCGATTCAGTGCGGGAATGCGGTCGTGCGGGAAGCGATCACGGGCCGTCGATCACGGGTCCATCGCATCGGACGGTCGGGTGCGATTCATCTCGACCGTTGGATGTGATGGACCCGCGATCGAACGATCGACGTCGTTTCCCGCATTCCCGCATTTCCGCACTGAATTGCTCGCGATATATATATATATATATATATATATATATATATATATATATATATATATATATATATATAGTCGGATGATAATATGCGGGACGTGCGGTCGTGCGGGAACGACGTCGTTCGTCCGATCGCGGGTCCATCGCATCCAACGGTCGAGATGAATCGCCCCTGACCGTCCGATGCGATGGACCCGCGATGGACCCGTGATCGACGGCCCGTGGTCGTTCGCGCACGACCGCACGTCGCGCACCGTATCATTCCTCTATATATATATATATATATATATATATATATATATATATATATATATATATATATATATATAGAGGAATGACGGTGCGCGATGCGGGAACGTGCGCGAACGACCACGGGCCGTCGATCACGGGTCCATCGCATCGGACGGCCGGGTGCGATTCACATCGACCGTTGGATGCGATAGACCCGCGATCGGACGAACGACGTCGTTCCCGCACCGTGCGGGACGCCGCACGATATCACTCGACTATATATATATATATATAATATATATATATATATATATATATATATATATATAGGGAGCCGATTCAGTGCGGGAATGCGGTCGTGCGGGAAGCGATCACGGGCCGTCGATCACGGGTCCATCGCATCGGACGGTCGGGTGCGATTCATCTCGATCGTTGGATGCGATGGACCCGCGATCGAACGATCGACGTCGTTTCCCGCATTCACGCACTGAATCGCTCGCGTATATATATATATATATATATATATATATATATATATATATATATATATATATATATATATATATATATATAGTCCAGTGATAACGTGCGGTCGGTGCGGTCGTGCGGATCCGACGTGCGTCATCCGATCGCGGGTCCATCGCATCCAACGGTCGATATGAATCGCCCTCTATCGTCTGATGCGATGGACCCGCGATCGGACGACGCACGTCGGATCCGCACGATCGCACCGACCGCACCATATCACAAGTCTATATATATATATATATATATATATATATATATATATATATATATATATATATATATACACGCGAGCGATTCAGTGCGGGAATGCGGGAAACGACGTTGATCGTTCGATCGCGGGTCCATCGCATCCAACGGTCGAGATGAATCGCACCCGACCGTCCGATGCGATGGACCCGTGATTGACGGCCCGTGATCGCTTCCCGCACGACCGCATTCCCGCAATGAATCGGCTCCCTATATATATATATATATATATATATATAGAGAGAGAGAGAGAGTCGTGATATTATACGGTCGTGCGGTCGTGCGGTCGCGATTCACGGGCCGTCGATCACGGGTCCATCGCATCGGACGGTCGGGTGCGATTCACGTCGACCGTTGGATGCGATGGACCCGCGATCGGACGACGCACATCGAATCCGCACGACCGCACCGACCGCATATTATCGGATATATATATATATATATATATATATATGGGGTGATGGGATGCGGTCGTGTGACCATGCATCCCATCCTGCACCTTCTGTTTCGACCGTGCGATCGCTGACTCTAGGTCCGTGCAGTCGTCGTCAACGGAGGTCGCAGTCGCCGGTCGTTGATGCGGTCGTCATCGATGGTGTCACAGTCGTCGACGGGGAATAAAATATGTGCGTTAGAGCGAGAGAGAGAGAGAGGTCCCGTGAGAGAGAGAGAGAGATGGGTTTCGACCCTTTTTTTCATGTGTTTGAGAGAGAGAGAGTGAGAGAGAGAGAGAGATGGGATGAGAGAGAGAGAGACAGAGAGACCCTGTGCGACCACATTTTCGAGTTCAATTTTTTTTAAACAAATGTGGACCGTGCGATCGCACGAACAGCGATCGCATGGTCCTTATACGGGGAGCATGATGGGGTGCACCGTGCGCACGGTCGCACCACTCCCCCATATATATATATATATATATATATATATATATATATATATATATATATATATATATATATATATATGGGGGAGATTAGGTGCGGCGTGCGGCAGATGCGGCGGCGACGTGGACCATTCGATCGCGGGTCCATCGCATCCAACGGTCGACGTGAATCGCACCCGACCGTCCGATGCAATGGACCCGTGATCGACGGCCCACAATCGACGCCGCACCTGCCGTTCGCCGCACCTAATCGGCCCCTATATATATATATATAGACTCGTGATTACGTGCGGATTACGGTCGGTGCGGATTCGATTACGGGCCGTCGATCACGGGGTCCATCGTATCGGACGGTTGGGTGCGATTCACTTCGACCGTCGGATGCGATGGACCCGTGATCGACGGTCCGTAGTCGAATCCGCACCGTGCGGACAACCGCACGCTATCACTCGACTATATATATATATATATATATATATATATATATATATATACGCGAGCGATTCAGTGCGGGAATGCGGGAAACGACGTCGATCGTTCGATCGCAGGTCCATCGCATCCAACGGTCGAGATGAATCGCACCCGACCGTCCGATGCGATGGACCCGTGATCGACGGCCCGTGATCGCTTCCTGCACGACCGCATTCCCGCACTGAATCGGCTCCCTATATATATATATATATATATATATATATATATATATATATATATAAATGATTAGGTGCGGCCGCGACATGGGCCGTCCGATCGTGGGTTCATCGCATCCAACGGTCGACGTGAATCGCACCCGACCGTCCGATGCGATGGACCCGTGATCGACGGCCCGTGATCGCTGCCGCACCTGCCGTTCGCTGCACGTAATCACGTCCCTATATATATATATATATATATAGGCCGGATCTTAGGCGGGCATCGGCACGAGTAGAGTTTGCTGATGTGTATGGGTCCATGAAATCAAAGGCGGACGTCAATCTTAAAAAACAATGGTTCATGATCAATAAATTTAACCAAGTCAACATATTAACCTAACCTACATCTAACCAAACCTCCTAACCTAACCTAACATCTAACCTAACCCACTTTCTTCACTCGTCATCCCCGAAACCAAAAAAACAAAAAAAAAATGTTTAAACCCTCTCAGCCCCCTCGACCGATCCGATCTTGATTGTCGCCGTTGCCGCCTCGCGCCCTCCTCGTCACCGCGCAACTGCCCCGACACTGCCACACCGCCACCCCTCAACTGCCCCGACGCCGCCACCTCTCTCACCCTCCCCGACGCCGCAGAGAAGGTCCTATCCATGTGAAGGTTCGTCCTAGACTTTCCATGAAGATATTTTTTTTACATATCTAGGGTTTTTAACTGGATCTAACATTTATTTTTTTCATTTAGAGATTTTTCCCATTTTAACTGGATCTAGGGTTTTCAAATTTTTTATTTTGTTTGATGGGTTTGTTTTCTCTGATTATAATGGTTGTTGGGTCTATGTTTTAAACCTGGATTTTGGTATGGGTTTGGTGATTAACAGGGTTTTGATGGGTTGATCAAGTTGAATTTGTGAATAATTATTTTTTAAAATGTTGGTAGTCTCTGTTTTTCATGTTTCTTTTGTTAGATAGGTTTGTTTTGTGTAATTGTAATTTTGGGTGTTATTGTTTTTTTTTTTTTTTGGTTGCTGCATTGTTGGGCTTTCATTAGTTCCTCTAATGTTTGTTATAAATCTGTTGAAGGCTTTTTGGGGGGTGGGTTATGAATCAAATTGGTTCTTTGATTGAACATGGCTTTTTGGGGGGTGGGTTATGAATCTAGTTGAGAACACATGCAGTTTCCCATATATGCATCTTTCCTTCCTCTGTTCTGTACTCTAGTTATATCCAATTATATGAAAATTTCTTCACAATTCCAATTTATGTCCAATTATATGTTTTAGATCTCTTTGTAATCTAACTACAACATTTGTGTAAAAATATGGAACATGTCATATATGAGATCATCAAGCGATGTATCTGTGTGTAAGTTCTATTCCATATATGTTTTAGACTTAATTCACTTATAGTATTTGATTGGATTCATCAGGTTCTTTGAATTTTTAATGCAGGTTTATCCTAAGAAAGCTAAAGAAAGAGTTCAACAATTTGAAAAATGAATTCATCATCGGGCTCAATACTTAAGTCTGTGTTTAAGTTCCGTTCCCGTTTAGAATTTAAGGCTGTGTGTATGTTTTGTTCCAGTTCAGATTGTAAGTCTTTGTGTAAGTTCTGTTCCAGTTTAGAATTTAAGGTTGAGTGTATGTTTTGGTCCAGTTTAGATATATCATCTGTGTGTAAGTTTTGTTCCACTTTAGAATCTATGTTGTGTGTATGTTTTGTTCCAGTTCAGATTTTAAGGCTGTGTGTAAGTTCTGTTCCATTTCAGAATTTAAGGTTGCGTGCATGTTCTGTTCCAGTTCTAATTTTACCTCTGTGTGTTAAGTTATGTTCCACTTCATATTGTTATGTGTGCATAAAATTAAAATACTTGTTCCTACATTATCATTTCGATCAGCACAGCCTCCAATTGTGACAATCGATTTGCAAGCTTCACTTGGTTCAAGTTGGCAATATGATCTATGGGTGGTTCTTGATAACTTGTCTCCATGTGCTTGCTCGCATTTTCTCTAGAATTACCTGGATGAACCCATTGAAGAAAATTACATGGTTTTCTACTTAATCCCATACATGTGTAGTATAATTTGTTGGGATTCCACTTAATCCCATTTTTCTACTTAATCCTATACGTGTGTAGTATAATTAGTTGGGATTCCACTTAATCCCAACACAATTACACAAAACAAACCTATCTAACAAAAGAAACATGAAAAACAGAGAATGCCAACATCATAAAAAATAATTACTCACAAATTCAACTTGATCAAGTCTCACCCATCAAAACCCTGTTAATCACCAAACCCATACCAAAATCCAAGCTTAAACATAGACTCAACAACCATTGTAACCAGAGAAAACAAACCCATCAAACAAATAAAAATTTTGAAACCCTAGATCTAGTTAAAATGGGAAAAATCCCTAAATGAAAAAAATTAATGTTAGATCCAGTTAAAAACCCTAGATATGTAAAAAAAAATATCTTCATGGAAAGTCTAGGACGCCCGCCTTTGATTTCATGGACCCATACACATCCGCAAACTCTACTCATGCCGATGCCCGTCTAGGATCCGGCCTGTATATATATATACATATATGATAAAATAAAATCATATACGTGATCTATATGATTTTAAAAAAAATTAAAACATGTATAATTAGAATTGAAGAAAAAATGTAAACATTTCTCTATGATCTTGTAAAAGAGAATGAAAATGGTTCTTACTAAATAGGGTTTTTTTTGCATATATACCCATCTTAAAATTCGTTTTGGCGGAATAACCCCTCTTATATTCTGGATGGCAAAAATACTCCCGTCATATTTACTAGTAGTACTGCAACAATGCCCCTATGATTAGTTGCCATGAGGTTTGGTTAAGAAAAATCAATTGGTCACTATTAGGTCCTGTGAAATGTCCAAAATAGACACCTAGAGGCCCTGCATATATACCCCTCCTATACTCTGTTTTTGTTACTATAAAAATCATCTTTGCATAAATGCCTCTCAAATTTTCAAAAGTTATGCATTAGTGCATATGGTCAACTTCGCATTTGAAAAGTTAAAAATGATTGAAAAGTCTAAAATACCCTTGTTTCATCTTCTTCTTTAACATAAAAAATAATGGGATTTTTAGTTTTAAGTCCCTGGAAACTATCGAATTTAGCAATCGATCCCTCACTTCTTCATATTTTGATTTTAGTCCCTGTATTTAAATGATAATTTAGGAATAAGTCCCTGGGAGGGACTTATTCCTAAATTATTAAGTTTATTTTTTAATCCCTAGGAGGGACCTATTCCTAAATTATCATTTAAATACAGTGACTAAAACCAAAATATGAAGAAGTGAGGGATCGATCGCTAAATTCGATAGTTTCTGGGGACTTAAAACTAAAAATCCCAAAAATAATATATTGTGCATTTACACCACAAATGCCTCTCATCTCTTTAACATTTATTATGGTTATTTTTTTAACACGGAAATATGAAAATAAAGGTAATTATGATTCATGGTTTATAGCAAGAGAGAGATGTAGTTGATTTAAGATTAGGTTTGTCTAGTTCAAATGCAGAAAGACATATGAATTTGATTTAAGGTAAGGGCACCGATGTACAACTTATGAAATTTTGAGGGGTATTTCTATAAGAATGGATTTTATATGGATATTTTGACAAAAATGGAATATAGCAGAGGTATTTACGCAAAAATAATATTTTAAGAGTTTGAATGGAGGTCATTATGTAATTTCATCTGGTAGGGTTAAAAACTACTTTGTACGGCTGGCCCCATCAAATGTTTTTAATGTTCCTTTTTTTGGGCTTTTTCTATGTATACTATATATAAATTTTAAATATACTTATAAATTTTAAAACATGATATTTATTCGTATGCAATGGTAAATAATATATTTAATTATATACCATTAAAATCTTATTACCGTGGAAGTCTATCATTCTATTCTTTGTTATATCTAAAATTGAACTCCAAAAGAGTTTTAATGATTAACTAAATGACAATTTGACATATATGATATATGTCAAAAACATCATTCATAGAATCAAATAAAATATAAAGAGAACACTGCTAAGTTATGTTTTTTATTTGAAGGTGTGTGTGTATATATATATATATATATCAGTGCTGCTACCCAGGCCCCAAAAATTAGGCCCATTTAGTAAGCCCCAATAGGTTGCATCATCTTATTGGTTCCTTAATTGACTTTTTCTAACAACCAAAAGGCCAATGACCTAAATACCCTTATCAGAATTTCAAAAAACGCATCAATTAAAACATACCGCCAATAAATTCTCGTTACAGAATCCCAAAAGACGCGCGTCGTTAATCCTTCCACCAATATTTTCACCAAAAAAAAAAAAAACTAGGGTTACGATTCGTGCGTCTCAGACGGTTCCAAATTTGTGCGTCTCATACGGTTTCGATTTTCGGCAAGAACAAACGAACGAGGTTTGCAAAAAACGAACGGGATTGCGATTCCGAAGTTCGTCGATCATCTTCCCCAAGAAAAAATTCGTCAACAATGGCGAAAAACAAAGGTTACATTTCTTCCGAAATCGTCCATAGCTCTTCCTGCTTTTTCTTTTTTTTTACGAATAAACATATCATCAGATTAAATTTTTTTCACTTCTTGCAATATATGGAATACAATCAAGAATCTGCCTCAAAATAAGCATGTTCCCTTCCCAAAATTGTGAAATCAATTTGTTAAAACTGTGTGTACCTGAAATTAATCTATTTAATATGTAAATCTAAGTTGTTCGATTACATGTGTAGAGTTAAGCACATTATAGATTAGTAATCTTTAACAGAGTTTCAGATACATGTTTGTTTAAATTCATACATGAAAATGTCAGGTTCTTGTATCTGAAATCCATACAGTGCAATGGAAAACCTTTGATATAGCAAGCATCCCTTTTCTGTATCTGATATATTAAACATCTGATAGAAAAACCTTAAAAAATATCTATATCAGATACTTGTATCTGAATTCAGACAGTATCTGAAATATAAACAATATTACACATTTTCGTATGTGAAACCAAATCCACTTGGTGTAACTGATACATAATTAAAACAAAACGGTAAATATGATAAATCATATCAGATACTTGTATCTGAAACCAAATACCTTTACATATCTAATAATGTTTTATACCTTTTCTTAAATCCCTTTGGTGTATCTGAAATAGCAAACTTATAATGGCATGTTTTGGTGTGTGTTCAGGAAATTGTAATGCATGTTGCTACAAAAACACTTGTTGATTTGTCCTGTTTAGCCTATCTGCTTATTTATCTTATCATCTGCTGATTTGAACATTTAGATACAACTGTATCTTGAACAACAAATAGTGCATTACTATGACATAATATTAGTCATTTAGGAGTGCATTGAATACTGATATTGTTAAATAGATATCACAAGAATTATTTTGCAACTAACAAAACAATATGTGTTAATTTTGTAGTTCCGAAAGAAAGAGTTGCTGAACCCAGAAGACACAAAGCGTACTATCCCCAATACCGATCATCAATCCACAGAATTTTTTAAACATTCGCTACAATGGAATTGAGCAAAAAGCATTTGGACTTGCTGCAGAGAACTCCATTTTGGAACCTTTTTAAGTCCTTCATTGACAAATCGTATGACTACAGCAAGACAAAGAAAAATGACGATGATGTACAATCCATCATCCAATCGTTTGACCACCAGTCTGACAGCTTCAACGTTGGTGGAAAACGAATATAAATCACAGAAGATGAAGTGGATTTAATATTTGGGATACAATCAGGAAAAAAAAAAGTCGAAGGTAATTTTTTTTTAATATAGCAAGTTCACTTTAAAATTTTAAAGAATTTACTTATTGTACTGTATCTTAAATTCTGTATTTTTCACACAGTTTCTTTGGGAGGGAAGCCAAAGACATCTTTTGTACAAAGAAGATTTCAAAATGTCAAGAGGCCTAATGCTCCACAAGTACGAGAACAACTACTACAAGCATTCAAAGGCAAAACAAAAATAGATTTTGAAGACTTCACAAAACTATGCTGTCTGTTTCTATTTGTCTGTCTTTTTTACACAAATAGTGGACAAACACTGGGCTGGGGTTATTTCAAGTATGTTGATGACATCAGCAAGATCAAGGATTATGCGTGGTCCACCTCAATATTGGAAACTCTCATACAGTCCATAAAAAAGCATCCATCAACTCCATTAAGTGTAGCAGGATGTGTCATATTACTACCGGTAAGAAACCATCTACATATAACATTTTAAAATTGAATGCAATTCCTTGAATCATTCACTAACCAAAGGTTTTCATTTATGCAGTATTGGTTGTGTGAACACACACGCATTATTCAACCATCACAGGCAAACAAATTGCCACGGCTCTTAAAATGGGATCTTCGGGAACTGCATAAAGCCATGGCCAAAACAAAAATCAAGAAAATAAAAAAAATAAGGTACTTAGTAGAATTTCCATCTTAACTGCATGCAATACTCACATTATTGAGCTTATCAGATACATCTGTATCTTAAATATGACTTATGTTTGATCAGTAATATAAACTGCAATCAATAATTTCATATTTTAAGATAAACATGGTATCTTAAAATTCAGTGGGTTTACTCATGTATCTGCATAAATAGCAATCTTATAAGTCTGAATTAGAACTGTGATGTACTACAATATCTTAAATTTTTTTTAGGTAATACAAATTAAAGTGGTATAACAGTTCTCGAAGTAGTGATGCTGACTTTTAAAGATGACATTATTGAGCTTATCAGATATCTATATCTTAGTAATGATTTATGTTTGATCAGTAATATAAACTGCAGTGTGTGTACCTCATTTACTTACAGCTAATTTCATATTTTAAGATACACATGGTATCTTAAATAGTAATCTTATATGTCTGATTTAGAACTTTGAAGTACTATAGTATCTTAAAATATAAATTTTATCCTTCATTGAAAGATAATTTCTAACTTTTCCAATAATTACATTACCTTTCTCGTCAAATACAGCTCTAATTAATTTGAAAGTCACTATATTTAGTATTATTGTTATTGTTTTAAGGTAGTTGTATCTTAAATATCAAAATTTTAGGTTGATGTATCTTAAAATGTGAGTGGATTTTATGTATACTTATTGACTGATATTTAATAACTGCTGCAGGTGATCATTGAGGAGCTCAGCTACGGATTAAATGAATTAAAACAACTTGGCAATATGACTTCTTCTAAAGGCCAATTAGAAGCAGAAAATGAAGATGATGCTGACACTGATTCTGTTCAAGACAGTGATGATGAAATAGATGAAGAAAGTGAAAGTGATAGTGGAAATCACACTGATTCTGTTCAAGACAGTGATGATGAAATAGGTGAAGAAAGAGAAAGTGATAGTGAAAATCAATCACCGGTGAATGATGAAGACCATACAAGTTTATTGGCAGAATTACAAAAAAGGATGGCAGATATGGAAGAGGAAAATGTAAACCTGTTGCAAAGAGACAAAGAGATGGAAAGACAAGCTACTGAGAGGCAAGAGGAATTGAAAAAACTCTCATCAGAAATAGACAAAAAAACTGATGAAATTCAAATTTTGGAGGACAAGATTAAGCTGCTAACTGAAAAAGTTAAACTGAAAGATGCAGAACTTGAAACAGCAAAAGAAGCTGCATCAATGCTAAAGAAAAAATTGATGAACAGCAAAAGCAAATTGAGGAATTCTAGCTGGATGCCACAGTCCATAACATCACACAACAAGCCAGTTTGGAAAAAGAAAATGAATCCCTACGAGCAGAGGTCAGAGAAAGGGATGGAATAATTGCTGATCTGCAAAAAATGAAAGAATCAAGCACTGAAAGTCCTCTTCAGGTAGTTCCCTTACAGATGTGGTCACCAGTGCATGGGCCTGTGGACACCATCCAATATCAAACAATTCCTGAACAAGATACCAACAATAGATCTATGATTTCAAATATCAAAGCTGAACAGCGCAAGAGCACAAAAAACCCTGAGTTCAAATATACATTTGATTTATCAAACAAGGCTAGGGGTCGAAAGAGGAAAAATATTGGGAGGGGAGACAAACAGCAGGTCAAACAAAAAAAATTCAAATACAGCTTTCCCAAAACTGCTGTTGTAAAGCTCATGGACATACAAGACTTGGAAAAATTTAAACACATTGTGACACTCACAGAAGGAAGGTAATGAACAAAAATTGTTAATCAGCCTACCTTGCTGATTTAATTATATTTTTATTTTATTGCTCAGTTGAAAACATTAAAAGCTTTTTTAAGATACATCTGTATCTTAAAAAAAGGTATATGGCTTTTATAATCAGCAATTAACTGGTTTACATTTTAATGCAGGGGAGCAATATGGGAAGGAAGTATTGGTGTGGTGCATTATGAAGACATGAGAGCAATTTCATGAGAAGATGAATTCTCAAGCAATGTATGTATCATCAGCTAAATATAGTGTAATTTATCATATGAATCTGAATTTTTTTAAGATACATATGTATCTTAAAACATGTATGAAAATGATTTGTCTAACTCTCTACGAAAAATTATAATTGACTAGGTCATTGACGCATACACAGAGATTTTATATGCTGAGCAAGGAGATAAATCAATTGACCTAGGATCGTCTTATTTTGTATCTGCCAACATTTCTCAGTCGCTTTTAAATGAAAATCAGAAGCATTTGTTTGATGCCCTTGTTAACAAGAAGGTAGATCTCTGTCACACCCCAGGGCGGCCGTCCCCGAGACGTGGCAAGTATATATATGATATCAGTAATACGCACATGAAGTCAATAAATACACCACAATGTCAAAGGCGATAAAGCGAAATCAAGTAACTGACATCAAATACATACGAAAATAGCGGAAGCAAAACGACTAAGTCTGTGATTCAAAGATATATAACAGACCAGAGTACTCAATCAAATTGTCCTGTGAGAGCCAATATGTGCCCAAGCACAAGTAGAAATACATACAAGAAAACGGGGGGATGCTGAGGGCCTCTCACTCGTAAGATGTCTACGTGAACGCTGTCTCCTACTGGAATCGCGTCTCAGGGAGCTCCTCCTTCGGATCCGGATCAGCGACAACTGGAGAAAGCATATGCGAGGGGTGAGCCACACGCTCAGTGAATGGAACAATTCATGTATCATAAATCATATAACTTCAACAAACAAGAAGTCCCTCACCCTCACCCCGAAGGGTGACATAGGATTTTGGGAGATTGCACAAACTGGCAGGCCGGACCAACGCCGACCCACCACACCCTCACCCTCACCCCCTCCTCGGGGTGACATAGGCTCTTGGGGGAAAAGGGGTCGATTGTTCTACACCGCTCGTCCTCCGGTAGTCTCTCCCGGTGTGGCCCATACTACCTGGCAGCCTTCCGGCACTTCACAGGGTTCAGGCCTCTACCGGACTAGCCTCCCACGATCATTACTTCGGCTGTATGGGCACACCAACACGCGTCATGAGTAGTATCAGGGAGGTCTCCACCGGACTTTGCTACGCCGGGTAGTCTCTACTCGGAACCGACGAAGGTAAGAACACCCGACCCTCGCTAATACGATCTCTTAAGGATCCGTCGTCATCGGTTATCGAACACCGATAAGCGCGTCAAATTCTCATGAATTCCCTCCAGGGCGCATAACTCAGATGCGGGGAAGTTATTTGATTCTAAGTGTCCATGACCTAGCGTGCCCCCATAGGTGGTCACACACTTACCTATTCTCATTAGGCAAGAAATATAAGGCCCAAGCGTGCATTAATTCTTACAAGAAGTAAAGATTAATCATGGAAGCACCTCAAGTTAATTAATATACAAGACATGATTATTACCTACGGCATGCTTCTACTTATGCCTCTTTATGTGATTAATTAGATTAGATTAGGTGGGGACATGCATAAATCAGGGTTATTCAAATAAGGAGACACGTTATCTAGCATGGACGGCTTTTATTCCTTATACATGGATGCATAATACCTAACATGCAACATCCGATCATGACATGGGTGCAGTCCTAGCAAAACAGGCATCTATATGAACATTCACACAATATTCGACGAGTTATATGCAGTTATGGTACCCCAGGGGAGGGCGATGCATTCCAACGTGCATCGAACGCCTCCCAACTGAGTTGGATTGATCCACTCACTGTAAACCGCGTCGTCGCGCGACCGCTCGCCAAGATCTGCACGGCAAGGGGGCATCAAATTGGTGAGTATAACTACATAAAAACACATTAAAATAAACTAAAAATGCCAAAGGCTTAGATATGCGCGCATACGGGCTCGCACGCATGCGAGTACGCGCGTACGCACGCATATCCGAGCGCCCCGATACCTACCCGAGCCCCCGGGCAGCCACACGCGTGGCCCCCGCACACATGCGCACGTGCACGCACGCGTGCACGCGCTCCCGCGCCCGTCCGCGCGCCCAGACGTGCTGCCCGCGCGCGCACCCAGGCCCCCAGCCGCGCTCCCGCGCGCCCTCGCGCGCCCAGCACACCCGAGCCCGAGCCCGAGCCCCGCGCGCACGCTCGCGCGTCTGCGCGTACGCGCGCGCGCCCCGCCAGCGCACCCGACTGCGCGCGCGTCTGCGCGCGCACGCGCTCAGAGAGCCCCGCCCCGCGCGCCCAAGCCCTTTCCAACCCCTCCCCTACCCTCTCACACACCCAAACCCAAATACATAGCATGCATGACCTCTCAAACAGCTCCCACCACCAAGAAACCAAAGATAAGGGAGGAGGAGAGCTTACCAATGGAGGGGAAGTAAAATAAGGGGTGTATTCGGGCTCTTGGCGCACCAAAGCCACCGCAATCGCCACCACCAACACCACCACCTCCACAGCCCCTCCACAGCCCTCCAATGGCTGAAAACAGGGAATAAAGAGGGGCTAAGAGAGAAGAGGATCAACAACAACACAACTACACATGCACACAAACCTTCTATGCACTCTCACTTGTGCTTCTTCTTCTTCTTTGGGCTTCTTTTCCTCAAATCAGCACACACACACTCACACACAAGAGAGGGCACGTTGAGAGAGGGAGAGAAGAAAAAGAGAGAGTAAAAACTCTCATTTGGGGGGGTAATGGGAAGGGGAAAAGAAGGGGGTAAGTTTAACCTAATGTCACCCACTAACAAAGAAAATAACCAATGGTTTCTTCACTACTAAGCAAGGTGGGGGTGAGGTTACCCAAGGTGACCATACTCACTAAAATATCCCAACACTATTCCACTTAACAAATCAGTTTCGAAGAAAACCCGGATACGATTCGAAACTGCACAATTTTTCAAATGTTACCGGAATTCGATGAAATTTTTATGGGTAGTAGAGAACGATACCAGGACTCATAATATGCAGTTAGATTTTCAATCGGAGTTCTCTAGCTCACGCAGATGGCTAAAAAGCCAAAATTTTAGCGGTTCCGATCGAAAAAGAAAATTTCAAAAATGGTCAGAATTGACCCAAAGGTTACCCATAGGCTAAAAAGTGACACATATATAACAATCTCAACTTCCACAGATACATACACTTTCCGCTGCACAACCAAGGTCATTGGACATTAGCAGTGTATGACATTTCTGAGAATGTGTGGCGACATTATAACTCACTCCTTCCAGCTGTGGAAACAGAAGATAACAGCCATTTACAGTTGGTTTCACAATTGGTAACATTTCATCATACTTTGCATAGTTTTACTTCCTATCATATGAAATAAATTTAGTTTATCACACATATGTTTTTTCTGTGTATCTGTAATTTATACAGAGGGAAGAGTTTGAGAAACATTTCAGTGCCAACAAAGGTGGCAAAATCATCTCAGTCGCAAATGCACCCCAGCAAGATAGAATGTCGTAAGTAACATTCAAAATAAATGCTCAACAAATCTTATTATCTGTATCATAATATGAGTTGTTTTATTGACAGGATGGATTGCGGTCCAGTCATACTAAACATCATGAAGCAATATGCAGCAAACGAGGAAGTGACAACGCATCACATGGATAAGAAAAAGTGCAGACCAATAAGAGCACACATTATGCATAAATTTCTGAATGACAAGCACCGTACGTATACAGATGAAGATCACATGGTCAGAGAAATGTACATGAAGCAATGATCAGCAGAGGAATAGTTTTTGTTCATGAAAAACAAATTCAGACTTATTGATTAGTTTTTGGTTGAATTCTTGGAATACTGTATTGTTGAATTTTGATGTGAATCTGATTGGTGTGGCTGAAACGCTGTGTGTTTAACATTGTATTTGATACAGTGATAGATGAATCTGAATGTGATGATGTCTCTGAATTTTCTACAGTGATGATGTATCTGAATGTGATGATATATCTGAATTTGATGATGTATCTGAATGTCAATTGTATGTGGAATGTATTTTGCCAATTGTTCATGCATGTAAGACTTTTAAGTATGAAGCAAATCTAATTAGCTGTTTATCAGGCTAGAATATAATAATTGTTCATGTGTATCTGAATGTGAAATGTGTATCTTAAAACCTGCATAACTTGCAAAACATTTGGGAATTCATATCTAAATTCTTTGTATCTGAAATTTCTACTGTATCTGAAAACTATATTAAGAAAATGAATCATATTAATTGGCTGCTTCCCCAGCATAGTAGTTCATAATTGGTACTACCTGAAAACCTGTCAATTAATTAGTGTGGTGTATCTGAATGTGAAATGTGTATCTTAAAGCCTGTATAAATTGCAACACACTATTGATTGCAACATCAAACATAATGACAGTGTTAAATGAAGTCCACAAACACATTTAAAATAACACACAATGACATCAAATGTGTATTACAAAAAAAAACCCACTGCAACCTTTAAAAAATAATAGATCCTTAAGGTATTTTTGCTTTCTTGTTCCTTGGCTTGTAAACCTTTGGTGCCTTCCTTCTTGAAGGAGGTCGTCCTTTACTTCGAACCTTGAAAGGCGAATGCACAATAGAATCTGGAATCTGCTCATCACCAGCACTACATTCATTTTGATCAATAACTTGTTTTGTCAAGTCATTATACAGAACATCAAGATGCTTTTTGCACAATTCAAACATTTCGGGAGAGACAACAGCAACATCAGCGATTGATATAAACTTAGAGTGCAAGTCATGGTGCCTCCACATTTGCTCATTTGACATGCTGTCCACATAACAATTTTTCACAAAATTGTGCATTCGTTTAATGCCCTTACGCCAACGGTCAAGAATGTAGTTTTGTGAAACTTCCATCATATTGATGTGTATCAAGACTTTCATAGAATGTCTACACATGATACCCTTAAATTCAAAAAGGCAGCATAGGCATTTAACCTCCTGTTTACCTTCATCAAAACGAACTTGATACGCTATTTTTTTTGTCACTCCATCCTTGCCCTTTGAAATATCATCAACATGAAAATATCTGATACAGCCCACATCTGATACATGTAAAAGATTGCAGAAAATCATTCCCTTGATTTCGTTCTGTACCATCCTAAAAATATCATGTGTATATGCCTCTTGGAATTGTTTCTCAAAATGGAATTCAGTTAGCAACGGAATGATAGAATTTGTTGAATGAAAATCAGCCTTTTCCTCCTTTTCAACCTTGCTTTTCAATGCATTATCGTACTGCTCAACGAACTGCTTTAATGTTGTTTTTGAATTAACATAATCATCAAAAAATGCATTCATACTCTCACTTCTTTGGGTAGTAGACATACCAGCCCAGAAAGTTTCTTTCACATATACTGGAACCCATCGTACACGATCATTAAATAACGATGAAAGCCACATGTTCTCTGACATTCCATACTCCTCGATCATCTGTTGCCAATTGGTGTCAAAATCACCAGGTGTAAGAGACTCATAAACGATGGACTTCATTCGTTTCTTAATTTCATCATAGTTTTTGAAGCTGCAAACAAATAACTATATTAACTACTCATCAAATACCAAATGGTGTATCTGAAAAACATCAATGTATCTGAATTTTAAAATGTACCTCAACACAAAACACAACTGTGCTTACCTGCCCAACTTCTCTGGTAGCTTTTTCATGATGTGCCACAAACATAGTCTGTGACGAGATTCTGGAAATACTTGAGCCACAGCTCCCTGGATTGCTTTACATTGATCAGTGACTATAGCATTCGGCTTACGTCCTGACATGCACTCTAGCCAAGCTTTGAAAAGCCACACATAGGTTTCAGTGTTCTCATTAGACAATAAACCACATCCAAACAAAACAGATTGACCGTGGTGATTAACACCAACAAAAGGAGCGAAAGGCATGTCATATTTATTAGTCAAATAGGTAGAATCAAATGAAATCACATCTGAGAATGACTCATATAATGCTCTAGATCTTGCATCTGCCCAAAAAATATTCCTCACTCTGAAATTCTCATCAAAATCCACAAGGTGAAAAAAATTTGGATTCCTCTTTTGCATACGAACAAAATAATCACACACAGCTTGGGCGTCTCCCCCGCCTAGCCTGGCAAGTCTAGATCTCGACAAATAATTCCTAGCATCCTTCTCCTCATAAGATATGCAATCATAACCACCAGCCTTAATCACTAATGAGTTAAAACTTTTCGATGCTCTAATTCCAGCTTGGTCATTAATATCCAAAACTCGTTTCGACATAGGATCAATCTTCCTATGACACGCAAAATGGCGAGATTTAAGGGGGCTTAAATGATGGTTATGATCTAAAATCACTTTTGATATCAAGAAACTTTCATTTCCCTTCACACTAATGTTTATCCTGGCACCACAACCAGTCTTGATCGAAGAACGGGCATTAAACGCATTTTTTCCAGATGGCACATGCTTCCCATTTCTACAGCAAGCCAGTGAAAAGAACCTTTGCCTTCCATTTTCATCTTTTTTCCCGTGAATCTTAGCAATGCCAAATCCACCTTGTGAGCAAAATTATTATAAAACGATCGCACCTCAGATTCAGAATGAAAACACATCCCAACAGATGGAATAAACTGTTCTGCACATGCTACTATCTCATTCACATTTTGCTGTTCAACCAAATCAGACACTTCCTTTGGTAAACTGCTTTCCATATCACAGGAATTGTCAATGTCTTCCAGATGGACTGAGTCATCAAATGCGTCGTCCATCAAATTGTCAGCACTGTCTGTTGAGAAATACAAGGGTTGTCAAGTGTTATATAATTAAAATTCAGATACAGTGCTGTATCTTAAACCAAAACAAACAATCTGGGATTTTAATTACTAGAGATGTTAATTAACATTACATGGATTTTAAAAAGAAAGTCCTTGAAACCTTTAATATATGTGTCAATTGCCAATTCACTATTAATAGGGTACACATTAATCAATTCCGTATTTCCATATATATATAGACGTCAAATTGAAACTGTGCTGGAATACAAATTCAAGATACACATGTATCTAAAACTGGAAATAACATCTACACATTCCAAACTAGTAAATATTAAATCTTATGAGTTGAATAATGATCATTCAAAGCTACAAAAAAATGCTCACTGACACAATTGGCATATAGATATACATACAGACCATTAAAACTGACTGTTCAGATCATACGTAAACATACATGCATACAATTAAATCCAGATACACTATGTATCTGAATTTAATTTCAAAACGGTATCAGAAAAAAAAATCACATCAGTATCAATTATCCAGAGCAAAATAAATATAACCTGATTGGATCGCCATATTTTATTTTCAGAATCTGGTCGCGAACAAAAATATATGAACCGTGCTATTCTAATATTCTCCACAGATCAAACTGAAAAAAATATCTACATATTGAAAATCGCACAGAAAAAAAATCTATATGATGATCAGAGAATCATAAAAAAAAAATTCACTTCAGTATCAATTATCCGGATCAAAATAAACCAAACCTGATTGGGTCACCATAATTTGTTTCCGGACTCAGGTCGCAAACGAAAAAAGATGAACGATGCAATTCTAATATTCTCCACAGATCAAACTGAGAAAAAACAGATTTCGATTTTTATTTTCATTTCACCGTTCAATCTGGATCTCAAAAAATATCAACATATTGTAAATCGTAAAACCTGGATGTTTGCACCACCGTCGAAACGCATAAAAAAACATTCAAATCTTCTCTTTCAACATTAAAAAAAGAAAATCGCCGCCGATCATATCTGAATGACAAAAACGGAAACAGAGCCCCAACTCGTAACTAATTCGATATTAATTGGGACGGTTATGCAAAAAAGGCGGAATTAGTTAGGGGGGGGTAATATAGGTATTTTATACATGGGGCTTGTGTTGGGGTCTAGCAATTGGGGCTCAAAAATCATTATTGATATATATATATATATATACACACACTTTTTCAACAATACAAAAATAAATATTGTGCTTTCTTGTAAAAAAAAAGAAGAAAATAAAGTATGTTTTGGTCTTTCTCTCTTACTTTAATTGTTTTAAGAAAAAATTATCAAAACTAGATGAATTTTAATTAGAGGGGTAAATATGCATAATTTCTAAAATTTGCAATGGTGTTAAAATAAATATGTTATTTATAATAGTACAAAAATAGATAACATAGTTGTGAAGGGTATACATAAAAAAAAAATTTATTTTTTGAACACTTATATAAACTTGCAAAACCATATTTATATGTATTTCTATTTTGTTTAGTGCTAAACGTAATTACAATATAACACTTTTCAAATGTCATATTGAGGTAGAACCCCACTTAATATTAAAATACTACAATAAGGTGCTAATTAGTTGGTGATGGTTTCCAATGGTTTCAACTTTTATTCGAAACTAAAATTGTCTCAAAAGCGTGAAAATTCACAAATCTTAATAAACGCAATTCATTTTTTCACAATTATAATATATATTTTTTGTTTTAACATTAAAAAGAAGTTTTATTTTGATTATTATCAATTTATGCGGAATAATTAAAGGGCCTAAAAAACTAGCAGGCTATATAAGCGGGGCCTAAGCAAAATTTCAAAATGGGGTTCCTTGTTAACACAATATTTATTTAATTTTGTTTTGTAAAATTTTTGAACAATTTCTAAAATAGAAAAAAAAATTTAAGATTAATTTAATTTTGAACAATTTCTAAAATAGGAACTTATAATGAGGTTGGATTAAAAAAAATCTCAATAAAACATAAAAAAAATAAATAAATGGATAAGTTTAAGCAAATAAAAATAAATAAATAAATTTTAATAAAATAGAAAATAATAATTTTACGATTTATTTAATAGCTGGGATCCTAGAGGCAGACTTGATAGTTATACCAAGGCTGGCTCTAATTACAAAGCAAACTTACTAATAAATAAATCTAAATTAGTGGTAAATGATTATTTTTCTGTAAAAATACCCAAAAATACCACTTGACTAATTGGAAATACCCAAAGTAGCCATTTTTTAAAATTCTACCTACAAAAGTCTTCTTTCTCGATTTTAGAAAGTAAAATAACTCAACAACCCCTATATTATCTGTTATTTAAACATCATCACATATATTTAATTGTTTAACACCCTAATTAAGAAATATTTAAAAATTAATAATAATTTTTTAATTTGTACATGAATATTATTTTTATTTTCTGTATATATAAATACTTCATTAAGAGTTAAATTGTAAAAAATTAAATTTTTTTTTATAAAATATTTTTTAGATATTCTAAACTTTATAAAGTTTTTTGAGGCACTTATATATATGTTTAATATTATACAAAAAATCCTTATGGAAGGCATTTATAAAATATAAATACAAAAAATTTGAAAAAACCTTTACAAAATTAGGACAAATCCAAAAAAATAATTGTAAATTTATGAATGACAATTTTGCTCATTTTAAACTTTTTTTATTGCATATGTAAAACAATTTAATAACATGTAAAATCACTTTCAATTAAAAATCATTTTTACATTGATATTATTTTTCTACTAGGTATTGGTTATGAAGAGTTTTAAATATAATGGGAGAGGGTTTAAAAATTACATAAGGGTATGTTAGTATTTTTAATTTCTAAAATTGACAAATGAAATTGTTTTTTTGTATAATTTTAAAAATTGGTTGATTTGAGTATTTTTAACTTTTAGAAGATATTTTTTTTTGGTATTTCCCTTTTTTTGTGAAAAATATTAAATTTTTTTCTTAAAGATCCAAAATATATAGATTAATCTTTGTTTTTTAAATTTTATCAAAATAGGTCTTGTTTCATCATTATTCACCTTAAATGACCTTATTACCCTTATTTTATTTAATTATTATCTATGTTACTTCACATATTTTCATCGAAATAAATATAATGGTTTTGACCATTGTATAAATCATATAATATGTATAATTTTCATTAATCAATACGTTATCTGTTATAAACTAAGTAGAATATGAATACATATAAGGATATATAAACAAAACATACAAGTATATAGGGAAGAGAAGTAGAGAGAGATTTTTTATTCACAATTGTTGATAGTGGAATACATGAGAGACCCCTCTATTTATAGGGTGCATGGAGGAATTCAAAATGTGAGAAGTTACAAGTTCATAGAGGTGAGGAGGTACATAGTAGGGTGATTAATAGTGGAGGTTATAGAGTTGAATGAGAGGGGTTATGGAGTTGAAGAGTGGGGGAGGTTATGACTAGGAGGAGTGGTGGGTATCCACTATATTCAGAACACTCCCCCTTGGATGACCACCACGCTAAGATAATTGCCTCATTAAAACCTTGCTTGGAAAACCCAGTGGAAAAAACCAAAGCAAAGGAAAAAAAGTACAATGTAACTTAATCGTATAATGGTGTATGCGTTTAACACTGCCTCGTTAAAACCTTGCCAGGAAAACCCATTGGGACAAAACCTAGGCGAAGAAAAAAGAGTACGGTTCGCAAAATATCTTAAAAAAATTTACTCCCCCTCACAAATAAAATATTTCAAGAATTTTGGTCGCTAACTCGTCGCATCCCGATGTTATACACCAGCTTCTTGAATGTTGACGTCGACAAAGCTTTAGTGAACAAATCTGCAAGATTGTCCTTTGACTGAATTTGTTGAACATCAATTTCATGTCTCTGCTGGAGCTCATGAGTGTAAAAGAATTTTGGAGAAATATGCTTCATTCTATCACCCTTGATATATCCCCCTTTGATTTGAGCAATGCATGCTGCACTGTCTTAAGAAATAGTTGTTGGAATATTTGTGATGAGAGATAGTCCGCATGCAGTATGAATATGATGAACCAAAGACCTTATCCACACGCATTCCCGACTTGCTTCGTGGAGTGCAAGAATCTCAGAGTGGTTAGAAGACGTGGCGATCAAAGTCTGTTTCGTAGATCGCCAAGAGATCGCTGTGCCACCGCAAGTGAATACATACCCTGTTTGTGAGCGAGCCTTGTGAGGATCTGAAAGATATCCTGAATCTGCATAACCCTTCAATTGTGCACCATTATTGGAATCCTTTGCATAGAATAGGCCCATGTCTGACGGTCCACAAAGATAACGAAAAATGTGCTTACCATTCCAATGCCGTCGAGTTGGTGCAGAGCTAAATCTGGCCAATAAATTAACTGAAAATGCAATGACAGGTCTAGTGCATTGGGCTAAATATAATAAGGCACCAATTGAACTAAGATAAGGTACTTCAGGACCAATCTTCTTTCAGACGAAAAGGGTCCTTTTTTGGGTTAAGTGATCTTACCACCATAGGAGTACTTAATGGATGACATTTGTCCATATTAAAACGCTGCATGATTTTTTTACCATATGTTGTTTGATGAACAAGTATCCCGTTTGAACTCGGCTCAATCTGCAGGCCGAGACAATATCTTTTTTTCCAAGATCTTTCATTTCAAACTCCTTTTTCAAATATTCGGAAGCCTTTTCGAGCTCTACAGGAGTCCCAATTAGATTAATATCATCAACATAGACTGCTATAATGGCAAATCCGAGTTCTGTTTTCTTAATAAATACACAGGGGCATATTGGATCATTGACATATCCTTCTTTTATTAAGTACTCACTAAAACGGTTATACCACATTCGTCCAGATTGCTTTAATCCATACAAGGATCGTCCTAACTTGATTGAGTACATGTTTCGTGGTTTTGCTTCAGGCAATTTTAGTCCTTCAGGAACTTTCATATAAATGTCGGTATCTAATTTTCCATATAAATATGCAGTAACCACATCCATTAGATGCATGTCAAGTCCTTCTGAGACTACAAGACTAATTAAATACCGAAATGTGATTGTGTCCATCACAGGAGAATATGTCTCTTCAAAATCGATCCAGGTCTCTGCAGGAAACCCTGTGCCACAAGACGAGCTTTGTATCTAACAATCTCGTTTCTTTCATTTCGTTTTCTTGCGAACACCCATTTACATCCTACTGGTTTAACACCTTCAGGGGTTAGGACTACTGGTCCAAATACTTGGTGTTTTGCAAGTGAATCCAATTCTGTTTGAATAGCAGCTTTCCATTGTGGCCAACAATTTTTTCGTCTGCATTCATTCACTGAATGTGGTTCTGAATCATCATATGAAATGATTTTGTAGCTACTGCAAAAGAGAATATATCATCAACAAGCACTTGCTTTCGATCCCACAATATTTGTGAATTTGCGTAATTTATGGAAATTTCTTCATTTCCATGTACTTGATCTTCATGTACGGGTATCACTTCAGGGACGTCAGTCTCTTCGGGGACTTGTGTCACTTCAGGGACTTTTTCTGTAGGATTTATTATTGTGAGTATTTCAAGTGTTTCATGCTCTTCTAGAGAATTATTCTTCATTGTTTTTCTTTTTCGGGGAGCCGAATCTTTTGAGCCTATAGGTCTTCCACGCTTCAGGCGTGTCTTTTTGATTCATTAGCCAGCATATTAACAGTTTTTCCTATTGGAATATCAATCCGAGCTGGAGTATTAGCAGCTGGAATATGTGATTTCATCACTTTTGCTGCATCATTAAATGCATCTGGCAATTGATGCGCAATTCTTTGAAGATGAGTGATTCTTTGCACTTCAGTTTCACATTGATTAGTGCGAGGATCAAGATGATCCAAAGATGGAGTTTTCCAAGTAAGTTCACGTCGTTCTTCTGGCGACGGATTTTCTCCCCCTAACGACGGGAATATTGTCTCATCAAAATGACAATCCGCAAATCGAGCGGTAAAAACATTCCTGTCAATGGTTCAAGATATCTTATAATAGAAGGAGAATCAAATCCTACATAAATTCCCAATCGACGTTGAAGGCCCATTTTAGTTCGTTGTGTAGGGGCAATAGGAACTTGTACAGCACAATAAAAAATACGAAGATGTGAAATATTTGGTTGATGACCCAATACAAGCTGTAAAGGGGAATATTGATGATAAGCAGTTGGCCGAAGGTGAACTAATGCTGCTGCATGCAATATAGCGTGACCCCAAGCTGAAACGGGTAATTTTGTCCTCAAAAGCATAGGACGTGCAATTAGCTGAAGATGCTTAATAAATGATTCAGCTAATCCATTTTGGGTGTGCACATGAGCAACAGGGTGTTCAACATCGATGCCATGCGACATACAATAGTCGTTAAAAGTTTTCGATGTGAATTCACCAGCTCCATCAAGACGTTTTGACTTTATAGGATAATCCAAAAAATGAGACTGTAATCGGATTATTTGAGCAAGTAGTCTTGCAAATGCAGCATTCCGAGTGGATAATAGACAAACATGCGACCATCTAGCAGATGCGTCTATTAATACCATAAAATACTTGAATGGTCCACATGGGGGGTGGATTGGGCCACATATATACTTTGCAAAAATGTTGGTGACTCAACATTGACTTTTGTTGGGGATGGTCTAACTATCAATTTGCCTTGTGAGCACGAAGTGCATTGATAGTGATTAGGTAAAAGAATCTTCTGGTTCTTTAATGGATGCCCAAATGAATTATCAATTATTCGACGCATCATTGTAGACCCTGGATGCCCGAGACGATCATGCCAAAACGTAAAAATATCTGAATCATAGAACTTCTGGTTCATTACAGTGTATGATTCGATTGTTTTTATGGTTATATAATACAACCCGGATGAGAGAGCATGAAGTTTCTCTAATATATGCTTTTGGCCTGAAATAATTGAAGTCATGCATAAATACTCAATATTATTTTCACTTATAGTCTCAATATGATATCCATTAAGACGAATATCCTTAAAACTTAGCAGATTTCTTCTGGATCTTGCTGAATATAATGCATCATTAATACAAAATTTTGTACCTCCTGGTAATATTATATTTGCTTTTCCGGAGCCTTCAATTAATTTTGTAGTACCAGAGATAGTATTAACATTTGCATTGATTAATGTCAATGTCAAGAAATATGTTTTATTTCGTAGGATCGTATGCGTTGTTGCGCTGTCTGCCAGACAGATGTCACCAACCATAGCCATTCTTGTAAAAAAATGAAATAAATAAGATAAATATAAAAATAAGAAAATGCATTTCAGATAACAAAGAAAAATGATAAAAAAAAATACATAAATGACAAAATTTGATCGTACATCAGGTATGGGACCATATTTTAAGCACCAAATTAATAACAACCATTTTCCTTGTGTTAGGGGTTTGTTCTGCAAACCTTTTCCTTTCAATTATGCTTTTGTTTAATAGCAAATCACTTCCACTAGTTTGAGATGTTTTACAAACTGTATGATTGTTGTGTTATTGACTATATAAATCATGATCTCATCATTCTTGACCACAACTTCCATGACGAACATAAAATAAAATGCATTTACTTCAGGTAATGATGCTATGCCATTGAGTTGGGTAACATGAGGAAAAAAAATCGTTGTTTGGCAACGAGAATATATATAATTGATGCTCTCAATATTGCTACAACTGGAGCATATTTGAGGCATAATGGCCGGTGGACCTTTGTCAATGAGAAATTAATCTTTAAATCATCTTCATTATGATGACAATGGTGAATGCTAATAATAATTTACATGTTCCTGCTGGGATACATGGATTCTTTTTTTTTTCATTTGGTCCTTGAAGGACCCAAAAAACATATATCATATAACTTTTGTTTTGTCCTACAGGGATACTAGCAATCATGATTTATATATATATATATATATAGGGAGCCGATTCAGTGCGGGAATGCGGTCGTGCGGGAAGCGATCACGGGCCGTCGATCACGGGTCCATCGCATCGGACGGTCGGGTGCGATTCATCTCGACCGTTGGATGCGATGGACCCGCGATTGAACGATCGACGTCATTTCCCGCATTCCCGCATTCCCGCACTGAATCGCTCGCGTATATATATATATATATATATATATATATATATATATATATATATATGCGGGAATGCGGGAATGTATGTATATATATATATATATATCCTTCAGGGATAAAAATTATATGGTCCTTCAGGGATACATTCTAATCATATCTTTTACATGATCCTGCAAGGATCCATGTAATAGTAATATTTTTTTTTTAGTTCTTCAAGGATAAAATAAAATAAAATTTGCTTATGGTCTTATTGGTACACATAATTCAGAACTTCTACATGGTCCTTCGGGGATCCATGTAAATACAATTTTTGTATGGTCCTATAGGGACACATGACATTGTAACATTAAAATAAATCTCAAATCAAATTGATTAGTGCATTGCTCAAATCAAATATTTATAAATATGAAATTAATTGATACAAGGAATAAGGCTGATGTTAGCACAAATATAAGCAATAAGTGAAACATCAAAATATAATTCCATAATCAAATAAAAAAAAATTTAAGCCACAAATTTTAATCATCTCAGCCAAAATATAAGATACAAGGAATAAGGGCTGATGTTAGCATAAATCCTAGCAATAAGTGAAACATTAAAATATAATTCCATAGTCAAATAGAAAAAAATTTAAGCCACAAATTTTAATAATCTCAGCCAAAACTTTTTTTTTTTTACATATATATGAATATGGAACAGATTGAGATTAATATGATTGAAACTAATACATGTCATAGTATGTTACAGTATTGTAACCACAGTATAGTAACCGAAGCACTGTATATGTTGAATAAATAAACTAATTAATAAGATATGTATGCCACATACAAAAATGAAATCCACGTTGAAATCTAGGGAAAACTTTTAATTTTCATTGAAAAAAAACATTTCATTAGTAGAGACAAGAAAATAGAATATCTCATGCAATTAGAAACAAGGTTCTCACCATCAAAGAACTGGTGATATATGGAACCTATCATATTTATTTATTTATTTATTTAGACAACATTATCAACAAGTCTAAAAATAATGTTACCGTGATCACACAGAAAAGCCTACACCAACCTGTAGAATATATAAGTATATAACTGCATGTATGTTTGCATTATTAACATGAGGTGTATCATTTCACAGTAATAATATTTAGTACACGAGTAAATAATATCATACTTTTTAAAAAAAATAACATGACAAAATCTTACAAACCGGGTACCGTTGAAATCCAATCATCATGAATTCACCAAAATACAAACCTCTTTGATGAAATAGATTAGAGCGTCGTCGTACTGATAACGTGTTATAAACTAAGTAGAATATGAATACATATAAGGATATGTAAACAAAACATACAAGTATATAGAGAAGAGAAGTAGAGAGAGATTTCTTATTCACAATTGTTGGTTGTGGAATACATGAGAGACCCTCTATTTATAGGGTGCATGGAGGAATTCAAAATGTGAGAAATTACAAGTTTATAAAGGTGAGAGTACATAGTAGGGTGATTAATAGTGGAGGTTATGGAGTTGATTGAAATGAGTTATGGAGTTGAAGAGTGGGGGAGGTTATAACTAGGAGGAGTGGTGGGTATCCACTATATTCACAACATTATCCTTTATACTTATTAAAATGTGTGATGAATTTAGAAAAAATTCAACATATAAAAAACGGATGATGAGTCATCACCATTTAAACATGAAAATTTATACAACAAGTCACAATCAAATTAACACAAAAAAATGATTCATCAGACAACTTAATATTGACAAACAATATTTATTTGACAAGGATTTTAAGTATAGTCTCAAGAGATGCAAAATAAGTGAAATAACCAAAATAGAAGCAATCACTAATAAGATTTGACAATATCATAATCCCACAAAATTTGACATGGGGATATAAGAGATCAGGAATACTAGTTGTTGCCATTAAACATGCCATAGTTAGTCAAATTTCATCAATAAACTCATTAAATAAACAAATTCAATAATTCGCCTGATTTTTCCCTCTTTACTTGATTTCCATTATTCCAATGAATTTCTAGAACCTCAAAAATAAGTGATTATTATTTTCATTTAAAAGAATATTTTTAGAAAGATATTTTTAAAATATTGATTTTTTTATTTCTATATTATTTTAATTTTTTTCATATAAATCAATACTAACTTTCCAAAAAACCTGCAAAACCTCTTCACCATATTGAATGCCGTCTCACACGCCTTAGCTGGCACCCCCTTCCACACGCGTGAAGCGTTCTCTCCACGCCCTCTTCACCCGGATATCCTTATCTCCCGTTTGGACGCCCATCATATCCATCATATAATAGGTCCCCCCACCTTCACCTCTCTCTCAGTCTCTCAATTGATTTTAATTATAAAAAGAAAACACTGACCCCACTAACGATGAGAGTGGAAGCCCCAAACGAACCCGCACTGAAGACCATCGACTCCACCCCACCATTGAATCTCAGCCGTCCAACCCCTGTTTGCCTCAATCGCAACCGTCTATCCTCTCCCACCTCTTCCTTCCTCTCCTCCTCCACATCGTCTTCAATGGCGATCAACAGCGACTCCGATCAGATTCACTGCGAATCCGACATTGAAACCAGTGAAGAAGAAGAAGAAGAAGAAGAAGAGGAGGAGGAGGAGGAGGAGAGGGGGTGTACGGCGACGGGGAGACGGAGGGACAAGCGATTCCCGCCGCCGATACCATTCCTGGCCCGGACGGGACACCTGACGTGTCACATGCCGTGGACCCTCCACCGGACCTACGGCGATGACGGCCGCCTCGTGATCCGGGAAGTCATCGACGAGAGCGGCGGCTACTACTTCCGCGCGAGGAGGTCGAATGGACGGCTCACGCTCCACCTCGTCTATCTCGTCCGTTCCCCGCCGCCGCCGCCGTCTCCCGATGAGGGACGGTCGGTGGATGATCCGGGACTCGATGCGGCGGCGGCGGTGGGAGATCCTCCGGCGGCGATCGGGGGAGGGGGAGAGGGGTTTCATGTTGGGTTACCGATGATCCGACCGGTCCAGAGTTAGACAGGCATGACATGTGAGAGGGTTTTATTTTCTTTTTTGTTGAGTTTTATTAGGATGAATTGGTTTTGTTTTCTTCTCTGAAAAAAAATAAATAAGGGTTTGTTACTTTGATTTCTGTTTTGTTGTGGAACTTTCTCAACTTAAAAAAAAAAGTTGTTTGATTTTTTTTTTGGGTTATTTTATTTTATTATTTGTGTTTTTTTTTTTAATTTAGGAATTGTGGGGTTTGATTGTTTGGTTTACTCTAATTTGAAGATAGAAATTGAGAGACCAACAGAAACAGCCATTTTAATCTATTTTTCACTAAAAATAAAGATTTTATAGCCATTTTTAAAACATGAAATTTAAATCTAAAGGTAAAAAAAGTTGAAGTTCAAAAATACTGATTATGGCTTGACAGTGATACATAATTTTGTTTCTATCAATTTTAGTAGAAGACACATAATGAAGCAATATATATTTTTTAAAAATTAAAATAAAAATGTATATTATCTCATTTTTAAAAAAAATTAAAGATCAGATTGACGTTTGTTCTTATTTTTCTTCTATTTAAATAATTGAAAATATTGTTTTTGAAATCTTTTATTGATGTTTTTCTTTCAGAACATTTTAAACAAAATTTATCTTTTACTTAAAATAGAAATAATATATCATGATTTAATTATTTTTTCTATATCAAAATTATCAAAATTGTCTCTCGTGTTGTTTGGTGGACAATATATTTATATAAAATAGAAATACATAAAGACCTGTTCATCTTTTCCCGAGTCCAAAAAAGTTGATTTTTGTCCCATAAATGAGGTGGCCTGGTGAAGTTTGCAGTTGGACCCTACTCATATCAATTGGTTGCCAGGTGGAGGTGGTGCTGTTCTCTACTCTATTATATAAAAAAAAATATGTTGTTCCCCATGAATTTAAAAAATAGGGTGTAAAAGCAGAATCCTTTTATAGTGTTAGGAGAAGGCAGCATGTATCTCATGATTTTGATGTTGATTGTTTATTAAGGGGGACATGGGTGAGAAATAAAATACACCTTAACATGGATGTGATTTTAAAAAAAAAAAAAAAAAACTACTCACAGTGTAGTTTTTTAAGCCCACTATCTTGAAAAATAAAGATCTAAATTTTCTTTTATTAAAAAAATCATTATCCCAATATTCTCCTTCCCCTAAAATTCTTTCTACTACACCAGCGACACCGATGGGCGATGGTGGGATAGATGAGGTGGAGGGGAAAGAGAGAGGGAGAGGCTGTGCTGGTGGTGATGGCCTACTGTGGTGACCGGTGTGATGGTAGTGAATGGTGATGGTGTGGTGGCCGCGATGGTGGTGGTGAAGGTATAATGGTGGTGTGCCGCGGCAGTTGATGGCCGAGGGGGTGGTGAATTTTGTTGTTCATGTATTTTTTATATTTAAAGGGCAGTGGATTTAGAAAAAAATTAAAAATGAGGGTGGTGGGATAAAACAAAAAGTGATGGAATTGATAAGATTGCTGGTGGGGTTATCCGTCCGCATTTGAAAAATGGGCAGGGATATTGCCACTACCTATTTTATTTTAGGCACCACCCTCTTAAAATCACCTCCCATCATTTTAGTTTTCCCTAAATCCCCCACCTTATAAATGCCCTCAAAATGATTCACTACATCCACCACCTACTTGTTGAAAACAACTCAATCTCTCTCATCCCATTTTGCTTTGGTTCCTCCATCCCTCCCTCCCTCCCTCCCTTTGTGTTTTCTTGGGGATGCCCTAATGAAGTGGGAGAAGATGCTGTTGTTGATCGATTCCCTGTCACCGAAACCACACAGATGAACCCATTGTCACGACGTCAAGTCGATCTCCAATATAATAGATCTTTTGACATTAAGTCATTATCGTTTTTGTGTTTTTTTTTTATTCCTTTTGAAATTATTAACATTGGTGTAGTCACACACATTAGAATAACTCATTCTAAAACCTATAAAAAATTTTCCTGTTCCCATTGACATGGACAATGTCTAGAAAATATAATTATATAGACACCTCATGTGTCTAATCAATTCTAAATGCTACGGGTCTTTTTTTTATATTCCCATTGACAGGAACAGTGTCTAAGGAATATAACTGCGTAGACACCCCATGTGTTTACCCCATTTCAGAACGTACATGTTTTTTTTACTGTTCTCATTAACAAGTATATTGTTTAGGAAATATAATTACATAGACATCCTAAGCGTCTAACCCATTCCATAATCCATGAATTTTTTTTTGTTCCCATCGACAAGTAAATTGTCTATGAAATATGATTACGTAGTCATCCCGGGTGTTTAACCAATTCCACAACCTACGGAAAGTGTTTACATATATAAACTAGGTGGTGGCAATATCTCTGCCCTTTGCTGTTAGCCTAATTTGATTTAAAATGAGAGTATTTCTGATATTCTTATATATACTTATTGCTTTGCATCATGAAAGCTAATAGTTTTTCATTGTAGTTTATTAATTTGATATTTATAGCTTTACTTCATCTATTTTATCTCTTTTGCTTTAAATAACAATTTATGTGAGAACAAACATTCTTGCAAGATGAGCATTTGATGCTTTTAGGGACGTGTGAGAATATTTGATGCTTTTGGTGTATTGAACTCCGATTTGATCCGTGGGAAATAGATGAGATAAATGACATCAACTCCACCTCTTTATTGAAAATCATATTTTTTCAATATGTTTTCAAACACAAAAAAAAAAAAAAATGGAACACACATATTTGAAGTCATGTGTTTTGCTAAAGAAAGTTAAAGTTTTTTTTTTCTGTTTTCATCGACATGGACAATGTCTAAGAAATATAAATATGTAGACATCTCATGTGTCTAATTCATTCCAAAATCAACGTATATATTTCTTTTCTGTTTCCATTGACATGAATATTGTATAGGAAATATAATTTTGTAGACACCACATATGTCTAACTCATTATAAAATCTATGATTTTTTTTGTTCTCATCGACATGGACATTGTCTAAAAAATATAATTATGCAGACTCTCCATATGTCTAACTCATTCCAGAGGTTGCATGTTTCTTTTCTCATTTCATCGACAAAGATATTGTCTAAGAAATATAATTATGTAGACACTTTATATGTCTAATCTATTTCAGAACCTACATGTGTGGGGGTGGTGCCCTTAATGCATTTTGAGAAATTATACATTAATGGCAAAACTGTAAATAAAAGGTGGTGTTTAATAAAAATAGGGTGGTGAGAATATCGGTGCCCTTGAAAAATATCCATCACAGGACTACAAGGTTGATGTCATGCTGATATATAGAGTATTTATTGGGGAGCTCTCCTAAACCAAACCCCCCCCCCCTCCGGATCGGATTCGGTCAGTACCGAACTCGGTCAGTTCGATCAATATCGAATTGCACCACGTTTAAATCGAACTGCATCATCTATAAATCAAACTGCACAATCAATTGTTGGGTATAAATTTCACTCTTTTATTGGATACTGATGATACTTAGGAATTCATATTTTCTCCCGTAGTTTATTGAATCCAATAAGAGAGTAAAAAATATACCCAACAATTGGTTTTGTAGTTCGATTTATAAGTGATGCAATTCAATTTACATGTGGTGTAGTTCGATACTGACCGAACTGACCCGAGATCAGCACTGACCGGATCCGGTCTCCCTCATGTGGGCTCCGCCGCCACTGCACCTATGTCGAGCAGTTCACATCTGTTGGCGCTTCTGAGGGCTTCGGCGACGCAACACCCCATCTTGTCGGAGGACCAGTCGGCGGCTTTGGATGGAACCACCACTGCATTGAATGCAAGGAACACCATAACAAACATGGATCCTCTCCTTTGAGGAACAATCAGTTCCCATTTTCATTTCCAACAACAACAACAACCACCACGTCATGGTTTCATGTTTGGAAAGGTTTCTGCTGCTACTGCTGCTGCTGCTACTAATGGGACTCAATATCTATATTAACGGTTGAGATCGCCAGCCTCCGAAGGTTTTGATATGAACAAGAGGAAGTAGGACTTCTTCACGTGGCTCGCGGAGGCGGCATCGATGACATACACAGGGCGGTAAGGCGTCCATCGCTGCGAAGGAGGAGGTGGAGGCGGCTTCCGTGCCGGAGGGGAACTCTCCCTCATTTTCTTTTCTTTTTACCATTCTTTCTCTTAATTCTCTAACCCACCCCAAAAATTTTATTTTTAGGAGGTGAGTTAAAGAATTAGCGAGGTGGAAATAAAGCTCCCCGTATTTATTAGATTACATTGCACATATACAAAATTATAAACCATACATTTAATTCGTTTAAACATGTATTTTATTTCCATGAAAATATTTATTTCACTAAAATGTATATATTTTTAAAAAATTAAAACATAATGAGATTGTGAAATCGTCCATAACATTTTTCACCAGTCATTTGTATAATCATGTTAGATTTATGATGGTCTATCTAATCGTGTCAGATTGATGATAGTCCTCGTTTCAAAGAAAATAGATGCAGAATCAATGAACCACAGTATGTAGAAAATTGTATATAGTGAAAAAGAGTAAATCAATGAATCACAGTATCTAGAATCTTGTATATATTGAAAAAGAGTATTGTTGCATGTAGTGTATACGTTGATAAAACATGACTTTTTTTCCTTTTTCTTTTCTTCTCTTTTTTTTATGTAAAAGAGCATATGTATACAAGAATTAAAAAAAAATTATTTTTATAAAGATACATACATCAAAAATATTTTTTTTTTCAAAAAATGAAGGATGTAAAAAAGATTGCATAAAAGACTCGCCCTAACATTATCCTATGCATATGGGACAAGAAGAAAAGATTAAATTGCCACTAAATCTATAATATCTTATACATGTGGTTCTTTTTTAATTTATTTATTCATGATGATAAACTTCACATGCAAGAATAAAAACTCGGAAGGGATAACAACTCAAAAGGGAGAATAATATAATTTTATGTATTCTAAAAATTGTTCCATACAAAATTCTGTGATGGCGCCCCTTCTATGTGCCACAAACATTAAAACACTATTGTCCTAAACATAATATAGACAAATTTTAAATGACATAATTATTAAATGGAATTTTTAGTTTTAAGTCCCCGTAAACTATCGCATTTAGCGATCGATCACTCACTTCTTCATATTTTGATTTTAGTCCCTACATTTAAATGATAATTTAGAAATAAGTCCCTGAGAGGGACTTATTCCTAAATTATTAAGTTTTTTTTAGTCCCTGAGAGGGACCTATTCCTAAATTATCATTTAAATGTAGGGACTAAAACCAAAATATGAAGAAGTGAAGGATCGATCGCTAAATTCGATAGTTTATGGGGACTTAAAACTAATAATCCCTTATTAAATTTGTTCTATGTCTTTAAATACATATTCTATTAAACGAATAAGATAATCCAATTGATAATTATTGAAACTACTAAAATTATGAAAAGAAACTAATGAAAATCCTAAAAAATCTTAAATAAGATCATTAAATCCCTAAATTCACCTTTTTGCTAGTGAAATGTGTTTATTATGATCTAAATAAAGAGATTTGTCAAATATTAAATATTAGAAAAAAAATAACCACCTTTTAATAATGTATTTGGAATCAAATATCCTCTAATGATTTTTCTTCAAATCTGACATTTTTTTCATCTGTTATGAGTCATATTAGGAATCATTGTTTCATCTATGACTTCTAGAAGACCATAAATATGAAAACCAACCTAAAGTTTTAGAAAAAGGATACACACAGCCTCAATTATAATTTATCCCTTTTTTTTAAATAATCATACACTCACTCTTTGAAGTGCATAATGTTATATGAAATGAAGTATATACTGAGATAAATTAGTATATTTTTTTCATGGTGAAAAAATGAAAAAAGATCGAGTTATATACTATGATAGGAATGATAGGATCTCATACACTATGATACTACAGTATATACAACGTTATAGTGTATGGGGCTGCAAAATAAACTGCGTGTATCAGCGCTCAAAATTCTAATTCACCCAAGTCAACAAAAGTTTTTTTTTTCCCTCTACCTCTCTTTCTGAATATATTTCTTATGAGTTGTGTTCTTTGCCACTTAAATTTGTGTTACATGTTCAAGAGAATTTGAGTGCAGAATGAGGAACTTTCTTTGTTTGGGAGGAATATGCTTCTCATTCGGGAGGAACATGCTTCTCATTTTTTTAATAATATAGATTTCTTCTTTGACCCTGAAACATGGAATGTTTTTTGCAACCCGTTCAGAGAAGTGAATGCAAAGTGAGGAACATGTTTTGGATGGAACATTAACCAAAATACAACAGAATACAACAACATATTATTCCAATTTTAGGGGATAATAAAGAAAATTATTAATTTTTTCTCTGTTTTTTTCAAACAAATTGTCAAAATAAAAAAGGGTTCAAGACATCATGCATAATCCCACATAAATCTTTGCAACTTGGGGTGAGACGTACATTTCTTTTAAACCGTAATGGTTAGTCAGTTTAGTTCTTGGGTTAAATTTTTATCCATTTCAAACATACAGGTAGTTGAAAACACACAAAAAAAAAAAAATCTGGATCATTTTAAATGACTATTTTACCTTGAACCCATTTTCACTGTTTTTTTTTTCTTTTTCAAATATTCCTCACACATTCCCACTCCCTTCTCTTCAACTCCTTCTATCTTCTTCCACTTCATATTATCTTTGACGCATCAATACCTCATTAAGAAGCTTTTTTTAGAGAGTATAACAATTAATTCACACTTAATTAATAGTGGTTGACAGAAGGATGCATGTGATATTTTTTTCGTGTTTGCTGGAAAATGTATATCTCATCTAAAGTTTGTAAGGACTTATGTGGGATATACATGTTACAGGGACTCATGTGTCTTTAAATTTTTTTTAGGGTTAAAGACATCTAGAAGGGTATAATAGTCAAATATACATCCATGGCTAATTTTTTTTTGGGTGAGTGAATAGATATTAATGATAGGGATTTGTGAGACTTTTTTGTGTTTGCAGTAGGGGTGATAAACGAGTCGAGCAAGCTGAGTTTTGACATATTTAAGCTCGGCTTGTTTATAATTAAGCTCGGCTCGGCTTGGGACCGAGCTTAATTTTGTGTTCAAGCTCGGCTTGTTTATAATTAAACTCGGCTCAGCTCATTTGGATCGTAAAAAGCTCGATTGAAGCTTGACTCATTTATAAAGTGAGCTCGAGTGCAAGCTCGAACCAAGGCTCGAGTTCGGGTTTGTTTAGCTCGAACTTGTCTAGCTAAAAAATTGCTCGTTTAACAATGAAAACATGTATAAAATAGATAACATGCTAAAAATAGACAATTTTATTCAAAAATCATTATTAAACAATCATATTCGAAATAAACTTGTATAGGCTCATGGCTCGGCTTGGGTTCAACTCATTTATAACTGAGCTTTAAAAATTGATCAAGCTCGACTCATTTGTTCAATCGAATGAACCCGAACGAGCTTCAACCGAGCTGAGCTCGAGTCTAACTCAAGCGGCTCGATTCGTTTACCACCCCTAGTTTGCAGGGACATGTACATCCGACTTCAAATTTACAAGGACTTATATGAGATTATGCATATTTATATAAACTCAAATGTCTTTAATTCTAAAAAAAATATGACACACAATATAAAATCGCCTTTTTTATATTCAAATAGGGATAATTATCCACACTTTATCTTGGAATTTTTATATAAAATAATGCATATAAAATAAGTTGTTGTGTAATCTCTCTCTCTCTCTGAATATATTTGTTATGAATTGTTTTCTTTGACCCTGAAAATTTTGTGAAACTTATTCAGAGAGTTTAGTCCAAGATGAGGAACATGTTTGCTTCTCTCATTTTTGAATGACCAAGAATTTTCTTTGACCATGAAATTTGCAATGTTTTTTGCAATCTGTTCAGAGAGTTGAATGCGACAAGTGAGGAACATGTTTTGGGTGGAACATTAACTAAAAGACATCTTTCTTCAGGCACACGTAAACAATATACATGGAAGATGATTAAGTAATTCTAGCTGCTCCATCAACGTGAAGAAGATACATAAAATTATAGATTAGAGCTCTTAATCTTTCAAATTGTCCCACTTCATGATATCGACCAACCATCAATGACATGAAATATATGGCCTATAGTTGGCAGGGCAACAAGATCTGAAGGATGAGTTATTCCAACTTTAGGAATAAAAGTTTTCTAGTTTTTTTTATTCACATTTATTAAAATCGTGACGAAAAGGAGGGATAAATGTCATTCTAACATTTATACAGCACGTGAAATCATAATAATTAAATCTCTCTCGCTCATATGTATGTCAGAGTTGCGTAGGGGACATATCATTAGTGCTAGTTACCAAAGTTTCATTTTTCACAATTTTCTCAGAGAGAATATATAAGTTTGACAATGCAGTTGGCTTCATCATCACAAAGCATCTTCAAGTAAATTTTTAACTATTAAAGTGTAAGAGTAAATTTTTAACTATTAAAGTGTAAGGTGACAAAAGAATTAAAGTTCTTTAGTTCTAGAACATAATCCAGTAGTACTCATGTTGCAATGTGACTCATGCTGCAATGTGGATGGACCGAGAATTGTGCACATTAAAACTGTAACGGACGAATTAATTGAAATTATTCAAATCGCGTGTGTTGAGAGATCACTGCGTGAACAATTGAATTTTGAAGAAACCCACGCGCATGAGGGCTAAGCTCAAACCCAAATTGATTTGTTACATTGTATCTCATATCTAACCCAACTCATGAGTTCGACATAGACGATGTCTTTTTTGTTTAAGATGATTCACAATAGATCATGCTAAATGGGAAAAAGAAATCTTATTTCTAGTTCAACATAGACGATGTATTATGTGTTTAAGGTGGTTTGATATGGATCATGTTGATCAGGAACTAGAAACCTTAATCTATTCAAACATCAATACAAACTTATTCTCTCGTACAATTATTTTCGCACACTCACGTATTCTTTACAAATAAACATATTTTTAAATTTTAGTTCCACAGTATTCTCTGTCTTTTTTTATATGCAACTGACCGTAAACATTTCTACAAACTACGCCATTACAGTTTATATGAAAAAATATGTATGAATGATTGCCATTACCAGGGGCAGTTTGGTAAGCCTAAATTTTCATACTTCATCGACTCCCAAGATCTAGCTGTCAACAGGTCGGGTCCGGGCTAGGTCGGGGTGGATCTGGACCCGACCAGTGGCAGGACTCTGCGACTCCGAGGAAATGTGGACCCGGACCCAGACCCGTCAGACTGGATCCGACCCGACCCGGATGATTGATAAAAAAAAGGGGGGGAGAGCTCATGAATTTGTTTGCCTTATCATTCTATTTGAAAATTCTTGTAATAAAGCATTATTATTATTGAAACTATGTTTGAACTAATATCATGACACTATACTTGAACATAATTTTATACAATTTAAAAGAAGTAAATGAATTACTAAACAACATTCAAAATAATAAACACTAACATAAACAACATATTAACATAAACATTAGAGACTGGCAGTGGTTGGGTCGTGTGCCATTATGGGCTCAGTTGGTTGTTATGAACTTGTGGATATGATTTATGAGCTTGTTATGAACTAGTGGATACAAAAATGAGTTAAGTAAAAAATAAAATTATGGGTCAACTAATATTAATAGTCTTGTAATATATAAGCATATATTAATAAAACAATCGGGTCTCAGGTCCAACCGGTGGGGCAGAGTAATATATTACATGGGGTGGGGCTATTTTCCCATACACACCCAACATAAATGGATCTTGTATAACTAATATTAATAATCTTGTAATATATAAGCATATATTAATAAAACAATCGGGTCTCAGGTCCAACCGGTGGGGCGGAGTAATATATTACATGGGGTGGGGCTATTTTCCAATACACACCCAACATAAATGGATCTTTTACAAGATCCATTTATGTTGGGTGTGTGTTAGGTGTGCTTAGGTAGGGAGAGGGAGGAGTGCTATGTGGGTGAGGAGGAGGCGGCGGCGAAGGTGGTGGGATCAGTGGTGGAGGTAGGGTTTGCAGTGAGGGTGATGGAGGAGGTGGGATGGCGGACTTCGCGAGGACCGATTCTCTGCCGCCATTGTTGATATGGTTTTCATTGGCGAGGGAAAACTTATTGTTGGATTTTTATCTGTGTGAAAATATTTTATATATTTAGTATGTATTTTATTGTCTTATGTATCCATAGACACATAAATTGTCTAACAAAGTCAAATTTTGTAGACACTGTATCTATCGACAAGCTCTCACAAACAAAGCCAAATGATTTATGGATCCACAGACACTGGAACTGTCGACAGAGTCCGATTTTGTAACACTGGATCTATCGATGAGGTTCCATAAACAAAGCCAAATGGTTTATGGATTTTTTAGACACTAGAACTGTCAACAGAGTTAGCTTTTGTAAACACTAGATCTGTCGACGAGGTCTTAGAAATAAAGCCAAGTGATTTTTGGAGAGGATATGAGCTATTACTATAAAGGGAGGTGATGGAGACAACCAATTTTTTTTTTTTTGTGGAGATTTGGAGTGACAAATGAAATGTTAATAAAAATTTTTTGAAAGGATTGACACATGGAGTGTCTACGAAATGTGAAATCGTCGACACTGGTAGTGTCTATGCGTGCAGAAGAAGGACAACTTGTTCACATCTTCGATTTCATCCCCTCCAACCTCGTCTCCTGGTTTGCCTCATCTCTGCCTACGCTCAGCACTCCCTCTACGGCCACTGCTTTCACACACTCGCCTCGAAAACCGCACATCGGCCCGACGTTGATTTTGATCGGCGCGACTCTCCTCACTGCCTCTTCGCCTTCTTGGATCTCCACGGACGTCGAGGGCTGCCAACGTATCTTCTTGAAGGCGTTCTTCCCCACCAGGCCCAGCCCTACCCTCTGCCCCAGCCTTCCTCCTCCTCCTCCTCCTCTTGCATAAATGGATCTTTATCCATTTACTTCGGGGTATTTAAAGCACTCAACTTTTATTTGGGTGGGAATAAAGACGGGTGGATTTGATAAAAAGAGGGGTGCAAATTGCCCCCGCCCTATTACATGTGGGTCCCGGTGTGGACCCGACTCGTTCACAGACCTACCAAGATCCCACTGTTCTTCCTCCTCCGCTCGACGTGTTGAGAGAGAGAGAGAGAGAGAGAGAGCAAAGCGAGAGAGAGAGAGAGAGAGAGAGAGAGAGATGGATCCAGATTCAGTGAAATCAACCCTATCAGGCTTGGCTTTTGGGAATGTAATTGCGGCAGCTGCTCGTGATTATCAGAAGGTCCCCCCCTCCCCCCTCTATGTTTGTTTATCTTTTAATCTGTACAAAGAAGACATTTTTAATGCTTCTCTAGTTGTTTGTGTTTTATTCCTGTTATTAGATTTGATTCACTCATTGGCTGAATGGATCGGAACAAAAGAAGAAGAAAAAAAGATCTTGTCACTTCAAAATAAAAAAAAGGGGTTTCCTTTGCAATCCCCTAACTTATATCTGAAATGGGTTCTCATGGATTTTGGTTGCAATAGATCATATTGTTGATTTTAGATCCTACAGAGGCAGTGATACACTTTTTTTTTAAAAAAAAAATTTCCCTTGAGATATTAGTTTCATGAATGGCAAATCTGGCATTTATGACAGAAAAAAGCTTTGGATCAGTAAAATTTTGTCTTTCATTTCTTAATCTGATCATTTGAACCAAAACTACAATCAGTCAATTTCAGAGGCTTAAAAGTTTGCAGTTTGTATGAGGGGAAACACCAACAATATGGATTCGAATGAAAACTGAACTTGTTTGGATGGGGTGTAACACTTAGATACTGAGCAATAATAATGATTATATAAAAATCAAAGCTTTGGTTAAGTCAGCAAGCACTTCCTCTCTCTGTGAAGGAGGTCAAGAGATCAAACCCTTGGGAGCACCATTCTTCAAAAAAAAAATGATTATAAGTGCCAAGTCCTTTTCATTCTGCATTTATGTTTCCTTACATAAATATATCAGATAATCACATGATCTTTAGTTGGTCTTGCAGGAGTTGCTATCTCAACAGAAGGTTCAGACATCCACCAATGAGGAGGTTGATCTTGACGAATTGATGGATGTAAGGAAAATTGGCCTCATAATATAGATGATCATGCATGGCCCATCTGTTTGTCCATCCATTCTTATCTTTATTAATCTATCAGTGTGAACCTAATTTTATTTATTTTTTTCAGGACCCAGAGCTGGAAAAGTTGCACGCTGATAGAATTGCTTCTCTCAAGGTAAGGATTGATGAATTTTTCATCACCTAAAGGTCCATGGATTTATATCCAGTAATTAAGTGCCTGACTTTGTAAAAGCTCATAAAATTTCAACAGAGAGAAGCAGAGAAAAGGCAAGCCTTAAAAAGACAGGGCCACGGAGAATACCGTGAAATATCAGAGGGAGACTTCTTGGGTGAAGTTACAGGAAGTGAAAGAGTGATTTGCCACTTCTACCATCGAGAGTTTTATCGCTGCAAGTAAAATTGTTCCACTAATCCGTTATTATGAGTTGAAACATTGTCCAGTTATAACGAGTTGCAGTGATGGCTCCTCTCAGGATAATTGATAAGCATCTAAAAGCCCTGGCACCAATTCACGTAAATACGAAGTTCATCAAATTGGATTCTGAGGTTTGCTCACACAAAACCCCCCCTTAGTTGTTTTGCTTTGATTGGCATATTAATCTTCTTGGTTTGTTTGCAGAATGCACCTTTCTTCGTTACCAAATTAGCAGTCAAAACATTGCCCTGTGTGATATTGTTCAGGTAAAGCTTATGTAATGTTATTCTTCCATAAATAAATAAAAGCTTATGTAAAATGTCACACTAGTCATTCCAGTCACTTTTGCACATCAAACGCGTTTTGATTAATTGTTAAAAGTATATATGCGTATATAATGAAGTACATGTTTTCACAAAAAGTAAAATACATACTCGAATGAATTGAACACATACATTTTTACATTGTTTTTCTTAATAGGGTATATAGTGATATATTAGAGTGTATTCTATTAAAGATTTCATATACCGTGTTAAGTGTCATGGCGTTAGCATGAATAACTCTGCTGCATACCATGGTTGCGAAAATGTACAGAAGCTGATTCGACAATTCTTGGATTAAAATGGTCATCATAGGAATGGAATCGCCTTTGACCGAGTCGTAGGTTTTCAAGATCTGGGCAGCAAAGATGATTTCACCACAAAAGCCTTTGAGAATCTACTGATAAAGAAAGGTTTGATTTGCTTCCCGACACTTTGTTAAGTGCAGTATCCCATTATATCAACTAAAATGCTGGTATATTTCAGGAATAATCAATGACAGGAAGGACACAGAAGACAGCGACGCCGAAGATGACGGTGTAGATAACAAAAGCAGGAATGTCAGGTCATCGACCGGCAATGATTCCGATTCAGATTGATGTCCAACATCAAGAGAAATCTGTTTTTTATATTTAATTCCAATGTAGCTACTGAAAGAAGCAGGCTTGCCTGTAAGATTTTTCTATATCAATGTCAACTATCATCTGCAACAATTGGAAACTGTGCTTTCACAAAATTGTGGATGGTTTCGAGTAATGTTGGCGGAGAAGTCTGAGAGAACTGATGCCAAGATGTGTTGTGATTACAGTGGATTTTATTTAGGGTTTTGTTAAATGAGTGTCCTTGGGACACTTATTAACTTATATTTATTACTGACTTTTTAGGTAACCTAACAAATCTAATTGTGATATGAATCAATAAATTGAAAGATTTTTAAAAAATACTAACAATACTCTTATTAAATTTATCACTTTTTTTTCTTCCCTCTCATACTTAATTTTTCCCTCCTGTATCTAAAATTTTTCCATCTCAAAAGTTTTATCTGAAAATGCAAAAATGTATATTTCCTTTCATTTTTATTCTTTATCTCATGTCTCTTATTATTATTATAATACTTGGTTTAGTGTTGCTTATGTGAAGATATTTTTTGTGCGGTGTATAAGATAATTTATTTTTATTCTTTGTTTAATTTAATATTTTATTTTAAATATTTTATATGCACCTCCATTCTTTATTGATTTTTTTATCATTTGAATTTATTTTAATACATTATAAATAAATGGTCTTGCATGCTTCCGGCTTCGACCAGTGTTTCACATCAAACGTATATTATAAATTTATATATGTATGTATGTATGATAAACCATCCACATTCATTATCCTACACGTCTAAGAACTGTTGTAAAATTTAAATAACTATTATATTCTAATATATCACTTGATCATCCAAATCAATATCTATATTTAGATATATTAATTATCCAAAAAATATCATATGAATATAAAAAAAATTGTTCATCAACACATTGGGTCGTTTTCTCTTTTCCAAAGCGTTTATTACAAAGCACTTCAAATTTATTTGAATGTTCAGAATTATTCAAACGTTGGTTACACCCCCACAACTGAACAAACAAACTTATGATCAGCAATTGTGTGTTTTAAATTTGGAAACATCTATTCCTCCCAACAAATTCTCAATCCCACCAATCAATTTTTTTTTGTTGGTGGGTTTAGAAAAATGGGAGGTAGAAAAGAGAAACAGAGGAAGATGAACGATAGAAAGAGAGAGAGAGAGAGAGAGGAAGGTAAAGGTGAGGGGAGGGAGAGAGGGGGAGGAGAGAGAGAGTGAGAGCTAGGGAGGAGCGGGAAAGGCAGAGGGCCCACATTGCTCCGTCTCTCCCTCCCTCTCTCTGCCTCTCTTTCTCTCCCCCCCCCCCCCCTCCTGCCCTCGCCCACCACCCTCCTCCCTCTCTTTCTAACTCTCCCTCTTCCAAGATCCTATGGCCACCAACCAAAAAAATTACATGTGAAATTAATAATCAACGTAAGTGATCGATCGCCCTTAAGATACAAATTGATGACAGTTCCCTGACTCAAATAAGTGATCGATCGCCCTTAAGATACAAATTGATGACAGTTCCCTGACTCAAAGGATCCCATTTGACCAATACCTCCGGACCCTTCACCCTCTCGAGGCATCTTAACCACTCAAAATAATGGCTTCTTTTATCAATTAATGAAAAGAAGTAGCTAGCCTACCACTTCATTTATCAAAAAACAAAAAAGGAATAATGGCTTCTCATTTCTTTTATACAATGTATTCACACAGTTGTGGCCTGCACCTTTGGTGGTCCTGGTGAACTGGAGAAAATTTATTTATTTGTAGTATTAGTATTGAAGTTTAAGGGATCCCACATGCAACTCCAATTTTTATCAAAAAAATACATTCATGAAAATCCAAATGATGGTAGTCATTTGAAATACTGTAACCATGTCCACCTGTAGAATAACAATACAGCACTGGGGTTCTGGAAAAGCAGTCAGTCATGCAGCAGCATGCAATTAAAGAGCAACTATTCATTATGACAACAATATTAGGGCACTAAACACAGGTCAACATTAAAGCATGCCAAAGAAAATACAGGCTATCCACCCAACCCCTATATCTCGACACAAAACACAGACACCATGTGCTCCCACACCAGAAACATTTGCCTGGGACAGCCTCTGCCACAAAAACCTACGAATCGTACCTGCCAAAATACAGGGGATTAAATAACCTTCCCATCAAATACAAACCATGATTTCACAAAATGAGATGCCAAAAATCACGATCAACTCACTATTTCTTGTTCTGTGATGCAAGCTTCACTGCCACCTGTTCTTCCGACAAAGGCAGATAGTAGATCCGGGGAGTGGCCCTCGTCTTCCTGAAGAGATCATCGAGTGTCATTGGGGGGTCCTCCTGTTTCTTCTTTGTGGAAGGCGGAGGAGGCAGAATGGGAGGCGGAGGTGGTAGATCCTGCAGCAGCTGTCTGAATGAGTTTTGGCGGGTCGCAGTGGCCTGATTTTGATGAGCAGGTTGGGCTGAAGGTGTGGTTGGGCTGGAGGCAACCGGTGCAGGACTCGGTAGAGGTGCTTCTAGACGTGTCTTCACTTCCTGGGGGTCCACGAATTCCACTATCAAAAGGCGCCCACCGTTGGGAGGCCACTGCAGGTTGTATAGGGCATTTCGGGTCTCTGTGGCCTCTTCCACAGATGAATACTGCATGAGGGAGCAAAACAAAATTTGTTGGGTGGGTTCTACAAAAAATAGATCATGTTAACATTGTACAAGTCAAGAAACCTTAGACCTTAGTAACTAAGATGATTTCAGTCATCATTAAAAGCTAGAGCAGAACAATTACCTTTTGTTTATATTAGGTTAGTGTTTTTTTAGAATTCAAATCTTTCTTTTCCATCAATCTGATGCAAACTTCCTCCTCTACCCGGTTAAAGCCAACAACTGAATATGATAAACACAGTTAAAGTAAAAAAACAACAACAACAGAATCTAATCAATGCATCATATATGACCTTAAATAGACTGTTTGTATAGGGTTTGTAGAGAAGAAAGTCCAGTGATTCTGTCCTCACAAGAGGTCCTGTGGGGAATTTTTATGAAAAACCTCCTCACCATTAGTGTTATATAAACACACACACACCCATTGAAGGGGTTACAGTGGACACAACAATAATATACAGAACAACAAACGAGGTACATCTATCATTGGAATCTATATAAGACTAAATGGAGTGAAGCATTAAAAAGGGTCTTCCCCAGAAACCATGAGCATGACATGCAGTTCCAACGTGACGCCGTGTGAAGGAACAGGTCAACAAGCCCACAGGACTCAGACAGACTTGGCTTAAAGAGAACAGAAATCCTTATGGGGTCACCGCATACAATACACCATGAAGGGATAACACCTACCCTGTGCACTATGGCAAAAAGTCCCCATGTTAATGGAGCCTTTTGTTTTTTTGTTATTCTCCATATATTGAATTCATTATAGGTTCTTATCCATCCTAGATATTATAATGCAAAAAAACACTAGTAGTTTGGGTCCTGATGCTCTAGTAAAACAACATAAATCTAGCAGTCAAACCATTATTCTCCACAGACAAAATCCCCATTTGCAGCATCTGTTTTATATATAAATATTATATTTCGAATTCATTACTTTTTCATTACCATAGATATGAAAGGTCATTCTCTCACCATTCCATACTGATCAAACAGTCTCCACTACTAAAGCTTCATCATGTTCATTTTCAATTATAGACTGTTCCTCAAAAACTGGTCTTCTTTAAATTCATCACGATTGTCACCTACAATATCTGAAACATCATATTAGGTTCTCAACTGTGTTAGGACAAATAATAATATTTTCTCATGTGTATCAAACCAGGAGGAACTTTATCTGTCTATACTGACCAGTTTCCCCCTTCACTTCTCTCAACCATAAAATTATATTCCAGGAAAACTTGTATTGCCACACCTCAAGGATTGTTTTTGATGGAATATTCTTTACTCATGTTCACTTAGAATACCCTATAATCTACAATAAGACCCATATGGCAGCAAATACTTACCACAAAGATCCTACTAGACTTTTCATTTTCTTACAATAATAATTTTCTCCCTCAATCAAGTTTAATTCAAACCTTACAAAAGTAATTGAACAAAAGGCCCTTGAAATACAATGTCATGTTCAAAATTTTGTGAGGCATAAATTACATATAATTGTATATAGATTGATATTTAAAAAATGTTCTTAATAGGTTTTTGGGCATATAAGGAAAATATAAATTTGTAACTGCAAGCATTGCATATGCTGTCCCTTGGTTTTAGTAAAATAAAAATCGGTTTTTTCTCCTCTTCTCCATCAAGCTCCACACTCTCCAGGACTTGAACAACTGAACAGCTAGATAAGCTCCGAACAGCTATCAGGAATATATACACACAGTATAATTTATTTATTGTAAAATCACTGGTTTTTACTTATAAATTAAGGTTCACTTCCATTTTACTAAATTTACTTTTTTGGAACAACCAATATTACATTATATACATACATACATACAAGATAAGATACTAAGATCAGATTCTTGTCTAAGATGTATCCTCCAAATTTTGGACTTTAGGTCAATACAGTAACCAACAATTATGTCCACATACGAACTAAGATCTCGTTAGCCATTAAGCACCACCAACTTCCATGCTGGAGAACTGGGTTCAAATATGCCCATTTTTTTGGGATAGTGGGGGTTGGGGGGACCACTCCCCCCCCCCCCCAAAAAAAAAAAAAAAAATCTTGACCACATCCAAGCATTGCACACAAAGTGTTTAAAAGGCAGAAACATAAGATAAGGGAGAGCAATAATCTAGGAAGTTGCATTGGGAACAATTACCGTCACATAGCAGTGGGTCTTGATCTGGTCCATCCAGAAACTACAAACATTTCCAGTTTTACCCAGCAGCTCCTGCACAGCTTTAAGAGTGAAAGGGCGCACAAAACGATCAATTCTGAGAGAAATTGTCGCAGTTTTCTGTGATGGTGGAACTGACACAGTAAACAGAAAATAGTATTATTAGAAATTTTGATTTAATGTGACAAGTCCCTGATCGAATGCAAAATCAAGGAAACTCACCAACACGTTCTTTAGGAGTATCAGCACTCAGTGTCGAATCAGACCTTCCAAAGCGTCTGGGAGTAGATTGCAAAGAATCCCGCGGTGTAAATGATGGTGCAATATTAGAAGTTTGTGGTTCAGGAACTTTAATGCTCTCTGAGTTCCAACGACGCTGTCTTTTATGAGTCTCTGTGTTCCCAACGACTTCTTGGTCTATATTAAGATATCAATACAACTAAACATAAGAACATATTTGAACACTGAAATATATTAGATCACGCCAGTAAGATTCGTAAACTACAAAGGAATCGTTATTACGCAAATTCTCACTCAAAAAGTCAAAAGTATTCACAAAGTTCAGTGCACAAACATTATGCAATATAACTTCATTATTCACTTAACAATGGAGTCCCAAACATGGCCTATATACAAGTATGATATTATATGTCATTTAAAGACCTCTCAACTATTACGGCCTCATAGGTCAGCTTTTACAAACACATTTGAAAAATAATGTTACACCCCAAAAGGGAATATTTCCATGAAGCTTGACATTTTTTTAATGGAAATGGTAAGGAGATCACCTCGATTCGTTAGAAAGAGGAGTGCCCAAAGCATACAAAGTACAAACAAAAGGCTGGAGCCTCAAAAAGAACAGAGTACCGGGTGTAGCTTGACCAAATTTTAATGAAAAAATTCACCATATCCAGGAAAGTACCGTGGGTGCTTGATTTGTATATTTCAAATTTCACAATGATTTAGGAAAAAGCACTTCAACTCCATAAATTAATGAAATATTCAAGAAGAGCTCTTAAAAACATCTTTAATTGTACATCAGTATTTCATATTCTATCAAGTACACAAATTCACTCATATCATGTAAAATGTTTGACTGGCTGACAAGTAGGAAAAGAACAAACATGAGATAATGTTGCCCAATCTTTCCATTTCTCTGTCATCTGAGACCACCAAAATATGAAAAAAGAAATCACATGAAAAGATGAGAATTCTTGCAAACATATTTGGAAGCTACAGATAATGGCACTATCAATCTTGACAAGAACTAAATGCTCAAACGAGATAAAACTCCCTTACTATATTGACCAATCTATAGAAGCCCTTTTGCATGGTCAGACGTGGGGAACTTCGAGTAAATAAATTATACCACAATAACAGAGATGCAAAATCAAACCAGTAAGTAATACCAATCCTAGATCCCCTAACAACTGACACTAGAAATACTACAGAATATCATGTAAAGATAGTAATATACAAGTAACAAACTATTAGGTATGACACCAAATGTTCACCCAATTGCACCACCCCCTTTGTGTTCATCCAACTATGGTTGTATTTGGCTGTGATCCATAATATGCTTAAAAGCCTTCTTACCACCTAAACAGCTCACATGTACAAAATTAGATCCATATGACATAATACTACCACATGCATTAAAGAGTCACATGAAAACCATGAAACACCAAAAATGCAATAACCCAATGAATAGATTTGGGTATCCAATCCATTCACCTATATACAACATATCAAGTGTGTTGTTTTTCAAATGTATGATCAGGATGAAATAAGTATAACCACTGATAAAAAGTTTAAATGGGTCAATTTTTCATTCTTTCTCAAAGACTACATTAAAGAAAAGTGATAAACACACACACACACACACACACACACATATAGTGAAGCGATTAGGTGCGACGAGCGGCGGGTGCAGCCGCGACACGGGCCGTCCGATCACGGGTCCATCGCATCCAACGGTCGATGTGAATCGCATCCGACCATCGGATGCGATGGACCCGTGATCGATGACCCATGATCGCTGCCGCACCCACCGTTCGCCGCATGTAATCGGCCCTCTATATATATATAAGGTGTGATGAGCATCAGCTGACAGGAAGAAAGCGCCACTCATGAAATGTCCCTCTGAGTTAATATCTTGTCAATAATGTCAGTGACAATCTAGGTTAATAAAAACATAGCTAATAGGTCAATAGATATAAAAGAAGTCGAGTAAAAAAAGAGCACAGAGAGACCCAACTATAAGTTTTGGAAAATCTACAATGATTGTATCTCATATTTTTAAGGATTACAAATAAAGGATTACAAATAAACAATCATGAACAAATAAGCAATCATGACATTTCATGACAGTGACACCAAATACGCTAAAAAAATCCTTTATAGAGGGCAAAATAGTGAAAAATGAACAATTAGAGATAGGAATCCATCAAAAGATAGGCATTACAAAAATAGTAGAACCGAAGATTCCATATTCTTTCCCATTGGTACATTTATTAAGAAACATGATTTCAAATAGTCCCTGCCACAAAACCTGTATCCCCATTTCTGTAGATAGAAAAAGTAAGAAGACAAATGCCAGGAAAAATAAATCACAATTGTTGCCTGACACAAGTCACAATATTCATCAAATGTTCCACAAAAAAAAGTGAAGTCATTTCCCTCAGATATCACCATTTCTATGAATTGAAAAACTTTCTTCTTCTCCCCCCTCAACCCACTCCACTTTCTTTTTCTTCACGGTTTCAATCAGAATGTCATTGTAGTTGTCAAACTCAACCATGCGAAATTATTTGTCTTCTATATGCTGACAGACTTGACTACTATGAGGCAAGAGAAAAGGATTCTTCACCATAAGAAGCGAGTAACAAGGCATGTTACTCGGCATTACTTTTTCCAATCAAATGGAACACCGTGAGAAAACAGAAACAGCCCGACCAACCAACATAACAAGAGAATAGATCAGTATGACAACAGAATATGCGTCCCCCCCCCCCCCACCCACCAGGATCTCTCTTAAAGGCAATGGTTTGAAGATCACAAGCAAAAACACATAAAATCATGAAATGCTAAGCTTCGTTGAGAATTGCTAACACAAACAGAAGTTGCATACATCTATTAGAAATACGAGTAACCGAACCATATTGACAAGATAATGAGTCTCTACAAAAGCTCAACAAAATATAAATGCATTCACTTCAGAGGATATTCCCTGAAACATGGTCTCTTGAATATTCTCAGGACCTCTAAATATTTCATATATATGGTTAATCTAAGTGAATGAAATATTAAATATCACCAATCACTCACTGCAGCAAGACAAAATTGGCTTCCCTCACATAAAGTTATTCTAGACAGACAATCTAGTAAACAGAAGCAAACATAAACAAGCAAATTTCTAGGTACTTTTGTATCATGTGTTATCCCTGAAACCATGTGTTTTGCAAACTGCAAATTGAAATAACAAACTAATAGGTACTTTCGAACAAGAAATCAGAAAAAAATGCATCATTTCTCACCAAATTAAACCAATGCAGAGAACATTGAAGATGCAAGAACAAAATTTCAACTTAATAATCTAAAAATGATTCAAATGAAAATAATACCTTGACCTTTTCTTTTCTCGGCTTTACATAACATACTCTCATCCTTTTCGGCAAGAATATTTTTCTCTTCAGGAGAAACTACCCCTCTCTCTATCACAACAACATTTCTTTTTTCTTCCACAGCATTTGGTTCAATGGCTTCAGTCTTATTTCCCACTTCATCAGCACTTAGTCTGGAATCAAGTTTGCTTTCCAGTAAATCCCTCTCAGGGGATTCATCACCGGAACTCTGGTCCAAATTCAATTTTTCAGGAGACTCTCCATCTCCACTATCATTTTGGTCGATCATGTCCACAACTGTCACGTCTGGACCTTCTACATCTTCAACAGAGCCCTGCTTCTCACCCAGCCCTTTAACATCCAAGGAAAGCAAATCACCAGTGATAGGAACGTCATTAGGTGATGGTTGAACCATCTCTGACCTATTAACTTCTAGTTCTAAAGGGAAATCATCAGCATTCAAATTATCCTTTAGTTCATTCTTTTCATTATTGGACACAGAATCAGCAGAAATTGACTCACACTGTACTTGTATCCCTAAAACAGGGTTAACCTCAGATACCTGTGTGTTCAGATTTGGCACTTCAGTAGCAGCGTCTTCTACAAGATTTGAATCCTCAGTCTTGACATCAATTTCATCATTCCTCAATTCTTGGACGCTAGAATCTAACAGGGCCTGCACATCCTGACCTTCTATGACACAGTTTTTCAGTGGGGAAGAATGAACTGCATTATCTTCACCCACTCTATCCATGTTCACATCATCCATTATATTTGTGTCTTGGTTATTGGCCTCTTGAGCTACCTCAGCATTACTTTCATGATTTTCAATCACAGTTGCACCATTGTCTTTTGCAGTGACTTCATTCCCAACAATCTCAGTGGCATATTCTGCCTTCTGATTATCAGTTAGGTCTGATGCAACATCATTGCTCTGATCATGAGAGTTGGGGAGAGGATCAGGATCAGAGCCATTCCCAATTTCTTCCTTTTCCAATTCCCTTTCATCATTCCAAATCGCTTCACTCAAACGTTTCACCAGATCCTCTTTCAGACCCTTTGTGGTGAGTTTTCGTCGTTTAAGCTCATCCTTCAACGCAGTCACTTTCCATTGATCAATGGGTTTATTGCCTAGAGTGGGATATGGTGATGACATCGTTCTCCTATGTAGTGACACAAAAGCTGTCCACACAAACCTGTAACATAGAACAAACCAAGTGTAACTTTTTTTTTTGTTGAAGAAAACGTAAGCATACAACCTCATTTTATTAAATGGAAGAGAATGCCGAAACACAACACAAAGAAATATAAAACAAAATAAACACACCAGAACATAATTAACATATAAAACTATTTTTTCAAAGGCAAAAAATTAAGTAGGCCTTTAAAAGCATCTAAAATAAAAATTTTAGGTAACTAAATTAAAATATAAAAAATAACAGAAAAATACAACATCAACACATACTATATCCATAGGCCAAACAAAATAAGATACCAAAACAGAGTTCTTACCAGATAAACAACAAAGAATCAAGTTACAACAAGTTACAAGGCTGAACTGAATCCAGTAAATACACTACATAAAAGTGTAGAAAATACCATCCAGGAAAAATATGAATAAAAAACGTTGATTCATGAACAAGTCATTCATGCAAGTATAACATTTCACAAATATATCAAAGCCTAAATACAGAGACATGAAGTTCAAGAAACCAGAATCTAAACCTGGATTTGTAAACCAAATACGAATAACTCATACACTATATGCCATTTAGAGCATGGTAGTTCAAAAATACAACAAATATATAACCAATATGAGTAAACTCAAGCAAAATAACAACAAAAAAAATCCACAAAATACTTAAACTCCATGAAACATTAAACCCATTTAGAACATGGTATTCAGAAGAAAAAATTTTCATAAAACAGGACTCTGCTGATTCTCTTTAGAAACCCTAATTCCGGCCAAATTAAAGAACGCAACTTTAAAGCTTCAGAACATTTAATTAAGGAACGAAAAAGAGAGAAGCCACACCTTAAAAGCAGTGGTTTTTGAGGCCGTAAGAGAGATGAAGCAGGATAACGAAACCCTAATTTCAGAACAGAAAAGCAGCCATTAGAGGAAAACTAAACAACATACAGACAAGAAAAAACAGCATTAACAGTTCCCGAATGATCCAAATCTCCAGACGCTCTCCCTCTTCATCAATTTTTTTTTTATTTTTCTTCCCTGAAAAAAAAAACCACAAACAACAACAACAGACGAAGAAAAAGAAGAAAAAAAAAAGAGATAAAGAGAAAGAGAGAGAAAGATTTGGAAAAAAAGAAGAAGAAGCGATTGAACTAAAAAGAAGAAGATTTGATCGTCCCCTAGGGTTTTTTTTCTCTCCCTTCGATTCGCGCTTTCGAGAGAGATACGAGTGTCCCTCATTAAATGATAACTTACAATTCCTTCGTGGGCCATTTAAACGGGTCACATTTCATCATATCGGGATCCGATTATTGACACGGAGTAACTCCCCTTCATCGCCCGGTCCGAGATCCGAACAGAAACCCTAAAATCAAGACCAACCCCACAAACCCTCCAACAATGGCGGTGAAAGCAAACTGACATTTCCCAAAATGCCCCTCTCGAGAATCCCCCTCCGGTCCGCCACCGCCGCCGCTCGAACTCTCCTCCTCGGGCGACGTTTCTCCGTCGCCGGAGAGAGTCGGCCGCAGAAGCTGGAGAGGATCGCTGGCGAGCTTCTCGACCTGTCGCCGCTCGAGATGTACGACTACTCCATCCTCTTCCGGTTGAAGCTCGGCCTGGATCGGTTCGGCCCCGCCGCAGGCGCCTCCCCCGCCGTCGCGGCAGCCGGGCAATCGGCGGAGGGGGCTCCCGCTGCGGCGGCGGCAGCGGAGAAGACGGCGTTCGACATAAAGCTGGAGAGGTTCGATTCGGCGGCGAAGATAAAGGTGATAAAGGAGGTGAGGACGTTCACGGATCTGGGGCTGAAGGAGGCGAAGGAGATGGTGGAGAAGGCGCCGGTGGTGCTGAAGAAGGGGGTGACGAAGGAGGAGGCGGAGTCGATCATCGCCAAGCTTAAGGAGATTGGGGCGGTGGCTGTGCTGGAATGAAGAGGAGCATAAGCGATTGGAAATGCTGGTGATCTATTTATTGTTCTCCATCTCTGCTTTGCATTCAAAAATGAGTTCTTGTGTTATATTCACAGGTGGTTGAGTTAATTGAAGTTGTAATGTTGAAAATCCATGCATTGTCCTTTGTCTCTTCTTTGCATAAAAAATGAGTTCTTATGTTATATTCAAAGTTGATTTGATTGCATGTTTAGGTATTGATAGGCTGAGTGTATGTGTTGTTGTTGTTGTTGTTGTTGTTGTTGTTGCTGCTGCTGCTGCTGTTAGGAGTGTGCGTGAAAGTGTTAATGAGAGTGAAAGAGTGGCAGAACCAAGGAGAGAGGTGTCTTCAGAGAGAGATAAAGGAGAAGAGAAGACTGCTCTATATAACCCTAATAACCTAATCACTGCTCTACTTGGAGAACAGATGGGCAGCAATTTCTTTGAGCCTTAGAGATTGGGTCACCGTGATTTTGGAAGTGGATCAATCATTATGGGTAACCTATGATTTGGGAGGTGGGGATAACATTTGAAGGGGCTTCCCCTTCCCTGATGCTCTCCTCTTATTTTTTTCTCTTTCTTCTTCTAATACTTTTGTTCTGATGTCCATCGTCACCTTTGGTCGGGGGCATTTTCAATTAATATTTGATAAGATATATTTTTATCAAAAGATTATGACTAACAATTCCTAACAAACTTGCAATCCTAGAAAAAATATAGAGAGAGAGAGAGAGAGAGAGTATTAATCTGAAACTGGAGTTTTTTTTTTTTTTTGAGAAACTGGTGGAGATTCTACCATACAACCACAAATTAAGCACAGTGCCATCTCCAGTATACAATAGAACTCGGGAGTAAGTATTAATCTGAATCTTGTTCTCCTCAAAAACTATTGTCTTGCCACCAGCACAATACCCAAGCTTTGATATGCCATTTCACACTCATCCCACATAGTTTAAGATAAGGTGTGCGGCTTTTGAAATCCAACATACCATTGGGATGAATGATTGAATGATTTTGGCCTAAATACTTCTTCCAAGCCTCCTTAAGGCATTACCTGCTTCCCATAGTTTCTCCAAGGAGTTAAAATTGGTATTCAGATTTGTTACTTGTTTCCAGGTGTTCCCACATATTCCTGGGCAAAAGCAGAACAAGTACAGCACTGTTTCTTCTTCCAGATTACAGTAGGGGCAAATGGTTGAGTTGCCACTGATCCATTTAAATCTATACACCTACGTTTGAAACCTCTCTTTGGAAGCCCATATTTCCTTGTGTTTAGTGGCCATGGACTGCTGTGGGATGGCACTTCTTCTCAACCAGTTATAGCAGTTATTGACCGAAAAGTTGATTCTAGGGCTGGGCTTCCGTACCACTATGCCCTCCTCTTGTTGCTTTAGTTTGAAGCATTACAGAGGCTGAATTAAGAGTAAAAACTCAGAAAGTTCTGTTTCCTAGATTCCTTCTTAGACTTCGGTTCAAAGACCCCCTGAATCAATCCAAACCCAGATATCTTGCGGACAGCCCTCCTTATTTCCAGAAACAGCAAAGATGGAAGGATTCTTCATCAATCCAGATGTCCCTCCAAAATCTGATTTTCACACCGTCGTAACGAACCATGATTATGGCAGGGCTGAATGTATCATTCCACACTTTGGAGAGAGTATATGTTAAGGGTTCCAAGGCAGTGGGTATTGTGTTTCTACAGTACCTCTCATTTACAACACAACACCATAAGAGTTGAGGAGAGCTTAATCTTCTCCACACCATTTACAAAGTAAGTAATCGTAAATGACTTCCGAGTTCAAAATCTCCATGCCACCCTTTTTGCATATACTTCCGCATTTGCTAAGTGCACCTTCTTCTCACTAGGATGAGCCCCATTCCACAGAAAATTTCTTCTTATTTTATCAATCTTAGACAACACCTTTGGGAATCTTGGATAAAGTAAGGGGAAATATGACATAACCATTTGAAGGAGAATGAGCTTGCCTCCGAGACTCAATTCCTTACTCTTCCACATGGTCAATCTTCTCTCAAAGCAGTGAATGAGAAGCAACCATTCATGATGTGAGAAGCCCCAAGGTGCAGTGGTAAACCAAGATATTTCGTGGGGAAATGCCCAACTTGACAACCAAGGATAGCTGCAAGTCGCCTCAACTCTGGCTCCTCTAGGTTAAAATCCCCAAGAGGAAACTCTTAGACAAATGCCCCATCTTCAAGCAGCGTTCATTCCACCAATGCCTCACCTTGACAACCAAGGATAGCTGCAAGTCCTCAGGAGTTCTTGTGACCTGTACTGATGCAATGCTTACGTACGAGCAAGTCCCGTTAGTCGTTCCGTCAATGCTCCACCTTCAAGCAGCGAAAGCTACGACCGGGGTCCTGCAAAGGGGTTCTTGAGGATCTCTCATACCCTCTTTCTTCTCTGACATAACATCTCCTTCCTACTCTATCTGCCTCACTAAAGGTCTTATCTTCGTGACTCCAAACGCCTGGCTCGACAAGTGAAACAATCTTGGCTCTTCCTCTGTTACCTCCATCACCACAACGTTTTCAAAAGGAAACCCAGGTGCCTGAGTGCATTCTTGAATACCCTTGAGGTGAACCACCAAATTAGAAACCACTGCAGCTCCCAATCTGTTGACTCCACCACGAGGACAAGGATCACGATGTAGAATCCTTTGTGAGGAACAACCAAAGAGGGAGAAACAACCCCACTGTGTAACCTGACTTCTTCCGAAGCTGGGGCACCATACCGATAACTGGTATCAACTATGTTTATCTTGTGTGACATGGAGAATAATAGATTTGAGAAGAATAGAGAAATTCTGTCGAACTTGTGTGAGTTTTTGGGAAAGTGCAGTAAAAATGATGTGAATAAACCCACATGAGGTTAGCTCTTTGGCTAGAGGCGTGGGTTTGCTAGCCATAGGTCTTGTGTTATAATCACCCAGTTTAACTGATGCACAGAGTTTGTGGGTGATTCTACATATATGGTTTTTGAACAAATGTTAGTGTTTTCTTGTCACTAATACACCAAAAAATAAAATGGTGTAAGCAAGGAGGATGGCGATGATGATTTCCAACTAACAGCAAGTTGTATATGGAGATCACAATCATTTCCTACATAAAGCAGGTTTGCTCATTTGGAACAAGGCACCCTCCCTTCCAGTGCAATTTTTACTCTTCCACCATACATAGAAAATCTTGGGGATGCAAGGAATTATTAAATTACATATACTTCTTTCACTATTCTAAACAAGGGTAGATGGAGTATCACTGATTCTAAGTGAGAGCAAGGAGAGAGGGAGGGAGGAACTGTTAATGGCTTTTGGTTCATCTCTTTTTGTTGGAACTCTTGAAACTTGAGATGATATGTTTGAGAATAACAGAGATTCTTTTAAACTTCTGTGTCTTTGGGCAAAATGTTGTCAACAAGATGACGATCTTAATTTCCAACTGACAGCAAGTGATCTCATTTCTTAAAAGAAAGCAGCCTTGCTCATTTTGAACAAGTCGCCTTCCATTCCAGTGCAGCTTTTACTCTTTCACTATATAGCATATCTTGGGGATGCAATGTATTATTGAACTAGATGCATTGGTTGCTTCCTTTATTCTGAAAAAGGGTAGATGGAGATGACACTACTTCAAGTGAGAAAGTCTGTTTATCTTAGATATGGTGCTTTTAGCTTTTACCAGATGTAATCCCAAGGATATGTAGGAATCTACAGCCGATGTGCTAATTTTTAATGTACAGCTGCAGCTGCATATTTTTTAATGTACAGCTACAGCCATCTACAGCCAGATGTGCTAATTTTTAATCTACAGCTGCATATTTTTTAATGTATGCATTTTTCCATCTCCAGATGTTTTCCCTGTATGTAACCTGTTTTGCCTGGTGAATGGAACTGTTATCTTTGTAAGCCATGCAGAGGGCACATTAACTCCAAAATATGGTAATTGTCAGATGTATGTGCCTTGTGATTGTTTGATGATCTTCTCTGTTTGTTTGGTGATTTTCTGTCATGTTGATAACCATAACTGTAAACCCTATCCCATCTATTTGGGATCATTAAGGTTAGATTTGAGCAAACTTTTTCCACTGTCATCCCAACATCAAAATCCCAAAGGTTTAAGTTCCTGAGTTAGAGTTGGCCCGTAGATGGAGGTTTACCTCAGTTAACAGCACCAAATTCCTAGTTATAGCTATTTGGTGAATGGTGAATCTTACAGTAGGTATTGCAGTTGTTCATAGTCTTCATGTTGATCTATCCTCCAAATGCAGATCATGATTTATTGATTACTCAACAACTTTTATCACTGTTATCGCAGTGTCTTTTGAGTGTGTTTGTGTTTCCATGAGTACCCATGCTGTTTGGAGTAATTAAAAGGTAAAAAGGTATTAAAGGCTTTTGAAGTTGGAGGGTAGCTCGATAAATGATGAATTCCTGAGTAACCTAGCATTTTTTGGTTGGACCCATCAACTTATATATCTTGAATTTTTCCAATGTACTTTATTGTGAAGTGAAGCTTTTACTGAATACAAACTCAAAATTCTTCATTTTGGCAACTCGGCTAGTGATTTGCCATCTCTTTCCTTAAGTTTCCTAATTGTGATTTATTCAATTTTCAACCAAGCAATGTCCCTGAGCTGCAGTTTCATTCAGAAAATGAAGGCTTTTCCCCAAGTCAATTAATAATTATATCTAGGCATTACCACAACTCACTTTTTACAAGCATGTTTACACACTTTATGTCCTGGCAGGTTCAATCCCCAAATTGTGAAGAATTCAAAGAACTTCGTTTTTTTTTATCCTCCTTGTGCACTCAGTTTGTTGGCCAGTGCAAGAGCAAGGGGAACCATCCAGCTACTGTCCTATGACTTCGAATTGCATATGGAAGAGCTCTATACAGGCACCAGGGCCACTGGAGTGGTTGCTTTTTTGAATGGATAATTAGACACAACATTGCTCAATAAGATAGAGTCCTTACCCATTGTTACTGTTAATAATAAATTCTGACTTTCATAATCCAATGGCTTTTTTCCCCAAGATTATTGTCTCTAGATGACATTCTTGGTGAATTAACAGGCCTTGTTAGGGAAATATTTTCTCCATTACGTTGTGATCCACCATCTATTACTGCACTGCTAAATTTGCAGTGGAACTTTTTATCCCATTATGAATGATCAGCAGGTTAGGAGACTGGTAAGGACTTCCCACATAGTGATGTGGTGGTGAACGAACCCTGTCCCGTCTTCGGTTATTATTCAGACATGAATTAGATCAGATGTGGTGTGAACAACTTTTATTCCATGCAAATTTTTTAGATTTTTCCCAATAATCATATGTGAAAATGCATGAGGACTGGGTAGTTCAGTACAATGGCTGGTGTGGTGGTGTTCATACTGTGTTCCATCTCACTGAGTTCAATTTCAGAATTGTAGGACTATTATTTAGTCATCTTTTTTTTCCAGGTGACTTGTATGTCGGGTAAGAGACCAGGATATCATAGATCAAGCTCAGTCCTTTTTGTAGTCCATTTATAGTCTCCACATATTTTGATTTTTTTAAGTATATATTTTATTAATGACTCATATGACTTGAATACATCTATTTATAACCTTTTTTTTCTTCTTCTTTTTGTAATAGAGTATATGCTGACATAGTGAGTATACACTTTTATATATTGCGGTAGTGATGTGGCGACTACAACCAGGGTTGCAATAAGGATTGAGTGTATCTAAGGCCCATTGGATAAAGCATTGGTATTAGTTGTTTATTGGAATTTATCATATTTTTAATCAGGAAGTTCACCAATATGATCTCTCTTCTTGGATTTACAGTTATTAAGAGGTTCATTCTTCTGCTTCTTGGTTGCATGCTTTTGATACCTCTTGATCAAAGTTCATGGCAGGTCATTGTATAGTCCATTAATTGATATCCCATATCCCTCATTATCTTTGATGTATGATACATGAAATAAGAGCGTTGATACACCTATAGTTCTTTTTTAGCTCAGTTTTTCACCTTAAGTGCATATACACTCTAAATGAAGGTATATTGATACATTTATTTAAAATATATATAGTTTAGGACGAGAAAATTGGTTAAAATATAGGACTGGTCGTAACATTATTTATGAAATAAAACTTTCTCAGTGTGTCATGTTATTATCAAATTTGGCGGGTAGACGGTAATAGCCCCCCTTCATTAATGGTTCTTACTTTTTCTAATAGGATAATATTTAATTAAAAAAAATTACCTGTCAACAAAAAAAAGTTTTCATCCAGTGATTTAAAATTTGACCAAATTTGGATGAGGACTTGGTATCTTGTCACTTTTGATCACTTTTGTAATTGGTCGAATCGGATTAGTTCATCAAATTTGTTAAACTTTTGGTCACTATCAAAAAATATTGATTGTTAGTCTAAAAATATTGATTGTTTTCCCCCCAAAAAATATAATTTGTTTAAGACCATGCAGGTTATGATCTTGTAAAAAGAAAAAAGAAAAAAAAAACACTTCCTATCAAAAAATGTGTCATAAAAAATCTTTGGCAGAATGGGATATATTTTCTATAGTGGTAAATGATATTAATTATTTATCTCAAATTTTTCGAAGTTAATATTTTAGCAGAGATGTGATCAAAAGGATTTCAAACTCATCTGTAATTCAGTTATATATCAGCATGTGAATTGGAGGTAGTGTTTGAGCATAATATACCTATCAAAAGAGGCACCAAAAAATCTCACCAAGAATGTGAAAACTAAAAACAAAAACTCTGGCAATTGAAGCAGGGGTAGATCTTGACCTTGGTTGTTGGGAATGAAAGCAATCATTCTGAAGGTCCCCATCAATAGAAGACAAGAAAAAAAAGAAGGAAAAGAGTCCCACGTATTGTGTATAACTAACATGCCTTTTTTCATTTATATTATTTTAGAATGAACTGGCTGGTTGTTGTTTCCTTTTCCTTTTTTTTATTACATGGATCTTTAGTGTGCTTCTTGCTCTTTTAAAAAATATATATATATAGTCCTCTATTTTTGGACGAAAAAGATGGATCTTATATTATTATACAAGATTTTTTGTAATTTTATGTATCATCACCAAGTCATAACCAGTTGTTAGAGATTGTTAGAGGTATCTCACCTTGAGTGATGTATTCTGAGTTTGAAGATTGAGATTTGATCTAATCTATTCTAAATCTCATTAGTTTTGATCAGTACTTAATAAAAACTAACATGTGACATTGACTAACATTGACAAAATTGAGCACTTGAGTCATATAAAAATATAAATAAAAAAAATTATATCATATCCATCTCCTGAGTTTTATAGTTATCAGAAAAAATGTATCATATATTTAAAAAAAAACATGTAAATAAAACATGTAAATACATCGCAAATATGTATATTAAATCTTAGATACTATTTGGCTGCATTTCGATTTTAGACAACCATAGATTTTAAATAAGTCTGAAATTTAGCTGAAATGTTAAATAAGTCCTAAAAACAGCTATAGATAACCATACTTAGGCCAAAATTAGCTGAAATGTTAAATAAGTATTTCCCAATGAGATCCATTAATTAGACAACCTTAGATTTTATGGATGTCAAGCCCACACACCACGTGCTGCAACATGTAGAAGGAAAAAACATACATCCCAACCAACTTTTATACCTAAAAAAATAAAAGATAAATAATACATGTTGTCCTCCCTGCCTCTGCTTTTGATTTCATAGTTGGTGAGATATCAACTTCTTTGATGCTAATAAATACAGAAGAAGCTCATCAGTGAATCACAACTGCTCATTGGATTTTTTTTATTTTTTATTTTTTGGGTGGCGCAGGTAGAGAGTCTCCATCACCACTGCACTACTTATTTTAAGTCCCCCTGTGTCTTATTTTGCAAAAAAAAAAGTTCCCGTGTCTTTTACTTTTGAGTTTTTTTTTTAAAAAAAAAACTTGGGTAGGAAGTTGCAATACCTGTCCTTGTGTGATAGAAAATATAGTCATTCATCCAAGTATATACTAATAAAAATCTCATCAATACATATTAATATGAAAATTATCCGGTCCTTTCTACCTTACATGTGTTAACCATTTCATCGTTTAATTAAAGTCTATTGATTTCGACTATCAAGGTCCATAAAAATATCATCCATTATATTAGAAGAATAATAAAATTTTGGGGAGAAAAAAAAAATTCACAGAGAAAGAGTTGTGATTCATCGGGTGTTATTTAATTGAACAACTATGAGATCGTCACGGTTTCTACATCTTATCATTTCAACGTGTGTGTAAACATATTTACTAAAATTAGCTTAATTTAATTAATATTCATTTGCATTTATAAACTAAAGTTCAATTTTTATTTAATTAAAATGATAATCATTGAAAATATTTAGTTTAAAATAAAATAACGATGAAGACAGACATTTAAGGTTGTGAGGTCTTACTGTGAGTTCTTATCATTTATTAATGTATTTAGATCTCTATTTTTGTAAATGTACTTCCAGCATCCATTGTTGATGCTCTTAGTAAGTTAAATTAGTATTATAGGATTAGGTGTTTAATTAATCAAGTGGACTGCCAACTAATTATTGGGAAGCAATCAATTCATTTGTTGGGGTTGTATGGATGTGTGTTTTTTTGGCTTCTAGAATAGTATTGTGTGTTGCCAGCTGTGGCTGGTGCATGTGAATGAAAATGTTTTGAGAGAGAGACTGCGCCAGCCTTTGCGCCATATTTGTTGCTCTGTAGAGTCTATGATGTGTAACAATCAAGTGTATTGAAAAACTCAGGAGATCTAAATGACTGAGTTTTTTTTAATTAAAAAATCTAATGTTCCAAAAACATTATTTATTTAACATGTGAAACATGTTAGAACCATCAAATGCACAAAACCATCTGGATATATTTTGGAGACTTTTAATTATATTTCCCAAAACTAAAAAGAAAAACCAAACAGATATTCCACTAGTATACTAGTAATCTATAATGAAATAGTTATCATTCCCATAATAACTTATATCGAAATGGTCTATGGAACCATTTTTCCTGGTTCAATCAACATCTGTCACGTGTCCACAGCGGACCAATCATAAGCCGCTATGTATTGATATTTGATGATCACCACATGTCATCACCTGTAACCCAATGACAACCTAACACGTGTCGTTCTTTCCTTTGGATCCGAGTGAGGAAAATATGTACCTCCACTATCCAAGTGGGAGCGTTCAAGAAGTTTGTTTAGTGGTTTCCCATTTCACAGATTCAAGGAATCACCATAGATCAAGGAATCACCATAGATCAAATAAGTGTTGAATAATATGGTTTGAATGTCCTTTTCTTGCTTGTTTAGGAAAGAATAAATGCTGGTATACACTGCTTTCGTGGAATAACTTAGATTTAGATGTTTTTGTCTCAAGACACAAAAGAGTCACTCCTCTTGTAATTGATCTTTCGGTCAAACTCGGCAGACTATCTTCACTTGTATATCCTGATCCCATAAAAAAAATTCAATTTTTATCAAAACACAGGAGGGTAAATTAACACCAAGACTTGATACCTGAAGTAGGGGTAGTAAACGAGCCGAACGAGCCAACTTTGACATGTTCAAGTTCGACTCGTTTATAAACGAGTCGAGCTGAGCTAAGCTAACAAGCCTCAACGAGCCCATCATTCTTCTTCATTTTAGGATTTTTAGGAATTGAAAATAAAATTTTAGCCTAAATGAGCCAAGTTCATGAGCTTAAACGAGCATAACGTTGTATTAATTTAATGTTTTGATTTTATAAAGAAGTTTAATCAAGTTTCAACTAAGTTTTTCTAACACAAGCGAGTCGAATTTGAAACAAAATGAAGTTCGATCCAGGTCCCGAGCCTAACCGAGCTTTAAAACTTGTTCAAGTTTGTTCATTTGTTTAAATGAACGAGCCTGAACGAGTTCAAACCGAGCCGAGCCCGAGCGGCTTAGTTCGTTTACCAGCCTTAACCTGAAGTGTGTTTTTCAATATTATAAAAGTTGATTGCACCTTTTTTTAGGTAGGAGTAGTGAATAGTACAACACACACATACGTATATCTCGACCACCTTTTCACATGCTATTTTGAAGTGAATCCAGAAGAAAAACAGTTGTGTTGACAGGTTGTCCACGCAGCAGCTTCTATATTGTATCTCATGAAATTTAATTTTAGTGAGTTATTAAGAAAGAATTAATACAGATTGTTAGATGTACCAGTCATGAAGAATGCAAGAATTGGATGTTAATTTTTTTAATGTTTTCCTAGAAAAATTATCTTATAGGAGGCTGCAAAAAAATATTAAAAGGCCATTTTCTTTGCAATTTGAATTTATAGTTTATAAATTATAGTCCGTAGATATATAATTTTATTTATAGTTTGTAAATTATAGTGTGCTATAGTTGTTAAAAAAATAAATGAGCAATAGTGGATTCTTCTTCGAATAAAATATAAATGAAAGACTGACGTTATGTTTGTTTGTAAAAAAGGGAGTAATTCATAATCTAAGTTAAGGGCACTAATGTCTAAAATAAAAATTTTGTATTACATAATTTATAATTCAAAAGCAGTTCAAATTCTCTATGAAAAAACACATAGATCTTTTGTGGTAGCCAGTAATAATAGGACACGTAAACGGTAAGAGTCTATTAAAAATGTGAACATAATTTTTTGCACTGCCTATGTGTCATGTGTTTTTATCTCAGAGGATCTAAACTCATCCAAAAGTATTATTAATCCAGCTTTTAGATTTTTTTTAATCGATAAGTATTTTTCCTTGTCAAATCTCCCCCCCCCCCCCCCTCTTCAACAGGGACAATATTTGAACTCAGATTCCATTATTAAGGAGAGAATACCACTATCATCCTACCAAGAAGAAATTTGATAAGATCCAACTTTTATATTATTATTTTGTAAAGTTATTTTTAGCTTAAATATCTCCAATAAGTTAAATAAACATGCTACAATATATTTTAAGTTAAAAGGTATACATTACAACTTATAAGTTTTAACAAACATCTACTAAAACATGTGTGTCGATGTTTGCGTTGATAAGTTAAAAAAAAAAACTTCAATGATTTTGAAAACTCAATTGTGTGAATTCAAGAATTTACTGAAATAATAATTTAGTTGGGGATAACTAAATAATAATAATTTTACCGAATCTCCTATTGGTAGGATCGGAAAAGTATCCCCTCTTTAGTGAGGGGATTAGATTCGAATCTTACCGTTTGCTGATAGAGATAGATTTGACAAAGAAAAAAAAATTACCCAAAAAAAAATAATAACTTCAATATAATTATATTCAATTTTTTTTATTAAACCAAGTTCATCATCCGTAGGATCTATCAATCTATCATAAAATCACATAACTGTATAATAATTCATTGAATTATATCAGGTTGGAAGCCGTATACTCTCTTCACCATAGAACCAATTCTGGAATGGGCGAGCAAGGCTATTTATACCCCCCACATAATATGTCCATTTTGTTGTCTGATATTTTAGTTTTACATGTTATCTGTTTATTTTTTCTTATCTTATTGATATTTTATTTTATTTTTGTTTGATTTTGTAAAAAAATCTTAACATCAAAACAGAGTCTGAGCTTTGCTCTTTGTCATTGTTTCCTTGGACTACAAGATATTCCGATATGACTTTTCAGTGATCAAATTTTTCCTCATCTAGTTTGAAAATTTTCTTATATTATATCACCTCCTTACCATTGAATAAGATTGTAATAAAATGTTTTATTGAATGATAAAATAAGCAAAAGATGTAATACCTTTATCTTTTTTTTTTATGACGAAAGATCTTCCGTGGCTAACCTTACGGTCAAACTGGTATCTTCATCTTATATCTTAACATCCATATCAATGAGGATCAATTTTATTAAAATCTATTCTCATGCTCCAATTGATTTGATTTTTTTTTCATCTTTTAGGAGGGTCGGCCTGAAAAGCAACGACAGATTAGTTGGGACCTGCATGAAATTTTAAAATGGATCTCTTACTCATTATATTTTTGGTGATTATATCATGTATAATTTTTTAATAATTTTAAAGTAGTTCTTAAAAAATTATTTTTAAGTGGATTATGATTAAAACAGATATCAATAAAATAGGATCAAAGGAGAAATAAATAAATAAAGAAAATGGATCGGATAAGCTTTAAAATGAAATAAAAATTCTAAAAAAATTAAAATAAAATCCAACAATATAGGAAATGAAAAAATTATTATTTTTGGAATTTTGGAACCCTCTATAATGGGGGGGGGGGGGGGGATGATTGCTTTGATCGTTATATTCTTAATCAATTATACTTTTATGTGGCAATTATTGTTTCAAGAACAACTTTTTTTGTGATATTTTGTGATGTACAATGTTAAGCTTTTTCCAACACAACAATGTTCGATTCTTAATGTTGAAGTCAAACTTTCAATTTTCGAGTGGATCGGATTCAGATTTAATTTAATTCGAGATGAAGTGGATTTGTAAATTACTGATGAAGATCCTTTGTTGATATGATCTCACACTAGTATGGTGTTAGTCTAAGTATCTTCGACGATAAAGTCAGTATGAGATCAGAGAAAAAATTTAGGGATCTGAATGAGTTTGAGTGTATAGATCTCAATACCTTTTAGAGAGGGTATAATAGACAATGATAGCATGTAGAGCACGCTTTGCTTACGTGGAAGAATCTTTTATGTGGACCAATGATAGAGTGACACGTATACTTGTTCTTCCTTATTTGATTGAGTTAATTGAATGACCTGGCACTAGCTATCATGTCTTTTTGGACGTATTTTTTTTTACAATATTCTCAAGATGAGTCGATCCCAGGTGGCATAAAGCCCTTCATGCTGGAAATGCTTGATTCTCATATGGTCTTGCACCTCGGGCGCTTTAGGCCTGAGGAGGTGTGATCCAAGGTGGGTCTCGAGAGGTGAGCATTATCCGTATTTGTTACGCCCCGAAGCATTACCAATCATACAATAACCAACAGGGGTCAAATAAGATAACAAGGCTACAGGAAAGTAGTAGCCAATAAAAAGAAATGATGCGGAAGTATAATATACAAATTAGTCTGTAAATCAAAACATTATTACAAACCCGTATACACGATAACTGTCCTGTGAGAGTCCAAGTCTAGCCTAAATAAAATCATATGTGCAACACGCACGATTACCAGTATATACACAAAGAAAATGGGGTTGCTGACAGCCTCGCACTCGCTAACCGAAAGGTGGGATACTCTACGCACGAACCACGCCAGATAGATGCTCTAGCTCCACACCAACCCAGTCCCTGGTGAAAAATAACACACGAGGGGTGAGCTACAAGCTCAGTGAGTGGCAAGAATCCACGCTCTATAAATATATTATAATATTAAGCACATTGCTCTTATAAGGAAAAATATATGCGGAAGAACCCCAACCGATACATGTCACGTGGAGATGTGACCTCAGCTCACCTCACCCTTGACCCGGAGGGGAACTCCTAGGACTCTTGAAAAGCAATTAATTCATTAATAGTAATGTGTGGTATCTCAAACTAGTACAACACTTCAAAGATTATCTACATCGATGTATAATACGTTACGATGCCTTGCATCATCCGGTAGCCCTCTCCCTGGCGGCCTTCCAAGATAGGTACGAAGCCACAAGGTATTGAAATACACATTGAGCCTCCTATGATGTGGTGGCACTATCCAGGATACCTTCAACGCTCGAAATCTTCGACGCACGACGATATGGGAGAAAGCACTCTAACCCCATCCTCGCCTTCATCCCTAAGGTGACATGAGACTATTAGAAAGGAAATCAACTCGCTAACTCCCTTAACCTTCCGGTAGCCTTCTCCCGGGTAGCCCTCTTCCTGACAGCCTTCCAAGATAGGTACGAAGCCACAAGGATATTGAAATACACATTGGGCCTCCTATGATGTAGCGGCAGAATCCAGGATAGCTCCAACGCCGGGTAGCTTCAACGCGGATACGAGGTAGGGGAGAAGCATGCCACGCTCACAATACGATCATCAAGGATCAACTATAATCATCTAGAGATCAACTCGCTAACTCCCTTAACCTTCCGGTAGCCCTCTCCCGGGTAGCCCTCTTCCTGACAGCCTTCCAAGATAGGTACGAAGCCACAAGGGTATTGAAATACACATTGGGCCTCCTATGATGTAGCGGCAGAATCCAGGATAGCTCCAACGCCGGGTAGCTTCAACGCGGATACGAGGTAGGGGAGAAGCATCATCAAGGATCAACTATAATCATCTAGCAAATACAATGCTAATGAATTCTCTTGAATTTCCATACAGATGCATCACTCGGATGCAGGGAAAGGTAGTTAAGTTCTCACACTTAGCAATGGGGAGGCATGACCCTAAAGGCGGGTCATCCACATGCCTATTACAGATAGGCCAAGCATACTATCATTGCTATCGATTAACGAATACCAATACGATAAATGAATTCTTCTGAATTCTCATACGAGAGCATCGCAAGGATGCAGGGTATATAAACTGCTACATTTGCACATTAAAATAATAAAGTATGACCTAACTGAGAGTCATACATCCACCTATTTCAGATAGGCCTAATCTATTTATCATGAGTGCGATAATGATAGGAAAAATTCTAATACCTTTGAGGTGTAAGAGTCCCATTACCTTAGCCATCACTCTAAGCAATTATTGAGACACAATCAAAGTAAATGATTCTCATCCACATTCCACTATGTAATCATCTAATAAGGATAACGTCAAAAAAATGAGAATTAAAACATCTATTAAAAATCTCATCGGATTGGATAAATAAATATGTGATTCCCCTTCAATCAAATCACATATGACATTTAAGCAACACCTCACTAATATTTGTAATCTGAAATATCTATTTCATACTATACAAGCACAAAACACTTACATAGAAGACTAAACGGCTTCAGACATGGAAAACTCATCCATTAATGTGAATGAGACTAATATGAGTTCATGCTGTATATAATAAAACTTCTAGCAAATAATACGATGCTCGTTGTGCAAATGAGTTGGTTGAACCATTCAACATACACACAATTATCACAAGAGAGATATAAGGACTACCTGTCCGAATAACCTATTAATAAACCATGAATATGCACACTTTATACAATCCAACATAGGCCCGCTAGTAAGCTAGCATATATATCATACCATTAGCTAAATATGATACAACCATACTAAGCATTTACTAATAAGAAGGTGACCCTACAAATGGCTACCTATGGCATGTCATGCCCACTAACAAGCTAGCATAAATGTCATACTCTATACCTCATGTTATATAAGAACCCACAATTAAAGCTAACAAGTATGAGTCTAATATATTAATGCAATTTAGCAATCATGATTGAATATAATTAGGGTGCCCCGCGGATACGCGATGCACGATTATGTGCATCGAGCGCTTTCCGAAAGGGTGAATCGAACCACTCACAGATACTTGGATCGCCGCGCGTCCGGTCTACGAAATCTGCAAGAACAACCAATGATGCTCAATTAAATATAAAATATCTTGATACATATACAAGCCTTCTTCATGAAGACATCAATTCCTTATATTGCCCACACCATGCATAATAACTCTTTGTCACATATTTATACAAGATTAGTCCATCTACTGCAATCAGCCCCAAACATTGGTATCCACAGCACAAAATACACATCCAAATATTCTAAAATAAATCACACACATTCTATGATGTGTTGGGATCATATTCCGTGAAGACATACTAACTTGATAAAATCTCTAAATGCCCGAAATAAATTATTTTCAGAAACCGATCAATTTCTGCGCGAATCCGGACAGACCATGAACATTAGGCTATATCTTTCAATACAGGTAACCAAATGACACCAAATTTGATATATAGCATCTAGACACATAGATGATCATATGAAATGAAGACACAAGCCTCAAAATATGCCTCCAAATACCTCAAACACAAGGATCTTAAAGAGACAGAAAATCTGCCTTACAACACAAAACCACCCCATTCATGCATTAATGCAACCATCTCATGTGCAGTAGCAATTACACATTACACTCTTCCAACAGCACCAAAATTCAATAATACACACTCATACAAGCATAAACACAAACACATACAAGGCACAAAGGGGAAGTGAATATACCTTGGGAAGAAGAGGAGATGGTGCACATAAGGAGTTCCACCACCATCACCACAAACAACCACCATCACACATGCCACATAGCACAGCCACAACCACCACCAAATCAGCCATCACATACACACATTAGCACAACACACTCACAAAGAGGGAAGGGAATACCTTGAGAGGGTGGAGAAGAGGGAAGCCAAGCTCAAACACACAAACCTTGCTTGATCTCCCTTTACATGCATGCACCCAATCCAAGCACACATTCTCTTTGGCATTTCATCAAACATGTGGGGGGCTGAACACATACAAAAGGGCTGAACCATGTGAGGGAGCTTGAGGGAGAGGAGGAGATGAGAAACAACAACATAACATACACACACAAACCTTGATTCCTTCACTTCTAACACTTCCTCTTCTTGCTCCATCTCCTTCTCCTTCCACCACCCAACACACACAACACCAAGGGCTGGACCAGATCCAAAAAGGGGGGAAAATTATGCCAAGGTCGTGCACATGGGGGTGGTTAAATAGGCAAAAGAGAAGTGAAAGACCGAGCTGTCCTCGGAGTTAAAACTCTGCGCAGCCTTCACTTAAACGGCCATAACTTCCTCGATATAGCTCCAAATTGCACGATTCCAATGGCATTGGAAAGATAAGAAGATTATCTACAACTTTCATGTTTACATCCAGATCAAATAACCTCTCCAGCTATTCTAAATCTAGGCTAAACATCATACAGGGCTGCTGCCTGGATTTCATATCCCCAGGGTATAATTGGAAAAACACCCATAACTTTTGATACATGAATCCAGTTGATCTAATTCCACTTTTGTATGAAAGCTAACTTAACACTGAACATCTCATGATAAAACTAGATTTTTACTACTTCATCTTGGTCATTAACAAAATTAAATCCAAATACCAATCGAAACTGCATAATTTCTAAAAGACCTCAAAATGCTACAAAAACTTCCATTTAAGCCCAAGTGAACACCAGAACCACAAATATGCAATTTGATTTTGAAACTGAATGCCCGAACTATTAAAATAAATAAAACGCGATATTTGACCTTTAAAAGTGACACAGTCTTAACATCATTTCCTCCTTCGAAAAAATTTCGTCCTCGAAATTTAAGAATCTTAGTGGGGAAAGATAGGGTTATGCATCACGAATGGTATCCTTTTTACTCCCAAGTGGCCTAGGCACCAGACTGGTGCCACGGACTCACTTTATCCCAAGGAACGGTCTTGGTGTGGAGTCTCTTCTCACGTTGATCCATTATCTCGATCTACTGCTCCACGAACGACAGATCCAGCTTGAGGATGAGTCGCTCAAACGAAATGACCTGAGCAGGATTGTGGACATAATGTCTCAAATATGAGACAAGGACGACGGTGTGGGCATGAGCCAGCTGTGGAGGCAAGGCTACATGACAAGCCGCCTCCAAATGGGTGATGCTTCTCCAACTGCCCCACAGTCGAACACGCAGACACTTAGCATGTCCTTCAAGGTCTAAATCGTTCTCATTGCCTGGCTGTCCGTTGGCGATGAACACTATACTTAACTGGATGCTTCTGCCAAAGCCTACTGAAGGCTACACAAACACCCCAAAGTAAACCTCGTGTCTCAGCCTGAATGATTATCGACCGGAGTGCCATAAAGACTAATAATCACGGAGGCGAATATCCGCGTCAAATCGTCCAGAGACTCAGTCAGTCGGATAGGGAGGGGAGTGCGGACTTAATCAATTGATCAATGATCACCTAGTCGGCATCGCGACCCTAACACGACTTTAGCAAGCCCGCAATGAAATCCATGATAACACACTTCCACTTCCACTGAGGAATCCCGATGGACTGACGCTTCCCAATGCGATGATGATTCTCAAACTTTGCTTGAGGCATGCCACATGGAGAAACAAAATCACCCATGTCGCCTTTACATCACGCCATTAGCAACCTCGATGAAGACTACCTTAAATTAGTCCACGGAGATCCAATAAAACTTATGAGATCCCTAAAGGCATTCAACACATTCGTTAACCTTGACGACAGTACTTAAGACTCGTAATGCCCAAAACGGTCACGAAATGCCATCTATAGGACGTCCAACTCCCGGATCTCCAATTGGTGGTACCCTGCGAGGATCGATCTAAGAGAAGACACTCGCTCCCAGAGCTGGTCAAACAGATCATCAATTCGCGATAAGGGGTACTTTATCTTCAACCCCCCCCCCCAAGGGGAGATTAGAACAACTCTTCGAACTATTAAGTCCAATTTCTTCTCCTCGGGCATCTTGATGATCCTCAGCCTGGCGCTCATGATGACCCTGACACGCTGGGTAAGCTACACAACCGCACTTAATCCGTAAGACGCGCAATAGGAGGTCGTCGAACCCCGACAATGCCTATGCGACGTCATCTACCAGATACGGCAGTTAAGTCCCATCATGAACGCTTGCATCACGTCTGTTCATTTACGACCAATGTGGGGGTAAAATGTGACAGTATCAACAACTGTGCTCCACATGCCGTCACCGATAGATCGCCCAACTACAACAATTGGAACTCCATCATCCTGCACTCAATGGGCAGATTCATCGCGGGGAGTCCACGCTCTCGACATCATCCGGTAGCCCTCTCCCGGTGTGGCCTCTTCCTGGTAACCTCCCATATCCACTATCTCTGCCATATGGGCACACCAACAAGCGTCCTGGATAGTACCTGGGAGCACCTCACGGAGCTCTGGCCTCTACCGGGTAGCTTCAACGCACGATGATATGTCGAAGCGACCCCAGATGTGGCTATGGAACCCAGTCCATAAGAAATCGCCCACCAAACTGCTAAAGGACGCACCCAATCTCGATCGTACGCATCACCACTCGCTACAGCACTTTCCAAGTGAGAGGGAAAGGCAATCATCAAACAAATGTTTTAAATATATTCCCTAACTGGGGAAAAGAACCCCTTGGGAGGGCACCATGAGGTCCCGATATAGGATATCCCGACAACCAAACAAGGAACACGGAGCACCCTAGCTCGGGTCTCAACGATGACCCCGCAAGGCCCCTTAACCCCAGAGAGGAAAAGAATGAAAGAAGACATCACATTAAAGTGATGGCACACACCTTACACTCAAACACTAGAAGTCAGCGGCATACGCGGACTCCGTAGTTACAAGCAATACCGATGCAGGGGAATAAATTCCCTAATCGAAGCGTGATCCATACGCAAACGGTCAATATAAGTCTACCAATATGGAATGCTAAGTCTAGACTCCTATCTAGGCCTTGGTCCCACAACAGGGGACCCAACAACTGACCCTACTCCGCCGACCAAGTCGGCAATCTCACGGAGCACAAGAGCAATCACGACCACGTCAACGGAAGTGAGGAGGCATGTCAGCAACCTAAGGCGGAGAACTAAGATCAGAGTAATTGGATAGAAATCCTACGACTCATCTACACGACTAGACTTAGGCTTTGACAGGACCAGGCTCTGATACCATCTATGTTACGCCCCGAAGCATTACCAATCATACAATAACCAACAGGGGTCAAATAAGATAACAAGGCTACAGGAAAGTAGTAGCCAATAAAAAGAAATGATGCGGAAGTATAATATACAAATTAGTCTGTAAATCAAAAACATTATTACAAACCCGTATACACGATAACTGTCCTGTGAGAGTCCAAGTCTAGCCTAAATAAAATCATATGTGCAACACGCACGATTACCAGTATATACACAAAGAAAATGGGGTTGCTGACAGCCTCGCACTCGCTAACCGAAAGGTGGGATACTCTACGCACGAACCACGCCAGATAGATGCTCTAGCTCCACACCAACCCAGTCCCTGGTGAAAAATAACACACGAGGGGTGAGCTACAAGCTCAGTGAGTGGCAAGAATCCACGCTCTATAAATATATTATAATATTAAGCACATTGCTCTTATAAGGAAAAATATATGCGGAAGAACCCCAACCGATACATGTCACGTGGAGATGTGACCTCAGCTCACCTCACCCTTGACCCGGAGGGGAACTCCTAGGACTCTTGAAAAGCAATTAATTCATTAATAGTAATGTGTGGTATCTCAAACTAGTACAACACTTCAAAGATTATCTACATCGATGTATAATACGTTACGATGCCTTGCATCATCCGGTAGCCCTCTCCCTGGCGGCCTTCCAAGATAGGTACGAAGCCACAAGGTATTGAAATACACATTGAGCCTCCTATGATGTGGTGGCACTATCCAGGATACTTCAACGCTCGAAATCTTCGACGCACGACGATATGGGAGAAAGCACTCTAACCCCATCCTCGCCTTCATCCCTAAGGTGACATGAGACTATTAGAAAGGAAATCAACTCGCTAACTCCCTTAACCTTCCGGTAGCCTTCTCCCGGGTAGCCCTCTTCCTGACAGCCTTCCAAGATAGGTACGAAGCCACAAGGATATTGAAATACACATTGGGCCTCCTATGATGTAGCGGCAGAATCCAGGATAGCTCCAACGCCGGGTAGCTTCAACGCGGATACGAGGTAGGGGAGAAGCATGCCACGCTCACAATACGATCATCAAGGATCAACTATAATCATCTAGAGATCAACTCGCTAACTCCCTTAACCTTCCGGTAGCCCTCTCCCGGGTAGCCCTCTTCCTGACAGCCTTCCAAGATAGGTACGAAGCCACAAGGGTATTGAAATACACATTGGGCCTCCTATGATGTAGCGGCAGAATCCAGGATAGCTCCAACGCCGGGTAGCTTCAACGCGGATACGAGGTAGGGGAGAAGCATCATCAAGGATCAACTATAATCATCTAGCAAATACAATGCTAATGAATTCTCTTGAATTTCCATACAGATGCATCACTCGGATGCAGGGAAAGGTAGTTAAGTTCTCACACTTAGCAATGGGGAGGCATGACCCTAAAGGCGGGTCATCCACATGCCTATTACAGATAGGCCAAGCATACTATCATTGCTATCGATTAACGAATACCAATACGATAAATGAATTCTTCTGAATTCTCATACGAGAGCATCGCAAGGATGCAGGGTATATAAACTGCTACATTTGCACATTAAAATAATAAAGTATGACCTAACTGAGAGTCATACATCCACCTATTTCAGATAGGCCTAATCTATTTATCATGAGTGCGATAATGATAGGAAAAATTCTAATACCTTTGAGGTGTAAGAGTCCCATTACCTTAGCCATCACTCTAAGCAATTATTGAGACACAATCAAAGTAAATGATTCTCATCCACATTCCACTATGTAATCATCTAATAAGGATAACGTCAAAAAAATGAGAATTAAAACATCTATTAAAAATCTCATCGGATTGGATAAATAAATATGTGATTCCCCTTCAATCAAATCACATATGACATTCAAGCAACACCTCACTAATATTTGTAATCTGAAATATCTATTTCATACTATACAAGCACAAAACACTTACATAGAAGACTAAACGGCTTCAGACATGGAAAACTCATCCATTAATGTGAATGAGACTAATATGAGTTCATGCTGTATATAATAAAACTTCTAGCAAATAATACGATGCTCGTTGTGCAAATGAGTTGGTTGAACCATTCAACATACACACAATTATCACAAGAGAGATATAAGGACTACCTGTCCGAATAACCTATTAATAAACCATGAATATGCACACTTTATACAATCCAACATAGGCCCGCTAGTAAGCTAGCATATATATCATACCATTAGCTAAATATGATACAACCATACTAAGCATTTACTAATAAGAAGGTGACCCTACAAATGGCTACCTATGGCATGTCATGCCCACTAACAAGCTAGCATAAATGTCATACTCTATACCTCATGTTATATAAGAACCCACAATTAAAGCTAACAAGTATGAGTCTAATATATTAATGCAATTTAGCAATCATGATTGAATATAATTAGGGTGCCCCGCGGATACGCGATGCACGATTATGTGCATCGAGCGCTTTCCGAAAGGGTGAATCGAACCACTCACAGATACTTGGATCGCCGCGCGTCCGGTCTACGAAATCTGCAAGAACAACCAATGATGCTCAATTAAATATAAAATATCTTGATACATATACAAGCCTTCTTCATGAAGACATCAATTCCTTATATTGCCCACACCATGCATAATAACTCTTTGTCACATATTTATACAAGATTAGTCCATCTACTGCAATCAGCCCCAAACATTGGTATCCACAGCACAAAATACACATCCAAATATTCTAAAATAAATCACACACATTCTATGATGTGTTGGGATCATATTCCGTGAAGACATACTAACTTGATAAAATCTCTAAATGCCCGAAATAAATTATTTTCAGAAACCGATCAATTTCTGCGCGAATCCGGACAGACCATGAACATTAGGCTATATCTTTCAATACAGGTAACCAAATGACACCAAATTTGATATATAGCATCTAGACACATAGATGATCATATGAAATGAAGACACAAGCCTCAAAATATGCCTCCAAATACCTCAAACACAAGGATCTTAAAGAGACAGAAAATCTGCCTTACAACACAAAACCACCCCATTCATGCATTAATGCAACCATCTCATGTGCAGTAGCAATTACACATTACACTCTTCCAACAGCACCAAAATTCAATAATACACACTCATACAAGCATAAACACAAACACATACAAGGCACAAAGGGGAAGTGAATATACCTTGGGAAGAAGAGGAGATGGTGCACATAAGGAGTTCCACCACCATCACCACAAACAACCACCATCACACATGCCACATAGCACAGCCACAACCACCACCAAATCAGCCATCACATACACACATTAGCACAACACACTCACAAAGAGGGAAGGGAATACCTTGAGAGGGTGGAGAAGAGGGAAGCCAAGCTCAAACACACAAACCTTGCTTGATCTCCCTTTACATGCATGCACCCAATCCAAGCACACATTCTCTTTGGCATTTCATCAAACATGTGGGGGGGCTGAACACATACAAAAGGGCTGAACCATGTGAGGGAGCTTGAGGGAGAGGAGGAGATGAGAAACAACAACATAACATACACACACAAACCTTGATTCCTTCACTTCTAACACTTCCTCTTCTTGCTCCATCTCCTTCTCCTTCCACCACCCAACACACACAACACCAAGGGCTGGACCAGATCCAAAAAGGGGGGAAAATTATGCCAAGGTCGTGCACATGGGGGTGGTTAAATAGGCAAAAGAGAAGTGAAAGACCGAGCTGTCCTCGGAGTTAAAACTCTGCGCAGCCTTCACTTAAACGGCCATAACTTCCTCGATATAGCTCCAAATTGCACGATTCCAATGGCATTGGAAAGATAAGAAGATTATCTACAACTTTCATGTTTACATCCAGATCAAATAACCTCTCCAGCTATTCTAAAATCTAGGCTAAACATCATACAGGGCTGCTGCCTGGATTTCATATCCCCAGGGTATAATTGGAAAAACACCCATAACTTTTGATACATGAATCCAGTTGATATAATTCCACTTTTGTATGAAAGCTAACTTAACACTGAACATCTCATGATAAAACTAGATTTTTACTACTTCATCTTGGTCATTAACAAAATTAAATCCAAATACCAATCGAAACTGCATAATTTCTAAAAGACCTCAAAATGCTACAAAAACTTCCATTTAAGCCCAAGTGAACACCAGAACCACAAATATGCAATTTGATTTTGAAACTGAATGCCCGAACTATTAAAATAAATAAAACGCGATATTTGACCTTTAAAAGTGACACAGTCTTAACAGTATTTGATGCGACTCTTCCTTTTATTCTTGCCTTATTCCATTACATTTATTCCTTATTCAACAAAGGCAGATTTTATCCTTTACACTTAATTAAACACAGTGCATATAACTACGTCTCTCAATTCCAATTCTTTCCAATCATCATGGATTATGTTTTTTTCATCATCTTTGATTTACCATTTGATGCTTTTTATATAAACCCTGTTCAACAAGAGCTTGACTTTAGTATCAATTTACAAGAAAGTTGATCACCTCTCTCTTGGGGAGAAGTACATAATAGCAAGCAAAATAAAACAAAATTAGGAAAATAAATATACAAGATGTACATGTGATTGCATGTAGTCTATATTAAAAGATAGAGAGATATCATCAGTAGAATTCATGAAAATTATAATTAACATAACTATTCCACATTTATGTGGCGCAAATGATACCATCTTGATTTTTGTGACAAAGTTATTATTTGAATATGTGTTTGAATAGACTCTACAGTTTAAACATCAAATGTGGATCTAAATGATTTTGTGTTTTTCATATTCACGTTTTTATTTCTATGATGTTTCAAAAGCGGTATAAACAATGATTTTGAAAAATTGAATGGATTTTCATACTTTTCTTGGATATAATGTGATTTTCTATTTTTTAAATTAAAAAATACAATTATAAATTCTAGATCAATGAATTTGTAACCATTCAATTTCATAGTCTTTTATATTTTTTGGTATAAGGACCTTGATGTCTCACAAAGCGCATGGACCATATCACACAATACAACTATCAATGCTTTAAACCATGAGAAATTGAGAATAGAGTCCTAAATATATACAACACTGTCTTTACCAAAAAAATATATATACACGACCCTGTCAGACTTTTATAAATTTTCATTTAGAATTTTCATTTAACAATGTGCTTTAACCATTAACAACAGATGAGAAATGCTAAAAAAATGGCACCTGATGACAACTCCAAAATACCAAAGCAAGCCGTTTTTAATTGAATCTCTTTTAATAAATGGCACTTGGAGTATTTTTAATAACAAATGTCTAATTAATTTTTCCTTTTACGTTATAAACAATTGAATTTATATGCAAATATGTGTTAATTTTTTAATTTTTTATTTAAAATCTAAAATTTTAAATTTTATATCTTAAAATTTTTAAATTCAAAATTTTAAATTTTAAATATAATTCTTAAATTTCAAATTTTATATACTTAAATATCCTGTTGCAACTTTACATACAAATATTAATTTCAAAATTATGAAATAATATTAAGAAACAACAAAGATGACAAAGACTTAATTAAAATAAAGTACTCTAAATTTTGAATAATGCTTTTAAAATTCACCAAATAAAATTTGAAGACCCACCGTATAAATAAAATTCTCATCTTTAATAGCATATTAATAACAAAAACATAATATATTTTACATATATTCCCCTAAAAAAATCATATATTGTCAAAATAATCCTTCTAAAACTCTATTACCACCAATATGCATTAAAAATTGTTAAATAATGCATGGATTCCATTTTAAAGAGTATTTATACACAATATAATTATTTTAAATTTTATAAAAATATCCCCTTAAAAGGAGTGCAATTTAAACCCTTTTGCATGAAATTGTTGGAAACAATAATCCTTAAAGAATCAGTTGACAAAATGAAATTTTTTAAGGGTATATATAAAAAATGGGAAAACTATTTATGGGTCCTCCAGGACACTTCTTTATCATTTTTAGGTCCCTGTTATTTTTGAATTTTTTTTAGGTTCCTAGATTAGTGAAAATATTTATTATGGGTCCTTCCATCCATTTCTGAGTATCTTTTATCATTTTCTTTTTTTACTTTATCCTTTTATTTGTGCGCCCCCTCTCCCCCTTTCACACATACTAGGTTAGTGAAACTGTTGTTGCACCTAGATGTAACATATTAAAATCCAAATATTAAGATATGTATCTTGAACTATTAAAATATTATTGCTGCAAAGAAGATTAACAATGTATAAGAGATACTTAACAACATACATAATTTTATTAATTAGTGTTCATAAAATCATTTGATAAGGACATTTTCGGTATCATTAATGGGCAGACTAACAACAATAGATTGAAAATATTATAAAAAATCTTTTAGTAATGTTTTAAAAATCGAATCATTCAATAAACCAGAAAAATGATAAGTCCCTGGTTACTCGTTCAACCATCGGGTTAATCGGAATTGAATCGTGATGTATTCATGACGTAAAATATATATTAATCATATTAATAATTCAAAATTAATCAATATTTTATAATTTGTTAGGGGACATAACCAAACTAATATTTTACAATTTGTAAGAAAATGTTTAAAAACTACATTACATAAATAAACATAATAAGCTAAACATAAATAAAGAAAATAACTCAATTTGTACGAGGACATATCTGAATAATACTTTGCAATTAATTTTTTTTATTTTTTATTGTTGTTTTGAATAAAATGACTTTTGGGTTTTTAAACATCATTTCAATGAGTTTTATTTTACACCCACACAAACTTGGGCAGTTCGTGTAACTTGATAACGAATCTGCAAAATCGACGGTTCAACCATCGATTGAACAGTTTTTCAATTTTAGAACGGTTTTTGAAGTGAATTGATTTTGAGGTTAAACCGGACCAGAATCCGAGCTGGTCAATTGTCCAATTAGTTGAACCAGTAGATCCGATGCAATTTTTAAAACACTGTTTTTTTATGGCTTTAGAGACTTTAGAGTTTAGAGGGACCTAAAAATAATAAAAACCCCGAATTAATTTTTTTTATTTTATAAAATATCAATATAATTTTTTCACCGACAAAAAAAAAAAAAAACTGTCGGCGCGGATCCAAGCCGCCAACCCAACAATAGCAAGAGCCGCCAAAAATCTAGTTTCATTGTTTGTCGGCGAGCGATAGATTTCCGGCTCATTTTTTTTTCACCCCCTCCTCTCCCCCTTCTCAAACAGTCTGTACTCCGTAGTGTTTCATAGAGAGAGAGAGACATAAATATAAAAAACAAACAAAACAAACCCCAATAAATTAAAAATACATACAAAATCAAATTCAAGACTGGAAAAAAAAGAAGAGCACCTGCATTTCCTCGTCTCCCCCTTTCGCGAGAGGAGATCTCTCTCTCTCTCTCTCTCTCTCAAGTGTGATTTCTTCGAATTACAAGGTAAGAGAGGGATCCATCACAAAAATGCAGTCAATTTGGATCTCCTTTTGGGCTCTCAGCGGATCCGATCGGTGGTGTCTGATGTGTTGATTTGACGATTTCTATTTCTTCTGTACCATCGCATTTGCTGCTGCTTTTCCTATAATTTTTTTGTCATGTGAAAATCGCGTCCGTTTTGGGTTAATGTTGAAAAAAAAAATGATTTTGATTTGCACGTGCATTGGATCTCTTACTGCTTTGATGGAAATGGAGGGATTTTGGGACAAAATGTGTTTTTTTTTCCCGGCTGTTTTGGAATTTATGTGAGCAGCTGAGTTTCAGATCTGGATCTGGTAAGACATTGTTGAGTCTTGGATGATGTTTTTGTTTGTTGTTTGCCGATGATGATTTTTTTTTGTTGTTCTGTTGTTTGAGTGTCCTGTTTATGTAGAGGATCTCGATTTGTGATGATTTTAATTTGATGAAAATTTGATTGGCAGCAGATCACTACATTTGAGATATATCTAAGTAACAGCAAAGCTGGCTGCGGCACTCGCGTGGAGGTATCCGGCCAGCAATGGCGGCGGCCATGGAACTAATGATCTGGTATTTATTCATTTCTTCTTGATGTCTTTTTTTTTGAAAATTATATGTAGGACTTTAATTAGTTGAATATATAGAATTTAATTTTTTTTCAACAATTGTGGATTATTAATGCGTGCGTATTCAAATTTTAATTTGGTGAATGGTGGCATTGTCAATTTGTTATTTTCTCCCCCTTTTTTTGTTATTATTAAGACCATTTCAGAATCTAGGACCTCTTGCGAATTGGCTTTTCCATTGGTTAAGATGTGTGTCCATTGTCATTTTGCATGTTAGTAGTTTCAGTACTAGTAGAACACTTCCATGATTTTAGGTTTAGCTCTGGTGAAAGAATTGTTTCGGTGGTTTGGATCATGAATTTAGCAAGTGAATTGTTTAACTTTCAATGATCTACAGTGACATTTTGATTTGTATTAAGCTTTGAGGTTGTGTTCTGTGTGCTCTCAATTTGTTTTAATTTTTAAACACCTAATCAATTATACATCCACCAATCCATATGGATCTGCTGACTATTCAATACATTATATATATATATATATATATATATATAATGTATTGAGAGAGAGAGAGAGAGAGTGAGAGAGAGAGTATATACGTCCTTTAAAGGGGTACATACATCCATGTGAACCGTGTATATAGCTATATAGTGCGGTCCGTGCAGTCCATGTGAACCGCGTATATACGCCCTTTAAAGGGGTACATGCATCGGTAAAGAAAGTATATAGCTCAATAAGATATATGCTTTTAATGAGCTATCTCCTTTCTTTACCGATGCATATACTTATACGCGGTTCGCATGGACCGCATTATTATCATGTCACTACACATATCAACTTTAACTTTTGTCATGTAATAAAACAGATTCTAAGTTTCATATTCAAGTTCTTTGTAAAATTAATAAGTCGAGTTGATATCATGAATTATTGCATGCATTGTAAAAACCCTTACAAACTATTTTTTGATTTAATAGTTTCAAATCAATTCATTATAAGTTTTGAATAATAAATTCTGAGATATACTTAGATTATATAAAACATTGTTCATGTCATTATGATATGTCTAAATATGATTTTTTGGAAACACAAAATTTAGTTATCATCCTGAGATTAGGAATACATGCATGTGACTTTCATTTATTTTTTCTCTACCTCTTTTGTCTTTTTTTATTTTTATAATTATCCTTAGGGTAAGGATTTTATCACATCCTGTTTCTTTTGGATGAATGCATAGAGTACAATGCATATAATATCAACATCTATCATCTGTGCAATTTAATATTAGGCTTTTCTTGTCTTTCTCATCCGGATATAGAGTTCAACTTGTATATTGAAGGCATTTTTTTTATTTTCATTATCTTTTAATGATCACAGGAAAGAAATATGGATGGAAAGATTCAAGAGTCCGAGCCACCAACTCCACACTCAATCATGAAAATGGGCTCAAGGTAGATTTGTTGGATAATTTTAATTTCCATGTTGAACTTTTCTGACGAGTGAGTCAATAATCAGTCAAACAGGAGCTTGGATAAAATTTTGCAATATTTTATGTTCTTGATTTCTTCTTTTTCATTCCCATTTGTGATCTTTCTTTCTTAGAAAATTGTTTTGTATGCTAGATTCTTCGAGTACATTTATTTGTTATGATCTTTTAATTTTTAGTTTCACTAGATAAATGTACCCAAGCTGCCAAATGCATTAGTTTATTTATGCTTATTTTCACCATCATCCCAGAGATACTTTCAATATTTTCATCCTGAAGTTACCACACGATCGTCATCGCACTTAAAGTTGCGTCATTTCAACATAGAATGAACTTCAACTTGTCTCAAAAAGTGATAATAAACATTTGGATTTAGTATTGTACTGTTTAAATTATTATGGAATATACTTAATAGATCATTACATATGTCAAAACTGGTTTTCAACATTCTAAATAAAAAGCATTGGATGAGGAAGCATGGTTTGCGTCTTTGCATAATTTCACATTTCTCTAAATCATGGAAGTTAGTTGGATGATATTCTGTGTTTACCAGTATATGCAACTTTTACTAAGAGATTGACAATGTTCTGGGTGTGGTTCTTTTGGGAGGCACGTGACGCACACAGAATAGATGACACTCATAAATGACACTCATAACAGCATGTTGCTTAAGATGGGCACATGATCTTGGGTGAAGTAATTCAACACTTCTATTCTTACCTGTATGGACATCGAATAAATATGAGCAGGACCTTAGGTTATACATGTTTTGCTGTTAAAGAAAATTTTTTCCCAAAAAATTTGTCCACTCTTATTGTTTAAAGGCGGGAATTTACCTCCATGTTTTATTCAAGTACCAGAGAAACTCCAAAGAACAAAGAATCAGGTTGCAAAACCACAAAAGAAAACAAGAAAAAGGTCTGGACCAAAGAAAATCAGCCAAAAGGAAGTTTTCACTTTTATTGTTTGGTGGTTGAAATGTAAAACTTCTTAAATTGATCCCATCAACCAGGGAAAGTGGCATCCACTTCATGTGAGCAATTTCCATTTTCATGAGTAGTTTACATTTTCCACCTTAAAGCCGAAGGAAATATGCATATCATTTGATTGAATAGATCACTTTAATAAACAATTAGGGCTGTTTTTTCTTTTTTACTTGGTCAAATCTTCTCCTATTAGTAGACAGCAAGACTTGAACCCAAGTCCCCTCACTAAAGAGGGGATACCTCTCCCATCCTACAAGGGAGGCTCGGTTACAAATAAGGCTGTTGATGATGTTGAAAAAAATATAAGAAGCCTTACATGTTGACTTTCACAGTATTGGAATTTTTACACTATTGTATAATGGATCTGTAACTACAAAAATGTAGAGATTTCATATTCCCTTGAGATCTGATGTACAAGGGATTTATTGAAGTTTATTTTGACGATGTTTGGAAAAGCGTTTTACAATTTGATAAAGATTGGGCAAAATACTGTGTTGGGGCCCAATCGATTGGGACATGTAATGGGAGATTTGTGATAACTGAGTGATATCTGTGTGTGGTTGGGGATTATTCTGGGCTGCTGTTTATGGCCGTGGGTTTTAATTCCTTTGGTATTGTTTTGTTTAGTGGCCATGCGAGTAGATGACTCTTTTATTCCATGAGGTATTGTTTTAATTTTGTTTTTCATGGGACTGTACCATTTTGATTCATTTGAATTGAAGTGGGAAAGTTCCTACTAGTCCCCAAAAAGGGGTTTATTGAAATTTATATTGTCATGAAAATTCTTAAAATATGTTATTGGCTACCAAACCACGTGAATGATTTTTCCAGAAAATGTTTAATACCCACCGAACATCACATTTGGTTTTTACTTCTCAGGAAAACTAGGAAGGGCGAGATTCTTTTCTGATATCTTATGTTGAGCCAAGGAATAATAGGTTGGAATATGTTAATTTATGATTATGGGATGTAAGAAGTTTTTGTATGGTTAGGGGTAGTGATGGTTGTGTTTAGGAGATTGGGGATATGTTGGTTTTGGAATTCCAAGGTTTCAAATTTCTGTTCGGCTTTAAGGGGGTTGTGAGTTTTTTTTGGGCTTCAGCATGAAATTTTATTTTGTAGTGATGGCACATAATTATGATTGTATACTAGATATCACTATCAAATGTTGTCTGAAAAGAAGTTTTGCATTTACAAGGTGGATGGAACTGGTTACAATTACATGGATGCATATCTGCTTATTTATAATGGGATAGATGATGTCCAAAGATCATTGAACTGCTGAAGAATCCTTGCATTGATTCAATTCTTGGGAGACAAGAATGAGCTTTATGTGTACAGAAACTAAACCTCATTATGTATCTACTATCATAATGCAACTATTAGTTGACTAACCCATATTCCTGATTTAATTTCCTCTTCACACGAACAAGGTGGATGAATTTATTAGATATATTGTACATGGGTTTGACCCTAATGAGCCCTGTGGGGATCGCATGTACATACCTTATTAAGAATGTTTTATTCCTTCCCTGTTAACTTCAAATATGGGGGTGGTATGCTAATGCATGGCTCTTGGTTCAAGAATGGTATCATAGCCCTATTATTCTTCTTCCACTCTGAACACATAGTTGACAATTGTTCACTGTTTTTGGGCATGATTTTTGGGTGCTTTTGTTGTGGTGACGGTGATATCGTGGGCATTGTCTCTTCTTTCCTTCTTTTTTGTGTGTGCACATTTGTTGTCTAGGGTTCCATGTCTTTTTTCCTCCATGAGATCCTTCACTCCACATCACCTAAGCCTAGAGATCATTGACCCCGCTTTTGTCCACAACAAACTTGATTGCATGAGCAATAAGCCTTATCATGCATGTGCCCGAATCACTAAAGCACAATGCTCATGCATGCAACCCTGACATGCTCCAAATGTTTTCTTGTGCACATGAAAAACTAATGTGACACCTGGGAAAATGACTCACATGTGCTGGCAGAATTCCTAGCCAAAAATCCGTCTCTGTTGGGCTTGGTGGTGATTCCAGATGGTGGCAGCGGTGCGCGGAGCACTGACCAGTTCCTATACCACGGGCCGGGTTTGATCTGGGTTGTGTACATGTGTAGTTTTCGTGGGAGGATTGCACGGGTAACACATGTGAGGCAGGTGCAAAGAAGGGTCACATACATAGCCATTGCACACTGGTGCTTTAAAGTCACCGGTGCTCAAAATGACATGTTTTGCAAGTCCAGGGGAGCTATATAACTCTCTTTGTTTGCATGAGCCGCCAATTAGTCTCTTTGATGTATTTCATGATAGGAACTCTCTTGCCGAATAATTGGGAAAGGTGAGCTCTAAGCTTTTCCCTCTCCAGGAATTCAATGCAGTTCATAAAGGAGGTGATGACAGGTTCTTGTGGTTTTGGAGGATCCAAATATGGAAGAATTTGGAAAGGAGAGCTCTTCCCTCTTTGCCATACATCTTTGGCCCTAAGAATACTGGTTTTGGGAACAAGTGATTGCTTTAGACTTTGTGATCAAAACAGATGGTAGTGAAACTGAAGCCGAGAAATAAAAGCCAGTGTCTTGTCAAGACTAAACACAACAAGCACACTCAAGAGAAAATTATTCTGGATCCTTTAGATTCCATCGTGATGTTACCTATTATTGATACCATTTTCATGTGATACAGAACTTGATTTAGGGGTTAAAGATGTATCCTTGATCCGGTTAATTAGTTCAATTAAATGTTGTGGTTCAATATTTGAATTGAAATATTTATTACATGGTATAGAAGATGTAATTCACTTGTGAAATTGAAATTTTCAGTATAACAGCCCTTAGTTTTTCTCTTCTTTTCTTTTGAAATAAGAGGTTCTTGCTATCTTATTAAGAGAAAGCCCCCAAACAAAAGGAGATGAGAGATCTCCGTACAAATGAAAAATGGAAAAAAGAACATTCAGCAATATGATATTACAGCGAATTGTAAATCACCCAAACAAAATGAGCCTCAAATCAAACTACCCAAACCAAGCATCACCTATAATGGTTGAAGTGGACTCCACATCAAGGATCCATTTGACCCATGATATAAGAAATGAAGTAATAATCATCCATTATCTTTGTTTTCACCCATCTAACCTACAATAGCCCTTAGCTCATTTTTTTGATAAGATAATGCAACCATGGCATCTTTGTTTTCAGCCATCTAACCCATTACAAAAATTATCAAAAAGGCATGCCAGTTCTATGTAATAATTATTATAACAAGCATGAATGTTATTTTTTCTTCTTCTTCTTCTTCTTGGCTTTTTTTATTTTTGGAATGATTGTCCAAAAATTTCATATCACAACAAGATTGTCACTAGTGAATATTCTGGGTTCTTACTCTCACTCACTTGCAGGGACCGTAGTAATATGGATGATCCAGATGGAACATTAGCAAGTGTTGCCCAGTGCATCGAGCAGTTACGCCGAAGTTCTTCCACAGCTCAAGAGAAAGAGCACTCTTTGAAGCAGTTGCTTGAGCTTATCGATACTCGTGAAAATGCTTTCAGTGCAGTTGGATCTCATTCTCAAGCAGTTCCAATACTTGTTTCTCTGCTTAGATCTGGATCATTTGGAGTAAAGATGCAGGCTGCTACTGTTTTAGGATCTCTATGTAGGGAGGATGAGCTAAGAGTAAAAGTTTTATTGGGCGGTTGCATCCCTCCATTGCTTTCACTTCTCAAGTCCAGTTCATCTGAAGGCCAAATTGCTGCTGCAAAGGCTATATATGCAGTATCTCAAGGTGGAATTAAGGATCATGTTGGTTCAAAGATTTTTTCAACTGAAGGAGTTGTTCCTGTTCTATGGAGACAGCTTCACCTTGGGCTTAAAACTGAAAGTGTCGTTGATGGGCTGCTAACTGGAGCTTTAAAAAACTTATCTACCAGCACAGAAGGTTTTTGGTCTGCATCTATAGAGTCGGGAGGGGTGGATATACTCGTGAAGTTACTTGCAGCTGGACAATCGAATACACTGGCAAATGTTTGCTTTCTTCTTGCTTGTGTAATGATGGAAGATGCATCCATTTGTTCGAAGGTCTTATCTGCTGGTGCTACTAAACAACTTCTCAAGCTACTGGGACCTGGAAATGACGCCTCCATCAGAGCTGAAGCTGCTGGTGCTCTTAAATCTCTTTCTGCACAATGGAAAGATGCTAGACGGGAAATAGCCAATTCAAATGGAATACCAGCTTTGATAAATGCTACCATAGCTCCGTCAAAAGAATTTATGCAAGGGGAGCATGCCCAAGCATTGCAGGAGAATGCAATGTGTGCTTTGGCTAATATTTCAGGCGGGTTGTCATATGTCATTTCGAGCCTTGGTGAAAGCCTCGGATCATGCACTTCACCAGCACAGATTGCTGACACACTTGGTGCTTTAGCTTCAGCGCTCATGATTTATGATAGCAATGCAGATTCTATCAGAGCTTCGGATCCTCTAGTGATTGAGGAAATATTGCTTAAGCAGATTAAACCAAAGTTACCATTTCTTATACAAGAACGCACCATTGAAGCCCTTGCCAGCTTGTATGGAAATTCTGTTCTCTCAAAGAGCCTTGATAATTCTGAGGCGAAAAGATTGCTTGTCGGATTGATCACGATGGCAACAAATGAGCTGCAGGATGAGCTGATAAGATCGCTTCTTGTACTTTGCAAAAATGAAGATAGCCTATGGAAAGCGCTGCAGGGTCGTGAGGGGGTTCAGCTCTTGATATCTCTGCTTGGCCTTTCATCAGAGCAACAACAGGAATGCTCAGTTGCTTTGCTTTGCCTTTTGTCCAATGAAAATGATGAAAGCAAATGGGCTATAACTGCTGCTGGTGGCATACCTCCTCTCGTCCAAATTTTAGAAACGGGATCTGCAAAAGCCAAGGAAGATTCCGCTACGATCCTTGGAAACCTCTGTAACCACAGTGAAGATATTCGGGCATGTGTCGAAAGTGCTGATGCTGTTCCTGCCTTATTGTGGTTGTTAAAAAATGGAAGCTCGAATGGCAAGGAGATTGCAGCGAAGACGCTAAACCATCTAATTCACAAATCTGACACCGGGACCATTAGCCAGCTCTCTGCTTTGTTAACCAGTGATCTGCCAGAGTCTAAGGTTTATGTTCTTGATGCACTTAAAAGTCTTCTCTCTGTTGCACCCATTCGTGATATACTGCATGAAGGGAGTTCTTCTAATGATGCTATTGAAACGATGATTAAAATCTTGGTCTCGATGAAGGAAGAAACTCAAGCTAAATCAGCCTCAGTTCTTGCAGATTTATTTTGTTGCAGGAAAGACTTACGAGAAAGTTATCTTGCTGTGAAGACTTTACGGTCGGTCCTGAAGCTATAAATGGGGATCTGAAAAAATTTTAGTAGACTCTTCATCCTGCCTTGCCGCAATATTTCTCTCAATTAAGGAGAACAGAGAAGTAGCTGCTGTAGCTAAAGATGCGCTGGCTCCATTGGTTGTGCTTGCTAACTCATCAGTTCTGGAGGTCTCTGAACATGCAGTTGGGGCTCTGGCTAATCTTATTTTAGATAATGAGATCTGTGTGCAAGCAATTCCTGAAGAGATTATTCTGCCTTCGGCTAGAGTGTTGCGTGATGGCACTGTTGATGGGAAAACACATGCTGCTGCTGCATTTGCACGCCTTTTTGGCTGTCGCACTGTTGATCAGACATTGTCAGACATTATAAATCGTTCTGGAGTTGTTCTTTCACTGGTTTCTCTTTTAGAATCTGCCAGCTTTGGAACTGCTGCCACATCTGAAGTTCTTGAGGCACTTGCTTTGTTGTCAAGGTCAAAAGGACGACATGTAAAACCTGCATGGGAAATTTTGGCTGAAAATCCACACACAATAATCCCACTGGTTTCTTGTATAGCTGATGGGGAGCCCTCACTGCAGGATAAAGCTATAGAAATATTGTCAAAACTATGCAGAGATCAGCCTGTTGTTTTAGGGGCTGTTGTAGCAACCACCACCGGATGTATTTCTTCAGTTGCAAGACGTGTGATTATGTCCAACCAGATGAAAGTCAAAATTGGAGGAACCGCACTTCTAATCTGCTCTTCTAAAGACCATGACCAAAAACTGGTGGAAGCTCTGGATGAATCAAACTTATGTACTGCTCTGATTCATTCACTTGTTGATATGCTCAAATCTGCCAATTCTTCTGAGTACAGTGAAGAAATAACCATTGTCAGGCACATGAAAGACCAAACAAGGAATGGTGAAAATGGAAGTAACACTGCTGTGATTTCAGGCACCACTGTTGCCCAATGGTTACTTTCCGTAATTGCTTGTCACAATAATAAAAGTAGGGTTGCTATTATGGATGCTGGTGCAATCGAAGTTCTCACTGACAAGATCTCTGAGTATCTAGACCAAATTACACAGGTAAACCTTGCAACCTTCTTTGTTAGCATATCTCTTGTTTAAGAGCAATATGATATATACTTATGCATATCATGTTTTTTTTTTTTTTCATTTTTTGATAACATTCAGAAACTTCCATCCTATTTATCTTATCCTTCATCTCCACTTTCATTTTCCTTCATGATTATTCTTATTTTATCAACTTTCCTGATATAGTGCTCGTATGAATTTTTTAGGGTGATTTTAAAGAAGATAGAAGCACATGGGTCTGTGCATTATTGCTTGCTGTATTGTTTCAAGACAGAGATATCATTCGAGCAAATTCAACTATGAACTCCATTCCTGTTCTTGCAAATTTTTTGAAGTCAGAGGATTCAGCAAACAGATATTTTGCTGCACAAGCACTGTCCAGTTTGGTCTGTAATGGCAGCAGGGGAACTCTGTTGGCCGTTGCTAATTCAGGTGCAGCTGTTGGGCTCATAACCTTGCTCGGTTGCGCTGAAACTGATATATCTGATCTTTTGGAATTGGCGGAAGAGTTTTCTCTGGTGCAAAACCCGGATCAAGTTGCTCTTGAAAGGCTTTTTAGAGTTGATGATATCAGAAATGGAGCTGCTTCTCGTAAAGCAATACCCTCCCTTGTTGATTTACTCAAACCAATTCCAGAACGACCTGGTGCACCTTTTCTTGCACTGGGTCTGTTAACTCAGCTTACCTATGAAAGCCCCTCAAACAGGCTTGTAATGGTAGAAGCTGGAGCTCTTGAAGCAGTGACTAAGTACCTGTCACTTGGTCCACAAGATGCAACAGAGGAAGCTGCCACTGATTTATTGGGTATTTTGTTCAGCAGCGCTGAAATACGTCGACATGAATCAGCACTGGGTGCTGTTAATCAACTTGTGGCAGTCCTACGTTTGGGAGGACGGAATTCAAGGTACAGTGCAGCGAAGGCATTAGAGAGCTTGTTTTCTTCAGATCACATCAGAAATGCAGAGTCGGCCCGTCAATCCATCCAGCCATTGGTGGAGATACTGAGCACAGGCATGGAGAGGGAACAACACGCTGCTATTGCTGCGTTGGTGAGGTTATTGTGTGATAATCCATCGAGGGCCTTAGCTGTTGCTGATATCGAGATGAATGCTGTTGATGTACTTTGTCGCATTCTTTCCTCAAATTGTTCCGTGGATCTGAAAGGAGATGCTGCAGAGTTATGTTGTGTCCTCTTTGGAAATACAAGAATCAGATCAACAGTTGCTGCAGCTCGTTGCGTGGAGCCTCTTGTTTCCCTGCTAGTCACTGAGTACAGCCCTGCCCAGCATTCAGTGGTGCGTGCGATAGACAAGTTGTTAGAAGATGAACAATTAGCAGAGCTAGTCGCAGCACATGGTGCTGTGGTTCCACTTGTTGGTCTTCTTTTTGGTAAAAACTACACACTTCATGAAGCTGTATCAAGAGCTTTGGTGAAGTTGGGAAAGGACAGGCCATCTTGTAAGATGGACATGGTGAAAGCTGGAGTCATTGAAAGCATACTTGACATCCTCCATGAGGCTCCCGACTTCCTCTCCATAGCTTTTGCAGAATTGCTCCGAATATTGACCAATAATACTGGCATTGCGAAAGGTCCATCTGCTGCCAAAGTGGTTGGGCCCCTTTTCCAGTTGTTGGCAAGGCCAGAAGTCGGCCCTGATGGGCAGCATAGCGCTCTTCAAGTTCTTGTTAACATTTTGGAGCATCCTCAATGCCGTGCTGACTATAACTTGACACCTCACCAAACCATTGAACCAATCATTGCTTTGATGGATTCACCATCTCTAGCAGTGCAACAGTTGGCCGCCGAACTTCTTTCACATTTGCTATTGGAAGACCATTTGCAGAAGGATGCGATAACACAACAGGCAATTAGTCCCTTAATTCATGCTCTCGGATCTGGCGTACCCATACTGCAACAGAGAGTAATAAAAGCTCTAGTTAATATCGCACTGACATGGCCAAATGCGATTGCAAAAGAGGGAGGTGTCATTGAGCTTTCCAAAGTCATCTTGCAGGCGGAACCACCTTTGCCTCATGCATTGTGGGAGTCTGCCTCTTCTGTTTTGTCCAGCATTCTGCAGTACAGTTCTGAATTTTATTTGGAGGTTCCTGTTGCCGTACTGGTGAGGTTGCTTCGTTCCGGAACAGAAAGTACGGTTATTGGTGCATTAAATGCCTTGCTTGTTTTAGAAGCTGATGATTCAACGAGCGCAGAAGCAATGGCTGAAAGCGGTGCTATTGATGCTCTATTGGAGATTCTCAGGTGTCATATATGTGAAGAAACTGCTTCTAGACTGCTTGAAGCTTTACTAAACAATGTGAAAATCAGAGAATCAAAAGCTGCTAAATCTGCAATAGGACCACTATCCCAGTACCTCCTGGATCCGCAGACTCAAACACAGCAGGCGAGGTTGCTCGCTGCTCTTGCTCTTGGTGATCTATTTCAGAACGAAGGCCTTGCTCGAAGTACAGATTCTGTTTCAGCATGTCGAGCTTTGGTAAATTTGCTTGAAGATAACCCTACGGAGGAGATGAAAGTGGTGGCTATCTGTGCACTGCAGAACCTCGTGATGTACAGCCGTTCAAATAAAAGAGCAGTTGCAGAAGCTGGTGGTGTTCAGGTCGTCTTGGACCTTATAAATTCCAGTGATCCGGACACATCAGTCCAGGCAGCTATGTTTGTCAAGCTTCTCTTTTCTAATAATACTATACAAGAGTACGCTTCTAGTGAAACTGTGAGAGCCATAACTGGTACGTCCTTTCCATATGCTTCACTTGGTTTCAAATGCCTATCGGAGAATCATACCTGTTTGATCAGGAGGTGTTTCTTTAGTATTATTAAATTTAATGCGTGCACTTAGCCTAGATTGATGCGATGCCATTTGTTTGTCAAATATATGAATGCAGTGGAAAATGTTATTTTTCACCTTTGATTTACATTTTTTTCCCTACTTTCCTGGGTTGCAGAATATGCAGGCTTCCAAATAAGCCATTAGCTGTACATAGGCATAATAGAAGTGAACGTGCTTAATAGAAGTAACTTTCAACATATATTTGAAATGAGCCATCGCATCCTTTAAATATGACCATCAAATAAGAAATACGATGAAGGCCTTAATCCTTTGGAATATTCAATTTAACAAGAGAAATGTAAGTGCAAGAAGACTCCTTCAGTTGAATATATTAAACCCCAAGCTATGCTGACATTTTGATTCAATAAATCCTTCCATTCAAACAAGACTGCTTCTATTTTGCAATTTTATTAATTCAATTTTTCTTAAATTAACTCTTGATTGCACTATCGTCATGTACTTGATCTTATTCTTTGCCCCAACATTTTAATTTGACCTCAAAAAACCTGTTTCTCTGTTCATTTTGATTCACAATTGTGTGTGTGTGTGTGTCCGTACTTGTAAATCTTCTTCAAATCATTTTGTTGGCTGTGCAGCTGCCATTGAAAAGGATTTATGGGCTTCTGGGAATGTGAATGAGGAGTATTTGAGAGCTCTAAATGGATTATTGAGCAACTTCCCACGTTTAAGAGCCACTGAACCAGCTACTCTAAGTATTCCTCATCTGGTTACATCTCTTAAAACTGGTTCAGAGGCAACTCAAGAAGCAGCATTGGATTCACTGTTTCTTCTCCGGCAAGCTTGGTCTGCATGTCCAGCTGAAGTCTCTAAAGCTCAGTCAGTTGCTGCGGCTGAAGCGATTCCGCTTCTGCAATACTTGATTCAGTCTGGTCCACCTCGATTCCAGGAGAAAGCAGAACTACTCCTGCAGTGTTTGCCAGGGACATTAATGGTAATCATCAAACGTGGCAACAACTTAAAGCAGTCAGTGGGAAACCCAAGTGTCTTCTGCAAACTCACCCTTGGCAGTACACCACCCAGGCAGACTAAGGTAATCATGATTCTGAACATGTAATTATGCTATAAACATTTCACAGAATCTCCTTAATTTGTCCTCTACATCAAACCATGGTTCATTCAGTCATTGGTGTGGGCCATAACCTACTATTTGAAGCACGTAAAATTATGAGCTCTTTCATATGGTTTTTTTATGAATAAATTTTTTTTAGTCTTCATGGAATCCAATTCATGCTTGCTTTGTATTGTATATCATATGAACTTTTTTTTTGGTGTGGCCCGAGGTTTGATCCCCTGACCTCTGTTTCGGAGAGGGGGTGCCATTGGAGATGAAAATGCTAGACTTCTACCAATGACTGCATGAGATGATGTGTAACTTGCAAGTTTCTATTAACAAACTTTTCTTGCTTAAATATTTGCATGAGCAACATGCAATCTTTATGTTCAATTGAATGAAATGATTGAATTCCTATTATGGGTTTCATCTCCGTCATTTTCTAGTTTCAGATTTAGCTCTATATGCTCATCACTGGAATGCAGTTAGTTAGTTATGTTAAATGTTCATCTCTTAACAAAACAAAAAGGTCCATGAAACTGTATTTAATAATAGTGTTAAATTTGTATGTAATATTAATTATCTTTTAGCTGATTCTTCTTTTGAAAATGCGCCTTTATGTGTGATTCCATGATATTCGCTGAGTGTGCTTACACCTTTAACTCTCCATTTTTCCCAGATTGTTTCTACTGGTCCTACTCCTGAATGGGATGAAGGCTTTGCATGGGCATTTGACAGCCCACCAAAAGGCCAGAAGCTTCACATCTCTTGCAAGAATAAGAGCAAATTTGGAAAGGTAAATGGCATCCGGGGAAAGAAATCCTCCCACAATTGCACTTGGCCACATTGCTATTTTACCAAATGGGCAGATGGGGTGTTTGTTTGGGCATTTTCCATAAATAAGAACTGAATCTTTGCACATCCATGCATACATTAACCAACATTGTGCCCATGTTGGAAATTTTATCGAAACTAACTTTAATTTGTTTCTCTACATAATTGCAGAGCTCATTTGGGAAAGTGACAATCCAGATTGATCGGGTGGTTATGTTGGGATCAGTTGCTGGAGAGTACACTCTCCTGCCTGAGAGCAAAAGTGGCCCCCCTCGGAATCTAGAGATTGAGTTCCAGTGGTCAAATAAATAATTTCTTGTGACAAGGTATGTCGCCACTGTTGTGATAAATGTACCTTGTGCAAGGTAAAAATTTATCTTTACTTGTTGTATATACATTGCAGAAGATGTTGTTTGGTTCAGTCCTTCTGCAGTCGGTCATTGAACAGCTTATATTGTCATTTTCAAAGTTCATGCACTGAGTTATTCTTTATTTTTTTTTAATTTTCTACGTTACGGGGATAAAGCTGATGAGGGGAAGAGGAAATTCATAGCGTCTTGTTTTTTTATTTTGTAATAAGTTGTTTGTATGCATCTATGTATTTTAAGAGGATTCTTCAATGAATGGCTTTGGTTTTTACAAGGATTGTGTCTCCATATATTTGTTTCTACATTGTAGAACTTCAGTTTTAGATTATATGAGCTCTGTGATCTATTGGCAGATTGGATAGAAAGAGTTTTTGCTTATGTACTTGGAAAAGTGGGCAATATTTTTCACTGCGAAAACTGTTGTTTTCACAAAACTCATATCTATTCTGATGTATGATTAAACATTAATTTTGTGAAAGAGAGGCTATCATCTGGGGTTGCTTGGATGACCTGATTGATGTAGTTTAGAACATTTCACTCCATTGAACACTGTTTTATTGAAGTCATGATAAGTGGAACAGCTTTGTTTGATTAGGCAAACAATGTCTGCCTTGTCACATATTATCTTTCACGATTCATCAAGCATATAAACTTGAGTGACTGATGTGTACCATCTTGTTGAACAATACAAGGGCTTGATGTTTTTTTTACCTGCAGTTAATAAGTTAGATGGGGACAATTCTTGCTAGTGTCTTGGGAGATACCTTCATTACTTCCAGTGATTTTGCACCACAAAATTTAAGTTGACATTGCATGCAACCAATATATATGATGCAATGAAGACCTTAAACAGTGTACCTGTCGAGGTTGATGAATTCGTTGTTAATGGTTGGGTATTTTTACTACAAAAGATTGTGTTCCTGTAGACGAGAGACATGCTTACATACAAAATGTGTACACTGTGATTGAACAGGTTGACATTTGTATTGTTGTCTAAGTGTGCGTTTGAAAACACAGTTTGAAAAGTAGCTTTTAGCTGTTTTATACATGGTTTTAAAGATGTAATGATTTAGGCTACTTTATAAAACACAAATTTCGATGCATAGTCCTTTGACAGGATCCAGTACTTGCTTTGCATGTAAGTTGACCTGTATGGTAACACTTTTTAACTTTTCCAAAAGCTAAAATCGTCAAAATTGTTATTTCCAAACAAGGCCTAAGAGACAATAGGACTTTCACAATCGTGAATTCCCTTACTATTATCACTTTAGGCAAAAGGAATAATTACTCTGTCGTAACTGAATTATAATAATGTTTTTATCTTGTAAATAATGTTTTTATCTTGTTAATAATATAGTCTGTCCACAAAGAAGGGCAAAACAAATTCAGTCTTTTGTGTGAGGAGGAGAACTTATGCTTAGATTGAAAAGTTTACAAGCTACCTTTGGAACTTCAGTTTAACATTCTTAATAAAAAAAAACAAAGATGAAGTTAGGCTAAACTTTGAAATAACATCAACGTGGGGCGGTTCCTATTGTGCTATGCAAGACTTGAAAACTTGTGGGTGTTTAAAAATTTTCTGCCTCTAGGGGTATCAAAGTCCTTAGCTAGTATGGATGAGATAATATGAAAACAATTAAATAATGTGTGATATTATTTCTTGATAGTTTTTGGTTGTACCAACTGGTCCTTGTGTAGGGATGCAACTTAGGCGGTCAGGTTAGAGTTTAATCCAAACCTAACCCAGAGTTAGAAGAAGTCTAGCCAAACCCAACCCATCCCGACCTTCAAAAGTGATGAGGTCAACTAGAACCCACCATGTCATGTTTAGTTCAAGTTTAAGTTTTAGTTTTAGTTTGATTCGGATTAAGTTGAGGTTAGGTTAGCTAAAAAATGTCATTTGGGATAATTTGAACTTGGTGACATAGGTGCCCTGCATGAAAAAGATAATAAATTGAAAATGAAAAATGATAGTGGAAAGAGAACGATGAAATGAAACTATAAAATGTGAGATTTTAGTATAAAAGTAGATTGAACAAATCCAAATTTTATTTGAAAGAATAAACATTTCAAACTTGACTTGAAAATTTAAATTTAGCACTTGGGTTATCTGCTCTCTCAACCCAAACCCAACATGAATTGGTTTAGGGATGCTGCTCAGGTTCTATTTGAACCCCGATGCTAAAATCCCAACGTGAACAAACCCAAAAGTTGGGTTGGATCAGATTTAACTCACCCAAGTTACATCCCAATCCTTGTGCATGACATTATCTTGGTCTATAGTGGGAATCAATGATTTACAGGTGACCATGCATGTTAGGAGCATGTTCAGGCACATATAGGACCTCCTTTTAATCTAGTGACGACAATGCAGCAACTATTAGTTAATAATGTGATTTACATTTTAGAATCTGTATAAAGAAATTGACTAAAACATCAGATTCAAGTGATTCTCTGGAAGGTTTTATTTGAATCCAATTTTAAGATTACATAAAATCAGTTCCAGACAGGGTTTATGTATCCAGGTTACTCTTCAAGATATTTAGTACAATTAAATCAACACCAACCAAATAAGATCACGAGGTTTAAAGTATCTAGCAGTCATTGATCAATCTGATGATTAAATAATACCTTGGAAGACAGAGTCATCTGAATTTGCTCTAATGATGGCAGCTTGTTAAAACTGACTTGGATTCTTTCCATTATTTTTCAAAAGGTTATTATCTGCTTGTCTGATTCTGATCTTGTGTTTAAAGATGAACAAAATAGAAGCAGAAATGAACCATTCATCTGATGTCTAGTAGATGCCATGTTTATACAAATATAGAGTTGCAATAATGATGACAAATGTAGCTTTCACTAAAAAAAACTACATAAATTGCAATTTAAGTAATGTTTCTTTCAAAATCCATTGTTGGATTTTGTTACATTAGTAAGAAAATGATATGACATGGTACTGCTACTCTCACCAATTGAATTCATGTCCCTATCATGCCCAACAAACCCATCCTCATCTACCTCCACCTTGGCCATCCTCCCCATATCCATCATGAAATCCATCGATCTATGAGGCGCTGAGAACATTGGATTGTAGTTCCTCTGCAGAGACATGGTTGGCAGAGAATCTACAGAGGGGAGCTTGGAGAGGAGCGCTTCGAGGCTGCTCGGTGACGGAGTCATATTCACTTGTTGGGATGAGAGGTCATGAAATCCTAATGGAGTGACACTTGGGAATGATGAAGATGATGGGTGAGGCAGTAGAACACCAGGTATGCTGTGCAGATAATCAAACTTCTTGCGCAGTAGAACAACGTAGCTCAGATCCTCAGTCACCTTCAATTTAGTTGGTGAAACGCATGATATAGTGTTTCTATTATTAGCAATGATGAGAAAAGGAGGGAGGGAGGGAGGGAGGGAGAGGGAAAACCTTGTTGAGTGATCCTAACTGAACAACACCTTCTTTAACTGCAATCAACGTGATGGTCTGTGCGATTTGGAGATGAAAATTAGGGGAATTCAGGAAGAAAAAAAAACATCATAAGATGAGGAAGAGTACCTGAATTCCAGACTGGAATTGTGCCTCCCATGCTCTTGGATGCTGAGAAATGTAGTAAATCAGGTTACTTTGGCTGACATAAATTAGAACTTAACAAGTAAAAGGAAATCCATGTGGGTGTGTATTGAGTCCACTTACTGAGTCAGGTTGATTGTGCCATGCAGACAAGAGGTTGATTTCATTATCATTGGATTCCTTGGATACCCATTTGTGACTATGATCTGCAGCAACTTTTCCTATCAAACTGCCCCCCCATAAAAAAAAATCAGATGATTAAATTTAAAAAGTGGCTACATTACCCACTAATACAGCTAAATTCATATTTCCCCCTTACCCTTCTCCATAGTTGTAGATCTCATGGGACATCTTGAAGAAGACCTCAGGTTGGAGGCCTATAGACTGTTGAGGTTCACAATTCCCATATGTTGATGAGACAATCGGGTTGATCTTGAGTGCAGAATTGGCAAAATTACAGAACCCATCCTCCCAAACCAATATCCTACCAAGATAACATGCACAACTCCATATAAAACTCATATGCAGTGAAGGTACTTTGAATTACTCTGCAGGAGAAGAAATTAAAATTCATACCAGTTCCTCTTGTTCCCTATAGACCTGTCGTAAAGTCCTTCCTGTATATCCCAACTGCCAAAGAAGATATCAAAATGAAGTTATGCACTTATCTTTAAAGAGAATGGAAAGGTAAATAAGAACTTTATCACTTTGGAGGTGGGTAGTTTCTAGGAAGGATCCTCCAAAAAACAGCATAAATCCATTGAGAGTGCTCATGGATGCAAAGACTTCTCAGTGTGTGTTGAAGGAGTTGAGTCATGGCTAAAGGGTTGAGTTGCTCCTCCATCTACTCTCTTTCTCTCACTCTTCTTTGTCTTCTATCTCTCTGAGGACAAAAGCTTGGTATTCTGAATTTTTTTTTGATTGCAGACCCACCAACAATCCAATTTATATTCTCCCTCCTCCCTACAGTATTTAATCACGCTTTGAAATTTGTCACCAATAGGATCTCCTGATAGGCCCACTTTTCCTGGTTTGAGCTTGACAAATTTTAGCCTCACTTCCAAAACTGTCCAAAAGCCTTCACTAGTACCCCTATCACTCCTATTGAAAACATCACTAGGGTAGAGTCCTGTTTGGAACCAATTTTTTAAAAAAGTTTTTCCGTAAAAGTTACTTTCAACCAGTTTTTCCCATAAAAGATCACATAGAAATCAAATTATGAAACCAAAAGGTAAAGTTAAAATTAAATCATTTTGAAATTACTTATTTGAAAAATGCTTTTGCAGACAATTGTTTCTAAATGGGACCAGGTATAGGAGCAGTGCATGTTTTTCCCAAGACAGATTCCATCCCCCTTATCTCCCAAAGACAGTGGTCCTTTTTAAAATGGGTGGCACACTGTTTATGTAGACACCCACAAAATTCTGCTGTATTAATTGTAGTAAGCTAGAATAGCCAAAATATATTCCATATGTACTTGTACTTATCTAGCATGCATGGAAAGATGCCTCTTGAGATTTGGGTGTGGAGCAAATGATGAATAAGAACTATTAAGAGAGTGGCCTGCCACCACCCACATCATTCTTGTATGCATGTCTTACCAACTTCTTACCCATTCTTACCCAAACAGATTTAGATGATGTTGTAAGATCTCTTGTATTCTGGTGCATTTTAACAGGAGCAAGTCTACTTTTGGAGGTTCGGATTTTTGTAAGGTCAATTTGACTCTTTTACCGTAATTCTTTTTTTTTTTTCCTTGTTAGGGTTTCAAAAGATTACTTTTGAGGAGGCGGTGTTTGGGGTTGTTTTGTGAGAAATGGGGGTGATGAGAAGAGAGGATGAAAGATTCTGTGTTTTGATTACTTGATACAGTGAATCGATGATTCCTTAGCTAACCTCTCTTCCATGGATATAGCAAAATTGTTAAACTGAGAAATTTATCTTTTTTAGTGTGAACTTATTTTTGTTACTGATCTATGGATGCTAATATTGAACCCTAGGAGGTGTCATTGCATGAAGGTTTGGCCTTGAAAGTGACATGCATGCCTATTCCAAAGATCTACTATTTTGGTCTTGAAAGGGATACCTTATACTGTTACTTTTTCTTTTTTGGTTGCGTATGGAGTTGTACTTGATTGTGCATTTTATTTATGGGTTAAAGACTTCTGCATCCCTGCAAACATGAGTAATCTCATATAAGTTTATGTGAAAGTTAGGCACACATGAGTTCCTGCAAGCTTGTATAAATTTCTTTGCTCCAGCACGAGAAAATGCAACATTTTGCGGTGCTAAAGTGACTACCTTAGCCAAAAGCAGTTGATGACTCAATCCCTATAAACATAAAGTTTTGAACTCACAAAAACCTAATTATCATCCTAGGATTAAAATTTCATTCAAATTTAACAGAAAATTTTATCACTGTATAATTGTGTAGATAATATAATCTCCATAAATAATCATAAAGCCAAATTAATCTACGCAAAGATCAAATTATCCTTGTAGGATTTTTTATGTTTCTTCATTTCCATTGATGTATTAATTGAAATGGTTAAAAATTTGAGGATAATTTAATCATTTCATGGTTATATGTTAAAGTTAAGTATGATAGGTTGGATTAACATTAATTTTTTATAAAATTAGAGATGTATATGAGTTTTTGTGAGTTTTCAATGATTTGTATGTCTGTCCCAAATTTGATAAGGACTAATATGAGATTATTCATGTTTGTGAGGACTTCAATGTCTTTAACCCTTTATTTATTGGGTTTCTCCCATTGGAATGATTTTTTAATCACACAGTTCAATCATCACTATCACTGTGATCAAGATCTCACTGTAAAATCTTGCTTAAGCCTATAGAGATGATCATTATATAATTAGATTTTATACTAAAATAATATGTCTATCAACTAATTATTTATTAAAGTCACTGTATCTTCAGAGCACATACATGAATTTATGGCTTAAAACAGGCAGTTGACAATTACTACTGCTTACTTGGCAATGATGTCAGCAAAATAATAGCCTTCATTTCCAATGAAGAAACAAAATTAAACAGTTTTAGGCACTGTTTGGTTTGAATTGAAAAACGACGTTTTTCATAAAAAGATAAGCTAATTACACATCAAAACAAAATTCCAAACAAAAAACTGAAGTTTACTTTTTTAGTTTTAATAATTGATTTTACAAAAGCCACAATATAATAAAAATGCGATTCAACGCGCTTTTGTTTTTAAAAAAGTGAAAAACACAAATGTGTTTTCAAACATATCTCTAAAATCTAGTTTAATTAAAAATTATTTACAACTTTTTAATATAGAAAATGTGTTTTTTAAAAAGCGCACAAAATGAGATTTCTAAGAATTGAATTTATTTAAGTCATTTTATTTAAAATCATACTTTTTCAACGTGTTTTTAAACACACCTAAAAGAGTAAGAACAAGAGAAGAATAGTCTGCCATTCATTTGAATGATCAAAGCATAATTTACAGACCAAAAAAAAGAATGATTATATATGTGCAGACAATATTGTATATGTCAACTGAAGAGTTGCTGTTTCACCAAAAAAAAACTGCAGAGTTGCTGACATCACAAGGCAAAGAAAATAGAAAAAAGAAAAAAACACTCCGTCCAACAATTCCATCTTTCCAAGGCAAAGGCATTAAATATCCATGGAAAAAATGTGATTAAGGATATTATTTGTTTATTTGAAGTTGCAGAAGATAGTGCCCTTGTTTTGAGAGAACATTAATTCAAGTAGAGATGGGTTTATTGGACTGGATGTTTAATAGAATTGGTTTCTGGTGATGTCAATTTTCTTCAGTTTCAATGATACCTAACGCTGCTATGTCATGTCCCTTTATATTTTCTTCATTATAACAAGATAAGTTTGGCATGTACTTCTGACACTCTTTTTTAATTGCTCTTTGTGAGGGTTCTTTTCAGATCTGTGTGGCTTTTTTTACTAGAAAGAAAGTTTAATATGACTAATGTGATGACTCAAATTGATGTGAATTCAACCTCTTCAAAAACTGTTAGGATGATATGTTTTTTTAATCACTGGTTTAAAATTAATTTTGTAACCAAATAAGTCAAATTTTGTGTCACTCATCAATACCCTTTTTTTTGTTGATAATATTAGGTATAGTGTTGTATAGTTCTCAAATACTTTAATTTTATAGAAAAATAATATTCAATATAACAGAACATGATATTTTAATAAAAAAATAAAATATATACTCCGATTAATATTAATACTACGTCATACAAATTAAAAAAAAATCATATTCTTGCATATACCATGAATCTACCCTACATTAGTCCACCACCACTTGCTCCTCTTGGATATAGAGGTGTTCAATTTTAAAATGGAATTTGAAATCATCCTCCCAACAGCACATGATGGACAAATTCATGTACAATGTCATGCCATGACTGTCTAGCCAAACATAGGTGCTCATTACATGTAAAATGTGGAGTATCTTTTGAAGAATTGAATGATGATTCACATGTGTCAGAGTTGGTGTTCATTGTGAGAAAAAGATAAGCTTCTGCTGCTGCTGCCTCATAAGGTGGTACTCCATCCATGGAGATATAGTCAATGCTTCAAAGAATTAATCACTGCAAAATTTTATTTGAATCTTTCCTCCACTGAAGGAAAAATCCAAACAATCACGTGAAGAACCTTTTTTTTTTGGCATTTCTTACTTTTCTTCTTTTCTTTTTGAAAAAAAATAAAAGAACTACCAAACTTTATAGGAAGGCTGCTTCCAGATCCATCATTCACCAGTCTTTCTAGATTTTTTTTACCTAGCACTTATTTCAAATTAATCTTCACCATTTTTTTACATGTTATTATGATTATAAATGAATAGGGTTATTATTAATATCATTGTGCATGAGATTCCATCGGATTAAATCCGAGATCAAACCAAGAATTGTAACATCACACATCATCAATCAAGAAGATACTGTTTGAAAAGGAGTTTAAAAAATGAACCCTTCACTTAAAACAACTTTTGAAGATGGCTTTTCGAAAAACATAATTTCTTTTAGATTTCTAACAAGTTATTTTTTTTTATAATTAAAAATTGTTTTGTTATTTTATAGATGAGTTTGGATTAAATATGATTTCCTTTGTTTCTAGTTTATCACTCTCTGAAATCTCATAGGTATTCTTTTACAATGTTGGTTACTCTATTTATAGACAAAGTTGCAACAAGTTGTTACAACTAAAAAAATCGATCTTAACAAATATTTAAGAACCTGAATAATTAGAATTTAGCAGATCCTATCAATACGTGTGTTCACCTCAATATGATTCCATTAGGTCCATTCAATGTGATTACACCACATCTGAGGCATAATCACATCTTTTTGAATTTGAGAGCATAAATTATATGAACTATCATTGCTATTAAATGAAACAAATGGATGAGCTAACATTAAAATTGCTGTAATTAGGGTCTTGAAGCTCATCTCTCTTCATCATAGAGCAATAGAAATACATATAACAGGGTAAAAAAAAAGCTCTTTCCAGAGTAAATGGTCAAGTGTGACTGTGACAGTGGTTAAAAAAAACATCAATTGCATGCTTGACCTTTAAGACATCATATTATATTTCAGCATTTCTTTAAGCCGACAAGCAAACCTGTACTGATGCACATTGGACTCTACTTCAATTCAAACATTGACAAATTTGCTGTGATTTTGTTTTGGTTGAATAAATGGTGATTAGTCTTCAATCCACACAGAACAAGAATTATAAGGGATCAAGTCAAATTGGGCATCTGAAATTTGTGGATTAAGGGTGCATGTGTGACTGCTTAAAATTGTTTCAAGGACTAACCACTTATGCAGTTATTCTCCTATGTATTGGCAAGAGTGATCAGTTTAGAAGAAGTGTGTTCATTTTTTTTTGAAGGGGATGCCTCTCAAACTTCTTTATCATATGGATCAGATTTAGATTGTGTTTGGGTGAGGAGCAGTGTAAACTTTGGAGGTTTGTCACGTGATTTAATCATTACATGACAGGGACTTTTGCAGTAGAGGGGGATATCAATTTTGTTCATCTTTTTAATGTTTTATGTATACTGTGTACTACATTAATTATAAAAACAGCTGTATATACTTTATATACATCTCATAAGTGGGAAGCATAAATTCACATGTTTCATCTGATGAAGCATGTCTAGTTAGAAGAAAAAATAGGATTACATGCAAGGTTGCACATAAAACGTGTTTTTTTTTTGTAAACGGTTGGCATTAGCCCAAATTTAATTAATTAAAATGTGCCCTCTGCATGTAAAATGCGTGAACAATCCCGTTTGATGTTTAATTTGCTTATCAATCATAAGCTCTGAAACCAGAACCCAATTAGTCCCAAATCATATCAATTGAATAAAGTTCATAATTTAATTTTTGTATAGTTACAAAAGATACCTTTGTTTTGTTATTAATTCCTTTATTGATTTTTAATTACATTACTTTGATTCAGGTCATATGAATGAGTAAGAAGAATTATTTTTGCACTTTGTGGTACTTATCTCTACATTCTACGAGGTTTGATTATAAAAAATGAGACATTTTTCATTTTTAAAAATTGATTTATAGAAAACATACTTTTTCAGTTTTTTAAAAAATTGCTTTAAAATAACATTTATAATTGAAAAACTGAGTCGTACTTTTACATTAATCATTCAAAATTGTGAGTATTTTGAGACATGCTTGCAGTTTCCAAAAAGTAAAATCACCTAACCGTGTTTTCAAACTCTTTATCATGACAAAACAAAAGAAAAAAGAAAACTACATGCCCAAATCATGTGCAGCAAACCCTGCATCTGGTGTTATCCCCACCTACCAGGCCACTAGAGGCTTCTTCTGTTTCGAAGTCTTTTCAATTACATGCTTTATCTTTTCAGCTCCATGATAATGACATAAACTATTTTATGATGAATAACTTTTAGTATAATTAATTATATAAATGGCATAAACAATTTTATGTGTAGTTGTATTTTTAGATATTCACGTAAAAAAAATATAATAATAAAGTTTTTATTTTTATTATTGACGATAAACAAGTTGTGGATAAGTGTAAAATAAGACGAGAATAAAAATTTATAAAATAAAAACAAAATTCCCTTTGACATGTGCATCCTTTTGATTTATAAGAGATGATAATATGTAATTTAACAAGTGAGTCATCTTATATCAGTAAAATAGATTGGGTGAAATAACATAATTTGAGGGGGACATGAAATATTAATACGAGTTTATTCCCATCTATTTTGATGTATTTATATACCCACATATTTTTTACAAACAAATAAAATTTTTGGACTTAATCAACTTTATTCTACATATTTCTTCTATCCAAACACATGCTTAAAAGAAAGAGTGGCACATGGGAAAGGACATGCAATTAGCCAATTACTGAGACGCCACAATCCCTTTGGGGCTTTATTTTGAGATTGGAGCATGCAATATTAACTTGTGTAATAACAAAATTACATGTCACAATTTAGGGTGATGATATAATCAATCATTATGTGGTCATTCCTTCAATGAAATTTCTCTATTAGAATATATAGTCACATATTCATTTTTAAATGTAGAAAGATACACATTCAATTTATTTGAGTATGTACATCACTTTTATAATAATATGTTTCATTAGTGAAATATGTACTTTAATAAAACATGTTGAGACTATAAAAATGTATAAATGAATGCTTGAATGTGGCATTTTTCAACACTTTAACATGTGAATTTAAATTGAGCTTTGATAAACTTGTAGGAACAACCAAAGGAGTTTGGATTAATTCAACTCTTACCTCAAGGTGATACGTTCAATCCATTTTTACAGCTCCATCTATAGCTCAAAAAAGATATCTTAACTATCTATACACTCCAGCAGTGGAGTGTATATTATACTAGTGTAGTCTATATATCACTAGTGATGTGTGTGATTTTTTTTTTAGTTTTTCAAAAAATAAAATATGTATAGATTTATCTAAATATACATTTTATTAGGTGAGTGCGCACTTAAAAAAAAGAAAAAGATTGAGGGTCGCAAAGGCCAGCATAGATGGGGGTTGTGTGTATCATATTCCTGCAGGTCCGGATTTAGTTAGGATTGACTTCGTTCAGTCCAGTATCGAACTGTATAGCCTATGAATCAAACTACACAATTTATTAATCGAATTATACAAATATCTAATAAGAGAGTGAAACATGTAGCCGACAATTGACTGTGTACTTCAATTCATAGACTGTGCACTTCGATACTAATCAGATTGATTGAAGTCAGTTATGACTGGATTCAGACTCTATTCCTATCTCAAAACGATGGAGATGACAGTGGGCTTGGGTTTACTCGACCCAGTCCGATCCTGATACATTATTACTATATATATATATACAATATAAATAATCAGAAATAACAAGAATTATATTATATATTATTATGTATCTATATACATGTGTGCTTATATTTTTTTCTTTATCTTATGTAATTACCTTTAACAAAATTCAATGAGTGGTTTATTACATTCTTCTTTTTTTACCATATGTATGGGTTGGGTCTTCTTGATAGAGCACCTGTAGGGATAAATGTCACGAAATTATTTAAAACTAGGATGCTTAATTCTTTCATGTAAGATTCAATCAAATCAAAGACACTTTTTTTAAAATATTTTTTTTTAATACTTGGGATGACTGGGCCACAGGTCCACAACCCACAAAGCTCGGACTTCATTGATTGATTTGATCAGGACCGGCCCAGCCCATATGAGTGTTTAAAATGTATCTGCCGTTACATTCAATCGTTTTTTTTAGAGTGCTGCTATACTCAATTTACAATTCAAACATTTTCTCATTCCCCACGTCGGATTGTCCACGTGAATTTCTTTTTTAATGCCACCTCATCTCATGAAAAGTCTGATCCAAAATCCCCCCCAAAAGTTCCTGCCGGTTTTTTGTTTTAACATTTTTTTTTCACTGCCATCCCTTTGTAGTTTAGTTTCATTTACTGTTTCTGTTCCTCCTCCTCCTCTCTCTCTCTCTCTCTCTCTCTCTCTCTCTCTTTCTTGTCAATGACAACCACCACAGGCCAATCACTGAAGGGGGTGATATAGAGGTACCGCTGAAGAGGGTGATAGAGAGGTATCACAAGGAGCTCGACAATGCCGTCCCAACCACCGTCCGTTTCGACGCTCACCGACATGAAATCTCAGATCCCCTCCACCCCGCAGTCCGATCCGACAGTGTTGAGCGTCATCAGACTATTATCTATTGATGAGCTCTTGTTATATATGGTAATCACAACTTGTTTGATGGAATGCGTGGGTAAAATTGTTGGTGCTAATGATGTGTTTGTTTGTTGTAGGTGGATGCACAAGCGACGCTGATTGGGGAGATGGAGAACCTATTGAACATGGCGGAGATGTTGGTGGTGGAGAAGGAGGAAAGGGTGACACGGTCGTTGTTATGATGGGTCTTTTGTACATGTGTTGCTGTTTTTTTGACAAGTGAAGTTAAGAATTGTTATCTGTGATTATGATCAGTGTTTGCTTTTTTTGTGGGTTGGCGCTCTTGCTGTTTGAATTTGCATGTGATACGTGAGTTTTATCATTCTATTGGATCTTTTCTATTATTAGAGGATAATAAAAATTAGTGAAGTATATACCTCATTTAAGGAGGTATATGTTTATACAAGAAGGTATATAACTCATTGGATGACAAACAAAGTACTTGAGACTTGGGACTATAAAAAGAATTCTATGTAAAGTCGTACTGCATTGGGTAAAAAAATATGCTTGGATTTGATATTAAAGTAAATATCAAGGATAACCTTGTGTAATGCCGAGATGCTCTCTTAGGCTTTCAAATGCGGTCTATTGCTGACAAAATTCATCATCCATAAATCCAGTGGTAATAATAATATGCATATAAGCCATATCATCATTGGTGTTAAAATAACAACGAATATCAAACATCTTTCAAGCAATCCAATGGCTTGTATGGGTCAACTTTCGCCAGCCACAATTATAACAGACTAGTGCAAATTGATTGGAGGTGACATCTGTAAGTGATGTTTAATATTATGAACTTAACTATTTGTATTAAATGTGAATAAGTATTTAACAAATTTTAATAGCACATGCAATGTTTAATTAGCATATACCTCGATAGGTTTATAAACATTTGAAATGATTGAGATCACAACCATACCAACTAGATGAGGAATCTAACATATGGATGACACCACAAATGTAGAAGTGAACAATGTGGTTATTTATATGAAGTTAACTTATTATTTTCAACCTGACATGGACATTTCTTCAAGTTCTATAAGGTGGTGTTTTACGTTTTGAACTTCACTATTTGTATTAAACGTGAATAAGTATTTAATGAGTTTTTAATGACACATACAATGTTTAATTGAGCATATACTTCGATAGGTTTATAAACAATTGAAATGATTGGGATCACAACCACGCCAGCTAGACGATGAATTTGACATATAGATGACATCACAAATGTAGAATTGAACAATTTAGTTATATAAAAAGAAGTTGACTTATTGTTTCCAACCTGACATAGACATTTCTTCACTCAACTACTTATCTAACACATTCCAACGTACCTACCTAGGCATCCGAGGCATACATGTAACTTAACAAAGTATATACATCATCCCGCGAAGTATATAACATAACCAACAATCATATCACACAATAATTATTAAACAAATTAATCACACCACACAATAATACAATACAACAAAAAATCATCATGTATATGACATCCAAAATATGGCTGAATAAACATCAACAAAAAATTGTATTATTTACTTGTTTAGATTTTACAAATTTAACATCCATAAATCCAACAAAAATGAAAACGGATATTAAGCATCCTGCAAGCAATCCAATGCGGAGCAGGGACATCAGGAACATGGGTCTACAAGTTTTACTTTCGGGTGCTTTGGTCACTGTAGCCCCTTTTGGTGCTTTAGTTGCCTCAGACTATTTTGACGCTTTGACTCCCTTGGTTTGGGTTGGGTTATTCCTCCTTTCTCCAAGTTTCACCGCACAATCCAATTATCTTCCCTATTAAAGTATATACGAGTCTCATAAAAGTATATGTGTGGTAGGAGTATATACAACATTATAAAATAATACCTTTTTTTGATCCACATTATGACCCCCTATTTTCCCTCTTCCTCATTTTAGTTGGGGAAGAAGAGGACGGTGGAACAACATTGATTGGCATATGCATGTGCAGGAGGACTTTTTCGAGTGTCTTTATAAATTTTCTCCAGAGAAGTGACCCAAAATAACAATAATAATAACAACAATAAGATCCCCCCCCCCCCCCAAATCATAGGTTATGTTTCAAGGTCATCACAAATCGCCTTCATTCGCCGCCTCGCCTTCGGGTCCACCTCCACGCACGCCATCGCCATGTGGAACGCCGCCACCACCTCCTTCTTCACCCTCACCTCCCCAAGCAACCCCGGGTCCACCACCTCTGACAACGTCCCCTCCTCATTGAGGCAGCGGAGGAAGGAGAGGCCAGTGATCTCAGAGGGGAGATAGCCGGAGAGGTTCTTGGGGGAAAGGGAGATGACGCGGAGGGAGGCGGAGAGGTTGGAGCAGGAGATGTTGGACTAGTGGCAGGGGTCATCGGAGGAGGAGTCCCAGTCGGAGAGGGCGGAGAGGGGGTTGGAGACGGCAGATTTGAAGGCAAGGAGGCTTAGGCCGTCGAAGGTGAGGGCGGCGGCGATGGAGGTGAAGGAGACGATGAAGACGATGAAGATGAAGTGGTGGTTCTTCATTATCATCGTCTGCTCTGCATTGATTTTTTTGGGAGTTTTTGGTTTGAGCTCTTTATTTGTTGGATTGATTTGGGTTTTATTTCAAATATTAAGAATCGCATTCAATGCGGTGTCAGCGTTGTTGAAGTCGAGGAATTTTGAATTTCAAAATTTGAACCACTCATTGGGGCTCGCCTAAAGAAATGAATAAAGGAAAGGAAAAAATGCCACATCACCAAGTCTCACCACGTCGGATCCTACGTGGAGTCTGAGAAGATGACTGAGAACCGATCTGAGTGTAATACTTTTCTTTTTTTTTATAATTTCAAATACAGTATTATATATCTCGTTATCCTCTACACTCGCTGTAACCTATATATCTTGTTAGATTTTTTTTTACATTTTCTATAAATAATATCAATTCAATTCTTTAGAATATTTACTTCACATTTGATAAAAATATATTCAATGCAGTGTCAGCATTGTTGCAGTCGAGGAATTTTGAATTTCAAAATTCGAACCACTCATCGGGGCTTGCCTAAAGAAACAAATAAAGGAAAGGAAAAATATGTCACATCACCAAGTCTCGCCACGTCGGATCCTATGTGGAGTTTGAGAAGATGACTGAGAACCGGTCTAAGTGTAACATTTTTCTTTTTTTTTTATAATTTCAAATACAATATTATATATCTTGTTATCCTCTACACTCGCTGTAACATGTATATATCTTGTTAGATTTTTTTTTTTACATTTTCTATAAATAATATCAATTCAATTCTTTAGAATATTTACTTCACATTTGATAAAAATATATACCTCATTATATGATTTTTAATAAAATGAAAACATAGACAGACTGTGTTTGAGACCATGAATGAGATCGAGTGTATTATCTTTCTTAAAGGATGGAAAATGAAGCATCCATCCCCGCGTTCAAACCCTTCTGTAGTCCTTAATTGTTTTGATTTTTTCTTAAAATATATACTTGTCTAATATAATACATACTATTAAGAAAATGAAGCATATAACTAGATAAATAAATACATATATTTTTAGAAAAATAAAATTTTTAATTTTCATTCAATGTATTAGTGGAGTATATTGCACTCAAACAAATATACACATCATGTGTATAGATGGCTAGGAGATCATCTTTGAATTGTAGGTGGAGCTGCAAAATAGATATGAATGATTGGCTTTTAACAACACACTTTGATCTTTCATGAATCCATCAATAAAAGATGCATTACATGAGCAATGTGCTATATAAAATCAAATTGAGCATTCACTATGTTTCCATAAATTTTTTAAGAGCGCTGATACACTATGATAGTATAGCATATACTGTGTTATCACAGTATATAGGGTTCTATTATAGTGTATGGACAAATTTTTATATTTATTTTTTCTAAATAAAAAAATATACGATTATATTTCAGTATATACTCCATTTCTTATAACATCATGTATTTTAATGAGAGAGTATATAATTTTTTTTAAAAAAAGAAAAGTGGTATGAACTGCAATTGGGGCTGCAGTGGGGGTGGACGTATCATTTTCCTAAATTTAAAATTAGACAATTTCCTTAAAAAAATGCTTTTGCTTCATCCCCAAGCTCATCATATTTTTTGGGTGGAAGTTGTTATACTTGAAAGTTTGTATTTGTTTTAAAAAATACTATGTCAATTAGCGCAATATATGAAATACATATTTAATTTTGTCGGTCTATACTCCTTTTATGAAAAATCTAAAATGTCAAATTTTAAGATGGAAGGCTTGGAAGATATTACATTCAATATTTCTATAGTATTTTCTGCAAACATATAAACATAAAAAATATGTATTCAATTAATTCAAATATATATATGGTCCGCACTTAAAATTGTGGATATGTTCATCTTCAGCAGGGTATTCCAAGTCTTACATTCAACGCATCCAGTAGCTACGCTTTCCAACGGGATATCAGCCGCCAAAGTTCCAGCATTTTTTTATGGGAAGGGCAATCCAAAACAGCATTGCCTATTTAATTGAAACCTTCAACAATGCTAGTACCTATGACGATTTGATGCTGAAGCAATTCGTGCATTCCCTTAAAGGGAATGAATTTAATTGGTTGTTCAAAAAAAAAAAAATCCTGTCAAGCTTCACCAACTCTGTGAAGCAGTGAATCCAGTATTCAAGTAAGGTTCAAAGGTAGTGACAAAAAACTGACGGTAATATTCAAGCATCAAGGTAGTTGCAGAGCACCTAAAATATTCTCTTGTACATGGATTACACCCCGTCACCACTAAAAATTCTGGACAAATCTCTTCAACCGATTCAGATACACTGAATTGAACTTCAGCATGTACTGTCCGGAACTCAACTTCGATCGCATTAGTAGCAACCTTTGATCTACCTTCCACATCATCATCGTTGTGGCTATCCTCCATGAAATTTTGTAATATAAAAATGCTCCTTTCTCTAAAATTGTTAGTATAGTCTTCGTTCCACTCAAGCCAATGTTGTCTAGATTAACCTAGGGAAGGGGTAGAACAATGTTAGAGTAGACGAATATCATATATGTGTTCAGGTGGAGTTAAAAAAAAACTCTCCTTCATAGAAAGAACTTCTTCTCATGGAACCATGTGTCATACTCTGTCAAAAGTGCACTCCTTTGAGCCTACCAAAAAGCCCAGCATTGTAAACTAGCTCCGTCTATACCTTCTAAAAAATAAGCCATGAAGAATTTAATAGTCCTGAAGGAACAACATGATCTATTAAGGGTGGAGATCTAGGGATGTCTTGCTCAAAGCCATGTTGCCCCTGCTAAGGAATCTTCGTGTTAGGAAAAAGTAAATACTTTATCCCTTGCATCACCTCTTCACAATACAACCATCAGAAGGGAGACAAACATACTATATATTTCCCTTGCTAGATGGGGGTAAGATATTTTGGAAAGAAGAGCTACCGCAAAGCTTTCTTCTACAAAAGCGATGAGGATTCATAAAAGGTAAAATAAATCCATCCTTAATTTAACCAAATTAATCAAGGATGATAAAATTCACCCTTGGATTCTTTTATCCATCCTTGAGGGGTAATTTGTAGACAGAAAAAATGTCAAAGTTAAAGTCAAACCTGTTGTTGGGCCAGAATGGCCCTGCTGGGCTAGAATAGTCTTGTCAATCAGAACGGCCCTGCTGAACTAGAACGGTCTTGTCAATCAGAACGGCCCTGTAAACCAGAACTACCCTGCTGAGCCAAAAGGACCCTGTCAACCAGAACATGCTCTACTAAGCTAAAATGGTTATGTAAACCAGAACGGCCCAACTGAGCCAAAATGACCTTGTAAATCAGAATGGCTTTATTGAGCCAGTTCGGCCTTGCATAGTAGGGCCTTACAAAAATTAATTAATTTAAAGTAAAATTAAATCAAATTAAACAAGAAAAATCAAGCCAAAGTCAAGTTATATTAAATCATTTGTTTCGATTGAGGGATTCATTCTTCTTATAACCACCCACTATTTCTCATAACAATTCATTCTTTCAATAACCGTCCACACTTTCTCATGACCACACATTCATCTTATAACTACCTACTCCCTCATTTCTTTATAAATAAGAGGGAGGGGGGAGAGATGAAAACAACAATGGAGAGATGAAAACAACAATGGAGGAGAGAGAAGTTCACTAAAAAAAAAACAGAGAGAGAAGTTCACTCATATTCAAAGAAAGAAGAAGAAGAAGTAGAAAAAATTCAAGTGGGAGAAATACAAACTCTTCAAGGATTCTACATTTTTTTTTAAGAACAATGTTCACGAATGAGAAAGTTAAGAGAAGGAAAAATCAAGAAAAATGACTTTAAATCAAATCCCAAGTTAAGAAATTCGAGAAGGGTGAAGAGAGTACCACTAGTCCAAATCAACAAGACCCAAAAAGTATGACGGATCACGCACCGCAAACCTATTTTTTCTTTTAAATTTTTATCAAACTTGTAAAATCCTTAAAATTGTAATTCTTGAAAAACTTTTGAAAGATTGAGAATCAAATGATTAAACTGATCTGTATCCATATTTTTTTTATGTATTATTTGCTCATTGAGCATATCATTTCATTTAAAATGTATAATAAGAAACATTTTGTTCACTACAGTAACATACTGTAATAAACATACTGTAATAAATAAAACAAACTCCTTGAGCCCCAAATCTAACTGCCACCAACTCCCCAACATCCCAACAAAAAAATAAAGAAAAAAAATCCATTTAAAAACAGAACGAATTGATAAATAATAAAAAGAAAAGAAAGTGGAGGACACCTGTCAGACCAGACACTGCCAACCCACCAAGTGCCATCTCCACAACGTGTCCATTTACAAACCGTCTGATCAATATTTCCATTTATCACACTCGTCCAACAGATGGACTTCCTGTCAGTCTTTTTCAAAGATATAATAAAAAATAAATAAAAACATGAAAAAAAAAAAAACACAAACTCAAACACTGGTTTTTCCTTCTCTGCTTCACTTCAGTCTTCACAAACTTTTTATCTTCTCTTCTTCCCCCATTTGAGAAACCCTAGATCTCTCTCTCTCTCCACAAGATCCGTTCCTTCGATTGAGCAGAAGCAACCTCAGTTTCGTATCCATGGAACCGGCGGCGACGGCGGCGGCGAGTAGGAGCCGCATTTTGCTCTATTTGTTGTTAGGGCTCTGCCTCCATTTCCGGGGGTCGTCGGCGAAGACATTCTCGTCGAGGCTCATACACCGGTTCTCCGACGAGGCGAGGGTGGCGTCTGGTGTTTCGCTTCAAGGAGTCGTAGACTGGCCGAGGCGGGGGAGCATGGAATATTACGGGGCACTCGTGGGGAACGATGTCCACAGGCTGAGATCGTCGAAGCTCGGCCGGGGAGGGAGGTACGACGTCCTCTTTCCATCTGAGGGGAGCGAGACTGCGGCGCTCGGGAACGACTTCGGGTGGTGAGTGATTCGGATTTCTAGTTTGAGTCAAATTTTGATGTGGGTTTTGAATGATGACCTACATTGTGTAAAGATTGAATTTTTATCATGCTTTGTGTGTCCATTTGGGTGGAATCTGTTATTAAATGCTCTGTTGATGACGATGACTATATTAAAGCGGGATATATATGCACTTATGTTCGAATGCATGTGGAAAATTGTGATTTTGAGCTTCTGCGATGTTTTTTTTACTGTTATTGTTAATTGGGTTTAGTTCAAATGGTATTACTATGGTTAATGTAATGGATTCACTCATTCACTGACATGATGTGTACTTTGCAATATGAGTGATGGATTCTCTCTCTAAAGTTGTAATTTCTTGTTCTTTATCATGTGAATGCTCGATTTATATCGTATTTGGAGGTTGATATTTGCTGTAATGTTTTGATATACAGGCTGCATTATACGTGGATTGATATAGGGACCCCAAATGTTTCTTTTCTCGTTGCTCTGGATGCTGGCAGTGACTTACTTTGGCTTCCATGTGATTGCTTACAATGTGCTCCGCTCTCTGGTCGTTACAATAGTTTGGTAAGTAACTGACCCTGATTTGATTTTCATCTTGTTTAAGTCAGACTGTGATTTTTGGTAGCATTTTTCTTTGGATAGACCTCTATTATATGGCATACATTTGGAAAATATGGAAATAATCTAATGTATGCGTAATTAACTTCGTTAAAGCTATACTCTGTGGTTGCTTTTGTAAGGGTTACCTTGGACTAATGATTTTTGTTTTATTTGAAGCATTTGAACATGCAATTTATTTCCACTACTACATGTAATGTGAACATGAAAAAAGAGGGAACAGAAATGATAATATACTGCTAATACTTGGCGACAGGTTTAGCACTTATTTCGAATGATTGATTGGCAGGTGCTCCCTGATATATTGGAGCTTCTATAATGCAGGATAAGGATCTGAGTATGTACAACCCTGCCGAATCAAGCTCCAGCAAGAATTTATATTGCAATCATGAACTGTGTGCCTTGGGTCCTAACTGTGAAAGCCCGAAGCAGACCTGTCCTTACAGAGTCAGTTACTATTCAGAGAATACAACAAGTTCTGGAATTTTAATAGAGGACACCCTATATCTCACCTCCAGTAACAGCCATGCTAGTAAAAGTTCTGTTCAGGCATCTGTCATTTTTGGGTGGGCTTTATTGTCATTGATCTCCATTTACCTTCTTTCCTATTATTGCTGAATTCTGTTTCATTAATTTTCAAATATATGAGTTTTTTTTATAATTTCTTTTTTTCGGACAATGCAGCTGTGGTAGAAAGCAAAGTGGGGGTTATTTGGAAGGTATTGCTCCTGATGGCCTCATGGGATTGGGTTTTGGGGACATTTCTGTTCCAAGTGTCCTTGCAAAAGCGGGATTGATCCGTAATTCTTTCTCGATGTGCTTTGGAGAAGATAATTCTGGGACAATCTTGTTTGGTGATGATGGAACTGCTAATCAGCAATCCACGCCTTTCCTGACTTATGATGGAAGATAGTGAGCCATCTAACAGACTAAAACACCCTGGTTTTGTTTTCTGGAACAATAATTCCTTTATCTTGGCATTCGTGTATTGAGTTATATATTTAACATTCATTAATTTATTTACATCCTACATGTTCATCAATTACCATTGCGGATGCATTGTTTATTAGATGAAGAGAAGGGGAAAAAGTGAAACTAGGATGATGCAGTAACTGATTTGTGGCATTGATATGTGGCTTTTGTTAACAGCCCCACATATATTGTTGAAGTGGAACGTTTCTGTATTGGAACTGCCTGTCTTGGACAAACTGGATTTGAAGCACTGGTAGATAGCGGCTCATCCTTCACTTTCCTCCCGGATGGTGTTATAAGAGAGTCACAGCTGAGGTACCTCTATCATGCTGGAATAATAAAATTCATTGTTATTTGTTTGCTTCCACCTGAAAAAAGTGATTGTAATTTTATTGTAGTTTGACAAAAGAATGAATGCTTCAAGGTCTGTTTACGATGGGTACCCCTGGGAATATTGCTATAAAGCCAGGTGATGTGGCACACAATAAGTGAAACTTTAAAGTAGCCTTTCATGTCTGATCTGCATGGGATTTAGCTGAAAGAATGTTTATGTTGCAATAGTTCTCTGGAGATGCCTGATATTCCGAAGGTGACTATAATGCTTTCTATGAACAAGACATTTGTAGTCAACAATCCCATTTTCAACTACTATGGGAAAGAGGTCAGTTTGATACTGTTCCCTGTCTAATTAGTGTGGTCAAAATATACGCATGCAATTCTTATCTATTCTTTTACCGAAATGAAAAAAATAAAGCAAATTATTTTTGCACAATGTAACGACTTTCAGGACTTGCACTCACACTTTATGCTGTTAGCCAAAAAATGGTTCATTGTTGCATAACAAACATATCCCTGTTAAACCTGATCCATAGTTGCATTCTTCTCAGGTGAATATGAGCATTGTAAGGTTTGTATTCCTTTTCAAAATCTAGTCACCTTTTGCTATTATGACCATTTTGTCATATTGTACTTTGAAATACTTAAATGAAATTCTCAGGTGGAAAGAAAAAAAAATAGTTTTTTGCGAGAAATCCTCAAAAGAATTTTTTTCATTTGAAAACTCACCCACTAAAACATATATTTGAAAATTCCCCTATAGTTTAGCATCCCCCCCCTCCCTCCCCACACAAAAAAAAATCTGATGAGGAATATTTTCTAGAACATTATGTTCTCTCATTTTATTACTAAATAATAAAAATATTATAATTTTAATCCTTGAAAAATTATATATATATATATATATATTTTATAATATCAACAATATTTTGAATTTGAAATGTTATTTTTATACCCGTACAAGGATATTTTGGAATTTTAAATGAAATCTATTTTTGGAATTTATAAATAAATGAGGTTTCAAGTTTTTACAAATATATATGGGTGTTTTTAGTTTAAAAAAATCGTGGAATTGTTCTTTAGTATGTTTTGAAGAGCTTTTTTTTGGTTGCAAAAGATGTGAAAGTATATGGGAGCTTTTGATATACATTTTTATAAGGGATTTTTACGGTGTTCCTTTTTTTTTTCTTCTTCTGGCAAATAACCCAAAAACTAAATACATGAATGTCCTAGGTTGAGTTGAGGAAGTGGATTTTTTTTTTGTTGAACTGAAATCTGAGATGATTATACAATTGGTGGTGTAGGGTGATCTTGCTGGATTTTGTTTAGCTCTACAAACGTCAGGAGAAAATGTTGGGACTATTGGACGTGAGTGTTCTTGCTCTCTATCATCTTCTGTTGCTTTTTTTTTTCCTTTTGTTTTTCCACTGCATCCGCTTCTTGTATTCTGAATGCAGAATCTTCACCTTTCCCAATGCAGAGAATTTCATGATGGGTTATCGCTTGGTGTTCGATAGGGAGAACTTAAAGCTCGGTTGGTCACGATCGAATTGTGAGTAGCAGTGAATTTTCCTTCTCCCTGTGTGTTCCTGAGATAAGTGTTATAGCTTGTGAACTGCCATGGATGACACTGACTTGGGTTTGTGAATTGTGATAATGTGTCCACAAATCCTTAATTTGTGGGCCATAATTTAACCCATCAAACACTACCTGATTGCTTCTGCTGTTACAAAAAGTGTCCTGAATAACTCGCCACATCAACTAACGACAAGTTGACAACCATGGTTACAAAGTACTCCTAACTTTTTTGAATGTTGGAAAAATATTCCGATGGATCATCACATTCTTCCTAGTTTAAAAAAAACTATTCTTGCTTCCTTCACACCTGATCTAGAACTTATAAGTTCTTACATGTAATTCTCATACCAATGATCAGCATAAATCTAGAAAATAGTTTCCATACTTATACCGTACTTTTACCAGACAGAATCTCTGACAACTGATTTAACCACTTGTTCTTGTTATCACACCATAATTGTGAAATGACAGGTAATGAACTGGACAACAGTACAAGAATACCTGTAACACTGCCTGCCCAAGATAGACCTGAGAATCCCCTGCCGACGAATGAGCAGCAGAATTCCCCCGGAAGAGCTGTCTCGCCAGCAGTTGCGGGGAGAGCTCCGCCCAACCCTTCATTTGCGCCTCCACAGTTCGCCTTCTGTCTTAGTACCTGGATGTATTTTTTGCTCCTGTTCTTTGCCTTTTCAGTGATCAGTCCCGGCTAAAACCCTTTAATGATCTCTGGGTATCTTTTTTGTAATCTTGTAAATCAAAGGAATTCTGTCATCTAATGTTTTTATTTATTTTTATTTTTTTTGAAATTGAGTTCATTGGATATGTTTGGCTGTTAGGGCATGGAGTCTTCTGTGTATTTTTTTATGTGTCCTTTTTTTTTTAGGTTGTATTGTTTCATATGCAAATGAAACAATACAACATAAAAGGAGGTTTTTCTTGTTATTGTCGTTTTAATTGTTGTAGTCTAGCTGTAATGCTGAAACTTGCAATTTTGTGTTGATAAAAGTGAGAATCTATTTGTAGTTTGATTTGGGTGGTTGGGAGGCAAAGAGAAAAGAAAAAGCCTGGGAACACCCAAAATGTATTTGGATATTCCGTGGTGTTGTGTGTTATATTATGGATCCTCTCTAAGGAAGTGCTTTGAATTAGGGGTACTTAATTCAAACTAATTTCTAAACACTCTTAGGGATCTTAACTTTAGAAGAAACATAGTTTTTTTAAAAAAAATTAGTTAATCCCCCAACCTTTATTTATTTTCAAACCCATCACAAAAAAAATAATTTCAGTGATGGGTTTAAAAAAAGTGAGAGGGGAGGGGGAAAAGAAAGAGGAGAAAGGAGAGAGAAAGAGAGGAGGGTGGCGGTGGGGCAGCGGAGGACGTTGAAAAGGGGAAGCGCATTGACCTTTACCCTGCTGCCCCTTCACCCTTTCTCTCTCCCCTATTTAATCTTCAGCGTTTCCTCACCACCATTGCCTGTACTCTGCTGCCCCCTACGGTCACCACCCTCCTCTCCTCTTTCTCTCTCTCTCTCTCCCTCCCTCCTGTTTCTCTTTCTCTTTCCCTTCCCCCTCCCCTCTCATTTTTTTTTAAGACCACCATCTAATTTTTTTTAGGTGGTGAGTTTGAAAATAAGAGTGAAAAAATAATCACTCCAAACATCTAAATTGTTTTAATTTTTTTTTGTTGAAAAATAAACGGGTAACTTGCTACTTCTTTGCATTTAAGTAAAATGAATATAGCCTTTAATGCGCACCATAGACCATGAGGAAGTGAGGAATATAGATTAAAAGATTTAATTCCTCTCCTTCCCCAACATCCATGCATTCCAAAAAAACATTGAAGAAAACTTACAAAGCAGCCATAATGGCTAATTGGTCCACCATCACCCATGACGCTCCCGCACACCAACAACCCCACGCCGCGATGAGGACTTTGGCATGCTCCCTTATCCCTTCCGCAGACATCAAAGGCCCTCCAAACACGGCATCGTTTCTAGCCAACCAAATAGCCCAGAGACACGTAGGGAAGGCCAAGCGAAGGACTTTCCCTTGAATGCTTCTATCCGAAGACATGGAGAAACCGCGCCAAGAGTCCCACAAATTTGTCTAAAGAGGAGAAGGCCCACGACCTTCCTTGCGCCCGCATGAGCAATCCCCACACCTCCTTAGTAACCTCGCAGATAAATTTTTTTTATATGAACCTACAAAAACATGTTTGGTGAAAGTTATTTAAATTTTTTAAAGTGAGAGTGAGCTAATGAGAAAGTAAACAAGAACTTTACAGTCTGAAGTGCAGAAGGGTTTGCATTTTATATATACACTCAAGTCCGTTTCGAGGCTCCTCATCGAACAGCTCTTCCTCATCATTTGGAGGCTCTTCCCTTCTTGTTAGATTCCCTCTTGGTTGACCCCTTCTGGAAAGAGGCTACTTTCTTGGTTGTTACAACCACAATCTGGTTCATATGGCTTATGCGCAATAGCAAAATCTTTTCAAAGAAATCTTAGCAGAAATCATCTTTGCAGTCTAAAATTAAGGTCAGCATTCAGGAAAGGACAATGTCAGAGGTCTTCCATGCTTCACTCTCTGGAAAATAAAAACATTGTGGATTTTTTTGGTCTGTGCAACTGAAGGAGAAGGTATCTACTATAACTACTATTCTCTGGGTAGCTCCTCAAGATGGTTGGTTTAAGCTGAATACGGATGAATCACTAATTGATGATAGAGGAGGTTATGGTGCGCTCATTCGTAATAATCACGTTGAATTTCTTATTGGACCAGTCGGGTGTCTCGATCTCCCCTCCATAAATCCATAGAGCTAAAAGCGATTGAGAAGGGTGTAGATTTGGGTCTATCCATTGCTGCCACCAATCTTTGGATCAAATATGACTCTACAATTGCAATTGCTCAGGTGCTTGGTAAGGGTCGAATCCAATGGAGTGCCTTCGATCCCTTCGACTTATCCACCAAATTTGGAGCATATGGATTGCTGAGAGGCCACACACATTCATCAGGAAGGAAACTCTCCCACATAATTTCTTGCAACCTTTCAGTCTGTGAGGGGTTAAAACTTTATTCTCTCCATGTCATATTTGGATTGAGTTAAAGGCAGTGTTGGAGGAGGATAAGTCACTGAAAGGATATTGGCGGATAAGTTAATTCCGTGTTTATATGCATTTATGCAGATTTCATCATTTTGATGTGGTTAAATATGGCAGATTTCATATTTTTGATGTGGTTAAATAGGACAGGTATGGGCTGTTTATTGGTGCATACTCCACCTATTTTGAATCTCTCTTCTCTTTTCTTAATGTAAGAGCTGTGAATTTTGTAAAGTCCACGTTCTTACAATAATACAAAATCCTGTTTACCAATAAAAACACCCCCTCCCCCCAACCAAAAAAAGAAAAAAAGAAAAGAAAACAACAACAACATGACTACTGTGGCATCCAGTAAACCTCCAAAATTGAAGATCCACAGCATATCTCTGGTTGTCCAACTATTGGAACACATGATGATTTTATTCTGCTTTAATTTTCTTACTATATAAACAAAAAAAACTAGTGGTAGGCCATAAAATGCTCTGAGTTGGTATCATCATTTGCTGTCCAGTTATTGTTGCTTGTCTGACAGTAAATTATTGATGAGAGGTTGACAAATCCTTTTCTTTCTGGGGGACACCTCACCAGACATTAAAGCACAGGGAGTTCAGATTCTCTCTTTGTATTTTGATTAATAAAGTCTGACAACTACCTGGTCACATTAAAATAATTACAGGTTCTCAACATGTCATGTATGGAATTGTGTAGGCAGCTTCGGAAGACCCAGGTTGTTAGTTAGCAGTATTCATAAATATCTACAAGGGTTTCATATTATATTTAATTTATATGTTATAATGACATTATAATGAGTAGTTGGTCTCATGGATTTTGATTTGTTTTTGTAGGCATAATTGAATCTTTGGGATATTAAATGTATGTGGATTAAACTAATCTGAATACACTTTCAGATATGAATCGGGCCAATGTAATGGGGATGGTGACATCCAATGACAGTCTGATCTTGATCCATTGAACAAAATCTGGACACTGCATCAACCACTTGACTCTTATTTTTGGTGCATGTATCAATCAAATGATATTACTCATTACATATTGCTTAGCATGATGTCCTAATTCAGGTTTTGATTGATTTTTCTTTTTAACTTATAAGAGAACGTAACCCGCAGTTACTGATGACTCTGACCATAGTGGAGGCGATGAAGGACCTGATTATCTGACGATCAAGTTAGTAAGGATTTAATAATATATATATATATATATATATATATATATTTGCTTGGTATATATTTAAAAGTTGTGTTCTTTTATATATCTTTTACATCTTTGTAAATCAATATATTCAATTCCATGCATTTGTCGCCCTGACAAGTCCTACTATATGCTTTATCCACGTGATGACATCCAATTTGAATGAATTTTTATGATCCCATACTTGGTATTTTTCGGGTGGGGAACAATAATTGACAAGTGCGCATAAATAATTTGGTTGTGGTGGGTTCATCACCTACTCCACCCATAGTTTTTAGAAGGGGAACAGATAAAAAGAAAAAAGCATAAAAAAAGCATACCCTGGTAGAAAATGGGAGGTTCCAAAGGTCACTTTTGTTCACATAGGCCCCATAACTGATAAAAAAAAAATTAGAGAAAAAAGAAGCTTCATAGAGCCTATGATAACAACAAATCGGTGTTGGTATTATTTATGAAATCTGAGGACCCCTCACCACCATTGCCATTTTATATATACCGTAGAATTTACATTTCTATATTGTCACATGCATATGATGTGAACAGCCAATGCATTTCAATGGGGTTCTTTTGTTTTTGTTTTTTGTTTTTTTGTTTTTTTGTCAACTTTTTAACTTTGTTTCCCCACAGCCCACAACATTCTGTGTTTATATATTTTTGATATTAAACAAACAAACTAACACATTTTTTTTCAAATAAATCCTTAGTGATTTCATAGCAGCATCACTCAAATTTCTACAACATGGGGTACAATATTTATTAAAGCAAGTAAATTTTAGGATATGTTTGGATTAGAGGATTTTAGATGTAAATCCCAGTTACATAATAAAAAGGAAGGCTTTAAATATACCAAATAAAAGTTTTAATTTTATAGTTACAGCCCATTTTGGAGGATTTGATATTAAATCCAATACCAGCTGTTAGAACCCTGGAAGCCAAGATGTACTATAGCTTAAATTCAAATAAAGAAATTATAAAATTTTCAATGCCTAGATGTTTAAATGATGGTTTTTGTTTTGTTGAGTTATGATGGGTATACATGATGTATACGTAGTTTCTTTTATATATACACATATATATATATGGGTGATTACGTGCGGCGAACGGCGGGTGCGGCATCGATTACGGGTCTATCGCATCCGATGGTCGGGTGTGATTCACATCGATCGTCGGATACGATGGACCCATGATCAGACGGCCCATGAAGCGGTGCAGCAGTTAGGACTTTGACCTGCTTAATGAGACAATTGAGCTGTGCTATTTGGATATCAACCTTTAGATCCTTATATTTATAACTAGGTCCATGCAAAATAACAATAGAAAGTGGCAGGCGACATATCCCGACAAATTTCGGCGCACGCTGATTGAGGACAAACATACATTTTTCAAATAGACCCCCAGGTTCTATAAATTTCCTAAAACGACCCCGATATATGTTATAAACAAGTCCCTTATATTTATAACCAGATCCATGAAAAAATTGCTAATTTTGCCTTTTCCTGGGCTTTCTGGAGATCCATCCCAAGATTCAACCAGTTTCATATAAGTAAGCCCCTAATATCAAAACATGACTTATCGGATTTCAAATTTCATGAAACTTCATTCAATGATTTTTTAGAACATTAAGACACCCATAAAATTATAAAATATAAATTTTTTAGTCACATAATAAATACAAAGATTACAAATGGAATCGGATCCATTTGAGTCTATAAAATTATTGATGGATGTCTTGCTTTTGAATTTAAAATTTGTTCTTTTTTTTTTTTAGATTGATTCAGGATCTATATGTATCAATATTTACTTAGATGTGAAAATAAGTATTTTTTAAATTTTTTTAGGGCAGTATTTTTTTTATTGATTGATAAGATTGTTTTTAGGGGGGTTCAGTCGATTTTTTTTAATGGGTAGTGATCGAAAATTAGATTATATAGTTGAGTGTGCATACTCTCATTGAAGGTAGGCCTGTCAACGGGTCGGGTCTAGACCTGGACCCGACCCGACCCGGACCTGATTACACGTGTAATATACCCGACCCGATTTAAACCCGACCCGAGTTGGACTCGACCCGGTGGACCCGAACAAACAAACGGGTCGGGTCCGGGTCCACCCCGCCCCGACCCGTTGGACCCGAGACCCGATTGTTTTATTAATATATGCTCATATATAAGACTATTAGTATTAGTTGATACATAATTTTATTTCTTACTTAACTTATGTTTGTATCTATAAGTTCATAAATGATAATCATAATCATAACATTTTTTTCGTTGCGTTGATGTTGCAACTTGTAAGAACTTGATTGTTTAATATGTAATAAACTTAGTAATGTATTGTCGTCGGTTTGTTTTGGACAATTAACTTATTATCTTTTGAATTTGTATAATTAATTAGTTTGTTACATGATTTATGTTTATTATTTTAGTTAATATGTTAGTGTTTATTGTTTTGAATGTTGTTTAGGTTAATATTATTTTGAATGTTTGTATAATTAGTTATCTTTATTGTTTATGTTAATATGTTTTTTATGTTAGTGGTTATTGTTTTGGATATTGTTTAATAATTCATTTACTTCTTTTGAATTGTATAAGATTATGTTCAAACACAGTCTCATTATTAATAATGTTTTATTACAAAAATTTTCAAATAAAATGATAAAACAAACAAATACATTAGCTCTTCCTCTTTTTTTTTTTTTTTTTTTGCCAACCATCTGGGTCGGGTCGGACCCGGACCCGACGGGTCCGGGTCCGGGTCCACATTTCTCCGGACCCGCCGGATCCTAGATTGGACTCGGACCCGTCGGGTCTTGCCATGGGTCGGGTCCGGGTCCACCCCTACCCGACCCGGACCCGACCCGTTGACAGGGCTAATTGAAGGTATATATTTTTTTTGTGTGATATGAGTTTTGGTTGATATAAATGATTGATTCTAAAACTTTTCAAAAAATTAATATCCTTGAAAGCGAAGGAATAAATGTTTATTTTAGTTTTATTTTTAATATAACTTTAAGTTAATATTCACTTAATATTAGATACAATCCTAAATACAACCCCAAATGTAGTTTTTATATGTTTTAATTTTTTTAAAAGAATTTTGCTACATAAGACCCGGCATATAGACCCCTCCCACATATCCCTTGATGTGTCAACATTTTATTGGCTGTGTAATTGTTTTTGACAAAATTGTAAAAAAATTAAATACCAAAATACCCCTAATTAATACCCACCCTCTTTCCACATTTTCCCTTTTTTCCGTTTTTTCCACTGACAACCTCCCCAGCATTTATTAGTTTTCAAATATCAAATTTGAATTGAAAATATCACTGAAAAAACCCCTCTTGTATAAAATGTCGAAGAAGACCTATTATATAATTGAAGAATCGATTTGAAACAAAACATTTCATCCGAAGATTCTTCTACAGCCAAAAAATAGGTATGAAACCTTTTTTTGGTATTTCACAAACGTGTGTGTTGTATTTGATGACGGTGTTGATTACATGGATTTGTTTTTTTAAGGGTTTTTTTTGAATATTGACAAAAGTAACTCTTTTTTTTTTTTACATAAATATGAAATGTATGATTAAAGTTTTTGTAGATTTGTTATTAAAATGTAGCTAACAAAATCAAATGAGTGTTTTCGGATTTCATCAACAACATGTATTTTGATTTTTATTAACAGTACTGCTATGCGTAATGTGACCTTGTAGTAAATGTAACTGACTATAAGTTGTTACTGGTGTATATAAATGTTCAGCAAATGTAACTAACTATTACAGTATACTAAAAAATATAATTTTATTTGAAATGTAACTAACTATTATTAGAAAGAATTTAACTACTAGTAGAAAGAATTATGTTTATTGAGTTGTATAATGATAATGACATCCTAAATGTAACTTGATTGACAATGTGACATTATCCTCTACATTTTGTTTAGTTTGTGCATATCTATCTCATGATTTATATTTCCTTAATCATTACATGTTTGTTGTTGTTGCTGTTAAGAAAATGTAACTAACTTATATACTATGTAACTATTATATGTTACAAAGGAAATATCTTTGTAATAATTTGTATCTAACTATTAAAAAATGTCATTCCAACACTTGGAGCAAATGCTTCCACACATTACTTCTCAACTTCAACAATGAAATCTTTCTGCGCACTGCCTTCCGCAGAAAATATAACTGATTCCACAATATTTCCTTGATTGAAATACAAATAATTATCAAATAAAATTAATGTACTGTTATAATCACTAGAAATTAGATAGACATAAAAATTTAAAAAACGAATAATAAGACTCATAGTTCCACTAAAAATCATATTAAAAGTCGTTCATATTTTGGAATGCAACTTTGTTTTACACAAACGTTGCTCTAAAAGTTAGTTACATTGTCAATGTAACTAGTTTTATTTACATTAAAAAACATTTAATACGTTAGCTACATTTTGAAAAAAGGGTATCCAAAATAAAAGATAACCGGATTAGAAAAGATAAGAAAAGAGATATATATCTAACTGACATTCAACAAATTAAAGAACAGATCTACCATGTTCAGAAACACATTTCACATAAAAAAACAAAAAAAAGCACCAAACCTGAATAGGTTTTGAATTGACGATTCAAAAGTTGAAAATCAGAAAAGGAAAAAAAATAGAATTTAATGCCCCAGCGTGATTTCTCATAATTAATTATCATCCCTTTTTTTTAACCGCCAATTAATTACGGTCAATACTAACAAAACACTCTAGAGGTATTTATGGTATTCCAAACCATACCATGTCATGGGGCTTACGAGGGTATACGAATTGGGGCTTGTCAATTATTTTTCTTTTTAAAATAGTAAACATTGCACTATTTCAAATTTAATATACTCATTTTTAGTAAATGTTAAAAAAGATTAACAAGGTATATATCTCACGTGCAGAGGTATGGTATATATATACATCGTAACATGACTATTAAATGACTAAAGAGGTATATGAGGGTGTATTTCAAGTTATAAAAGGAACTGTTATATGAAAAATAAGTATATGCTGAAATAAATAATATATTTTTATTTCAAAAATATAAAATATACATAATAGAACCCCAATTATCAAACATTATTTTTATTTTAGAAGAATTGCTTATAATAATATGGACTCTTGTTATCTTCCAATTGTAATGTAAAACAGCTTATATAATTCAATTATGCACGGGCGCGCGTATGTTCAACTAGTATATTATCTATACTCTATATGAAGTGGCTCATCAGACAAGAGATGGGCGTACCAGTCTGCAGAATATAGACGAAAATGGGCATTTTACAGATAGTCCCCTAGGTGCTAGAGATTTCACAAACAAGTCCCTAATATTTCTTCATTCCAAATAAAAATGGGTCAACCATTTTGTCCTTTTCTGTGTATTTGCAAATCAGACTCCTAGATTTCAACAGTTTTACAACTAGACTTCTATATTTGTTATAAAGAGGTCCCTTCGTAGTTATAGCCAAGTCCTTTAAAACATGCGGCTAATTTTATCTTTTTCATGAGGTATTTGTATAATCGCCCCCAAGTTCTACCTATTTGTGTTACAAACAAATTCCTCATTCAGACACTCAGATTTATAATTAGGTCCCTCATATCAGAACACCACTTCGCAAACGTCAAATTTCATAAAATTTCAACCAATGCGTTAATGATTAGAAAATTAATTATTCTATAAATTTTCATAAATCATTTTTCATTTCATGCAGCAAGTGTATCCACCTGTTCTTGACTCTCTCTCTCTCTCTTTGTCCCCTTCAAAAAGGGATTCTGACTTTCGATAAAAAAGTTTAAATTAGTTTTTTTATTAGTATCATAACTATTATAATATTAGTTATTTTGTTATTATCAATATCATAAAAATTATAATATTAGTTATTACATATTTTTTAGTTAAGATACCTATCAAATTATCAAATAAATATTTTAGTTTCATTTAATAAATGTAAAAGTACAAATGAAATCGGATCCATTTGAGCCCATAAAGCACATCAGACAGGAGTTGCCCAAGGGGTACTTTCAGAATTTTAATAGATGATGTACACGCATCAAACAAATGGATACATATGCGTGCATGCATTCGTTGGGCGTTTTACAGATAGAGCCCCAAATTGTATATACTATATATAAAACGCCATCTATCATAAAGACAAGAATTGTGCGTATTTTTATTTTTTATGAGATGTTCACATTTCAACCCTCAATTTTAGCGTTTTAGCATGAAGACTTTCTATGTATGTTATAAAAAATCTTTAATATTTATAAACATGTCCCTTATAAAAGAAAATAATAATTATTTTACTCTTATGTGCTGCCAAATCAAATCAAATCAAATCATCAAAATAATTAGAAGCGTACCAAATTCCTTTCAACACTTTTGTGGGCTAGAAAACAGACAAAGTTTGGTTGTTCGTGGGATTTTTTTTGAGTTTTTAAACTAGACAGGTTGAGCTTTCCGCCCACATATTTCTGACACCTGTGAAGACTGAATCTACGGAGCCTTGTTGCAGTAAAATTGTTTTTTCTTTTCTTCCAATCTCTTGGCCACCACTAATCAGTCTTTCAGAAGAGTCTTATTATTATGTTGTAATATTTAAATAAAACTAATCCCCCAATCAGAAAGCAACAGCTTGATTATAACCTTTCTCTCCCACCACTCTGACAGGTGTGCCACCTGTTTCATTTCTGATTTTACACGTGGCCATCCCAATGTCATTTGAAGTTCAGCCAATCTTTGTCAAGTTAGCTCTCACATTTTCCAGTCATTAACACAGTAAAAATTTATATATTATTACTATTTTATATATTTTAATTTAATTATATATACGTGTGCTTGTTTACATATTCAATGCATTCAAATGTATTTCATTTTATTGGGGAAGACATGTACTCTGTCAGACAAGAATATATACACTTAAAAATAAAATAAAAATATGATTATATGAATGACTAGGTATACAAATTTTTTTTTTTTGTTTACATGCATATACAAAATCTACTCGCTATTGGAAAAAAATATGTAATCCTATACAAACTTTCTACAACAACTATAATCTTTTGTATAATTATGAAATTTGTATTAACCCTCTACAAAGCTTTTATACAATTTTATTCATGCATGACTTCACTTACATAACCCAAGATTGTATTTTCAGTGATTTTTTTATTGATATACACCTCAAAATAATTTATATTATTGAATAAATCTTTTTTGGACAAGGACCAACAATAACCTACTTGAGATCTAACAATTTTTTTAAACTTTAGACATTAATTTGGCATCCACGATAGATCAGTTTACATTAATTAAGTCAAACATGAGATAATACTAGGGCCATATATAATATCTTAAAGATGTTTAAAAAAATATTGGAAGAAATTTTTTTGTGAGGGTATGCTATCAATGATTATTTTATGAGGTTAAAAAACATTAAAAATAAATTTCACCCTTTTTTACTAGCATGAAATGGTCCTTTTCAATGCAGAGCTCTAAAATCACTGTAGCCTCAACAGTTTTCTTGCTCCACAAGGATCAAGGTTCCCTCCTGTCACACACAAACCTCATATATATTATATAATGAGAGGGGCAGAGTCCCAACAAAGATATATCACTCTCTTCAATTGCCCTGCTTTTCTTTTCTATATCAATATATATATTTGCTTGATAGACTATAGTGGACCAGCTTTTTAAACAACTTTTTTTCTCTACTGAACTTTGTGTATTAAATGCTTTTATTGTTCTTCCCTTCTTTTTAAAAAAGCCTATATAAGGAAGGTTCATTTAACAAGTTGTGTAGGAAGCAAAGGTGTCTTGAGCCACAGAGAAAAGGAAGGGATCATCACTGTTAGGACTATGTTTTAAGGTAAGGTATCATATACAGGTATCTTAGATTTTGTAAAGGGATAACCCACAACATAAATCTTCATAACTCTCTATATATAGCCTTCTCAGTTATATATTCCCAATACCCATCTCTTCTATTGTTCTCATTTGAACCAACTCGATATTTTTATAATGTTATGAGAGACTTTCTTCTGCAGATCCAACTTTCAAACAAAATAAAGGAAAGAAAAACAGTGGGAACTGCAATGGGAGGCACTTTGCAGTACATATCAGGTATATTGGGCAGTGGACACAAACACAAGAAGAAGAAGAAGCAGTTGCAGACAGTGGAGCTCAAAGTGAGGATGGATTGTGATGGGTGTGAACTCAAAGTGAAGAATGCCCTCTCCTCAATGAAAGGTTTGAAAGTCTTGTTTTATTATTATTTTCAATCTCTAGCTTGTTCTGTTTTTTATTTATGTAAGTTGAATCTTTTGCAGGAGTTCAATCAGTGGACATAAACAGGAAACAACAGAAAGTGACTGTGACTGGTTATGTCGAAGAAAACAAGGTCCTCAAGAAGGCCAAGTCCACAGGAAAGAAGGCTGAGATTTGGCCATATGTGCCATACAATCTGGTTAGCCACCCTTACATAGCCCAGGTTTATGACAAGAAGGCACCACCTGGATATGTTAGGAATGTTGAGTCTGTGACCATCTCAAGCACTACATACAAACAGGAAGATCAGATCACTAGCATGTTCAGTGATGACAACCCTAACGCATGCTCTGTCATGTGAGGTTGGCAGCTTTAAGAGTTTGTTAGTTTGTTTTTTTAAAACTCTGTTTGTTTGTTTGTTTTTTTGTTAAATCTCCTTTACCCTTTAATGAGCAGGTTTTTAATGAGGTCTCATATAACAAAAGGTTTTTAAGGAAAGAAAAGAAGAGGTGGTCTTTTGGTCTTACTTTTTTTTAATGTATAATAATTCTATGTCTGAGAGTTTTTATGGCTTTATTTACCTTTTTATTTCTTTGCTTTTTTTTTATTTCTTTTTTTTTATATGGGGGAGAGGGGTGTGTTTAGAGGTTTTGAAGATTGATTGTAACATAAACTAAAGATTCACATAAGCTTTGTTGATGCAGGTTACTGCTTGTATGAATTAGTTGTTATGAAACTGCTTTGTGTATCAATTTATAGCAACTACAATCACACTCTATATTTTCAAAATTGAAATATTTGGAGGGTGATGTGCTCCAACTACCCTCAAATACACTTCTAAATTATGAGATTTGGATTTGACCCTCCAAATTTAGAGGGCACATCCAAATCACATTTTTCATTTTTTACTTTGTACACTAATTACTTCAGCTTAATGCATATTTAAATATGCTAATCCAATTTTAATAAAAATATTGTCATTGGAAACAGTCTTATCAGGGCTTTCAAAATGAAACTAATATTAAATTATTTTAAAATTAATTTTAAATAAATCCTCATACGTTTGATTATTAAGAATTATGTTATTATATGCAATTAAAAAATTATTAATTTAAAAATAACTCTAAAATAATTTAATATTAAGCTCATTTTAAAAGTCTTAATGAGATATTTTTAATGATATAAATTCTTATATATAAATGGATTAGTACTAATAATATTTATTAATAAAATTTTATTTAATATTATATAATTTAAAAATGATACGAAATAATGTAAGGGAATGGTTGGAGTGTAACCCCCCACCAAGTGAATCTCCTTCAAATATAGTTGGAGGCTTGGGTTGGATATGCTCTTAAAATATACATTATAGTTTTAAAAATTATTTACAAACAAGATCACAGTAGAATTAATTGTAATTTGTAATATGATGATCAATATAAATATTTAAAGTACTTTAATTTATACACCTACCTCACCTTTACATGAGAGGTGTATAAAATTATAACGGGTCCCTTTATCTGTACCTTTTAAAAACAAAAGTATATACTCAAAAGTTCATGAGAGATGTTAAAAAATGAGCATGTCATTTTTTTATTTATCATTTATAAATTCTTATTTATATTTTATTAATATTTTATTTACAATATATTCATGGTCAATAAAATAACAAAATTTCATAATTATTTTTCTAATAAATAAAAATACAACAAAACATAAAATAATTTATTTTTTATCATTAGAATAATTATTTATTTAGCTTATGCCGTTGTTCCAAGGAGAGTGGTTTAAAATTTTCAAATTTGAAAACAACTATGATGAAAATATAGTTGAGTTATTTGGATGTAATAACCAAACATTTTTACACAGTCTTTCAAAATGATAAAATATAGTTTAGTTATTTGGATGTACCAACCAACCAACCATGTTCGATGTACATGTACAAACTTTTCTATGTACGAGGGGCTCCATGTTTATCTTTCTCTTGCATTATTGGTATCTGGACCCCACAGTGTTCACACGCAATCTCCCCCTGCACACAAATCCAAACATATAGGTGCAGTTGTAGGCTGATAGACTAGACTGTTCCATCTCAAAAAGATATAAATAAAAAATGACTTAAACAGGGATACGTGTAATATAGTGATTGAAATCGAAAAAGAACTCTTTCATCCAACTGTACAACAAATAAACCAAAATATACAATCAATTATTGAGTATATATTTCATTCTTTTATTGGATCCAATTAGCTATCGAAGTAAATATGAATTTTTAATTATCATTAGTATCCAATATGAGAGTAAAATATATACCTAACAATTAATTGTGCAGTTCGATTTATATGTTGTGCAGTTCAATTAAAGAGGTGTTCAATTAGTACTGACCGAACTGACCAAAACTGAATCTGGTCTTGAAATTGAAGCAGCTTTTGAATCTTCTAGTAGCATTGGATAGGAATTTCCATATTCACTCAATGCCCATTTTTATCCTAATTAATGAACAATATTTTATATATTTATGATTGAAAAATTGGGGTGAAATAAATAGGAATAAGGTGAAATATTGATAAAATGGGTATTTAAGAGACTGAAATAAATAAAAATTTGTATGTTAGAATTGACTGTTATAAAATTATGTAATTATTCATGTTATCTCCTAAAATTTAGTTATTATAGGTTATTCGGTCCATTTGAATATGTGGACTCTACTGTCAAATCAACTGTCATGAGCTATTATTAATCAAGAGACCCATATGTTAAATTATTTTTTCATTTTTTATAAATTCTTATTGACACTTTATTCATTTTTTATCCACAATATATCCATGGTCAATCAAATGATAAAATTTTTATCATTACGTTTCCAACGAAAACAAACAAAAAAATCACTTATTTTTTATCTATACTAGAATAATCATAAACCTCATAATAACTTAATTCTCTATTCAAATAGAGGTTCAATGTGAGTATACAATTGAGTTTTAACAAAAAAATAGTTTAAGTACGAGGCATCGGAAATTTCAAGCAAGAAAATGAAAAAACAATGGCAATACATTTTCTGATTGAAGACAAAACATTTTGACATAGATGAATATGAAGACGCACATAAGTGGAAATTCTTCCAAGTCTTGTGGCGAGTTAAATTACAGGATTGAATACTTTATAAACAAACTGATTATAGTTTTAGATGCCATCAATATTGTGGTAAGCCCGAAGGAGTATGTAATTTTCCAGTGTCATATGGAAGTAAAACTCGAGAACGGACATGTCACCAACCTTGTTGTGGATATTTTCAGGCTCCACACTTAAGCAGATGATCGATTTGCTTATGGTGCATTAGTGATATGAACTGTTATGGAGATTGTCTCAAAGCTTTGACAACTAGAGTGCGAGCAGCCTCTATCAATATCCTTGAGCTAAAAGGCCTTGTTGATAGTCTTCACCTTCACTCTTTTCTGAAAGCATCTCGGATTTGGTTAGAAACGGACTCGGCCATTTATTAAAGCTATAACATTCCTTAGCCTGCCATTCAGGATTTGCGCTCCGACCACGCCCAGTCGGATTCCTTTCTTAAATGGATGGCTACACATGTATACAAGAAAGGAAATAGGGCAGCGGATCACCTTGTTGCATTCCAATTTCCTATGGGTTGCAAAATTTATTTGTCCATCTGAATTTTGGATGAATTACTCCGGAATCTGCAGGACAAAGATGAGCAAGCCATTCAAAGGTCTTATACTTTAATTTTGGTGAATGTGTATACATTATGCAATGGTTTTAAATTTTTTTTGTGTTGTAGGTCCATTGCAATCACTCTATCACAGCTCTTATAACTTGTATAGTTGCAATTTTTTTGAGGAATACAAAATTTTTCAGAGACCGTCAACCTTGAAATCTCTAGTTCTACACCTGTATGATCTTGATAGTGGAGAATTTTTGACCCTCCACACCTGTGATCCTCTCTTCATTTTTGTGAATCTCAAAGTACCCTAACTTTGTGTGTATGCAACCAATTTGAGCAATACAATTTACTTACTAAAAAAATGAAATAAAAAATTAATTCCAACACAAACATGGTGTCAGTCACATATGGTTGAAAATTCACTGACATTATCACTCTGTAATGAAATTTACAAAGAAGAAAAAAAAAAAAAAAAGCTGAAAGCTCCAAATATTTTCATCTGTACCTAATTGCCAAAACATTATAAATTTCAAATGTAATTAGTCTACCCAGTTCCATTACCTAGAATGCATTCAGGCATTCAGAATTCATTCAGGACCCGAACCAGATGACTTAAAAGTATTTATGAAGCCTGTTGGGACATGGAAAATCTGCTGAAATGATCAAAACAGGATATGACAATACACAGTATCCCTTAAAGCTGTAAACTGAATATTTTAGATTTTTAGGTGTCAATATCAAGTGTGAACCAGACATCCAGTTTAGAGGTCATGGACTATGCACAATTGCTAAAACTTAACCACTGTATGCACCAACGTGCAGTCTCATTTGATTTGGAGTATGTGATATAGTCAATTAACTAAAGTGTATGTTTTCTTTTTAATTGAAAATACATATTTCATTATATAAAATAAACACCTTCAATTATATTGCAAATCAGTCAAGGTCGAAATAACATGATCACCAGAGTCCACATGGATTTGATTCTGGAGTATTTAACTCTCTCCAACATATCATGTTCTGGTGAAGTAATTAAGTCATCTAAATAATGACTTTTCTAGCAAAAAAGAAGAAGAGTATTAGTAGATAACATACATATAGTGATCAGATTAATATTTTTTTAGAGTGGATTCATTGAGTACTCTATGGTATACAATTAGCCTGGGGATCTTCACTGCAACGATATGGAAATATGGAAAGGGGTGAGGTGGATGCACAGTCCTGACTTCTGACCATGTTCTCATTGGCTATGTTGAATGTAATTTGTAACCCTCAGCTTGTTTTGGATTTACTGATAAAAAAAAAATATTTTGGTCAGACTTCTTCTCGAATAACAACATGCCAGAAGAGTCTGAATACAAGATTAGTTTTAAGTAAATTCATACAAATGTCTTCACCATGAGATAACATAAACTCAGTATGTGAAGTAATGCATCCTTTTAAGATAGTAGTACTACTATGTATGGGGATCGATTATATATGTATGTCCTTTATATCTACCATATAATGGAAAAACCAAAATATATATATGGTCAAACAAATCTGGCCTCTGAAACCTAATAATTTTTCAAATTAATATATATATATATATATATATATATATATATATATATATATATATATATATATATATATATATATAGGGAAATGATTACATGCGGTCGTGCGGTCGGTGCGTCCGCGATCACGGGTCCATCGCATCGGACGGTCGGGTGCAAATCACGTCGACCGTTGGATGCGATGGACCCGCGATCGGACGGCCCACGATCGCGATCGCACGACCGCATATTATCACTCGTGTATATATATATATAGTCGCGATTACGTGCGGTATGCGGTCGGTGCGGTTTACGACGTGGACCGTCCGATCGCGGGTCCATCGCATCCAACGGTCGACGTGAATCGCACCCGACCGTCCGATGCGATGGACCCGTGATCGACGGCTCGTGATCGCGCACCGCACCGACCGTAAACCGCACCTAATCGGCTCCCTATATATATATATATATATATATATATATATATATATATATATATATATATATACACACATACGCGAGCGATTCAGTGCGGGAATGCGGGAAACGACGTCGATCGTTCGATCGCGTGTCCATCGCATCCAACGGTCGAGATGAATCGCACCCGACCGTCCGATGCGATGGACCCGTGATCGACGGCCTGTGATCGCTTCCCGCACGACCGCATTCCCGCACTGAATCGGCTCCCTATATATATATCAATAATGATTTTTGGGCCCCAATTGTTAGACCCCATCCCAAGCCCCATGAGGTGGCAAGTTTGAATTACCCATAGTACCCCCACCTAATTAATCTCATCAATTTTCCCATAACCGCCCCCATTAATGCCGAGCAGTTATGATTTAGAAGATTCTTTCCCTTTTTTTACGATATCAAATCAAATGGATGACTAGAAAATCACGGTTATTTTTTTTATACAGCTTGATGAATTGAAAGGAAAACAAATATCAATTTAGCCGACTGAATATTTTTTTAAAAGATTAAACAAACTATGGTTTCCCGAATTGGGCGTATTGGACGATTGCACAATTCGGTGAACGATTGCACAATTCGGTGAACCGAGCGAACGAAAGAAAAGAAGAAAAACAGAGATCGGGAGTTCATCTGATCATCTTCACTGAAAAAATTGTCAACAATGGCGAAAAACAAAGGTTAGATCATCTTCCAATCGTCAAAACCTCCCCGTGTTTTTTTTTTTTTTTGCGGCATGAACATGTACTGCTTGAAAGGTTGAAATCAAAGATGAAATCATCGAAGTACCTAATCTTTTTTTCAGTTAATACCGTAAATCTGAGTTTCAGATACAAATACATAGTTAAATGCATTTGACGTTGTTAATCTGAGAATTTCATATTCATTAATCTGGAAATCCATAGAAATTGGTTATTTATTATGTAATCATAATCTCGAATTATATGTCAAAAATGTGTCTGATGCGTTATCTTCGTTTAAATATGAATCTATATTTGAGATAGAACCATATTTGATATTCTGCAATTGTTTTAGATTTTCCTGTGCACACTGGGCATTTTTTGCTTCAAAATGGTAGAACAAATACATAATGTCAGATACTTGTATCTGAAAGTCCAGTTACTGTGTGTTAGATTGATAGAAATTTTCATATATCTGAAAATGTTTTAAATTTTAATGTATCTGAAATAACAAACTTCTTATAACATTTTTTGGTGTGGATTTTGGCTGAATTGCATGTCTCTGAAAATATAGATGATTTGTCATGTTTTGTATATCTGCTTATTTGTTGTAGGAACTGCTGATTTTTGTTTCAGATACACTGTATCTTAAAAGTATAAAGTGCATTACTATGTCAACATATACAGTCATTTTAGAGTATATTGATGTTGTATCGATTACACAGAAATTATTTTTGCATCTAAGAAATCTATATATGCATAATTCTGTAGTTCCAAAAGAAAGAGTTGCTGAACCCAGAAGAAATAAAGCGTACTACCCCCAATATAGATCTACGATTCACAGAATTTTCAAAACGTTCGCTACAATGGAGTTGAGCAAAAAACATTTGGACTTGCTTCAGAGAACTCCATTCTGGAATCTATTTAAGGCCTTCACCAACAAGTCTTATGATTACAGCAAGACAAAGAAGAATGATGATGATGTACTGTCCATCATCGAGTCATTTGACCACAAGACTGATAGCTTCAACATCGGTGGGAAATGAATAAAAATCACTATAGATGAAATCGATCTTATTTTTGGGATACGATCAGAAACAAAAAAAGTCGAAGGTATAAATTTTTAATATAGTTTATTCAATTCAAATTTTGAAAAAGAAATTTATTTTGCATACTGTATCTTGAAGTTTACTTTTCAAACTGTATCTTGAAATAACTGACACAAACTATAATTTTTACAGAGTTTCATTTGGAGGGAAGCCAGAGACATGGAAACGTGACGAAGATCATATGGTCAAGCAAATGTACATGGAAACATGAAAAGCAGCAGATTTGAGTTCGTATATGAAAAACAATTAGGGTCTCATTTGAAAGGACAAATTTCTGTTAATTTTTTTATACAAATTTTGATTTCAATGTAATGTTGATGAACAATGTTGATGAAAAACTAATTAGTATTTAGTTATGAGATTAACATCATATCTGATATAGTTCAGATGTATCTGGATTTGAAATTGTGTCTGAAAAGTTATATTAGACACCTATATAAATTGCAAATACAAGGTCGATTGTGTGTGTAATGTAATTGCTTATTTTGATACAGTGTATCTGAATTTCATGTGTGTATCTGAAAACCTGTATGTGAATTTGCAGTACAAAAGATGATTAATATTTGAAATTGTAATGATACAGTGTATCTGAATTTCATGTGTGTATCTGAAAACCTGTATGTGAATTTGCAGTACAAAAGATGATTAATATTTGAAATTGTAATGATACAGTGTATCTGAATTTCATGTGTGTATCTGAAAACCTGTATATGAATTTGCAGTACAAAGATGATTAATATCTGAAATTGTAATGTGTTTTGACATCATTATGTGTATAAAATGGACCACATAAATCTGAAAACAGCAAGCTCCCATTTTATATGATTTAATTGAATTAAGATACACTTAATAAAAACTCCTAGATTTTGTTAAGTACAGAGAACAAGCTACATGTTTCATTTAATACAATTACTAAGTATAATTTACATACCCATCACATTGTAATACAGATTTCAGATACACTTTACAAATCCAGATATAACTGAACTGTACGAGATATGATGTTAATCACAAAACCAAAAACCAATCAATTGTTCATCAAACATCAACAATAAATTGAATATAGAATTTTATATTCAAACATCAACAAAAATTGTCATATCTACCAGCCAAATTGTTTTTCATATATAAACTTTATTCTATTCTTGATGAAGGTTTCATGTACATCTGTCTGACCATGTGATCTTTGTCTGTATATGTACGATGTTTGTCATTCAAAAATTTATGCATAATGTGTGCCCTTATTGGTCTACACTTCTTCTTGTCCATCATATGTGTGGTCACTTCCTCGTTTGCAGCATATTGTTTCATGATATTTAGGATGACTGGACCACAATCCATTCTGCAATAAAACAATTTTTTTTAAGATACAGATAATAAACTGAATGTTGAACTTTGGTTTTGAATTACACTTACGACATTCAATCTTGCTGCGGTGCATCTGCCACTCATATGATTTTGCCATCTTTGTTGCCACTCAAGTGTTTTTCAAACTCTTCCCTCTGTTTTAAATTTTAGATACACAGAAAAAATCAATTTCAGATATATCTTTCAAGATCTCATGTTGTTACACTGGTATACAAACACATTACACCTTATAGATTCTCATAAACAATTGTAGATTTTCAGATACATGTATCTGAATTTACTATTCGTTCTATCATTTATGTTTTAGACCAAAAAATGAAGAGGGTGCACAAGAAAACCAAAAATAAATTAACAATGTCAAATAATTTTTTCTCAAACCTAGATACACTGGTGAACGAAATCAATGCATCAAACACAATTTCGTTACACATTTGAGATTACAATTACCTAATAAACAATCAATCATTTTGGTTTTCAAATATTTGTATCTGAAACACTCATATTAACATTGTGCAATGTCTTGAACAATGTACATGTATCTGAAACACTCATATTAACATATTCTTTAGATGGATTTCAAATACACTCAGACTAAAGATTAACAGATGAACAATGTGTGGAAGAGAATTTTGACGATTGAAAACGCTTCAAATACGATTTCATCTTTCAAGAAGTGAAAAAATATCTAATGTTTTTGTATATTTCACCAAAAAAAAATACGAGACGGGTTTCGATTGTGGCAAGAAATCGAATCTTTTTTCTTCGCCATTGTTGAGGATTTGTTTGGGGAAGAGAATCAGACGATATAAACCCTTGATCCCCGATTTTTTTTCTTTTTTCGTTCTTCTGTTTTCACCCAATTCAAAACCTTGGGTGGGTTTTTTTTTTTTGAAAAATCTTCAATCGGGAGGGGAGGTTTAATGATCCCGCATTTATTGGGATATCAATTCGAGGATTAATGATGGTATGATTTAATTGGATCCAATTTTTTTAACTTCTCATAAGGGTAGTAATGTCTTTGTGTTTTTGGTTGTTAGAAAAAGTCAAACAGGGAACCAATAGGAGGATGCCACCTATTGGGGCTCATCAATGAGGCCTAATTTTTGAGGCCCAGATAGCAGCACTGTATATATATGTGTATATATATATATATATATATATATATATATATATAGAGAGAGAGAGAGAGAGAGAGAGAGAGAGAGAGAGAGACAATCTTCAAAATTTTATAGATTATAGAGAGTTTCCCAATACAAAGCACAAGAAATGAAAAAAGTACATAAAAGATCTAAACTCCAAAAAGCAACCCGGTAGAGGACTCTAAGCAAAAGCACCCGGGCGCCACCACTAATTACTCATGGATCTTAAACTTGTCCCCTACCATCTCAAACTCAAGATACTACATTATTGATATTTGGGATGGGCACCATAGATATACCTAATTATCATCTGAAAATCTGAAAATTACATATCTTGGTTTTTTCCCCAACATACAGATGATGTAATAGCCTACAGAGGACGATCGAGGGCCCTACACTTAGGCCAAAAGATCAATCACACAGAGTTCAATCAATCCTTTCTCGTGCTTCCACAGTTTAAAGCAACCTCCAAAAACATGCTTCAAAGTGTCATATAACTATCACTTCCAATTGCCCAAAAAACAAACGATTCCTCATTCTTCCCCCCAGAAACAGTACTTCATTCGTTCAAACTCCTCCAACAAAGTATGAAAAGAGTGTGTGAGCCTCATATAGTTGGGAGGGTGGTTGGAGAGGTACTTGATTCATTCACCCAAGCACAAGATATGGAGATTATATACAACCATGACAAACACGTCTTCAATGTTCGCCAGTTCTTTCCCCCAGTCGTTGCTTCCAAACCTAAGGTTAACGTCCTTGGTGGTGACCTTAGGTCCTTCTTCACCTTGGTATATATGCACTCACATATTGTTTCTCTATATCCATCCATCTATAGTACTATTTCATCTGTACTTACATGCATTTTCAATTTTTAGGTTATGACAGATCCAGACTCTCCTGGGCCAAGCGATCCATACCTCAGGGAGCACCTGCACTGGTAACTTATAATAAAAGGAAAATATTACACCCAGGTCCATTAATTTCACAGTCCAAAACACAGACAGCCTATGTTTTTGTTTTTATATTAAAAATCATAATATCTCACCTGATGAGATTCAGACGTATAAAAAAAAAACTAAATTTCTTAGCTAGACTTGTGTTCATGCAAGTTGGCAGCATTATATGTGTTTTTTTTAAAAATATTACAGGGGTGGAAGAGGGGTTAAACATGAGAAGCGATTTTTCGCAAATCAAAATTAAGGGGTGATTTGAACAATCATTTGGACATTTGCTTTTGCAGAAATAAAACATGTTAAACATGTTGCTAAATGATTCTAAAAAAAATACTTAATTAAAAAGTTTGTTTTTACTTAACAAAAGATATATTTTTTAACAAGTAAAAAATGAAATTGCTAAGAATCAAGTTTTATTAAATTATTTTATATAATAAATCTGTTTTCAAATGGGAAACAACCCTTGAGAATGTCTGATGAGTAAATTTTCATCATCTATTCTATCATTAAATGAGATCTAAAAATAAATAAACACTAAAATGGGAAATCAAATTTGAATTTCTTGTTGTAAACTTGGATACTTTGGGAATAAAATAATTTTGGGTTCTACTAATCATTTAAAGTGGTTAACCATTGGATTGTGTTTTCTTTATTGAAAAGATTAACATTGAATGAGAAATTAGATCGAAAATAAACCCATAAAGGTGAACTTAATTGATGGTTGAAGAGAAAAAAATTTAATCTCACATTGAAAGATTGAAAAAATTATAATATATTTATACATGATAGTATTTTCTTAAAGGTTGTGCAGGGCATCTCGTTTTTCAAAAAAAGGGGAAGACATACCATAATATTTAATATGACAATGTATTAACAATATAGTATTGCTAAGTGCAAAATCAATATTTTTCATCATTTCTTTTCTCTAAAACTTGACAAAAAAGAAAAAGAAAAAAAACAATAAATAGTGAATTAAAAGTACAAACACAAGTTCAGGTGGACACCACTTCAATTCACCATCAAATTAAATTATTATCTCAAAAAAAATTCCTTTACAAAAATAATTCTGCACAGGTGGTCTCATCAAACAGAACTTTCCAATATAGGTTGATGGGTTCGTGGTGTTTTCAAAGGATACATCTCCCCTAGACATCAGTTTATTTGACCAAAAGACAGACAGATCCAAACCCTATGACGAGCAATATTGCATTTATTCAAAATATAAATTTTGATCATTTAAACATGTATCTTGTTAATGTGAATATATAATGCATGCTAACGAAACATATATCATCACACTTTCAATTCGAACTTGTAATATTTTTTTATTGATAAAATGCTGGTAACAAGATCTATTTTTTGTTTTCCTCGACTGGGAGACTGGAATTGGCAAAAACAGTACACAATGGGTTGCATTTATACTTGACAGGTGCTTAGACTCTCCCCAAAAAAACTATCAAGGATGTGGAGATGATGATTCGAGACATCTTTTGGAGGGATACGCCTGATAAACACACTATTCACCATGTGAATTGGAATTCTGTTTGCTTCCCAAAGGAAGGGGGGGGGGGGGGGCTTGGGATCAAAAGGATTTCGGACTGGAATTCAACAGTAGCTGGTGTGCATTTTTGGGATATTGCAGCTAACAAAAAGAGATTGTCCATGAAATGGATACATAGCTACTACTTGAAATCCAAAACCATCTGTAAAGTGGAACCAAGAGCTTCTAGCACCACGGTATGGATGAACAAATCTGGAATCTCTTCCTTGCACAATGAGATAAGATGGCTGGATACGAACATTAAAGGGGAGGTCTCTCGACATATTTTCCAAGTGATTCTCTCTACCACAGTTTGGAACATTTGGTTTGAACGAAAAAGAAGAATATTTCATGATAAAGTACTTCAAAAGGGGATAGTAATATCATTTATTCTTCGCGACATAAAGTTGAAACTTGCTCAAAGTTCTCTCAAGGCAGTTCTCTCTCATGATCTAGTAAAAATGCAAGATGGATTGGACATCACCATTTCCGAACCTGCCTTGCAAATCCAAGAAATTTTTTGGGTTCCCCCTCCAGTGGGGTGGCTCAAAGCAAATACAGATGGCTCCAAATCTGACGATAGGGCGGGATATGGCTTTCTATTGAGGGATTAGTTTAGTCATCTTGTCCAAGCAGTTGTTGCCTGTGTTGAGGCGAAGACTAATCAACTTCCTGGAGTTGCAAGCAATTGGGCAGAGTGTCAAACCTGTCATGGAGCTCGATGTAAACCATCTATGGGTAGAAAGTGACTCCAATGTTGCAATTCACTAGGTTACCCATAGCAACAAGATCCCGTGGAGGGTACGACGGCTTTGCAATTCTATACGGGTAGATTGTAGAACATTTATAGAAGTGCAACTCACACATATTCATCGAGAGGGAAATGCCCTTGCTGACATGTTAGCTTGTTGGCAATCTCAAATGGATTGCACCAAGTTTTTAAGGACTCATGTATGGCCTGAGTTCCAAGCACTCATGGACAGGGACATTAGTGGCTCCCCCTTCAATCGTGAGAAACTCAGATGAACTAAGAGCATGCTTTCTTTCTACTTGCTCTTCTCTTCTTCCTCTCTAACCCCTTTGTAACTGAACCACCCATTTGTACATATTATTCAAATTGGATTGGGACTGGATGAGATGGATGCACAGAGGTAGCCTGCTAGCTCTGTTCTCTCACACCATCCTATTTCTTATATCCTTTTTGAATTTTCTTGATATTTTGTAACCCTATACTCCTTATACATCTTGTTCATTAGTGAAAGGAATACAATTTTTAACTTTACCGACAAAAAAAAAACAAGATCTATCTTTTCTATATATATATGTATATATACATACATAAAATCTTCCGAATTTGGTTGGGCTCACACTCTTGTTGACCGTTTAGCTCCCATATCAGAAAATCAGTTAAATCCCCTTGTATCATTTTTTTTCACTCCCTAGCTATCTTTATTACCTCCCAACTAGTTTTGACAATTAATTATGATGGGCGCACTGATGCATAGTTCATTTTACAACTATGTTTGTAATTACTACATCACTGACATAGTACATGTTGATACACTTTATCCGTTTTATAGTATGTTTATAGTTGCCATGCAAGCTATCAAATTATATGAAAAATATCCCAATCCCATATGAATCCGTATCCAAAATTTTTTGAAAATATTCCGTATCCAAAATCTGAATAAGTATCTGAAATAAAATATAAGTATTCGAAATATTTCAGACCCAGTATTAATATGATGGTATTCGATCCGAAAACTATTCTTATTTTAAATATTAATATATTATTATTTTTATATTAATACATTTATTTTTTTAGGATTAATATGAATTTTTTACCTTCAACCATGTAATGTTTTATGTGTAAATGTAGTTTTATATTCAATACTTGTTAATTATTGGATTTTTTAACATATTTGAGATATTAGATATAAGATTTTTTTTCTTAGATATTAGATTTTCAGATATTTGAGTCCATGAATGTCCTAGGTTGAGTTGAGAAAGTAGAATTTTTTTTTGTTGAACTGAAAATCTGAGAGGATTATACAATTGGTGGTGTAGGGTGATCTTGCTGGATTTTGTTTAGCTCTACAAACGTCAGGAGAAAATATTGGGACTATTGGACGTTAGTGTTCTTGCTCTCTATCATCTTCTGATGGTTTTATTTTATCTTTTGTTTTTCCACTGCATCCGGTTCTTGTATTCTGAATTCGGTTCTTGTATTTTGAATGCAGTTTTAGTCTCGCATTGAAAATTTAAAAAAATTATAGTATATTTATACATGATAGTTTTTTTTCTTAAAAGTTGTGCAAGACATCCCATTGTTCAAAAAGAAGAGAAGACATGCCACAATATTTAATATAACAACGTATTAACAATAAAGTATTGTTAAATGCATAATCAATATTTTCCATCATTTTTTTCTCTAAAACTTGACCAGAAAAAAAAGAAAAAAAAGGATAAACAGTGAATTAAAAGGACAAACACAAGTTGAAGTGGACAACACTTCAATTCACCATCAAATTAAATTATTATCCCGAAGGAAAAATCCTTTACAAAAAAAATTCTGCAGAGGTGGTCTCACCAAATAGAACTTTCCAATATAGGTGGATGAGCTCACAGTGTTTTCAAAGGGTACCACTCCGTTAGACATGAGTGTATTTGACCAAAAGACAGACAGATCCAAACCCCATAACAGGCAGTATTAACGTGGAATGCATTTACTCAAAATATAAATTTTGATCATTTAAATTTGTATCTTGTTAATGTGAATATATGATGTTAACGAAACATATATTATCACACTTTCAATTCGAATATGTAATCTCATTTTTATTAATAATGTTGGTCTCGTGATATTATACGGTCGTGCGGTTTCACGGGCCGTCGATCACGGGTCCATCGCATCGGACGGTCGGGTGCGAAAATGCGTTGGTAACAAGAAATATATATATATATATATATATATATATATATATATATATATATATATATATATATATATATATATATATATATAATCTTATGAATTTGATTGGGTTGGCACTCTGGTTGACCGTTAAGCTCGCATATCAGAAAATCAGTTAATCCCCTATATTACCTCCCAACTAGTTTTGAAAATTAATTATGATGGGGACACATATGCAATGTTCGTTTTACGACTATGTTTGTAATTACTATATCAGTGACGTTGTACATGTTGATACACTTTATCCCTTTTATAGTCCGTTTATAGTTGCCATATAAGCTTTTCAATTATTTGAAAATATCCGAATCCCATATGAATCCGTATCCAAAAATTTTAAAAATATTATGTATCTGATCCGAATACGCATCCGAAATAAAATATTTGTACCCAGTATTAATATGATGGTATTCAATCCAAAAACTATTCATATCCGAAATATTAATATATTATTATTTTTTATATTAATATATTTATATTTTTAAGATTAATATGAATTCTTTACCTTCAACCATGTAATGTTTTGTTTGTACATGTAATTTCATCTTCAATACTTAATTATTAGATGTTTTTTTTGCATATTTCAGATATTAAACGTATGATTTCTATTTGTAGATATTATATCTTCAGATATGTGAATCATATATAAATTAAATACATGAATGTCCTAGGTTGAGTTGAGGAAGTGGATTTTTTTTCTAGTTGAACTGAGAAAATCTGAGAGGCCGGATTATACAATTGGTGGTGTAGGTTGACGATCTTGCTGGATTTTGTTTAGCTCTACAAACGTCAGGAGAAAATGTTGGGACTATTGGACGTGAGTGTTCTTACTCTCTATCATCTTCTGTTGCTTTTATTTTTCTTTTGTTTTTCACTGGAGTATCTTCACCTTTCCCAATGCAGAGAATTTCATGATGGGTTATCGCATGGTGTTCGATAGGGAGAACTTAAAGCTCGGTTGGTCACGGTCGAATTGTGAGTAGCAGTTAATTTTCCTTCTCTCTCTGTGTTATTGAGATAAGTGCTATATAGCTTGTCAACTGCCATGGATGACACTGACTTGGGTTTGTGAACTGTGATAATGTGTTCACAGGATCCTTAATTTGTGGGTCTTATTTTAACCTATCAAATACTAGAGGTTAGTTTGACAATGAAATAAGTATCGGGATAAAGGATAATTACGAAGATAAATGAGTGTGATGATAACTTATGCCTATTTATATATAAAAGGTTATGACATGTGATTTGATAGATAAGTCATCTTATATCAGTGGAGGAACAACACTATTCTATGGGAGTACTTAAAATATAAACACAAGTTAATTCTCACATAATTCTGCATAGATATACCTCTTTATAACGCCCACCGAACAAATTTTTTTATCCCTCCTCTCATTTCTCCTCCCCAATTCCCCTCTTTATTCCCCATCCAAATGGCACCTTAGTGGTTTCATAGCAGCATCACTCAAATTTTTGTTAAAGAAAGTAAATTTAGGGTACATTTGGATTAGAGGATTTTAGATGTAAATCTTAGTTACATAACAAAAAGGAAGGCTTCGAATATGCCAAGTAAAAGTTCAATTTTAAAGTTATTGGCCATTATGGAGGATTTGATATTAAAGGGGCGTTTGGTAACAGGGTGTGGGAGTGATTCTTCTTTTTAATTAAACAGAAAGCTTGAACGTGTTATCAAACATGTTTGAGAAAACAAACTTAATTAAAATGTTATTTAATGCTTTTAGTACAAAAATGTTGTTTTTTAAAAAACTCAAAAAATATTTTTTCCAATAATCAGAGTCTATTTAAGTTATTTTATTCAAAATCTTATTTTTCAAACTTAAACGTTGCCTAAATCCAATACCAGCTGTTAGAACCCTGGAGGCCAAGATGTACTGTAGTTTAAATTCAAATAAACAAAATATAAATTCTTCAATGGCTAGATATTTAAAATGATGGGTATAGTTGATGTATTTCCTTGTATATTATTTAACATACATTCTAATGTACTACCGTTGAGTGGAGACAAAATTTTTCGCCCAGCCACCCACGTTAGCGCCAAAGATCAGCGCGAAACAACAATGGGTCACTTTCAGATAGGCCCCTAGGTTTTAGAATTTTTACTAAAGAACCCCTACACTTGTTATAAACAAATCCCTCATATTTATAACTAGATCCCTAATAAAAACGGCTAATTTTGTCTTTTCATAGGTTTTCTGCAGATCCACCCCCATATTCGACCAGTTTCACAATTAGACCCTTTTTGTGTTATAAACAGGTCCCTGATCCAAATTCTAAGATTTACAAACAGGTCCCTAATCTCAAAGCATGATTTTTCGGACTTCAAATTTCATGAAACTTCTTTCAAATATTTTTTAGACCATTAAGATGCCCATAAAATTATAAAATATAAATATTTTAGTCACATTAAAAAATAAATTCATTAAGATACTCATAAAATTATAAAATATAAATATTTTAGTCATATTAATAAATACAAAAATTACAAATAGAATCAGTCCTATTTAAACTCATAAAATTATTAATGGATATTTTGTTTTTGAATTTAAAACTTGTTCTGTTTCTTTCTTTTTTAACTGATTTTGGATTTTGAAAATAAGTATTTTTTTAGTTTTTTATGGCAGTGTTTGTTTTTATATATTTGTAATATATGATAGATTCCATAAATGTAGTTTTTTTTTTGTCAAATAACGTAAGATTTCATCTCATATAATTATGATTTTGCTTTCATTTTTTCTATTTTTGATTCGTCACATAGTAATCTTAAAAGTTAATACTACTTATTCGTGTTTAATGTATACGTTAAGGCCAAACATTAGTGCAAAACAGTTTAATCGAACAATTGCACATAAGATTCTAGATCCTTTGTATTTATAACTAAGTCCCTGAAAAAATCGGCCACCTTTGTCATTTTCTGTGGTTATTTGCTGATAGGCCCCCAGGTCCGTCAGATTTATTACTCGGTCCTTGACAACTCTTTCCAGGGGATATTTGAAGTTCCACCCTTAGTTTGTATCAGTTTTACTATTAAATCCTTATCTATTTTATAAATAGATCATTCATTCAGATTTTAAGATTTATAAAAAAGTCTCTGGTCTCAAAACATAACTCGCCGAACTTTAAATTTTTTTTAGACCATTAAGTTACCTATGAAATTATAAAATGAATATTTTAATGTCATTATTTGAGTATATAAAGTTATTTATAGCAAGTCTCTACTATAGTTTCAGTTTTCATTTTCATATTCACATTTACATTAATGATCATAAAACTAATTATTTCGTAAATTTTCATAATTTTTTTTATTTCATGCGACAAGATATTTTAATGCATGCATCAATAATTCAATATTGTATTGTATGGTTTATGTCATCAGAGAACAAAACTGTAGATACTCAAGTAAAAATAGTTAATCATGAATACATGATACGAAAGAGAATTCATTTTTATCATATTTATTTGTTATCAAATAACAGGACTTGCGAGTACCCAGATAAATGGTTAATAGTAAACATAATTTAAAACATGAAAAATAGAGTTATGAAAAATCTTATCAAAGCGATTATTATATATTAACTAAGTTGTTTGGAGGAACCAAACTTTAGAAGAGAGGAGGAGATGGACTCTAAAACTAGAGTATCTAAGAATAAAGTTGTCTGTCTATAAATTGATTAAAAAGAAAGTTGCATGGAATATGCTTTTATAGTGTGAGAGCTAATTCAGTGCCAGGGTTATGTGTTTTTAAGGAAAATGTTTAAACTCATTCTCAAATTCAGTCCTAGATACATTCTACACATTTTTATTTTATTTTATTTTTTAAAAATAAGACATATAACCCAATAAAATATTTAAGATCGTATGTTTTTTTTAAAAATTTCAACGATTTATATGCTTCGTTACAATGACTGCATATGAAAAGTTTATTAGTTTATTATGTTTATTTGTTCATTCTTGTTTAGTTTAATATTTTATTTTTGATGGTTAACAATGATCATTTGTTCCATTCATTTTTTTTAATTAAAAAATTCATGTTATTCAATTCTTTTTCTTGGTGTTGTTTGATTAAATAATTGACTCTTTTAAATCTTGTTGGATGACGGTTTAATTTTAATCCAATGTTCTTACAATGACTCACAATTTTTTGGTCCGACAATGTTCCTCATATTCTTACCAAGTTATTGCTATTTTTTATGTTGAAAAATTAATTTTACTTATTTTACGTGCATTGCGCGTGCCCATGATTAGTATACATTCTAATGCACGACCGCCCGGATGGAGACAAATTTTTTCACCTAGCCACCCACGTTAGCATGAGAGATCAGTGCGAAACAAGAATGAGTCTTTTTCAGATAGACCCCTAGGTTTTGGCATTTTTACAAAAGAACCCCTATATGTATTATAAACAAACCTCTCATATTTATAATTAGGTACCTAACAAAAACAACTAATTTTGCCTTTTCCTGGTATTTCTGCAGATCCACCCCCACATTGTACCAGTTTCACAACTAGACTCTATCTATGTTATAAACAGGTCCCTGATCCAAATTCTAAGATTTACAAGCAGATCCCTAATCTGAAAACATGATTTTTTGGACTTCAAATATCATTTTTTTCAGACCATTAAGACACCCATGAAATGATAAAATATAAATATTAATAAATAAGAATTTTTTTTATTTTTTATGGCATTTTTTTATATATATTAATAATATATGATGAATTCCATAAATGTAGGTAAATTTATTTTTTGTCAAATCAAGTAAGTTTTCATCTCATATAATTATGATTTGCTTTTATTTTTCTACTTTTGATTCGTTACATAGTAATCTTCAATGTATAACAAATTTATTAGTTTATTGTGTTTATCTGTTCATTGTTATCTTGTTTAATATTATATTTTGAATTGTTAACAATGATCGTTTGTTTAATTCATTTTTATTTATTAAAAAAATTATATTTATTCAATTCTTTTTCTTGGTGTTGTTTGATTGTTACCTTATTTAATATTTTATTTTGAATTGTTAACAATGATAGTTTATTCCATTCGTTTTTATCTATTAAAAAATTTATATTTATTTAATTCCTTTTTTTAGTGTTGTTTGATCAAATGATTGACTCGTTTACATGTAATTTTGTTGGATGAAGGCTTAATTTTAATCCAATGTTCTTATAATGGCTCACAATTTTTGGGTCTGACAATGTTCCTCATATTCTTGTCAAATTACTACTATTTTTTATGCTGAAAAGTTAATACTACTTATTTATGTTTGTTATTACGCGCATTGCGCGAGCCCCTGACTAGTATTAATAACTTGCCTGGATTTTTTTTTGAGTCTTTAAAACCGGACAGGTTGAGCTTTCCGCCTTGTTGCAGTAAAATTGTTTTTTTATTTTTTCCTTTGACCATTCCCACCTCCAATCTCATGGCCACCAAGTCCGAGATCAAGCACACCATCCTCAAGCACCACCCCCGCTTCACTAACGTCCTCGACAGAGAAGCCGAGACGAACACGACGACGCCACCTCCTCCGTCAACGGCTACATCGCGGGCCTGGCCTCCCAAAGCCGCTTTGGGAGGTGCACGTGCTTGCCCGATAACGTCCGTCCTCCGCCCCCTCACACCGCCAGTCGCCCCTTTCTCCTCTCTTCCTCTCTTCCTCTCTTCCCCCTTTCTCCCTTTCCTCCATTTCTTTTTTTTTCATCCCACCACCCAAATATTTTTTTTGTGGGGAGATAAGACCTCACTTACTATTTTTATAAATATGGGTGTTAATAAGGTGGTGGAATTAAAAATATGATTAGTGGGGGTATATATTACTTTTGTGATTGTATAACATGTGACTTTTTATATCTTAATTTTAGAATTTAATTAAATTAAATTAATGATCAACAAATGCGATGGATAATTAGATTGTCCAATTTGCATTGGATCAAACCCTGTCTTGATGGGGCGTGAGTATGTCCGCTCTCAGGATGGGGTCTTTTTATTTGCGGGCGTTGAACAACTTGTTTGCAGGGAGATAAATGGTGGAATAAATGATAATTATGAGGACAATGGAGAATAACAAAAACTAATCCCTAATCACAAAGCAACAGCTTGATTACAGCCTTTCTGATTTTCACGTGGCTGCATCCCAATGTCATTTGAAATTCAGCCAATCTTTGTTAAGTTAGCTCTCACATGTTCCAGTCATTAACACAGTAAATACTATTGTTATTTTATATATTTTAATTTAATTATATATACTTGTGTGTGTTTACGTATTCAGTGCATTCAAATGTATTTCATTTTATCTTGGAAGACACTTATTTTTGCAGACAAGAATATATAAACTTAAAAATAAAAATAAAAATATGACTATATGAATGACTAGGTATACAATTATTTTTTGTTTACATGCATATACAAAATCACGTTATTGGAAAAAAAATTATGTAATCCTATACAAACTTTCTACAATAACTATAATCTTTTGTATAATTATGAAATTTGCATTAACCCTCTACAAAGCTTTTATACATTTTTATTGATATACACCTCAAAATAATTTATATTATTAAATGAATCAATTTTGGACAAGGACCCCAATAATAACCTACTTGAGTTCAAGCAAAATTTTAGAACTTTAGACATTAACTTGGCATCCACCACAGATCAGTTTAGATGAATTAAGTCAAACGTGAGATGATATTAGGGCCTATATATAATATCTTAATGATTTTAAAAAAAGTATTGGAAGAATTTTTTTTTGTAAGGGTGTGCTATGAATGATTATTTTATGAGATCAAAAAACATAAAAAATAAATTTCACCCTTTTTTACTAGCATGAAATGGTACATTTCAATGCAGAGCTCTAAAATCACTGTAGCCTCAACAGTTTTCTTGCTCCAAGTTTCCCTCCTGTCACACACAATCCTCATATTTTTTATTATATAATGAGAGGGGCGGAGTCCCAACAAAGATCTTTTCTTTTCTATATCATCAATATAATATATGTGCTTTGTAGACTACAGTGGACCAGCTTTTTGAACAACTTTTTTTCCCTTCTGAACTTTGGGTATTTAATGCTTTTATGGTTCTTCCCATCATTTTGAAAAAGCCCCTACACAAGGAAGGTTCATTTAACAAGTTGAGTAGGAAGCAAAGGTGTCCTGAGCCACAGAGAAAAGTAAGGGATCATCACTGTTAGGACTTCGTTTTAAGGTAAGGTATCATATAAAAGAGGTATCTTGGATTTTCTAGAGGGATAACCCACAACATAAATCTTGATAACTCTCTATATATAGCCTTCTCAGTTATATATTCCCAATGCCCATCTCTTCTAATGTTCTCATGTGGAACCAACTTGATATTTTTATAATGTTATGAGAGACTTTCTTCTGCAGATCCAACTTTAAAAAAAAAAAAAAAGAGAAAAGAAAGAAAAACAGTGGGAGCTACAATGGGAGGCACTTTGGAGTACATATCAGGTATTTTGGGCAGTGGACACAAACACAAGAAGAAGAAGAAGCAGTTGCAGACTGTGGAGCTCAAAGTGAGGATGGATTGTGGTGGGTGTGAATTCAAATTAAAGTAAAGAATGCCCTCTCCTCAATGACTGGTTTGAAAATATTGTTTTATCATTATTTTCAATCCCTTGTTTTGTTTTATTTATGTAAGTTGAATCTTTTGCAGGAGTTCAATCAGTGGACATAAACAGGAAAAAACAGAAGGTGACTGAGTGGTTATGTGGAAGCAAACAGGGTCCTCAAGTAGGCCAAGTCTACAGGAAAGAAGGCTAAGATTTGGCCATATGTGCCATACAATCTTGTTGGCCACCTAGCCCAGGCTGATGACAAGAAGGCACCACCTAGGTATGTTTAAAAACGCATGAGTATTTAAAAACGCATTCAAGTTAACCTCTTGATGATGAAATTGGAATTGATGATGCAGAATGGAAACAAAGTATGATTGGACAGGAGAAAGTTCATGTAGGGTCTACCACTTCATTCGGTGATTCAGGCCAAATTGAGCCATTTGATAGTTACCATAGTGTTGCTCCTGGTTGAAGGATCTATATTTGGTCTAAGTTTGATCCATGTGTAAGCCAGTAATTGTTGTTGTTTCAATTAGTGTTTGATCATGTGTTGTTGTTTCAATTGTTGTTGTTGTTTGATCCATTTGGTCTAAGTTTGATCCATGTGTAAGCCATTAATTGTTATTGATCCACGTGTTATCCATAAAACTAAAGCTTTTAAAACAAGCTAAACACTCCACCAAAGTGAGATCCAACTCTCCAACATTTTTGAGGATGATTACATAAATATCTAATAATAAACATTACACTTCAACATTGGATCAACTTCACGTGATATTATATATCACAACAAGGTTCAAGACAAGCAAAATAACAATTACAACATTTATGAAGTTCATGCTATTCGTCATCTTCATGAATAGGAGATCAATTTTGTGGTTCAAAACCTCCATTATTTGGTATTTTAGATCGAGGGTGGTATGACGTCATCCATCCACTAAAAAACTGCAATCATCTTCCTCCCTCCATGTCAGACATCTAAATAAATGTTGACCCTTTGAGTGCTCACGTTTAGATACATAAACACTACAATATCGCCTTTTACACTGACACTCTCAGATTGGAGTCGAAGCGACACTTAAATTACTACTGGGCATCTATAAATACAAATGCATATTCTTTTAGACATTTAATCAAACATGTTTGTAAGCCACTTGCAAAAACCAAATGATTACTTACAAAATTAGATATCTTTCCACCGAATCCACTCCAGCCACTTTAATAAACACTTAAAAGAGGTTGGTGTCGAGGTTTGACCACGGTTGCACTTTGCTTAATCATCAAAGTTGTCAGGGTTGGTTCGCGTTCCCGTTGCCTAATCGTTGTCTTCGTTGGATTTTTTTATGGTAATGATAGGCCGATGCTTGGCAAACCGTATATGAAAAGATTATAAAGTGTCTGCTGTAGGGGAAGCTCACTGGTTTTATGAGGGGAGAAGAAAGTGACCGTTGGAGAGACTGCATGTATTCGTTAGAAAGACATCAACCACTTTAAATGAATGAAGGGTAGTCTTGGTATTTTTTAAAATTTCAAATTGGCAACTTACTGTTATTTGAAATATTCACTGAATATGCTGGTGGAAGTTAGGAGGAGGGACTAAAAACCAAACAATCATTAGAAGTCAGGTACTTAAAACATTTAATCAAACATGTTTGTAAGCCACTTGCAAAAACCAAATGATTACTTACAAAATTAGATATCTTTCCACCGAATCCACTCCAGCCACTTTAATAAACACTTAAAAGAGGCTGGTGTCGAGGTTTGACCACGGTTGCACTTTGCTTAATCATCAAAGTTGTCAGGGTTGGTTCGCGTTCCCGATGCCTAATCGTTGTCTTCGTTGGATTTTTTTATGGTAATGATAGGCCGATGCTTGGCAAACCGTATATGAAAAGATTATAAAGTGTCTGCTGTAGGGGAATCTCACTGGTTTTATGAGGGGCGAAGAAAGTGACCGTTGGAGAGACTGCATGTATTCGTTAGAAAGACATCAACCACTTTAAATGAATGAAGGGTAGTCTTGGTATTTTTTAAAATTTCAAATTGGCAACTTAATGTTATTTGAAATATTCACTGAATATGCTGGTGGAAGTTAGGAGGAGGGACTAAAAACCAAACAATCATTAGAAGTCAGGTACTTAAAAAGAAATATTAATAACACATGGATCGATCACTAAACCCACGGTTTCTAGGGACTTATTACTAAAATTCCCTCTAAACAAAAGTATATACCCAAAAGTTTAAAAGAGATGCTAAAAAATGAGTATGTTATCTTTTATTTATACTTTATAAATTCTTATTCATATTTTATGTATTTATTCAAGGTAAATCAAATAATAAAATTTCATAATTATATTTCTTAAACTAAATAAATAAAAATACAACAAAACATAAAATAAATTTTTTTATTAGAATAATTATTTATTCTAAAATAGCTTATGTTGTTATTCCAAGGCGAGTGGTTTAACATTTTCACAGTTTGAAAACAAAAGTTCAAAGTTCAATTATTTCTACGATCAAATGTAGTTTAGTTATTTGGATGTACAAACCAACTATGTTACGGTCGATACATATACAAACTTTTCTATGTACTAGGGGCTCCATGTTTATCTTTCTCTTGCATTATTGAGGCTCCATTTGGTAAAAAGGTTTGGGCGGATTCTGTTTTTTGAAAATCTAAAATCTCAAAATCGTGCAGTCAAAAGGGGTGGACTCCGGCGGAATCAAAAACTGGATTCCTTTTAATTTCTCTCTCGAAATCCGTGTTTTAAAAAGCTAAAAAATAATGATTTTTTTAATTGAAAAGCAACTTTCTCTATCAAATATTAAATTCCTTCCAAATATTGATTTCTAAATTAAAAAAAAGCATTCCAAAAAAATCAAGGTCTAAAATCATCTTAAAAACCAGCTTTATTCAAAAAGATACTTTTCAATCTGTGTTTTCAAATGGAGCTTGAGTCAATATGTGATCCTTGGTATCTGGACCCCACATTGTTCACATGCAATCTACACCTGCACACAAATCCAAACATATAGGTGCAGTTGTAGGCTGATACAATAGACCACTCCATCCAAAAAGATACAAATAAAAAATAATATAAAAAGGGATATGTGTATGTGTAATGAAGTGATTGACATTGATGCATTTTTTAAACTTCTTGGACATGAATTTCCATATTCACTCAATGACCAATTTTATCCAAATTATTTAACAATATTTTATATATTCATGGTTGAAAAATTGGGGTGAAATAAACATAAATAAAATAAAAGAGTGATAAAATAAGTCTTTAAAATGTTAAAATAAATTAATAAAAATTTGTATGTCACAATTGTATAAAATTGTATAATAGTTCTTATTATTTCTTGAAATTAAGTTATCTCAGGTTATTTAATCAATTTGAATATGTAAATCTTACTATCAAATTAACTCTCATGACATCTTACAAATCAGGGGGTCTATATATCAAATCATTTTTCACTTTATCGACACCTTATTCATTTTTTATTTATAATTTATATATGATTAATCAAACAATAAAATATTTATTTTTAAGTTTCACAATAAAAATAATTAAAAACATAACCTAACAAAAAAAAAACACTTATTTCTTATTTATATTAGAATATTTATAAACCTCATAATAATTTAATTTTTTATTCAAACGGAGGCTCATGAAGAGTATACAATTGAGTTTTGACAAGAGAGCAGTTTAAGTAGAAGTCACCCAAATTTGCAGCAAGAAAATAAAAGAGCAATGGCTATAAATTTTGTGGTTGAAGACAAAACATTTTGACATAGATCAATAAGGCAGATAAGTGGAAATTCTTCCAAGTCATGTGCCGAGTTAAATTTCAAGATTGAATACTTTATAAACAAACTGGTTGCAGTTTTGGATGACATCAATATTGCAGTAGGCCGAAAGTAATATGTAGTTTTCCGGTGCTATATGGAGCACTCGAGAAAGGACATGTCACCTTCCTTGTTGTGGATATTTTCAAACTCCACACTTAAGCAGATGATCGATTTGCTTAGTTATGGTGCATTAGTGATGAACCGTTATGGAGATTTTCTCAAAGCTTTGACAGCTAGAGACCTGTGAGCAGCCTCTATCAATACCCTTAAGTTAAAAGGCTTTGTTGATAGTCTTCACCTTTGCTCTCTTCTGAAACATCTCAGGTTTGATTGGAAACGGTCTCGGCCATGAATTCAAGCTATAACATTCCTTGGCCTGCCATTCGGGATTTGCCCTCCTTTCATGCCCAGTCGGATTCCTTTCTTGAATGGAAGACTATGCATGTATACAAGAAAGGAAATATATAGGGCGGTGTGCGCGCGGATCACCTTGCTGCATTCCAATTTCCTATGGGTTGCAAAATTCATTCTCCATTCGAATTTTGGGCTGAATTTCTCCGGATTCTACAGGAGGACAAAGGTGGGCAAGTCACTCAAAGGTCTACCAAATGAGAGTTCTGCCTCTTTTACTTTAATTTTGGTGAATGTGTAAACATTATGCAAGGGCTTTAAATTTTTTGTGTTGCAGGCCCATTGCAATCCATCTATCACAGCTCTACACCTTGTACATTTGCAATTTTTTTGAGGAATACAACATTTTTCAGGGACCGTCAACCGTGAAGTCTCTACACCTGTATGATCTTGATCATGGATAAAATTTTTGACCCTCCACACCAGTGATCCTCTCTTCAATATTGTAAATCTCAATGTACCTAACTTGAGCAATACAATTTACTTACTAAAAAATTAATTCCAACACAAACATGGTGTCAGTCACATATAGTTGAAAATTCACTGACATTATCACCCTCTAATGAAATTTACAAAGAATAAAAAAAAAAAGCAAAGCTGAAAGCTTCAAATATTTTAATCAGTACTTAATTGCCAAACCATTATAAACCCAGTTCCATTACCGAGAATGCATACAGGCATTCTGAATAAACAAAAAAAATATAGAGGACCCGAACCAGATGACTTAAAGTGATTATGAAGCCTGTTTGAACGTGGAAAATCTTCTGAAATGTTCAAAACAGGATATTACAATACTATCTACCTTAAAGCTGCAAACCGAATATTTTGGATTTTTAGTTGTCAATCTGATGCAGCGTGTAACCACGCCCTTCTACTGATTTATTCAAAAGAACGATAATCGGTAGGCTTCATCGGCGCTGTTGATTTTTCAAATGAATGCCAGGGGGTTGGGCTTCAATAATCTACTACTTCGTATGAAATACTAGAGAATTGGGAGGTCTTTGCAATTGTTAGTACTCCTAACAAAATATGAGAGATAAATAAACTAAATTTCAAATATCAATAATCTAAATAATAAATGTGTTCACAAGCTTATTTATAGAAGAGAATCCCAACAAACTAGGTCTTAACTAATTATCTAAATCTAACAAACAAATTTAATAGATCTTTATCTAATCATAACTAAAATTCAAATTTGAATTAAAATAATGATTTGAAATTCAAATCTAAATATAGTAAATCCTAACAAAGAAATAAATTCCAAACAACCTCAAAATAACTTAAAAATAGTAAAAATAACTTTGAATCGTCGATTTGACCCCCAAGACGATCTCAGAACGCACCGAAAAATGGTGTAGCGGCACCGCTAGTGCTTCTGTAGGGCTTGTCGATATGAACACGTGGACATATTATAATAGCTATTATGATCTACGGTTCAGAAGTTATGCCTGTTTGAAGTCACGGTGCTCCCGATTCATCAAGTTGTCCCTTCTTCTTATGCTCCATTTGATCTCGGTCGTACATGTATTGTACGGCTATGATATCTGCATCATCCACCCTAGGTTGGAGAGAATTCACCCTCGAATTCATATTGTCATCACTGGAACTATCACCCGTATACGGAATGAGGTGCTTGACATTGAAGACATCAGCTGTGCGAATGTGGCTTGGAAGTTGCAACCGTTAAGCATTGTGATTGATTTTCTCCAAAATCTGTAGGGGACCAATTTTGTGGGCAACAAGCTTTTTATACTCTCCTGCGGGGAATCGATCCTTGGTTAACACAGCCCAAACATAATCACCAACATCGAATTCAACAAGACGACGTTTTTGATCAGCAATTGTTTGTATTTGGATGTACTGTCAAGGAGATGTTGCCGAGTGTCGTTGTGAATCTGCTGGAGTTGAGTGATGAGGTCTTCAACTTTGCCATGGACGCGCTTCAAGTCGGGGATCGGTGCAAGATCAGCTGGTGATCGTGGAAGAAGACCGTACACTACATAGAAGGGACTGTGACCTGTGCTACGGTTCACTAATCAATTGAAGGCGAACTCGGTTTGGTAAAGTTTTTGGTCCCACATCTTCAAATTATCTCATACGAGACAACGAAGTATAGAGCCGAGAGATTGATTCACCACCTTTGTTTGTCCATTAGTTTGAGGATGATAGGGGCTGCTGAAATCCAGTTTTGTGTGAGCCAACTTCCACAAGCTCCGTCAAAAGTGGCTAAGAAAGCGCGTATCCCTGTCAGAGACAATGGATAGGGATAATCCATGCAGACGGTACACTTCTCGAAAATAAAGTTGTGCAACATGTACGGCATCATTGGTCTTCTTGCAAGCAATGAAGTGTGCCATCTTGGAGAAACGATCGACAACCAGAAAGATGGAGTCTACACCGCATTGGGTACGCGGGAGACCTAGAACGAAATCCATGCTCACGTTGGTCCATGGCTGGTCTGGAACGAGCAAAGGGGTGTAAAGGCCGGCATTAGTAGCACTCCCTTTGGAAGCTTGACATATGCGACATCCATCAACAAATCGTGCAACCTCACGACGCAAGGATGGCCAATAATAAGAACTCGATAGCAAAAGTAGAGTTTTATCTCTCTCCATGTGACCTTCTCCATGTAACTCAGCAGTGAGCTTGAGTCGGAGGCTACAATCGGGCACGTATAATTGGTTCCCTCGAAAGAGGAATCCATCATGAACGAGGAAACTCGTAGGTTTGCCTGCATTAATATCCTCCAAGACACTAATAAAGTATGGATCAGTAGCAAGTAAGTCTCAAAAAGAATCGAACACAAGTACCTTAGTTCGCATGGATGTCAATAGGAAGAACGACGACTAAGAGCATCCGCAACCCGATTCAAGGCACCCTATTTATGCTTGAGGACAAAAGAAAATTCTTGAATATATTCGGCCCACGTACCATGACGAAATGCGAGTTTGTCTTGGTTGTTGATGTGCTTTAAGGAATCATGATTAGAGAATAGAACGAACTCGCTGTGAATAACATAATGTCGACAATGCTTCAGGGCTTGAATGATGGCATAGAACTCCAAGACATAGGTGCTGTTGTTGAGTTTCGATCCGCTCATTTTTGGCTAAAGAATGCGATGGGCTTCATGTTTTGGTTTAAAACCGCTCCAATGCCCACTTTCGATGCATCACAATGTAACTCAAATGGTTGCGTGAAGTTTGGAAAAACAAAGCTGAAAGCTCTAAATATTTTCATCTGTACCTAATTGCCAAAATATTATAAATTTCAAATGTAATTAGTCTACCCAGTTCCATTACCTAGAATGCATTCAGGCATTCAGAATGCATTCAGGACCCGAACCAGATGACTTAAAAGTATTTATGAAGTCCGGCGTTGGGACATGGAAAATCTGATGAAATGATCAAAACAGGATATGACAATACACAGTATCCCTTAAAGCTGTAAACTGAATATTTTAGTTTTAAGGTGTCAATATCAAGTGTGAACCAGACATCCAGTTTAGAGGTCATGGACGATGCACAATTGCTAAAACTTAACCATTGTATGCACCAACGTGCAGTCTCATTTGATTTTGAGTATGTGATATAGTCAATTAAGTAAAGTGTATGTTTTCTTTCTAATTGAAAATACATATTTCATTATATATTATATACACCTTCAATTATATTGCAAATCAGTCAAGGTCAAAATAACATGGTCACCAGAGTCCACATGGATTTGATTCTGGAGTATTTAACTCTCTCCAACATATCATGTTCTGGTGAAGTAATTAACTCATCTAAATAATGACTTTTCTAGCAAAAAAGAAGAAGAGTATTAGTAGTATAAGATAACAAACAAATGGTCAAAATAACTTCTAGGGCGAACTTCTAGGGCTGGAACTCCTAGTATTGGCGGGAACTTGTTCCCGTCGCGATGTCGGCACCGGAGACGGCTCTCCGTCGGTGGAGGCCCTCCCTGGTTTGCCCTCCAGTCCCCTGCATCTGCGACCATCCCACCAGTCTCGCACTCCCCTGTTGTCAAGAAACCTCCTCCTCCACGGGGAGGTACCATCGACAGCATTTTCAATGCCTTCAACTTAAACTCCCTGGGGAGCAGCCTTCTCCGTTGATGTGTCAGGCGGACCAGCGGTCCCTGTCTCTAGTTCTGAGGTAGGCTCTGTTATTCAGCCTTCTTTACCCATTTCAGTCACTGCAAACCCTCCCCAACAAACTCCCTCTTCTAATCCTTTGCAAAAACCCTCTAAAAACCCTCCCCAGAAAAATCCCTCTTCCACCCCCACCCCCACCTCCACTCCCAAAATAATACTCTCTCCCACTGAACCATTTCCTGCCCTCCCATCCAAGGCAACAAGTGTTGGAGCTTCAGCTCAACCCAAACACCATAGAAAACCTGTTTATGTTCCCCCTCCCTCGTCTGCGAAACATGTGAAGAGTTGGGGAGCGCTTTTTCAAAGTGTGCAGCCCTTGTCATTTGGCAACTTGAAATTCATCGAGCCAACAATGGAGGGTTCAATCCAAGTGGCATCTCTTCATCCAGAAGCTTATGCTAAAAATATTCAACAATGGGACAATGCAGTGGTGGGTTACATCATAGGTAAGATCCCTGTTTACACCCCCTTCTTGCAATTCCTGAAGAAACTTTGGAATCCCAAGGGAGAAATACAGCTACTCTTGCATGGAAATGGTTTTTTTACTGTAAAATTTGATCAACCTGAGGATGCCACTTCTGTGCTCGAGGGAGGGCCGTGGACAATGGATCACCGCCCATTCATCCTTCGCAAATGGTCTCCCGAAGTCAGAATGGAGCAAGAGAGGTTGAGCAGTATGCCCATCTGGGTTAGGCTGCCCAATCTTCCTTTGCACCTTTGGGAAGTGGACTGTCTCAGTCGTATTGGCAGCATCATAGGAGTTCCTCTATATGCTGATTCAGCCACCTTGAGGTGTTCTAGAGCCTCGTATGCTCGAATTTGTGTGGAGGTCCAGGCCTCAAAAACTTTGCCAGATAGTATTCTAGTAGATGTGCTACCAGGAGTTCGCGAAACTTTCAAAATAGATTACGACTGGAAACCAATTGCATGCAAATATTGTCAAAATTTTGGACATGACGAGGCATGTTGCATCATGAAGCCCTCTACCGCAAAGTCTCATTCCGAGAAGGTCAACAACGTCCCTCCCAAAGCTTCTCTGGCAAAAGGAAAAGAGAAGGTCACGATGCAATGGAAGGAGATTCAGAAATCAGCAAATACACCAAAAGGCAAGCTCTTGGCAGATGCAATGAAAGGAATCAATTCACCTAATCAATTTGCAGCTCTACAAGTTGATTCCCTTCGTGAAGAGTTGGCCATAGAGGTGAATTTACAAGAAGGGGTTACCCACAGCATTGAAACCTCCCAATTGAAAGCAGCAATACAACAAGAAAAAATGCAACAGGATCCTAAAAGCAACATGGCTGATGTTATTCCGCCTCAGAATGAGAAAAAAATTGCCCAACTAAAGGAACAAGGGAAAGCTAATCTAGTACAGGACGTTCACCTAACGGAGTTCAAGCAGCCAGGAAAGGAATGTGACTCTGTCTGTATAGCTTTATCAAATGATCATATATCCTCTAGGCCCAACTTGGACGTTGTAATTTTGGGGGGCGAATCTCTTGGTACTCAAACAGGGGAAGAAATAGGCCAAATTCCAGCTGAAACAGGCACAAACATTGTCATTGACCTCTCCCCCTCAGTAGAAGAGGAAGAGGATTCTTTGCTCAAGTCCACGACAGGGGTGGTCAATAAAGCAGTAGACAGTAGGCAAAAAAATCAATCAGCAAATACTAAGAAATCCGGTGTTCGAGTAAAAAAAGGAAAGGCTCCAAAATGTGTTCCCATCAAAGACTTCTTTCAAGAACTGGCAGATGAGCAAATAGACCAGGGCAGGAAAACTAAATATAATCCTACACCCAAACCCTTTCAAAAAGGGAATGGGAAGGATTTATTGTAATCGTTGTTATGTTCTTGCACCCCCACACTGTTTTACATGGAGAGTATCTTCTGGAACGTTCGGGGTTCTAAGGGTGCAGTGAAGCAACTGGAATTAAGCACATTTCTCAATACTCAAAAGCCTTCTTTCGCGAGTCTGATGGAAACCAAACTTGACACCATGGGACAACAGGTGCTCCAAAGAAAATTAACTCATCTGAACTCATCTTTTCTCTCCTCTGAGGGGAGAATTTGTATCCTCTGGAACAGTGATCTAGTGGAGGTTAAAATCTTGGACCACTCCAGACAGCATGTACATTGTTCAGTTCATTGTCATCGCACGCAACAAACTTTCTTCGTTACTTCGGTCTACGCGTCGAATCTTTTCTCCGAGAGGCTTCTCCTATGGGGGATCATTATTAAATTATCTTCCTCGGCCAGGGACTCACCATGGTTAGTGGGGGGAGACTTTAATGAAGTGAGGTTCAGCAGTGAAAAATCTGGTGGTCGACCAGTCTTTGCGAGAAGACTCCGCAAATTCAACACTTGCATAGAAGCATCAAGTTTACAAGATTTAAAAGCCCATGGTCACATTCTCTCCTGGAACAATCGCCAAGATGCACGAATTATGTGTAGGCTTGATCGTGTTTTGGTTAACACACCTTATCTCAATTTTTTCCCACACTCCAAGGTCCATTACCTTGCTCCAGGTATTTCCGATCATTCCCCAATGAAAGTTACATATGAACCACTAATTCCAACTGGTCGAGGCCCTTCAAGTACTTTGAGATGTGGGAGTCACACCCAACCTTCAAGGAAGTTGTTGAGAGGGCATGGTCAACTGAAGTTCGCGGGACTCCTATGTATCGACTTGTCAAGAAACTCTCAGCTACTAAATTAGCTCTTAAGCAGTGGAACAGAGCTGTTTTTGGGATGGTTCAACACTCTTTGCAGCATAGTCGGGATCTGCTGGCAGAAAAACAGGCTCTTCTTCAATCACGCCCTCTGGATCCTTGTATTCAAGCAGAAGAACAATCAGCTCGGGAAAACTATACAAGAAGCCTCTCTCGAGAAGAATGTTTCTACAGGCAGAAATCCCGTCAGCTTTGGCTATCGTCAGGTGATTCTAACACAAAATTCTTTTATGACTCCATAAAGGCTCGTTCTGTGAGGAACACGATTAGTAGTCTTCGCTCTTCTAATGGGGAGGAAATCACAAAGCCGGAGGAGATTAAGGAACACATAGTACAATTCTATTTTGAACTGCTTAATCGGGAAAGTGGTGCACCCATTCCGGATCTCAATGCCTTTGGCACAATCACTGATGAGGAAAACCTCAGCCTCTTATCCTCGATCAGCCCTGAAGAGATCCGCAAAGCCACATTCAGTCTGAAACCTCTCAGTTCCCCTGGTCCTGATGGTTTCCCTGCCCGTTTCTATCAACTATTCTGGAGTACAGTGCAACAGGATGTGGTAGAAGCTATTCAGCACTTCTTCTGCTCAGGAGGGCTCCTTCGACAGGTCAGTCATTCCTTCATTGCTCTTATACCAAAATCCCTAAATGCTGACACCATTGACAAATATAGACCCATCTCCTTGTGCAATACATTGTACAAGCTAATCACCAAAATCATGGCAACAAGGCTTCAGCCTATTCTTCCTCATCTAGTCAGCGAGCATCAAGCAGCCTTCATCAAGGGGCGAAGCATCCATCATAATATTCAGCTCGCCCATGAACTGGTCAAATATCTCAACATACAAGGCCGCTCTCGGGCTTGTATCAAAGTGGATCTTCGTAAGGCCTTTGATAGTGTTCGATGGAGCTTCCTTGAAGAGGTTCTTCGCAGTTGCAAGCTTAATGATCATTGGGTTGCGCTTTGCATGGATTGTGTCACATCAGCGAGATATTCAGTCCTGGTCAATGGTTCACCGGAGGGGTTCTTCTCTTCTAGTTGTGGTATTCGTCAGGGTGACCCCTTGTCGCCCCTTTTATTCACCTTGGTTATTCAAGCTTTGTCTTCTCAGATTAACCGATTGGTGGAGGAGGGTGCATTGGGTCACTTCTGTAGGGGAAGTTTAAATATATCACACCTAGGCTTTGCGGATGATTTGCTAGTCTTCACGGATACAAGCCAAACATCAGCGCACGCTCTAAGTGATCTTCTTTCTTCCTTTGACTCTATGTCTGGACTGCAACTTAATACCTCCAAGAGCCAAATCTTTGCTAGTGCAGGACCACAGTCGGAACAATTCGCTCAACTACTTGATATTCGCCTTTATTCTCTTCCGGTTCGGTACCTCGGTCTTCCTCTTCCATGGAATTCTTAGGCATAATCTCTGTACACCCCTATTGGACAAAATTCGAAAAAAAAATCCAATCTTGGACTGGGCACTCCTTATCCAAGGCAGGAAGGGCTGAATTGATCAGATCTGTCCTCTTCTCTTACCAGATTTTCTGGTCCTCGGCCTTTTGCATACCTCGACAAACTTTGAAGGAAATTGACAAACTCTTGAGGGATTTCTTTTGGCAGGGAACTTCTCATTCACACAAAGCTTACCAGGTCAGTTGGACAACGATATGCAAACCTTTTGAGGAAGGAGGACTGAACATAAAGCTCTCTAAGGACTGGACATTAGGAGCAGCTGGTGTTCGGTTCTGGGAGCTCGCAAGCCACTCCAACACGCTTTGGGCGAGGTGGATGAAGGAAAGATACCTCAAGAAAGAAAACATATGGTATGTTCAACCTTCCTCAAGTGGTTCCTCCTCTTGGAAAACCATTATCAAAGCTCGGGACTGGATTGCACCAAAGGCTAGATACCTTGTATTCGAGGGTCAGACCACCAATTTGTGGTATGACCCATGGATCAATGGGAAAGGGCTGCTACAGATACTAGGGAGGGTCTCCTACGAATGGGGCCCCCCCAAGGAAGCTAAGGTTGCAGCCTTCATCAACAATGGTCGATGGTTGAAGCCACCAAGGTGCTCGATGGAGCTAGACTCAGTATGGGCGGAGATAATGCAGATCGAAGTTGGGGGGCTTGGAAGTGATATTCTGATATGGTACCCGAGCACTTGTGGTACCCTTGGGCTAACAGAAGCATGGACAGAAATGAGGATCAGGGCAGTTCCTCCTCAGTGGACAAAGTGGTTGTGGCATCCGCTACAAACCCCGAAGCATTGCTTGTGCACTTGGCAGGCTTTTCACAATAAGCTACCGACCCTGTGTAGACTTCAAAGGAGAGGTCTAGTTCAAGAAATAGTGTGCTCATTGTGTTCATCCGCCAATGAGGAGGCTGACCACCTCTTCTTGGGTTGTGCTTACTCCAGGTTCGTATGGATATCATTATTTAAAGCATTGTTTATCAGAACACCATTCCCTCATCGACTTGACTTATTGCAAGAATGGCTGGCAACTAATGTTACTGATCCTTTTAAGAAGGAGATTGTGCTAATCATCCTCTCCACTACATTCTGGTATTTGTGGCTAGAAAGGAACAATAGAATTTTCAAAAGGACCCAGAAACATAAACTGTCCTTACTAAAAAGGATCAAAGACAGTATTAAGAACAGGACTACCTTTAAGGTTTTTCAAGCCCCTATCACATCAGAATCAAGCAGTATTGGTTCTTTTTTTGGGTTACAAATTCAAGAGAAGCAGTCATCCAGTAAAATGGTCACATGGTTCCCTCCCGATGTTGATTGGCTAAAGCTGAACACTGATGGATCTCTAGCGGATGATCGAGGAGGTTATGGTGCAGTTATTCGCAATGACAGGGCTGAATTTCTCATTGGATTGGCTGGTAGGTTGGACCTCCCCTCCATTAACCTGCTTGAGCTTAAAGCCATTGAGAAAGGGATATGGTTGGGAATACAGTTGGGTGCCTCACATCTTTGGGTCGAATCAGATTCCACCACAGCTCTTGCATGGATTCATGGCAAAGGCAATGCACCATGGTCCTCTTTCAGATCTCTTAGAAGCATCCATCACGGCTTACAACAACTTCAAGGATGGAAAGCTTCTCACATCTATAGGGAAGGTAATTCCCCTGCTGACTTGGCTGCATCTTTTCAATTAACGAGGGGAGAAACCACTTTTTACTTGGAGAATTTATGGAATGAAATAAGAGAAGCCATGGATCAAGATAGAAAAATGGAAGGATACCTCAGAAAAAGCTAGTTATTACTTTCCTTGGTATTTTCTGCAGATTTAACAGAGGATGCCCTTTTTTCAAGGGGTATGATCTTCACAAATGTAATGAGAGAGATGGGTTAAAAAGGGGATGTCAGCATTCAATGTTTTGGCTGTATCCTCAATGACCTTGTCCTTTGTAAGCAATGTGCATTTGTAAATCTTTATACTTTAGCAATACAAAATTTGATTACCAATAAAAAAAAAAAAAAAAAAAAACAAACAAATGGTGATCAGATTAATATTTTTTTAGAGTGGATTCATTGAGAGCTATATGGTATACAATTAGCCTGGGGATCTTCACTGCAAAGATATGGAAATAAGGAAAGGGGTGAGGTGGATGCACAGTCCTGACTCCTGACCATGTTCTCATTAGCTATGTTGAATGTAATTTGTAACCCTCAGCTTATTTTGCATTTACTGATAAAAAAAAAATATTTTAGTTAGACTTCTTCTCGAATAATAACATGCCAGAAGAGTCTGGATACAAGATTAGTTTTAAGTAAATTCATACAAATGTCTTCACCATGATATAACATAAACTCAGTATGTGAAGTAATGCACCTTTTATGATAGTAGTACTACTATGTATGGGGATCGAATATATATATGTCCTTTATATTCACCATATAATGGAAAAACCAGAATATATAGTCAAACAAATCTGGCCTCTGAAACCTAATAATTTTTCAAATAATAATATATATATATAAATTATTAGGTGCGGCGAACGGTGGGTGAGTCCGCGACGTGGGGCGTTAGATCACGGGTCCATCGCATCCGACGGTCGATGTGAATCGCATCCGATCGTCTAATGCGATGGACCCATGATCGACGGCTCGTGATCGCTGCCGCACCCGCCGTTCGCCGCACCTAAACATATCTCATATATATATATATATATATAGGGAACCGATTCGGTGCGGCGAACGGCGGGTGTGCCCACGATCACGGGCCGTCGATCACGGGTTCATCGCATCTGACGACGGTCGCAGATGCGATTCACATCGACCGTCGGATACGATGGATCTGTGATCGGACGGCCCATGTCGCAACCGCACCCGCCGTTCGCCGCACCTAATCGTTTCACTATATTTATATATATAGAAACGATAGATAAACAATCTTCAAAATTTTATAGATCATAGAGAGTTTCCCAATACAAAGCACAAGAAACGAAACAAGTACATAAAAGATCTAAATTCCAAAAAGCAACCCGGTAGAGGACTCTACAGCAAAAGCCCCCGGGCGCCACCACTAATTACTCATGGATATGAAACTTGTCCCCTACCATCTCATACTCAAGATACTACATTATTGATATTTGGGATGGGCACCATGGATATACCTAATTATCATCTGAAAATCTGAAAATTACATGTCTTGGTTTTTTCCCCAACATACAGATGATGTCATAGCCTACAGAGGGCGATTGAGGGCCCTACACTTAGGCCAAAAGATCAATCACACAGAGTTCAATCAATCCTTTCTCGTGCTTCCACAGTTTAAAGCAACCTCCAAAAACATGCTTCAAAGTGTCATATAACTATCACTTCCAATTGCCCAAAAAACAAACGATTCCTCATTCTTCCCCCCAAAAACAGTACTTCATTCGTTCAAACTCCTCCAACAAAGTATGAAAAGAGTGTGTGAGCCTCTTATAGTTGGGAGGGTGGTTGGAGAGGTACTTGATTCATTCACCCAAGCACAAGATATGGAGATTATATACAACCATGACAAACACGTCTTCAATGGTCGCCAGTTCTTTCCCCCAGTCGTTGCTTCCAAACCTAAGGTCAACGTCCTTGGTGGTGACCTTAGGTCTTTCTTCACATTGGTATATATGCACTCACATATTGTTTCTCTATATCCATCCATCTATAGTACTATTTCATCTGTACTTACATGCATTTTCAATTGTAGGTTATGACAGATCCAGACTCTCCTGGGCCAAGTGATCCATACCTCAGGGAGCACCTGCACTGGTAACTTATAATAAAAGGAAAATATTACACCCAGGTCCATTAATTTCACAGTCCAAAACACAGACAGCCTATGTTTTTGTTTTTATATTAAAGATCATAATATCTCACCTGATGAGATTCACACGTATAAAAAAAAAACTAAATTTCTTAGCTAGACTTGTGTTCATGCAAGTTGGCAGCATTATATGTGTTTTTTTTTTTAAATATTACAGGCTGGTGACTGACATCCCAGGCTCTACTGATGCATCATTCGGTGGGTCACTCTAAAAAAACACTCTTTTTTGTTCTCTATATTAGATGTGAAAGTGAGATTAAGAGATGTTCTTCTACAATGGCTTGCATTGGACAATAACTTGTGCAGGTAAAGAAGAGGTTGTGTACGAGGCGCCTCTACCCAACATAGGCATCCACAGGTTTGTGTTTGCGCTATTCAGGCAGAGGGCGCGGCGGACGGTGGTGGCGCTTCCTACGGCGAGGGACCGATTCATCACGAGACGGTTCGCCGACGAAAACGGGCTCGGCGTTCCCGTTGCGGCCGTCTACTTCAACTCGCAGAAGGAGACAGCCGCGAGGAGGCGTAGAATGGCTTAATTAATTGCATGAGTGAATCAAGAGTTTGAGTTAGTTGAATTAATGTACGCACGTACTTCGTATAATATGCGTTTTCTTTTTTATCTTTTGCACGCGTCCTTGTTGTGGTACTAATCAGTTTTCCCTCCCTTGATTGGTACCGTAGTATGAATGGATCAATGGAAATCCCTTTTTAAAGTTTTACTTGTTTCAGACTCCTGTTTGTCTTGCTTCAGTTTCCTTTTTTTGGCTTCATGATGACTGTTTTGACCATATATCCACCTCAAATGAGGGGTGAGATCTTGAGATCAACATTATTTTTTACTTGAAATCATCGCCAGCCATGGTTTATAGTTTTTATAGGGTCCATTTGACAAAGAGTCGGGTCGGCTACGTTGGTGGAAGAGGGGTTAAACATGAGAAGCGATTTTTCGGAAACCAAAATTAAGGGGTGATTTGAACAATCATTTGGACATTTGCTTTTGCAGAAATAAAACATGTTAAACATGTTGTCAAACGATTCTAAAAAAAATACTTAATTAAAAAGTTTGTTTTTACTTAACAAAAGATATATTTTTTAACAAGTAAAAATTGAAATTGCTAAGAATCAAGTTTTATTAAGTTATTTTATATAATAAATCTGTTTTCAAATGGGAACAACCCTTGAGAATGTCTGATGAGTAAATTTTCATCATTATTCTATCATTAAATGAGATTAAAAATAAATAAACACTAAAATGGGAAATCAAATTTGAATTTCTTGTTGTAAACTTGGATACTTTGGGAATAAAATAATTTTGGGTTCTACTAATCATTTAAAGTGGTTAACTATTGGATTGTGTTTTCTTTATTGAAAAGATTAACATTGAATGAGAAATTAGATCGAAAATAAACCCATAAAGGTGAACTTATTTGATGGTTGAAGAGAAAAAAATTTAATCTCACATTGAAAGATTGAAAAAATTATAATATATTTATACATGATAGTATTTTCTTAAAGGTTGTGCAGGGCATCCTGTTTTTTAAAAAGAGGGGAAGACATACCATAATATTTAATATAACAATGTATTAACAATATAGTATTGCTAAGTGCAAAATCAATATTTTTCATCATTTCTTTTCTCTAAAACTTGACAAAAAAGATAAAGAAAAAAAACAATAAATAGTGAATTAAAAGTACAAACACAAGTTGAGGTGGACACCACTTCAATTCACCATCAAATTAAATTATTATCTAAAAAAAAAATCCTTTACAAAAATAATTCTGCACAGGTGGTCTCATCAAACAGAACTTTCCAATATAGGTTGATGGATTCGTGGTGTTTTCAAAGGGTACATCTCCCCTAGACATGAGTGTATTTGACCAAAAGACAGACATATCCAAACCTATGACAAGCAGTATTATATTGCATTTATTCAAAATATAAATTTTGATAATTTAAACATGTATTTTGTTAATGTAAATATATAATGCATGCTAACGAAACATATATCGTCACGCTTTCAATTCGAACTTGTAATATTTTTTTATTAATAAAATGCTGGTAATAAGATCTATCTTTTGATTTCCTCGGCTGGGAGACTGGAATTGGCAAAAACAGTACTCAATGGGTTGCATTTATACTTGACAGGTGCTTAGTCTCTCCCCAAAAAAAATCAAGGATTTGGAGATGATGATTCGAGATTTCCTTTGGAGGGAAACGCCTGATAAACACACTATTCACCATGTGAATTGGAGTTCTGTTTGCTGCCCAAAGGAAGGGGGGGCTTTGGATCAAAAGGATTTCCGACCGGAATTCAACAGCAGCTGGTGTGCATTTTTGGGATATTGCAGCTAACAAAAAGACCTTGTGGGTTAAATGGATACATAGCTACTACTTGAAATTCAAAAGATATGTGAAGCGGGACCAAGAGCTTCTCGTACCAAGGTTTGGAAAAAGATTCTAGCTACTAGAACATGGATTAAACCAAAAGTCCAATTCATTATTTGCCATGGGGAAAACATCATTTTAGCTTCTGATCCATTGATTGGGGATGATGGTCTGCGGGCTCATATGGGGGAGAGACTCTCCCTTCTGTTTTGTCCTACAATGGACACCAAGGCAAGCAAACTCATAAACCTTGGTGCATGGATCAAACCACGCCGATGGCCAGTGACTTTTGATCCACTATGGATTAAAATTGCTGGGATCGAAATTGGTGGTCAGGATGTTGATGAGCTCATATGGAGCCCTTCAAGGTTTGACAATTTAGACCTGAAGGAGGCATTGAAAGGAGTGTGAAGCACGGGAGGTATAGCCGAGTGGTCGGACTGGGTTTGGTAGAGATCATAGGTTCCAAAACACTCCTACACACTTTGGCTAGCTTGCTTAGACAAGATCTCCACACTTGAGAGGCTATTCCACAAGCATCTCATTGTTGATCCAACCTGTGTACTTTGCAATCTCTTGCCCTGAAACTAGCCAACACCACTTATTTACATGTGATTTCTCATGTTCCATATGAAAAACGATCCTTCTTCAGGCAGGGATGAACAAATCTGAAATCTCTTCCTTGCACAATGAGATAAGATGGCTAGATACGAACATTAAAGAGGATGTCCCTCGACAGATTTTCCAAGTGATTCTCTCTACCACAGTTTGGAACATTTGGTTTGAACGAAAGAGAAGAACATTTCATGATAAAGTACTTCAAAAGAAGATAGTAATATTATTTATTCTTCGCGACATCAAGTTGAAACTTGCTCAAAGTTCTCTCAAGGTGGTTCTCTCTCCTGATCTAGTAAAAATGCAAGATGGATTGGACATCACCATTTCCGAACCTGCCTTGCAAATCCAAGAAGTTTTTTGGGTTTCCCCTCCAGTGGGGTGGCTCAAAGCAAATACAGATGACTCTAAATCTGACGACAGGGCGGGATATGGCTTTCTATTGAGGGATCAGTTTAGTCATCTTGTCCAAGCAGTTGCTGCCCGTGTTGAGGCGAAGACTAATCAACTTCCTGGAGTTGCAAGCAATTGGGCAGAGTGTCAAACTTGCCATGGAGCTCGATGTAAACCATCTATGGGTGGAAAGTGACTCCAATGTTGCAATTCACTGGGTTACCTGTAGTGACAAGATCCCGTGGAGGGTACGACAGCTTTGCAATTCTATACGGGCAGATTGTAGAACATTTATAGAAGTGCAACTCACACATATTCATCGAGAGGGAAATGCCCCTACTGACATGTTAGCTAGTTGGCAATCTCAAATAGGTTGCACCAAGTTTTTAAGGACTCATGTATGGCTTGGGTTCCAAGCCTCATTAGTGGCTCCCCCTTCAATCGTGAGAAACTCAGATGAACTAAGAGCATGCTTTCATTCTACTTGCTCTTCTCTTCTTCCTCTCTAACCCCTTTGTAACTGAACCATCCATTTGTACTCTAGGGTAGTCACATATTATTCACATTGGATTGGGACTGGATGAGATGGATGCACAGAGGTAGCCTGCTAGCTCTGTTCTCTCGCACCATCCTATTTCTTATATCCCTTTTGAATTTTCTTGATATTTTGTAACCCTATACTCCTTATACATCTTGTTCATTAGTGAAAGGAATACAATTTTTGACTTTACCGATAAAAAAAAACAAGATCTATCTTATATATATATATATATATATATATATATATATATATATATATATATATATATATATACATAAAATCTTCTGAATTTGGTTGGGCTCACACTCTTGTTGACCATTAAGCTCCCATATCAAAAAATCAGTTAAATCCCCTTGTATCATTTTTTTCACTCCCTAGCTATCTTTATTACCTCCCAACTAGTTTTGACAATTAATTATGATGGGCGCACTGATGCACAGTTCATTTTACAACTATGTTTGTAATTACTACATCACTGACATAGTACATGTTGATACACTTTGTCCGTTTTATAGTATGTTTATAGTTGCCATGCAAGCTATCAAATTATATGAAAAATATCCAAATCCCATATGAATCCGTATCCAATATTTTTTGAAAATATTCTGTATCCAAAATCTGAATAAGTATCTGAAATAAAATATAAGTATTCGAAATATTTCTGACCCAGTATTAATATGATGGTATTCGATCCGAAAACTATTCTTATTCAAAATATTAATATATTATTATTTTTATATTAATACATTTATATTTTTAGGATTAATATGAATTTTTTACCTTCAACCATGTAATGTTTTATGTGTACATGTAGTTTTATATTCAATACTTGTTAATTATTGGATTTTTTAACATATTTGAGATATTAGATATAAGATTTTTTTCTTAGATATTAGATTTTCAGATATTTGAGTACATGAATGTCCTTTGTTGAGTTGAGGAAGTAGATTTTTTTTTTGTTGAACTGAAAATCTGAGAGGATTATACAATTGGTGGTGTAGGGTGATCTTGCTGGATTTTGTTTAGCTCTACAAACGTCAGGAGAAAATATTGGGACTATTGGACGTTAGTGTTCTTGCTCTCTATCATCTTCTGTTGGTTTTATTTTATCTTCTGTTTTTCCACTACATCCGGTTCTTGTATTCTGAATTCGGTTCTTGTATTCTGAATGCAGTTTTAGTCTCACATTGAAAAATTAAAAAAATTATAGTATATTTATACATGATAGTTTTTTTTAAAAAAAGTTGTGCAAGACATCCCATTGTAAAAAAAAGAAGAGAAGACATGCCACAATATTTAATATAACAACGTATTAACAGTAAAGTATTGTTAAGTGCTTAATCAATATTTTCCACCATTTTTTCTCTAAAACTTGACCAAAAAAAAAGAAAAAAAAAGTTAAACAGTGAATTAAAAGTACAAACACAAGTTGAAGTGGACAACACTTCAATTCACCATCAAATTAAATTATTATCCCAAAAGGAAAATCCTTTACAAATTTTTTTTGCAGAGGTGGTCTCACCAAACAGAACTTTCCAATATAGGTTGATGAGCTCGCTGTGTTTTCAAAGGGTACCACTCCGTTAGACATGAGTGTATTTGACCAAAAGACAGACAGATCCAAACCCCATAACAGGCAGTATTAACATGGTATGCATTTACTCAAAATATAAATTTTGATCATTTAAACTTGTATCTTGTTAATGTGAATATATGATGTTAACGAAACATATATTATGACACTTTCAATTCGAATATGTAATCTCATTTTTATTAATAAAAATGTTGGTAACAAGATCTATATATATATATATATATATATATATATATATATATAATCTTCTGAATTTGGTTGGGTTGGCACTCTGGTTGACCGTTAAGCTCGCATCTCAGAAAATCAGTTAAATCCCCTATATTACCTCCCAACTAGTTTTGAAAATTAATTATGATGGGTGCGCATATGCACAGTTCGTTTTACGACTATGTTTGTAATTACTATATCACTAACATTGTACTTGTTGATACACTTTATCCGTTTTATAGTTCGTTTGTAGTTGTCATATAAGCTTTTCAATTATATGAAAATATCCGAATCCCATATGAATCTATATCCAAAAATTTTAAAAATATTTTGTATCTGAAATCCGAATACGCATCCGAAATAAAATATTTGTACCCATTATTAACATGATGGTATTCAATCCAAAAACTATTCATATCCGAAATATTAATATATTTTTATTTTTTATATTAATATATTTATGTTTTTAGGATTAATATGAGTTCTTTACCTTCAACCATGTAATGTTTTGTTTGTACATGTAATTTCATCTTCAATACTTAATTATTAGATTTTTTTTTGCATATTTCAGATATTAAACGTATGATTTTTATTTGTAGATATTATATCTTATCATATATAAATTAAATACATGAATGTCCTAGGTTGAGTTGAGGAATTGGATTTTTTTTTTCTAGTTGAGAAAATCTGAGAGGCCGGATTATACAATTGGTGGTGTAGGGTGACGATCTTGCTGGATTTTGTTTAGCTCTACAAACGTCAGGTGAAAATGTTGGGACTATTGGATGTGAGTGATCTTGCTCTTTATCATCTTATGTTGCTTTTATATTTTCTTTTGTTTTTCCACTGCAGAATCTTCACCTTTCCCAATGCAGAGAATTTCATGATGGGTTATCGCATGGTGTTCGATAGGGAGAACTTCAAGCTCAGTTGGTCACGGTCGAATTGTGAGTAGCAGTGAATTTTCCTTCTCTCTCTGTGTTATTGAGATAAGTGCTATATAGCTTGTTAACTGCCATGGATGACACTGACTTGGGTTCGTGAACTGTGATAATGTGTCCACAGGATCTTTAATTTGTGGGTCATATTTTAACCTATCAAACACTAGAGGTTAGTTTGACAATGAAATAAGTATTGGGATAAAGGATAATTATGAGGATAAATGAGTGCGATGATGGCTTATACCTATATATATATAAAAGGGGATGACATTTAATTTGATAGGTGAGTCATCTTATATCAGTGGAGGAACAACATTATTCTATGGGGGTACTTGAAATATAAACATCAGTTTATTCTCACATAATTCTGCATAGTTATACCCCTTTATAACACCAACCGAACAAATTTTTTATCCCTCTTCTCATTTCTCCTCCCCAATTCCCCTCTTTAATTATTCTCCATCCAAATGGCACCTTAGTGGTTTCATAGCAGCATCACTCAAATTTCTACATGGGGGTACAATATTTATTAAAGAAATTAAATTTAGAGTACATTTGGATTAGATGATTTCATATGTAAATCCTAGTTACATAACAAAAAGGAAAGATTCGAATATTCCAAGTAAAAGTTTAATTTTAAAGTCATTGGCCATTATGGAGGATTTGATATTAAAGGGGCGTTTGGTAACAGGGTGTGGGGGTGATTCTGTTTTTTAATTAAACAGAAAGCTTGAACGTGTTATTAAATATGTTTGAGAAAACAAACTTAATTAAAATGTTATTTATAGCTTTTAGTACAAAAATGTTATTATTTAAGAAACTTAAAAAATATTTTTTTTCAATAATCAGAGTTCATTTAAATTATTTTATTCAAAATCTTATTTTTCAAACTTAAACATTGCCTAAATCCAATATCAGCTGCTAGAACCCTGAGGCCAAGATGTACTGTAGTTTAAATTCAAATAAAGAAATTATAAATTCTTCAATGGCTAGATATTTGATATTTAAAATGATGGGCATAGTTGATGGAGTTCCTTGTGTATTATATTAATAACTCTCTCTCTCTCTCTCTCTCTCTCTCTCACACACAAACACACTGTATCAAATCAAATAAATCAAAATGATTTGAAGCCTCAAATGAAAAAAGTACTTTTATTGGCTGGAAACAGACAAAAGTTTGGTTATTTGTGGGATTTTTTTTTTGAGGTTGAGCTTTCCGTCCACATATCTAAGAGCATCTTTAATATATATGCTAATTAATCAAATTGTTAAAGTACCATGTCAGCACTTTAATCCTCCTGTAAACTCTCATTTACTACACTCTCATTTACTTAGTTGTTGTTACTCTAATGAACTAGCTAAATAGCTAACTAAGATAATTGTGAGCCCACCTCTCCACCGACTCAAATCTCTCCGCTCACCCAAATAATACTTTTTTGAATATTTTAAATGGTGGGATCCACATTTGGCTGGCTAAAGCATTAGCTTTAGCTAAAATGTTATGCTAACTGACCAAGATGTTTAAGTGTTATGTCAGCACTTTAACCCTTCACTAAACCTTCATTTACTACACTCTCATTTTATTAGTTATTGTTGCTTCAATGGACTAGCTAAATAGCTAGCCAAGATAATAGTGAGCCCACCTCTCCATTCACTCAAATATCTCCACTCACCCAAAATAATACTTTTTTGAATATTTTAAATGATGGAGTTCACATTTGGCTGACTAAAGTACTAGCTAAAGTTAGCATTGAAGATAACATATGACAGGTGGGACCCACATTTAACATTCTCTTAACACTTTCATTGGAACACCATTTTTACATGTTTTATAAACATATGACACTAACTAGTGAGTTAACATATCCATTAGAGATGCTCTAAAGAGCCTTGTTGCAGTAAAATTGTTTTTTTTTTTTTTTCCTTGACCAATCCCACCTCTTATCATGGCCACCACTAATCAGTCTTTCAGAAGACTTCTTATTATTAACGTTATTATAATATTTAAACAAAAACTAATCCCTAATCACAAAGCAACCGCTTGATTACAGCCTTTCTGATTTTTACACGTGGCTGCATCCCAATGTCATTTGAAGTTCAGCCAATCTTTGTCAAGTTAGCTCTCACAATTTCCAGTCATTAACACAGTAAATACTATTGTTATTTTATATATTTTAATTTAATTATATATACTTGTGTGTGTTTACGTATTCAGTGCATTCAAATGTTTTTCATTTTATCTTGGAAGACACTTATTTTTGCAGACAAGAATATATAAACTTTAAAATAAAAATAAAAATATGACTATATGAATGACAAGGTATACAATTATTTTTTGTTTACATGCATATACAAAATCTCGTTATTGGAAAAAAATTATGTAATCCTGTACAAACTTTCTACAATAACTATAATCTTTTGTATAATAATGAAATTTGCATTAACCCTCTACAAAGCTTTTATACATTTTTATTGATATACACCTCAAAATAATTTATATTATTAAATGAATCAATTTTGGACAAGGGCCCCAATATTAACCTACTTGAGTTCTAGCAAAATTTTAGAACTTTGGACATTAATTTGACATCCACCACAGATCAGTTTAGATGATTTAAGTCATACATGAGATGATATTAGGGGCTATATATAATATCTTAATGATTTAAAAAAAAAATTTGGAAGAAATTTTATTGTAAGGGTGTGCTATGAATGATTATTTTATGAGTTCAAAAAACATAAAAAATAAATTTCACCCTTTTTTACTAACATGAAATGGTACTTTTCAATGCAGAGCTCCAAAATCACTGTAGCCTCAACAGTTTTCTTGCTCCAAGTTTCCCTTCTGTCACACACAATCCTCATATTTTTTATTATATAATGAGAGGGGCGGAGTCCAACAAAGATCTTTTCTTTTCTATATCATCAATATAATATATATGCTTTGTAGACTACAGTGGACCAGCTTTTTGAACAACTTTTTTTCCCTTCTGAACTTTGGGTTTTATGGTTCTTCCCATCATTTTGAAAAAGCCCCTACACAAGGAAGGTTCATTTAACAGGAAGGTTCATTTAACAAGTTGAGTAGGAAGCAAAGGTGTCCTGAGCCACAGTGAAAAGTAAGGGATCATCACTGTTAGGGCTTCGTTTTAAGGTAAGGTATCATATAAAGGTATCTTGGATTTTCTAGAGGGATAACCCACAACATAAATCTTGATAACTCTCTGTATATATCCTTCTCAGTTATATATTCCCAATGCCCATCTCTTCTAATGTTCTCATTTGAACCAACTTGATATTTTTATAATGTTATGAGAGACTTTCTTCTGCAGATCCAACTTTCAAAAAAAAGAAAGAAAGAAAAACAGTGGGAGCTGCAATGGGAGGCACTTTGGAGTACATATCAGGTATTTTGGGCAGTGGACACAAACACAAGAAGAAGAAGAAGCAGTTGCAGGCTGTGGAGCTCAAAGTGAGGATGGATTGTGATGGGTGTGAATTCAAATTAAAGTAAAGAATGCCCTCTCCTCAATGACTGGTTTGAAAATCTTGTTTTATCATTATTTTCAATCTGTTGTTTTGCTTTATTTATGTAAGTTGAATCTTTTGCATGAGTTCAATCAGTGGACATAAACAGGAAAAAACAGAAGGTGACTGAGTGGTTATGTGGAAGCAAACAGGGTCCTCAAGTAGGCCAAGTCTACAGGTAAGAAGGCTAAGATTTGGCCATATGTGCCTTACAATCTTGTTGGCCACCCTTACATAGCCCAGGCTGATGGCAAGAAGGCACCACCTAGGTATGTTAGGAATGTTGAGTCTGTGACCATCTCAAGCACTACATACAAACAGGAAGATCATATCACTAGCATGCTCAGTGATGACAACCTTAATGCATGCTCTATCATGTGAGGTTGGCAGCTTTAAGAGTTTGTCTGTTTGTTTTTTAAAATCTCCTTTACCCTTTTATGAGCAGGTTTTTAATTTTAATGAGGTCTCATATAATAAAAGGTTTTCAAGGAAAGAAAAGAAAAGGTTTGTCTTTTGGTCTTACTTATTTGAATGTAATTCTATGAATTGGTTCTGAGAGTTTTTGTGGCTTTATTTACCCTTTTTATTTCTTCTCTTTATTTTTTGTGGGGGGAGAGGGATTGTGTTTAGAAGTTGAGGATTGACTGTAACATAAACTAAAGATTCACATAAGCTTTGTTGATGCATGTTACTGCTTGTATGAATTGGTTTGTATGAAACTACTTTACGTATCAATTTAAAACAACTCGAATCATACTCCATATCTTTAAATTTGGAGGGTGATGATTTGGATTTAACCCTTCAAATTTGGATGTCATTTCTAAATCACATTTTTCTCTAAATCACATTTTTAACTTTATACTTTGTACACTAAAATGAATTTATTTATCAGGACCTTTAAAATCAGACTAATATTTAGAATTTTTTTTAAATAAATTTTCATACGTTTGGTTATATAAAAATTATTTTATTTTATTCAATTAAAAGATTACAATTCTAAAATTAATTCCAAAACCATTTAATATTATATAAACTCATTTTAATGAGCTTAATGAAATTTTTTTCAATTGTAAATTTTTTTATATAGACAGATTAATAATAATAATATTTATTGATGAATTTTTATTAATATTATATAATTTTAAAAATGATAAAAAAAATGGAGGGGGATGGTTAGAATACAATCCCATCAAAAAATGAATCTCCTTTAAATATGGATGGCTAACCTTCATATGTGATGACTTGGATTGGAAATGCTTTTAGAACATACATTATAGTTTTAAAATTATTACAAACAAGATCACATTACAATTTAATTTTAATTTGTAATATGGTGATCAATATAAATATTAAAAGTAGTTTAATTTATACACCTACCCTACCCTTACATGAGGGGTATATAAAATTATAAGGATGCCCCTTTATGTGATACCATTTAAACAAGGGATTTTTAGTTTTAAGTTCTTGTAAACTGTGAGATTTAGCGATCTATACCTATGTTCTTCATATTTTTTTTAAGCATCCAACTTTTAATGATTATTTGGTTATTAGTTCCTCCCCCTAACTTCATCAGATTTAGGGTAACGATGATGTAAAATTACCTGACTATCTACTACCCTAAAAGTGACTTTCGCCCAAATCCTACCAAATATATTTATTTGGTCCCCACATATACTCCACCCATCGAAAAAATAAACACTTTCTTCCCCACACAGTCTCCATCCAAACAACTCATCTCCAACCGATTTCGCAGGTTTTCTTCTTGCCACTTGAAATTGAAAGAGGCATGAAATGCTAACTATTATTGTTGATATCTTTCATTGTTCTATTGGGTATTTCATTTTGGCTTTTTTCAGATTGGGTATATCGGTTTGAGTCTTTTCCATTTGCATTGATGTTATATTAATTATGTGAACTGATTGTATTGTTATTGTTATTCACCTTTATGATTAAAATGCTATGTTTGTTTTCGTTTTAGGTTTATTTAAGGTAGAAAAAGATGTGAAGTTGTTCAGGCCATAACTGTGTGAGGTTTTCTATGTTTATCTAGCTGTCATGGATGAGGAATCATTTAAGGTGACCTTTCACAATGGAGGATTCTGGAAGACGTCAAGAAAGGAGGAGCAGAAATATATGTATGTAAAGCATAAGATAGTATTGTTGAATGAAAATCACCATAACATGTTAACATTAATGGAAGAAGTCATTTATGTTTCTCAATAGGCTGTTGGGCACAATGTGATTTTCTACTTCAAGATACCAAAATCTAGTCATCTAAAGTATAAGAGGCTTATTGATGATGCACAATTGGCTAAACTTTTTAGAGATAACCGCATTACTAGGAAATTTAGTATTTAGCTTAGTGTAGCAGAAGGTGAACAATCAATTATGGCAACAAGAAGAACCTCATTAAGGTAAATGAGTGCAAGATATCTTGGTCAGTCATCTAAACATGTAAGCCTCTCAGTAGTGGTGAACTTAGATGCTAATGATTCAGACAGTGATCAGCCTCCAGTATAGCCTACTATAGAGTCTCTTCAACAATCTATATATGCATAGCCTAATGCAGATCTTTCTGATGAGCTTAGTGCAGAGTTTCTTGATCAACCAAGTGCAGAGTTTATTGATCAGTCTGGTGCAGAGTTTGTTGATAAGCCTGGTGCAGAGCATTTTGATGAGCTTAGCCCCGTTTGGATACATAATAATATTTATTCTAGGGCATTTATTTATCCGAGCATAAGTGAGTATAAATAAAGATAAAATGATTTTGTGTTTGGTTGTGTTTTGAACTATTCTCGTTCGGAATCGTAAGAATAAATGTTTTGTTGTTTGGGTAAATGTGAATAAAGTATGGATAAATATTTATAAAAGGTAAAAAAGTAATGATAGTTGATTTAACATGTGATTTATAAGAGGTGATGACAATTGATTTGATAGTGGGTCCACTTATTCTTTGAATGTAATAACATAGGATAAATTTTATTCTAGGGGTTGATTGAAATCCATATACCACTTTATAACAGTTTATTCTGCCACACTTTATCTGGGTTTATCCAAGCTTTCCAAATGGTTTTAAAATTTTATCCGGGGTTATCGGAGTTTATCCGGCATCCAAACGGGGGATTAGTGTAGAGCCTTCTGATTAGCCTTGTGCGAAGCCTTTTGATCGGCCCTATGAGTATTCAAAAGAGCATTCAAGACAACCTCTTGATGATGCAGAATGGGAACAAAGTATGACTGGACAGGAGGAAGATGATGTAGGGTTTACCACTTCATTTGGCTATTTAGACCAAATTGAGCCATTTGATAATTACCATAGTGTTGCTCTTGGTTGAAGGATCTATATTTGGTCTAAGTTTGATCCATGTGTAAGCCATTAATTGTTGTTGTTTCAAAGCTATTGACCCATGTGTTATCCACAAAAGTAAAGCTTTTAAACAAGCTAAACACTACACCAAAGTGAGATCCAACTCTTCAACATTTTTGACGATGATTACATAAATATCTAATAATAAACATTACACTTCACCATTGGATCAACTTCATATGATATTATATATCACAACAAGGTTGAAGACAAGCAAAATAACAATTACAACATTTATGAAGTTCATGCTATTCATCATCTTCATGAATAGGATATCAATTTTGTGGTTCAACCTCCATTATTTAATATTTCAGATCGAGGGTGGTATGTCGTCATCCATTCACTCAAAAAAATTGCAATCACCTTCCTCCCTCCATGTCGAACATCTAAATAAATGTCGACCCTTTGAGTGCTCACGTTTGGATACATAAACATCAAGTCACCTTTCGCACTAACACTCTCAGATTAGAGTCGAAGCGACACTTAAATTGCAACTGGACATCCATAAATACAAATGCCTATTTCTTTTAGACATTTAATCAAACATGTTTGTAAGCCACTTGCAAAAACCAAAATGTTACTTACAAAATCAGATATCTTTCCACCGAATTCACTCCAGCCACTTTAAGAAACACTTAAAAGAGGTTGATGACGAGGTTTGACCACAGAAGCACTTTGCTTAATCATCAAAGTTGTTGTCGGGGTTGGTTCGCATTGCTGTTGCCTAATTGTCGTCTTCGTTGGATGTTTTTTTTAGGGTAATGATAGGCCGACGCTTAGCAAACAGTATCATGAAAAGATTATAAAGTGTCTGCTGCAGGGGAAGCTCACTGATTTTATGAGGGGAGAAAATAGTGACAGAGGAGAATGCATGCATTCGTTAGAAAGACATCAACCACTTTAAATGGATGGGGTAGTTTTTAAAATTTCAAATTGACAACTTAATGCTATTTGGAATATTCGCCAAATATGCTAGCAGAAGTTAGGAGGAGGGACTAAAAACCAAACAATTATTAAAAGTTGGATATTTAAAAAGAAATATTAATAACACATGGATCGATCACTAAACCCACGGTTTCTAGGGACTTATTACTAAAATTCCCTCTAAACAAAAGTATATACCCAAAAGTTTAAAAGAGATGCTAAAAAATGTGCTTGCTATATTTTATTTATCCTTTATAAATTATTATTCATATTTTATGTAATTATTCATGGTCAATCAAATAATAAAATTTCATAATTATATTTCTTAAACTAGAATAAATAAAAATACAACAAAACATAAAAATAATTTTTTTTATTAGAATAATTATTTATTCTAAAATTGCTTATGTTGTTATTCCGAGGAGAGTAGTTTAACATTTTCACAGTTTGAAAACAAAAGTTCAAAGTTCAATTATTTCTACGATCAAATGTAGTTTAGTTATTTGGATGTACAAACCAACCATGTTACGGTCGATGTACATGTACAAACTTTTCTATGTACTAGTGGCTCCATGTTTATCTTTCTCTTGCATTATTGAGTCTGTATTTGATCCTTGGTATCTGGACCCCACAGTGTTCACATGCAATCTCCCCCTGCACACAAATCCAAACATATAGGTGCAGTTGTAGGCTGATACAATAGACCACCCCATCCCAAAAAGATACAAATAAAAAATGATACAAAAAGGGATATGTGTAATGAAGTGATTGACATTGATGCACTTTTTAAACTTCTTGGATATGAATTTCCATATTCACTCAATGACCAATTTTATCCAAATTATTTAACAATATTTTATATATTCATTGTTGAAAAATTAGAGTGAAATAAATATAAATAAAATAAAAGAATGATAAAATACATGTTTGAAATGTTAAAATAAATTAATAAAAATTTGTATGTCAGAATTGTATAAAATTGTATAATAGTTCTTATTATCTCTTAAAATTAAGTTATCTCAGGTTATTTAACCAATTTGAATATGTAAACCTCACTATCAAATTAACTCTCATGACATCTTAGAAATCAGGGGGCCTACAAATCAAATTATTTTTTCACTTTATCGACACCTTTTTCATTTTTTATCTATAATTTATACATGATTTACCAAACAATAAAATATTTATTTTTAAGTTTTACAATAAAAATAATTAAAAACATAACCTAACAAAAAAAAACACTTATTTCTTATTTATATTAGAATATTCATAAACCTTATAATAATTTAATTCTTTATTCAAACAGAGGCTCATGAAGAGTATACAATTGAGTTTTGACAAGAGAGCAGTTTAAGTAGGAGTCGTCCAAAATTTGCAGCAAGAAAATAAAAGAACAATGGCTATAAATTTTGTGGTTGAAGACAAAACATTTTGACATAGATCAATAAGGCAGATAAGTGGAAATTCTTCCAAGTCATGTGCCGAGTTAAATTTCAAGATAGAATACTTTATAAACAAACTGGTTGCAGTTTTGGATGACATCAATATTGCAGTAGGCCGAAAGTAATATGTAGTTTTCCGGTGCTATATGGAGCACTCGAGAAAGGACATGTCACCTTCCTTGTTGTGGATATTTTCAAACTCCACACTTAAGCAGATGATCGATTTGCTTAGTTATGGTGCATTATTAGTGATGAACCGTTATGGAGATTTTCTCAAAGCTTTGACAGCTAGAGACCTGTGAGCAGCCTCTATCAATACCCTTAAGTTAATAGGCCTTGTTGATAGTCTTCACCTTTGCTCTCTTCTGAAAGCATCTCAGGTTTGATTGGAAACGGTCTCGGCCATGAATTCAAGCTATAACATTCCTTGGCCTGCCATTCGGGATTTGCGCTCCTTTCATGTCCAGTCGGATTCCTTTCTTGAATGGAAGACTATGCATGTACACAAGAAAGGAAATATATAGGGCGGTGTGTGCGCGGATCACCTTGCTGCTTTCCAATTTCCTATGGGTTGCAAAATTCATTCTCCATTTGAGTTTTGGGCTGAATTCCTCCGGATTCTACAGGAGGACAAAGGTGGGCAAGTCACTCAAAGGTCTACCAAATGAGAGTACTGCCTCTTTTACTTTAATTTTGGTGAATGTGTAAACATAATGCAAGGGCTTTAAATTTTTTGTGCTGCAGGCCCATTGCAATCCATCTATCACAGCTCTACACCTTGTACATTTGCAATTTTTTTTAGGATAATACAAAATTTTTCAGAGACCGTCAACCGTGAAGTCTCTACACCTGTATGATCTTGATCGTGGATAAAATTTTTGACCCTCCACACCAGTGATCCTCTCTTCAATATTGTAAATCTCAATGTACCCTAACTTGAGCAATACAATTTACTTACTAAAAAATTAATTCCAACACAAACATGGTGTCAGCCACAAATAGTTGAAAATTCACTGACATTATCACCCTTTAATGAAATTTACAAAGAATAAAAAAAAAAAACAAAGCTGAAAGCTTCAAATATTTTAATCTGTACTTAATTGCCAAACCATTATAAACCCAGTTCCATTACCGAGAATGCATACAGGCATTCTGAATAAACAAAAAAAATATAGAGGACCCGAACCAGATGACTTAAAGTGATTATGAAGCCTGTTGGAAAGTGGAAAATCTGCTGAAATGTTCAAAACAGGATATTACAATACTGTCTACCTTAAAGCTGCAAACCGAATATTTTGGATTTTTAGATGTCAATCTGATGCAGTGTGTAATAACGCTCTTCTACAGATTCGTTCAAAAGAACGATAATCGGTAGGCTCCAACGGCGCTGTTGATTTTTCAAAAGAATGCTAGGGGGTTGGGCTTCAATAATCTACTATTTCAGATGAAATACTACAGAATTTGGTGGTTTTTGCAATTTTTAGTACTCCTAACAAAATATGAGAGATAAATAAACTAAATTTCAAATATCAATAATCTAAATAATCAAATGGGTTCACAAGCTTATTTATAGAAGAGAATCCCAATAAACTAGGTCTCAATTAATTTTCTAAATCTAACAAATAAATCTAATAGATCTTTATCTAATCCTAACTAAAATAGTAAAAATAATTTTGAACCGTCGATTTGTCCCCCGATACGTTTTCAGAACGCTCCGAAAAATGACGTAGTGGCTTTGACTCTACTCTTGTAGAGCTCGTCGATACGAACACGTGGACATATTATAATAGCGATTCTGATTTACGGTTAAAAAGTTATGGCTGTTTGAAGCCACGGTGCTCCCGATTCATCAAGATGTCCCTTTTTCTTGTGCTCCATTTGATCTCGGTCGTCCATGTATTGTACGGCTATGATGTCTGTATCATCCTCCCCAGGTTGGAGAGAATTCGCCCTCGAATTCATATTGTCATCACTGGAACTATCACCCGTATAGGGAACGAGGTGCTTGATATTGAAGACATCAGCTGTGCGAATGTGGCTTGGAAGTTGCAACCGATAAGCATTGGGATTGATTTTCTCCAAAATCTGTAGGGGACCAATTTTGCGGGTAGCAAGCTTATTATACTTTCCTTCGGGAAATCGATCCTTGGTTAACATAGCCCAAACATAATCACCAACATCGAATTCAAAAAGACGACGTTTTTAATCAGCAATTTGTTTGTATTTGGATGTACTGTCAAGGAGTTGTTGCTAAGTGTCGTTGTGAATTTGCTGGAGTTGAGTGATGAGGTCTTCGGCTTTGCCATGGACGCACTTCAAGTCGGGGATCGGTGCGAGATCAGCTGGTGATCGTGGAAGAAGACCGTACACCACATAAAAGGGACTGAGACCTGTGCTACGGTTTACCGATCGATTGAAGGCGAACTCGGCTTGGTAAAGTTTTTGGTCCCACGTCTTCAAATTATCTCCTACGAGACAACGAAGTATAGAGCCGAGAGATTGATTCACCACCTCTGTTTGTCCATCAGTTTGAGGATGATAGGTGCTGTTGAAATCCAGTTTTGTGTGAGCCAACTTCTACAAGCTCCGCCAAAAGTGGCTAAGAAAGCATGTATCCCTGTCAGAGACAACAGATAGGGATAATCCATGCAGACGGTACACTTCTCAAAAATAAAGTTATGCAACATGTACGGCATCATTGGTCTTCTTGCAAGCAATGACCTGTGCCATCTTGGAGAAACGATTGACCACCACAAAGATGAAGTCTACACCGCGTTGGGTGCGCGGGAGACCTAGAACGAAATCCATGCTCACGTTGGTCCATGGCTGGTCTGGAATGGGCAAAAGGGTGTAAAGGCCGACATTAGTAGCACTCCCTTTGGAAGCTTGACATATGCGACATCCGTCAACAAATCGTGCAACCTCACGACGCAAGGATGGCCAATAATCAGAATTCGAGAGCAAAAGTAGAGTTTTATCTCTCCTCATGTAACCTTCTCCATGTTACTCAGCAATGAGCTTGAGTCGGAGGCTACAATCGGGCATGTATAATTGGTTCCCTTGAAAGAGGAATCCATCATGAATGAGGAAACTCGTAGGTTGCCTGCATTAATATCCTCCAAGAAAATAATAAAGTACAGATCAATAGCAAGTAAGTCTCGAAAATAATCGAACCCAAGTACCTTAGTTCGCATGGATGTCAATAGGGAAGAACGACGACTAAGAGCATCCGCAACCCGATTCAAAGCACCCAATTTATGCTTGAGAACAAAAAAAAATTCTTGAATATATTCGCTCCACGTACCATGTCGAAATGCGAGTTTGTCTTGGTTGTTGAGGTGCTTCAAGGAATTATGATCAGATAATAGAACGAACTCGCTGTGAATAAGATAATGTCGCCAATGCTTCACGGCTTGAATGATGGCATAGAACTCTAAGACATAGGTGCTATAGTTGAGTTTCGATCCGCTCAATTTTTAGCTAAAGAATGTGATGGGCTTCATGTTTTGGTTTAAAACCGCTCCAATGCCCACCTTCGATGCATCACAATGTAACTCAAATGGTTGCGTGAAGTTTGGAAAAACAAAGCTGAAAGCTCCAAATATTTTCATCTGTACCTAATTGCTAAAACATTATAAATTTCAAATGTAATTAGTCTACCCAGTTCCATTACCTAGAATGCATTCAGGCATTCAGAATGCATTCAGGACCTGAACCAGATGACTTAAAAGTATTTATGAAGCCCGTTGGGACATGGAAAATCTGCTGAAATGATCAAAACAGGATATGACAATACACAGTATCCCTTAAAGCTGTAAACTGAATATTATAGATTTTTAGGTGTCAATATCAAGTGTGAACCAGACATCCAGTTTAGAGGTCATGGACGATGCACAATTGCTAAAACTTAACCATTGTATGCACCAACGTGCAGTCTCATTTGATTTTGAGTATGTGATATAGTCAATTAACTAAAGTGTATGTTTTCTTTCTAATTGAAAATACATATTTCATTATATAAAATATACACCTTCAATTATATTGCAAATCAGTCAAGGTCAAAATAACATGGTCACCAGAGTCCACATGGATTTGATTCTGGAGTATTAAACTCTCTCCAACATATCATGTTCTGGTGAAGTAATTAACTCATCTAAATAATGACTATTCTAGCAAAAAAGAAGAAGAGTATTAGTAGTTTAAGATAACATACATATGGTGATCAGATTAATATTTTTTTAGAGTGGATTCATTGAGAACTATATGGTATACAATTAGCCTGGGGATCTTCACTGCAAAGATATGGAAATAAGGAAAGGGGTGAGGTGGATGCACAGTCCTGACTCCTGACCATGTTCTCATTGGCTATGTTGAATGTAATTTGTAACCCTCAGCTTGTTTTGGATTTACTGATAATAAAAAAAAAATTTAGTTAGACTTCTCCTTGAATATTAACATGCCAGAAGAGTCTGGATACAAGATTACTTTTTAGTAAATTCATACAAATGTCTTCACCATGATATAACATAAACTCAGTATGTGAAGTAATGCATCCTTTTATGATAGTAGTACTACTATGTATGGGGATCGAATATATATATGTCCTTTATATTCACCATATAATGGAAAAACTAGAATATATAGTCAAACAAATCTGGCCTCTGAAACCTAATAATTTTTCAAATTAATATATATATATATATATATAAATTATTAGGTGCGGCGAACGGTGGGTGAGTCCGCGACGTGGGGCGTTAGATCACGGGTCCATCGCATCCGACGGTCGATGTGAATCGCATCCGATCGTCTAATGCGATGGACCCATGATCGACGGCTCGTGATCGCTGCCGCACCCGCCGTTCGCCGCACCTAAACATATCTCCTATATATATATATATATATATATATATATATATATATATATATATATATATATATATAGGGAACCGATTCGGTGCGGCGAACGGCGGGTGTGCCCACGATCACGGGCCGTCGATCACGGGTTCATCGCATCTGACGACGGTCGCAGATGCGATTCACATCAACCGTTGGATACGATGGATCTGTGATCGGACGGCCCATGTCGCAATCGTACCCGCCGTTCGCCGCACCTAATCGTTTCACTATATTTATATATATAGAAACGATAGATAAACAATCTTCAAAATTTTATAGATCATAGAGAGTTTCCCAATACAAAGCACAAGAAACGAAACAAGTACATAAAAGATCTAAACTCCAAAAAGCAACCCGGTAGAGGACTCTACAGCAAAAGCCCCCGGGCGCCACCACTAATTACTCATGGATATGAAACTTGTCCCCTACCATCTCATACTCAAGATACTACATTATTGATATTTGGGATGGGCACCATAGATATACCTAATTATCATCTGAAAATCTGAAAATTACATGTCTTGGTTTTTTCCCCAACATACAGATGATGTCATAGCCTACAGAGGGCGATTGAGGGCCCTACACTTAGGCCAAAAGATCAATCACACAGAGTTCAATCAATCCTTTCTCGTGCTTCCACAGTTTAAAGCAACCTCCAAAAACATGCTTCAAAGTGTCATATAACTATCACTTCCAATTGCCCAAAAAACAAACGATTCCTCATTCTTCCCCCCAAAAACAGTACTTCATTCGTTCAAACTCCTCCAACAAAGTATGAAAAGAGTGTGTGAGCCTCTTATAGTTGGGAGGGTGGTTGGAGAGGTACTTGATTCATTCACCCAAGCACAAGATATGGAGATTATATACAACCATGACAAACACGTCTTCAATGGTCGCCAGTTCTTTCCCCCAGTCGTTGCTTCCAAACCTAAGGTCAACGTCCTTGGTGGTGACCTTAGGTCTTCTTCACCTTGGTATATATGCACTCACATATTGTTTCTCTATATCCGTCCATCTATAGTACTATTTCATCTGTACTTACATGCATTTTCAATTGTAGGTTATGACAGATCCAGACTCTCCTGGGCCAAGTGATCCATACCTCAGGGAGCACCTGCACTGGTAACTTATAATAAAAGGAAAATATTACACCCAGGTCCATTAATTTCACAGTCCAAAACACAGACAGCCTATGTTTTTGTTTTTATATTAAAGATCATAATATCTCACCTGATGAGATTCACACGTATAAAAAAAAAACTAAATTTCTTAGCTAGACTTGTGTTCATGCAAGTTGGCAGCATTATATGTGTTTTTTTTTTAAATATTACAGGCTGGTGACTGACATCCCAGGCTCTACTGATGCATCATTCGGTGGGTCACTCTAAAAAAACACTCTTTTTTGTTCTCTATATTAGATGTGAAAGTGAGATTAAGAGATGTTCTTCTACAATGGCTTGCATTGGACAATAACTTGTGCAGGTAAAGAAGAGGTTGTGTACGAGGCGCCTCTACCCAACATAGGCATCCACAGGTTTGTGTTTGCGCTATTCAGGCAGAGGGCGCGGCGGACGGTGGTGGCGCTTCCTACGGCGAGGGACCGATTCATCACGAGACGGTTCGCCGACGAAAACGGGCTCGGCGTTCCCGTTGCGGCCGTCTACTTCAACTCGCAGAAGGAGACAGCCGCGAGGAGGCGTAGAATGGCTTAATTAATTGCATGAGTGAATCAAGAGTTTGAGTTAGTTGAATTAATGTACGCACGTACTTCGTATAATATGCGTTTTCTTTTTTATCTTTTGCACGCGTCCTTGTTGTGGTACTAATCAGTTTTCCCTCCCTTGATTGGTACCGTAGTATGAATGGATCAATGGAAATCCCTTTTAAAGTTTTACTTGTTTCAGACTCCTGTTTGTCTTGCTTCAGTTTCCTTTTTTTGGCTTCATGATGACTGTTTTGACCATATATCCACCTCAAATGAGGGGTGAGATCTTGAGATCAACATTATTTTTTACTTGAAATCATCGCCAGCCATGGTTTATAGTTTTTATAGGGTCCATTTGACAAAGAGTCGGGTCGGCTACGTTGGTGGAAGAGGGGTTAAACATGAGAAGCGATTTTTCGCAAACCAAAATTAAGGGGTGATTTGAACAATCATTTGGACATTTGCTTTTGCAGAAATAAAACATGTTAAACATGTTGTCAAACGATTCTAAAAAAAATACTTAATTAAAAAGTTTGTTTTTACTTAACAAAAGATATATTTTTTAACAAGTAAAAAATGAAATTGCTAAGAATCAAGTTTTATTAAGTTATTTTATATAATAAATCTGTTTTCAAATGGGATACAACCCTTGAGAATGTCTGATGAGTAAATTTTCATCATTTATTCTATCATTAAATGAGATCTAAAAATAAATAAACACTAAAATGGGAAATCAAATTTGAATTTCTTGTTGTAAACTTGGATACTTTGGGAATAAAATAATTTTGGGTTCTACCAATCATTTAAAGTGGTTAACCATTGGATTGTGTTTTCTTTATTGAAATGATTAACATTGAATGAGAAATTAGATCGAAAATAAACCAATACAGGTGAACTTAATTGATGGTTGAAGAGAAAAAAATTTAATCTCACATTGAAAGATTGAAAAAATTATAATATATTTATACATGATAGTATTTTCTTAAAGGTTGTGCAGGGCATCCCGTTTTTCAAAAAGAGGGGAAGACATACCATAATATTTAATATAACAATGTATTAACAATATAGTATTGCTAAGTGCAAAATCAATATTTTTCATCATTTCTTTTCTCTAAAACTTGACAAAAATGATAAAGAAAAAAAACAATAAATAGTGAATTAAAAGTACAAACACAAGTTGAGGTGGACACCACTTCAATTCACCATCAAATTAAATTATTATCTAAAAAAAAAATCCTTTACAAAAATAATTCTGCACAGGTGGTCTCATCAAACAGAACTTTCCAATATAGGTTGATGGATTCGTTGTGTTTTCAAAGGGTACATCTCCCCTAGACATGAGTGTATTTGACCAAAAGACAGACATATCCAAACCTATGACAAGCAATATTATATTGCATTTATTCAAAATATAAATTTTGATAATTTAAACATGTATTTTGATAATGTAAATATATAAAGCATGCTAACGAAACATATATCGTCACACTTTCAATTCGAACTTGCAATATTTTTTTTATTAATAAAATGCTGGTAATAAGATCTATCTTTTGATTTCCTCGGCTGGGAGACTGGAATTGGCAAAAACAGTACTCAATGGGTTGCATTTATACTTGACAGGTGCTTAGTCTCTCCCCAAAAAAATATCAAGGATTTGGAGATGATGATTCGAGACTTCCTTTGGAGGGAAACGCCTAATAAACACACTATTCACCATGTGAATTGGAGTTCTGTTTGCTGCCCAAAGGAAGGGGGGGCTTTGGATCAAAAGGATTTCTGACCGGAATTCAACAGCAGCTGGTGTGCATTTTTGGGATATTGCAGCTAACAAAAAGACCTTGTGGGTGAAATGGATACATAGCTACTACTTGAAATTCAAGAGATATGTGAAGCGGGACCAAGAGCTTCTAGTACCAAGGTTTGGAAAAAGATTCTAGCTACTAGAACATGGATTAAACCAAAAGTCCAATTCATTATTTGCCATGGGGAAAACATCATTTTAGCTTCTGATCCATTGATTGGGGATGATGGTCTGCGGGCTCATATGGGGGAGAGACTCTCCCTTCTGTTTTGTCCTACAATGGACACCAAGGTAAGCAAACTCATAAACCTTGGTGCATGGATCAAACCACGCCGATGGCCAGTGACTTTTGATCCACTATGGATTAAAATTGTTGGGATCGAAATTGGTGGTCAGGACGTTGATGAGCTCATATGGAGCCCTTCAAGGTTTGACAATTTAGACCTGAAGGAGGCATTGAAAGAAGTGTGAAGCACGGGAGGCATAGCCGAGTGGTCGGACTGGGTTTGGTAGAGATCATAGTTTCCAAAACACTCCTACACACTTTGGCTAGCTTGCTTAGACAAGATCTCCACACTTGAGAGGCTATTCCACAAGCATCTCATTGTTGATCCAACCTGTGTACTTTGCAACTCTTGCCCTGAAACTAGCCAACACCACTTATTTACATGTGATTTCTCATGTTCCATATGAAAAATGATCCTTCTTCAGGCAGGGATGAGCAAATATGAAATCTCTTCCTTGCACAATGAGATAAGATGGCTAGATACGAACATTAAAGAGGATGTCCCTCGACAGATTTTCCAAGTGATTCTCTCTACCACAGTTTGGAACATTTGGTTTGAACGAAAGAGAAGAACATTTCATGATAAAGTACTTCAAAAGAAAATAGTAATATTATTTATTCATCGCGACATCAAGTTGAAACTTGCTCAAAATTCTCTCAAGGTGGTTCTCTCTCTTGATCTAGTAAAAATGCAAGATGGATTGGACATCACCATTTCCGAACCTGCCTTGCAAATCCAAGAAGATTTTTGGGTTTCCCCTCCAGTGGGGTGGCTCAAAGCAAATACTGATGACTCTAAATCTGACGACAGGGCGGGATATGGCCTTCTATTGAGGGATCAGTTTAGTCATCTTGTCGAAGCAGTTGCTGCCCGTGTTGAGGCGAAGACTAATCAACTTCCTGGAGTTGCAAGCAATTGGGCAGAATGTCAAACTTGCCATGGAGCTCGATGTAAACCATCTATGGGTGGAAAGTGACTCCAATGTTGCAATTCACTGGGTTACCTGTAGTGACAAGATCTCGTGGAGGGTATGACGGCTTTGCAATTCTATACGGGCAGATTGTAGAACATTTATAGAAGTGCAACTCACACATATTCATCGAGAGGGAAATGCCCCTACTGACATGTTAGCTAGTTGACAATCTCAAATAGGTTGCACCAAGTTTTTAAGGACTCATGTATGGCTTGGGTTCCAAGCCTCATTAGTGGCTCCCCCTTCAATCGTGAGAAACTCAGATGAACTAAGAGCATGCTTTCATTCTACTTGCTCTTCTCTTCTTCCTCTCTAACCCCTTTGTAACTGAACCATCCATTTGTACTCTAGGGTAGTCACATATTATTCACATTGGATTGGGACTGGATGAGATGGATGCACAGAGGTAGCCTGCTAGCTTTGTTCTCTCGCACCATCCTATTTCTTATATCCCTTTTGAATTTTCTTGATATTTTGTAACCCTATACTCCTTATACATCTTGTTCATTAGTGAAAGGAATACAATTTTTGACTTTACCGATAAAAAAAAATAAGATCTATCTTTTATATATATATATATATATACATAAAATCTTCCGAATTTGGTTGGGCTCACACTCTTGTTGACCATTAAGCTCCCATATCAAAAAATCAGTTAAATCCCTTTGTATCATTTTTTTCACTCCCTAGCTATCTTTATTACCTCCCAACTAGTTTTGACAATTAATTATGATGGGCGCACTGATGCACAGTTCATTTTACAACTATGTTTGTAATTACTACATCACTGACATAGTACATGTTGATACACATTGTCCGTTTTATAGTATGTTTATAGTTGCCATGCAAGCTATCAAATTATATGAAAAATATCCAAATCCCATATGAATCCGTATCCAATATTTTTTGAAAATATTCTGTATCCAAAATCTGAATAAGTATCTGAAATAAAATATAAGTATTCGAAATATTTCAGACCCAGTATTAATATGATGGTATTCGATCCGAAAACTATTCTTATTCGAAATATTAATATATTATTATTTTTATATTAATACATTTATATTTTTAGGATTAATATGATTTTTCGCAAACCATTAAGGGGTGATTTGAACAATCATTTGGACATTTGCTTTTGCAGAATTTGGACATTTGCTTTTGCAGAAATAAAACATGTTAAACATGTTGCCAAACGATTCTAAAAAAAATACTTAATTAAAAAGTTTGTTTTTGCTTAACAAAAGATATATTTTTTAACAAGTAAAAAATGAAATTGCTAAGAATCAAGTTTTATTAAGTTATTTTATATAATAAATCTGTTTTCAAATGGGAAACAACCCTTGAGATTGTCTGATGAGTAAATTTTCATCATCTATTCTGTCATTAAATGAGATCTAAAAATAAATAAACACTAAAATGGGAAATCAAATTTGAATTTCTTGTTGTAAACTTGGATACTTTGGGAATAAAATAATTTTGGGTTCTACCAATCATTTAAAGTGGTTAACCATTGGATTGTGTTTTCTTTGTTGAAAAGATTAACATTGAATGAGAAATTAGATCGAAAATAAACCCATAAAGGTGAACTTAATTGATGGTTGAAGAGAAAAAAATTTAATCTCACATTGAAAGATTGAAAAAATTATAATATCTTTATACATGATAGTATTTTCTTAAAGGTTGTGCAGGGCATCTCGTTTTTCAAAAAGAGGGGAAGACATACCATAATATTTAATATAACAATGTATTAACAATATATTATTGCTAAGTGCAAAATCAATATTTTTCATCATTTCTTTTCTCTAAAACTTGACAAAAAAGATAAAGAAAAAAAACAATAAATAGTGAATTAAAAGTACAAACACAAGTTGAGGTGGACACCACTTCAATTCATCATCAAATTAAATTATTATCTCAAAAACAAAATCCTTTACAAAAATAATTCTGCACAGGTGGTCTCATCAAACAGAACTTTCCAATATAGGTTGATGGATTCGTTGTGTTTTCAAAGGGTACATCTCCCCTAGACATGAGTGTATTTGACCAAAAGGCAGACATATCCAAACCCTATGACAAGCAATATTATATTGCATTTATTCAAAATATAAATTTTGATCATTTAAACATATATTTTGTTAATGTAAATATATAAAGCATGCTAACGAAACATATATCGTCACGCTTTCAATTCGAACTAGTAATATTTTTTTATTAATAAATTGTTGGTAACAAGATCTATCTTTTGTTTTCCTCGGCTGGGAGATTCGAATTGGCAAAAACAGTACTCAATGGGTTGCATTTATACTTGACAGGTGCTTAGTCTCTCCCCAAAAAAACTATCAAGGATGTGGAGATGATGATTCGAGACTTCCTTTGGAGGGATACGCCTGATAAACACACTATTCACCATGTGAATTGGAATTCTGTTTGCTGCCCAAAGGAAGGGGGGCTTGGGATCAAAAGGATTTCGGACTGGAATTCAACAGTAGCTGGTGTGCATTTTTGGGATATTGCAGCTAACAAAAAGAGCTTGTGGGTGGAATGGATACATAGCTACTACTTGAAATCCAAAACCATATGGAATGGATACATAGCTACTACTTGAAATCCAAAACCATATGTGAAGTGGAACCAAGAGCTTCTAGTACCTCGATTTGGAGAAAGATTCTAGCTACTAAAACATGGATTAAACCAAAAGTCCAATTCATTATTTGCAATGGTAAAAACATCATTTTAGCTTTTGATCCATGGATTGGGGATGATGGTCTACGGGCTCATATGGGGGAGAGACTCTCTCTTCTGTTCTGTCCTACAAAGGACACCAAGGTAAGCAAACTCATAAACCTTGGTGCATGGACCAAACCATGCCGATGGCCAGTGACTTTTGATCCACTCTGGATTGAAATTGTTGGGATCGAAATTGGTGGTCAGGATGTTGATGAGCTCATATGGAGCCCTTCATGGTTTGACAATTTAGACCTGAAGGAGGCATGGAAGGAAGTGCGAAGCAGGGGAGGCATAGCCGAGTGGTCGGACTGGGTTTGGTAGAGATCATAGGTTCCAAAACACTCCTACACACTTTGGCTAGCTTGCTTAGACAAGATCCCCACACTTGAGAGGCTATTCCTAAAGCATCTCACTGTTGATCCAGCCTGTGTACTTCGCAACTCTTGCCCTGAAACTAGCCAACACCACTTATTTACATGTGATTTCTCATGTTCTATATGGAAAACGATCCTTCTTCAGGCAGGGATGAACAAATCTGGATTCTCTTCCTTGCACAATGAGATAAGATGGCTAGATACGAACATTAAAGAAGAGGTCCCCCAACAGATTTTCCAAGTGATTCTCTCTACCACAGTTTGGAACATTTGGTTTGAACGAAAAAGAAGAATATTTCATGATAAAGAACTTCAAAAGAAGATAGTAATATCATTTATTCTTCACGACATCAAGTTGAAACTTGCTCAAAGTTCTCTCAAGGGAGTTCTCTCTCCTGATCTAGTAAAAATGCAAGATGGATTGGACATCACCATTTCCAAACCCGCCTTGCAAATCCAAGAAGTTTTTTGGGTTCCCCCTCCAGTGGGGTGGCTCAAAGCAAATACCAATGGCTCTAAATCTGATGACAGGGCGGGATATGGCTTTCTATTGAGGGATCAGTTTAGTCATCTTGTCCAAGCAGTTGCTGCCTGTGTTGAGGCGAAGACTAATCAACTTCCTGGAGTTGCAAGCAATTGGGCAGAGTGTCAAACCTGCCATGGAGCTCGATGTAAACCATCTATGGGTGGAAAGTGACTCCAATGTTGCAATTCACTGGGTTACCCATAGCGACAAGATCCCGTGGAGGGTACGACGGCTTTGCAATTCTATATGGGCTGATTGTAGAACATTTATAAAAGTGCAACTCACACATATTCATCGAGAAGAAAATGCCCCTGCTGACATGTTAGCTAGTTGACAATCTCAAATGGGTTGCACCAAGTTTTTAAGGACTAATGTATGGCCTGAGTTCCAAGCACTCATGGATAGGGACATTAGTGGCTCCCCTTTCAATCGCGAGAAACTAAGATGAACTAAGAGCATGCTTTCTTTCTACTTGCTCTTCTCTTCTTCCTCTCTAACCCCTTTGTAACTGAACCATCCATTTGTACTCTAGGGTAGTCACATATTATTCAAATTGGATTGGGACTGGATGAGGTGGATGCACAGAGGTAGCCTGCTAGCTCTGTTCCCTCGCACCATCATATTTTCTATATCCCTTTTGAATTTTCTTGATATTTTGTAACCTTATACTTCTTATACATCTTGTTCATTAGTGAAAGGAATACAATTTTTTACTTTACCGACAAAAGAAAAAGAAGATCTATCTTTATATATATATATATATATATATATATATATAATCTTCCGAATTTGGTTGGGTTCACACTCTTGTTGACCGTTAAGCTCCCATATCAGAAAATCAGTTAAATCCCCTTGTATCATTTTTTTTCACTCCCTAGCTTTCTTTATTACCTCCCAACTAGTTTTGACAATTAATTATGATGGGCACACTGACGCACAGTTCATTTTACAACTATGTTTGTAATTACTACATCACTGACATAATACATGTTGATACACTTTGTCTGTTTTATAGTTTGTTTATAGTTGCCATGCAAGCTATCAAATTATATGAAAAATATCCAAATCCCATGTGAATCCGTATCCAAATTTTTTTGAAAATATTCCGTATCCAAAATCTGAATAAGTATTTGAAATAAAATATAAGTATTTGAAATATTTCAGACCCAGTATTAATATGATGGTATCCGATCCAAAAACTATTCTTATTCGAAATATTAATATATTATTATTTTTATATTAATACATTTATATTTTTAGGATTAATATGAATTTTTTACCTTCAACCATGTAATGTTTTATTGTACATGTAATTTATATTCAATACTTGTTAATTATTGGATTTTTTATAATATTTGAGATATTAGATATATGATTTTTTTTCTTAGATATTAGATTTTCAAATATTTGAGTACGTGAATGCCCTAGGTTGAGTTGAGGAAGTGGATTTTTTTTTTGTTGAACTGAAAGTTTGTAGAGCTAAACAAAATCCAGCAAGATCACCCTACACCACCAATCTGAGAGGATTATACAATTGGTGGTGTAGGGTGATCTTGCTGGATTTTGTTTAGCTCTACAAACGTCAGGAGAAAATATTGGGACTATTGGACGTTAGTGTTCTTGCTCTCTATCATCTTCTGTTGGTTTTATTTTATCTTTTGTTTTTCAACTGCATCCGGTTCTTGTATTCTAAATTCGGTTCTTGTATTCTTAATGTAGTTTTAGTCTCACATTGAAAAATTAAAAATATTATAATATATTTATACATGATAGTTTTTTTTCTTAAATGTTTTGTAAGACATCCCATTGTTCAAAAAGAAGAGGAGACATGCTACAATATTTCATATAACAACATATTAACAATAAAGTATTGTTAAGTGCATAATCAATATTTTCCATCATTTTTTCTCTAAAACTTGACCAAAAAAATAGAAAAAAAAGGATAAACAGTGAATTAAAAGTACAAACACAAGTTGAAGTGGACAACACTTTAATTCACCATCAAATTAAATTATTATCCCAAAAGAAAAATTCTACAGAGGTGGTCTCACCAAACAGAACTTTCCAATATAGGTTGATGAGCTCGCAGTGTTTTCAAAGGGTATCTCTCCGTTAGACATGAGTGTATTTGACCAAAAGACAGACAGATCCAAACCCCATTACAGGCAGTATTAACATGGAATGCATTTACTCAAAATATAAATTTTGATCATTTAAACTTGTATCTTGTTAATGTGAATATATGATGTTAACGAAACATATATTATCACACTTTCAATTCGAATATGTAATCTCATTTTTATTAATAAAAATGTTGGTACCAAGATCTCTCTCTCTCTCTCTCTCTCTCTCTCTATATATATATATATATATATATATATATATATATATATATATATATATAGAGAGAGAGAGAGAGAGAGAGAGAGAACCGATTAGGTGCGACGGAACAACGGGTGCGGCAGCGACGTGGGCCGTCGATCAAGGGTCCATCGCATCGGACGGTCGGGTGCGATTCACATCGACCATCGGATGCGATGGACCCGCGATCGAACGGCCCACTTCGCTGCCACACCGTCGTTCCGTCAGACCCAATCACTCGACTATATATATATATATAAAATCTTCAGAATTTGGTTGGGTTGGCACTCTGGTTTACTGTTAAGCTCGCATCTCAGAAAATTAGTTAAATCCCCTACATTACCTCCTAACTAGTTTTGAAAATTGATTATGATGGGCGCGCATATGCACAGTTCATTTTACGACTATGTTTGTAATTACTATATCACTGACATTGTACAGGTATAGTTGCCATATAAGCTTTTTGTAATTACTATATCACTAACGTTGTACATGTTTATACACTTTATCCGTTTTATAGTCCGTTTATAGTTGTCGTATAAGCTTTCATTTATCTGAAAATATCCGAATCCCATATGAATCCGTATCCAAAAATTTTAAAAATATTATGTATCTAAAATCTGAATGCGCATCCTAAAAAAAATATTTGTACCCAATATTAATATGATGGTTTTCAATCTGAAAACTATCCATATCTGAAATATTAATATATTATTATTTTTTATATTAATATATTTATATTTTTAGGATTAATATGAATTCTTTTTTTTTATTGGTAATCAAAGATTGTATTGCTGTATATCAGTAGCTTTACAAATACACAATGCTTTTACAAAATCATGAAAAGGGAACCAAAACAAGAATGTGGAGACAAAGAGTGGCCATCATCCCCTGTTTTGTATCCTTCTCTGGGTGGCTAGTTACATATAAAGTAGCCTATCTTGTTCGCTTATATCCCTTCATTGCCCTATCTTGTCCAATTGCATGCATGATTTCCTCCCACAACTGCTCGGGTAGTACCTTGATTTCTCCATGGATTGATTGGTAGGAAGCAAGAATATCAGCAGGTGAGTTCCCCTCTCTATGGATGTGTGTTGCCCTCCATCCTTGGAAGTGTGCCAATCCTTATTGAGTGTTTTGAAGTGATCCTATAGCAGTCCATGGGAGCATCCCTCTTCCATTCAGCCAAGCCAAGGCTGTTGTTGAGTCGGACTCAATCCAGATATTTGTTTCTACCATACTATCAGCCATGGAGACTCCTCGTTCAATCGCCTTGAGCTCCAAAAGATATATTGATGGAAGATCAAGTCTCCCTGCTAGACCGAGGAGGAAATCCCCATTGTTGTTTCGAAGTAAAGCACCATATCCACCTTTATCACCAGTCAAGGAACCATCAGTGTTCAACTTGAGCCAGCCCATAGGAGGAGGTTCCCAAGTGACAGTGGTGGAAACAGATTCTCTGATTTGTGTTTGTAGACCGAAGAGGTCCACAATATGTGTAACTTCTGGAGAGACATGGACTTGAAATATCTTTGTGAGGGCTCGAACTTTAATACTCTCTTTTATCTTCTGCAACACAGTAAGCTTATGTTATTTCTTCCCTTGAAAAACACGACAGTTACGCTCTGTCCACAAAAACCAAATTGTTGTAGTGATACTAAGATGTGCAACCACCTTTTTAAAAGGGTCAGTGAGATGAGTGGATGGCTAGTGTGGTAGGACCTCAAGCCTGCAAGGAACAAGAGATCTGATAGACAAGTCTCTAAAGAGTTTAGTCCAGATAAATCTTGAATAAGAGCAGCCTATAAAGAGATGATCTATCTCCTCTACACCAGAGATACATAGAGGGCAAGAGATTGATTGAGAGAGCCCCCATCTTTGTAGTCTAGTCAGAGTGGGTAAATGGTTTTGAAAAGCTTGCCATGCACATAAGCTGTGTTTCGGGGTTTGAATTGGCTGCCATAGCCATTTAGCCCAAAGTCTTTCTTCCCCCATTGATCGGAATGCTTTCCAGGCATCAGATAGCCCTAGCTTACCAGATCGACTTGGAGGCCAGATGAGAATATCCTCCCCAAGACCCCCAACATGTAGATTCTGTATTTCCTCCCAAGCCATCCCAATGTACACCGAGCTTCTTTGTGGTCTATTCCAATAGCCATTTTGTATGAAAGCATTGACAATGGAATCATTAGGGGGCCCCAGTCATATGTGACCCGACCAAGAAGATGCGCAAGCCCTCTCCCATTTATCCAAGGGTCAAACCATAAATTTATATTTTTTCCCCCAAAGATCAGATATCTCACCACTGGAGCTATCTATTCTCTAGCTTTAATTATGGCATGCCACGATGTTGAGCATCGTTGAAGAGCCTTTGCACACCAAATGGTTTTTTTAGTGAGGTATCTTGTTTTCATCCACTTGACCCACATGGATTTTTTTTTTTTTTTTTTTGGTCGGTAAAGATGAAGTTTTATTCCTTTCTATCATAGACAAAACGTACAGGGGTACGATTCCAGCTTTTCTTTAGCTAGGAACCTCCCATCATTACATAATTTCTTGAGCAAAAAAGAACACCATTTTCATCACTTGAGTTTCTCTCGGACAAAAGGGACTCCACTGCAGTCCCGATCAAGAAGATTCTGAAATTCAGTCCAGATTTGAGTGGGGAGGAATCTGGTTGTACCTAATCTGGGTTGCCAACTAGCGAGCATGTCTGCCGTGGCATTTCCTTCACGATATATGTGGGAGAAATGAAGATTGGTGAAGTACGTGCTATCCACCCGAATATCTTGAAGCAGCTTACGCACCCTCCATGGAACTGTTATGCTATTGCTGATCCAGTGAATTGCTGTCTTGGAGTCACTTTCTACCCACAGTTTTGAGGCACCAAGTGACTGTGCAAGTTTGAGACTCGCACTAATTGCTTGGAGCTCCAGGTAGTTGATGGAATGTGTGTTAGTCCGGGCTGCTTCAGCTTGAATTAGTTGACCTTGGTGATCCCTTAGGACTAGTCCATAACCAGCTCTGTCATCCGATTTGGCACCATCTGTATTCGCTTTCACCCAATGTAAAGATATGGGTACCCAAACCACCTCAAACAGATGGAGTGAGGGTTCTGTGATGGAGATACCCAGCCCATCTTTCATCGATATTAGGTCCGGAGTTAGAGTGGCTTTTAAGGGGATCCTCTGAAATTTCAGTCTGAAGTCACGCAATACCATCCTACAGATGGAGTCCCATTCCTTCGATTGGGAGTGAAAGATTCTCCTATTGCGTTCCTGCCAAATGTGCCATGCCGCTGTGGATAGAATCCCCTGTAGAATGGTCTTTGGAACCTCCGCTTTAAAGGTGGACTTAAGCCATTGAATTTCAGTGAGGATAGACGTACACCTTCCTTTTCTAATCCCTGCTTTGAGGAGAAGAGATTGCAAAACAGAGGAGGAAAATGCACATTCAAAGAGGATGTGTTGAGCTGTTTCAGGCATGGAGTTACAGAGTTGGCAAGTGGGGTCTTGAATGAGGTTCTTACGGAATAGCCTGTCCAGAGAAGGCAGCCGATCCAAGCATGCTAGCCAAAGCGTAAAAGCATGTTTAGGACCTGGGATGATTGCCAAACCCAATTAGACCAGTCTGTTTCCTGCCTTCTCCTCCTAACCGCATTCCAGGCTTCATGAAGATTTAGAACCCCAAAGGAATTTGGACTCCATATTAGTTCATCGGTGCCATTTCCCCCAATATCAATCTGTGTGATCTCTTCCCACAGTGGATCTAGCTCACGTGGCCATCTCCGAGGTTTGCACCAAAGGTCATGATCAATGAGGTTGCTTATTTTAGAGTCCTTCCTCCATCCAAAGAGTAAAGAGAATCTGTCACCAAGGTGTGCTTTGAGTCCTTCTCCTCTGATTCATGGATCAGTAGTCAAATTGATGTTATCCCCATCATAGATAATATATCTGACTTTGGGCTTTATCCAATCCCGAGAGGCAAGGATCTTCCTCCATAGAGATGTTGACGAGGGACGTGGTTCAGTTTCCCAAATTGATTTTGATTTAAGATAGTAACTGTGGATCCATTTCACCCATAGACTCTCTTTGCGAATGGCAATGTCCCAGAAGTGGACACCATTGGCTGCCAAGTTCCAATCAGCGATCCTTTTTATGCCAAGCCCCCCTTCCTCCACAGGAGTGCAAACGGAACTCCAGTTGACATGATGTGCAGCTCGCTTCTGAGGGGTATCCCTCCAGAGAAAGTCACGGACCAATTTCTCAGCTTCTTTGATTGTTTTCTTTGGCAATGAATAAGCCCCTGTCCAGTACAGATGAAGACTGTTCAGCACAGTTCGAGCAAGTTCCAAACGTCCAGCCGAAGAAAGGAGGAGAGCTTGCCATGATAGAAGTTTCTTTCTCATTTTAGCTAGCAAGGGTTCACAGTGGACATGTTTTAAAGCCACGTTAATCATTGGAAGGCCGAGATACCTCACCGGGATAGCCCCTTCCGGAATCTCCAGAATGTTTAGAAATTCAGATCTGTTTGGGTCCCTTGGGTTTATGAATACTTGGCTTTTCAGACGATTAACCTTCAGCCCTGAGTCTAATGCAAACTCATGAAAGAGTTGTTTCAGGTTTGTCGCTGTGGAGGAGAAAGTATCCGTGAAGAGAAGGAGATCATCTGCAAATGCTAAGTGGCTGATTTGTAGCTTTCCTTTTAAATATGACCCAATTTTCTTAGTGCTAATAGCTGCTTCGAGTCTTTGAGAAAGACCTTCCAATGCAATAACAAATAAAAGCGGGGAGAGTGGGTCTCCCTGTCTGAGACCACAATTAGATCTAAAGAATCCGCACGGGGATCCATTAACAAGGACTGAAAATTGCTCTGAAAACCAAAGTTCTCTAGAACCGAAAAAAGAAAGGGCCAACGGAGACTATCAAAAGCTTTTTGCAAGTCAATCTTGATGCATGCCCTTCCTTCAATAGCAGGATGATTCAAGAAACGAAGAAGCTCATGAGCAAGGAGAATGTTGTGGCCGATTTTTTGTTTCTAAATAAATGCAGTTTGGTTCAAACTGAGGATCCTTTGTAAGACTGGCTGAAGCTTATTCGCAATTATCTTGGTAATCCCCTTATATATAGAGTTGCACAAAGAAATTGGTCTAAATTTTTCCATGGAGTCCGCTTCTAGAGACTTGGGGATGAGAGTTATAAAGGTGGTACATAATTGCTTTAATATATGCCCTGTTCGAAAAAATTGCAGAATGGCTTTGCATACCTCACCTTTCACCGCAGGCCAACAAGCTTGGTAAAATGCCGCACTGAACCCATCTGGTCCCGGGCTAGAGGAGGCCTTCATGGAGAAGAAGACTCGTCTGATGTCCTCTTCAGTGACCTCCTGTACTAGTTGTTGATTCTCCTCCACTGTGACTTGGGTGTTGAATCTTTCTTGGGTGATTTGGAGGAAGGACTCCCTATTCAGAAGCTTTGAGTAAAATTCCACCACAGCATCCTTGATCTCTTGCAGGTCTTCGGAGTACAACCCATTTGGAAGTTTTAGGCGCCTTATAGCATTTCTAGATTTGCGCTGTGCAAACTCTGAATAGAAAAATTTGGTGTTTGAGTCCCCCAATTGAAGCCAGTTTGCCCTTGACTTTTGACGGGCAAATGATTCCTCTGTTTTCAATAGATCTTGAAATATTCTCCTGGACTTTTGTTCCTCTTCCATGAGATCTAGCTGTAGGGGGTTTGCCATTAGAGCAGTCTGAGCTAGGTTGAGATCCGCTTTAGCCTCCTTCAACCTACGTTTTATTGGACCAAATACTGTCCAATTCCAATGCTTTAATATGGCTTTCGTGTGCTTGAGTTTTGCGGAGAGTATGAACATGTCCGAACCATGAACATGCATCTTCCAAGCTTCGCTAATAAGATCGTGAAAAAGGGGGTGCTCCGTCCACATTTGGAAAAATTTGAATGGTGATGGACCTCTTTGAACAATTGGGGCATGAATAATCTCCATTGCAGAGTGGTCTGAGGTCCCATGGGGGGTGATAGTGGGCATACCCCTCTGGGAAGGAATTAAACTAACCCGCATTAGCTAGTGTGAGATCAAGGCGACAAGCAACCCTGTTCAATTGCTGATTATTCCAAGACAAACAGTGTCCCGTAGCTTTGACATCGCTTAGACATGCTCGTGCAATCATTCTGTTAAATTTGGATACTCTTCTGGGATGAATAGGTCTGCCCCCCACTTTTTCTGAGCTAAAACGGACTTCATTGAAGTCCCCGGTGACAACCCAAGGCAGGGTCTGGCTTGCCATCGAAATATGTTCAATTTCAGACCAGAGAAGGGCTCGTTCTGAGGCGGAGTTGGAGGCATATATGAAGGTTACTAGCCAACGCCTGGAGAAGTCCAATGTAGAGACCTCACAATGCAGAAGTTGTTCTAAAAATTGGATGGGATGAACAGTGACAACAGTAGGGTCCCATAAGACCCATATTCTTCCTGCGGATGACTGGCTTTGGTTGGTGATTAGGCCGAAGTCCCTCTTGAGTCTGCGCATGACTGTCTCATTTGCTGAAGAGGGGACCTTTGTTTCCAATAAGGCGAATAGGGGGAGGTGTCTCTGATCAAGAAATCTTTTCACCTCGAATTGCTTTGTTCTACTATTAAGACCTCGAACATTCCAAATACACATATCAAACATAGAGATAAATATATACGGAGGAGGGGGGGCGAGATACCAGAAATTGAGGTAAGGCCTCCTCAAGGGCCCTTCATTGGGTGTTTGGGTCCAGCTTGCTGACACCCAGATTTGTGATCATCCTTCTTCGTTCCATCATTCTTAGTCTTTTTTCCATTGACCATGAATTTGTCCATCTCGTGGTGCACAGAATCTGCTATGGAGTCCTCTTCACTTCTCTCAGCATTCACAGTGTTGGGTCCTCGATATTTTTTCTTGTGTGATTTTGCTTGCTGAATCTTTGGTGGTCGTGTATAATTTTCCTCTGAGACTTCAGAGATAGGTAATAATACAACGAGTCCATCTTCCAATTCCTTTTCTAGGGGGACAAGCGATGCGGGAGCCTCCTTATTTTCATCTGATTCTTTCGGGCCTGTCGCTTTGCTTGGGGGAGATGGCTCCATGATGGGGAGATGTTCTTCAGAGACTGAGGGCACAGAGCCCAAATGGGGGATGGTCCCATTGGCTTCAGTTGGAGGGGATTTTGGGGGTTGGGTTGGTGCCTGTGTATTTTCCCTGTGAACTTCCTGCTGAACCTTAGAGGCCTTAAGGCGTGGTGATAAGTCTGAGGATTTGCCCTCTCTATTAGTCAAAGACAGGTCATTCTTGCTTGCTTTAGGTTGGTCTATGGGGGACATTGATGCTCCTGCAGTAGAGCAACGAGGATCCTTTGCAGCTTCCTTGTTCAGAATTGTGTTGATTCTTGTTTTTCTGCCACACATGGCATCATCATGCCCATATGTAATGCACAACGAGCACGCCTTCGGCTTCCAGTCGTACATGACTTGAAAATGCTCCTTATCTCCATTGCATTTAACGCATACTGAGTCTGGGAGAGGATCACCAGCTTGCACCTCTACACAAACTCGGGCATAGGAGATACGAGTGCGCCTCCTTGTGGCCGTGTCTAAGAATAGGGGTATGCCAATCAGACTGGCAATTCTTCCTAATGCAGATGGTGACCACAGGTGAAGAGGTAGATTTGGGAACTTTACCCACACTGGTATGGATGTTAATTTTTCTTGTTCTAGACGAACATCAGGATGCCACTTCTGAATAATGAAGGGGCGGTTGGCCATAGTCCAGGGCCCCCCCTCAAGAACAGCAGTCATATCTTCTTCCAAGATAAATTGAACTAAGAAAAAGCCATTTCCTTGTAGGAGGAGCTTGAACTCTCCTTTGGGTTTCCATAGTTTCTGTAGAAACTGAAGAAAGGGTACATAGACTGGGATCTTACCAACCACATAGCCTACAATGGAGTTAGCCCACATTTCCTCCGCCACGGCCTGGTCATCCTCGCTAATTTCAGCCACTTTTTCACCACATTCTTCTCCTAGCACAAAAAAAGGGACAGGGGGATTTCGAACCACCTCTGGAGGCTTGGAGAATAATGCATCCCAGCGAAGAGGGGATTTAGCCACGAGAGGTGGAGGAGGGGGAGAACTTCTACTTTTCCCCCTGTTCGACCTAGTCTGCCCTGCTGCGTCCCCGTTGAGGAGGGAGTGGGGGGTATTCATTTCCAGTGATGGGAACAAGGCTCTTACCCGATGCGGGGCCAGAGATCTGCCGAGCATTGGAAGCTATAGATGATTTAGAGGAGGGTTGGGCAGAGGTAGCGGGTGGAGGGGGGTTTAATCCGGATGGAGGGAGGAATCCAGCCTCCCCAGAGAGAAGGGGAGGGGGAATAGTGATGAAGGGTGCCGGAGGGTCTGGCATCTCCGACGCCCTTAGGCGGCAAGGGCTTTTAGGGTTTCAGATCAGCAAGGGCTTTTAGGGTTTCAGGTCGGGAGAGGGTGTGTCAGGTTGATCTATGGAGATTCCAAACTATAAGATCTCTTACCCACATGGATTGTTGATTACTCGCAATTTTCCAGAATCGGACCCCAGAGGCACCAACTGACCAGTCTCTTGTGTTTCTTATACCAAGACCCCCCTCATCAAAAGGTCTACATATAGACTCCCAGCTAACATGATGTGCTTTCTATTCTTGGGAACTACCTTGCCAAAAGAAATCTCAGAGCAATTTAGCAATATCTTTTTGAGTTCTCCTGGGTATTTGGAATGCTGATGACCAGAAGGCTTGAAATGAAGATAGAACCGATCGGATAAGTTCAGCCCTCACAGCCTTTGAGAGAGAGTGCCCAGTCCAGGAGGATATTTTCCTTCTAATCTTGTCTAAGAGTGGAGAGCAAAGGTGATTTGTGAGGGAACCATGGAAAAGAGGAAGGCCTAAGTAGCGAATAGGCAAAGAGTACAAACCAATATCCATCATTTGCGCAAATTGCTCTTATGGAGGACCTCCACTTGCAAAAATCTGACTTTTTGCTGTATTTAATTGCAGACCAGACAATAATGCAAATGAATGAAATAAGGACGAGAGAGTTTGAGCCGACCCAGAAGAAGTGTCAGTGAACACAAGGAGGTCGTCTGCAAAGCCCAGATGGGATATATTCAGCCTTCCGTGAATAAACTGACCTAGAGAACCTTCAGCCACCCTTTGGTTTAGATGAGTAGAAAGGGATTGTATCACCAATGTGAATAAAAGAGGAGACAAGGGATCCCCTTGCCGAATACCACAAGAAGCAGAAAAAAACCTTAAGGGGAGCCATTGATAAGAATGGAATAACGAGCAGATGTGACA